>OX123184.2:23007277-23636963 GCA_944739405.2 Euclidia mi
CAAGATTTTTCACAACTGGGCTGAAAGTTATCCTGATTTGATTAAATATTACTGCCGACAATGTTGCAATATCTAACCTGTTGATAATGCACTGGCTTCCTATAATTATGGTCTGGCATTTTGCAGGGTTCACGGTAACACCATATCGTTCTGACCAGTCATATATAGCGGACAGGCTTTGGTTTACTTCCTTAATGGCCGAACCGATACTGTCAATGTCTAAATAGAGAATAATAATAGAGAAAAAATGCCACCTTGAGGAACGCCAGACTGTAAGTCACACCATATTGATGAAGACTCATTATGGCGAACACACTGCTGACGTCCCATGAGATATTTGGAGAACCATTCGAGTGCCTCAGGTGAGATCTGAAAACTGGAGAGGATAGAAAGAAGAAATGGGCTTAACAGATTGTTCCGACATAAAATTGGAAAGTTGTTTCTGGACACAGGCCTCAAGCACCTTCGAAAGAAAAGGAAGGATTGATATGGGACGGAAATGGTTGGGGAGAGTAGGGTTCGGAATCTTAGGCAAAGGTATCACTAAGGCTTTACGCCATAGGTTGGGAAACGCACCTGTGTCGAGCGAAAAGTTGATGATGTGTGTAATAGCAGGTAATAGTTCATTTATTACAGTGACGATCATCCTTCGACTAATGCGATCACAGCCTACGGCTCATATTTTATTCATCTAGGCCACAAAGTGACGCTTATGAACGTCCAAATTTAAGTTAATTACTTAATGATTCTACATTTACTACATTTCTATATTTATTTTAGTGGCTGGGTCACGCGATTGGCCCGCTGTTGGTGTTGGCGGGCCCCGTCTCGTTATGACTTGGGAGGCAGCGCGGACACTACGCCGCCTCATTGCCTTTTCGACAGACGGGGAGCAGACCAGCACTCGCCATCCACAGGCACTAAAACGGCCTTAGAGGATAGGGAGGACGACAACCTGACAACACCGCATCTCCTCTTCCTCTGCAGCCCCACCGCAACGCATCAAATGGTGCGCCCCCATTTGGTCGCGGAAGATAGGGCGCGCGGCAACGCAACACCGACACGCCTCTCCTCCCGCGACCGCGCCCGACTGCGAGGGACAGGCAGAACTGTCCCCCACACCCGCATCCTTGGACGCATCCTACGCAGGCCTCACCCAAGCCCACGTGGAGCGTCCATTCCCGGGATCCCGCTTAGCTTCACCGCGTGTATCCAAGCCACGGTTACTGAGCCCCCCACCACAACAAGGTAGAGATCCCACGGGAGGATCCTACATAACAGCCTAATAAACTGAGAAATCTACGCTACAACCACAAGTCAAGCCTTAAATGTGGCAACTCAAGACCAACACAAGTCTCCCCATTTATTTATAAACTGACATTTCCTTACATAATATTTTATTAGAATGATAGGTAATAGAGTTCTCGTATATCTTATATCATTCATATCTCGTAGATCCTCCTACTATAACGGTAACATATACACCACGGCTTTACCAAAAATCTCACAATCCTTTTTTGTGAAAATTTCGTATTACGTCTCGCTCGATTTGTTGGTATTAGAATTATTCCTACAGCCTATTTTTGGTTTTATTCGACTATTTTGCGCAGTAACGGAGCTAAGAGGACAATATCTTTGATTTTATTTCTCGACTATTGATGTTTTCTTTATTATAAGAAGATTGAATTTTGCATAAAGTAGCCATGCAATATTTAAGGTTTACACTTTTATTATTATAGCTTCACTTGTTTTATGATTATTGTTGGACATTTCATGATATAAAGGACAATGGCAGGTCTTCATACATCAAAATGTCTGAATTTAAATTGAAACGTACAGTAATAAAAAATATATCAAAAAAATTGGCGTAAGTAACAGAGTCTATAAATGACTCCATTTTGACTCAGGAAACCTGGAAAAAGAAGATATCTGTGTTTTAATTTTTAGTTAAGAATGAATGATGTAGGTACGCTTGAATTATCTTGAATGATTGACATCAAAACGCAGAAGTATTCTGAAGCATCTAACTGTCACAACCAAAGTCAAAAGCAGAGCTGCACATTTTAATTCGATTTTATGTGAAGTTGATAGAACATTAAAACGATGCTGTGACTTTTTTATTTGATTTAAAAGTTGTTTTGCTTCAAATATATATATATATATATATATATATATATATATATATATATATTTACATCCCCATGTTGATATTGCGTCCTACATGGCGGTTTTTACCGATGATGTTGCGTCCGACTGACTTGTTGCGTCCTGTATACGGACGCAAGATTGACCATCTCTCAAATTCAGCCAGGAGCCATCAAAAGATCAGTACAATGCATGGGTGAAATATTGGCATGGACGTAGTTTTGTCACGAGAGTGAATTTCGGCGTATTTTTTAGTTCCGCAGTGAGCCGTGCGAATTTTAGAGGCCGCTACTGAGAGATGTTTATTAATGGCGTATATTCATTATTTTGGTTACATATATCATGCCGATAATATTACTTCCGTTATTCTTATTCAGTATTATATAAAGTTTTTATCGATTCTTATTAGCGATTTAATTGCGTCCAACAAAACGGCGTAAATGCGGAGATGGCTAGTGTGTGGGGGCGGAGTTAGCGTGCGGGTTGCAACCTGTTAGAAGCCCGCAGCGTAATTTTGTGTACACCGTTTTGACTAGCCAGCCGGGGCGGATGCAAAAACACTTGTGGTGTCAAGTGAAAGTAAAATAACCAGCAACATGAAAAGAAGTGCCAGGCTACTTTCATTTGCAAGTAACTAGTATCATTAAGTTCAATTAAAATGATTAATATGTAATAGGTAAATGAGTATTTTTAAGTAAATAACTTATTAAGTAAATAACTTGTAATCAAATTTTAAGCTGAGAGTAGATATTATATTTATTAAAAATAAACCACAAAATGTAGAGTATGTTATGTTTACGTAACTCGTACTTCCTTCAGTAAAACATTTTTTTTCTGAATTAGGTAAAGCTATTAACAAAAGCTTTACATATAATTGACAATAATAAACATTACTATCAAAAGATGTAACAACATTCCTTCTTTAAGTGAAAGGGTGCATTTCTAAGAAAACCTACTTTTTTACCTCAGATTTTTTACGCATCTTTCACGGTTTTATTTAGCTTGACCAGTTTATTTGTTTGTTTGGGTCAAATTTACAACGACAATATAGGTATCTAGTGTTGTTGATTGACTTGATTGAATCGTGAAAAATTTGTAATTTTATGATTATGGTCTTAATATTGTACTTAATAACTCGGCAAAAATAAAGCTTAATGGTATTACCGATACAATTCCTTTTTCTTGATGCTTCCTTAGTTGGGCCCCTTGATTGTTCTTGGTTACTTCCCTTGATGCCACCTTGGTTATAGGTCGCGCCACATAAGTTAGCGGACGTTAAATAACCTACAAGCTGCGCAATATCCAATCAACGCGCAGCTTTATGTGAGGTTCAGTCAGGATTAGATATTGCGCAGCTTGTAGCTAACTTCACATTCACCAACTTGTGTGGCGCGGCCTATACGTCCCTTATTATTTTCTGGTTGCTTCCCTTGATGCCTCGCCCGATATCCACTGGTTGTCTTTATATTTTACTCGTCTAACCTGTTATGATGATCGTGGAGTGAGTGAGTCAGTTGTCGGTGACTAATTATTTTTCACCAAAGATGGCACACAACCGATTTTAATCGTGTACAAAATTCGAATAGTTCACTCGAGTTGATATATACTAGTCACAACATATTAAGGGCCACTAGTTTATTTACATTTAAGTGCACTTTAGTAAACTGAAAGTGACTGATAAGTAGCATTATATTGATATTACGAACTCTTTGGTGTTTGATCTCTTTTATGCTGGTGTTCTTGTTCCTAATTTGAAAAGAATTGGTCATCATTTCAAGAAAAAAAAATTATGTTATTCTTAAGTTTTTCTTCGATTGTCTTCTTAACTTGTCTCGGTTATTTTAGGAAAAAAGTTTAACTTTTCAATTTTAATTGATTCATTTATCATCTCGCGTTAATCATGCCACCAGTACGAACACATGGCATATGGATACAATTACGGCAACTAGAGCCATTACTATGATTCAAGAAGAACGTTCTCATCGTTACGTGGGTTTGCAGTTTGGATTTTCTTGAAGAGCTGTCCAAAGTGTATGGAATCGCTTCCAAGAGACCGGCAGTGCTGCCAGGAGACCCGGTTCAGGTAGAGTTCGTGTAACAACGGCGCACGAGGATCGGTACATCCAACTAAGTGCTCGTCGTGATCGTACAGTTACGGGCCGTAAGTTGCAACACTACCTACGTCTGACAACGGATACCCGTGTCAGTGATCAAACTATACGTAATCGATTGCACGAAGACCAGCAAATGTCAAGACGACGAGTTGTTCTAATTCCTCTGACCAGGGTTCAACGTGCAAACCGTTTAAGATTCTCCCGTCAGTATTTGAACTGGGGAATTAATCAGTGGGGCAAGGTGCTTTTTACAGACGAGTGCAAAGTAAAATTTTTCAATGATGATCGGCGTGTTAGGGTGTGGAGACCACGCGGCGAGTGGTTTACGGAGTCCTGCATCCACGAAGTTGACCGTTTTGGTGGTCCCAACGTAATGGTTTGGGGTGGGATTAGTTTACACGGTAAAACCGAGCTCACCATTTTAAATGCGGGTACCGTAACTGCAGAACGTTACATCGAGGATGTCATCAGGCCTCAAGTGATCCCATTTGCATAGCAAGTGGGGCCTGAATTCATCCTTAAGCAAGACAATACCCGTGCACACACAGCTCGATCGACCCAAACTGTCCTAGAAGGGTCTCATATTGAGGTATTACCATGGCCAGCTAACAGTCCGGATTTAAATCCAATCGAGCAATTGTGGGACCAATTGAAACGAAGGGTTAGAGTGAATGAGCAAGGGGTCTACAACCAACAGCAGCTGATTGACGCTTAAAACGTGCCTGGGAGGAGATACCAGATGAAAAAGTTAGGAATTTGATCCAGAGTATGCACACAAGGCTTCTGGAGTGTATCGCAAAGAGAGGAGGACATACTCGTTACTAAAAAGAAGAAACAAAAGTGACAAGAACAGTATTTTGTCTTTTTTCGGTGATTTCTTTTGTTCATGAATTTCATTCAATATTAATTTCATTATAAACTTAAAACACAATTTCTGATCATTATTTTAAGCAATTGTTAGCCTATATTATAACTAATAACATTATTTTGTAGTTACATAAGTTAAACAATTGAGTGTCTTTATTGTTTTCATGGTACAGCAAAAAAATTTTGTGGCCCTTATTTTGTTTTCAGTAGTATATATATATACATTTTTTTAATTATTCTTAATTTTTCAAAAACAGCTCAGCTGATTTCGATAAAATTTGAAAGGGACCAACATTGAAGTATGACCTATGAAAAAAAGAACCATTGAAGACGGTTCCTTATTGGCGGAGTAATCCGCGAAATAAATATACAAAAAAAACATACAGTCGAATTGATAACCTCCTTCTTCAAGTCTTTCTCTTAGTTAGGTATTAAACATTCAGACGTCTAGGTTATCCATATGGGCTAAATTGCACCTGGAACCCGACATCCTAAGATCGGAGATAGTAACGGCCATTGGATCGTTAAAAACTAGCAAAGCGCCAGGTCTGGATCAAATTACAGCTAAAGTGTCGAAGGCTCTGGGTGAAAAAGGTATTGACACACTTCAAAACATCTGCAACCACGTATGGCGGAACGGCAAGTGGCCCAAGGCCCATAAAAAAGGTTCGACCAATAAATGTGATAATTATCGCACACTCGCTTTAATTTGTCACGCAAGCAAAGTCCTGTTAGACATCATAAACAACCGGGTCCGGTATTATCTTGACTGGCTGATCCCGCAAGAACAGGCCGGTTTTGTCAAGGGAAAAGGCACGTGAGAACAAATATTAAACGTCAGGCAAATTGTGGAAAAATGCTACGAGTTCCACACACCTGTCATAATGTGCTTTGTCGACTATAGTAAGGCATTTGACTGTGTCAACTGGGACTGTCTATTTTTATTTATTTAGGTTTGCTAACAATTGTAACAGTAATACAAGCAAATATTATAAACATCTTACGATCTAGAGTAACAGTTACATCCAATTATAAGCAAACACCACTTACACTTACAATAACAAACATAAGTAAGTATTACTAATAACAAGTTAAAAAAAAGTACGGATTACAGTTCAGTTTTTTTTTACATAGCATACCTTTTCCTGATACAAAAATTCGCCAAGCATACAGAAATCTTAATATATAAAATCCTTGCGTTACTGACTGACTGACAGACACGCTACAGCCGAAACTATTGGGCGCATGAAGCTGAAATTTGGCATGTATGTTCCTTGGCGCCCGTAGGGGTGCACTAAGAAGAGATTTCCCGAAATTCCCACGGGACCGGCCAAAACGGGTAAATTTAAAAAAAAATGCAGGCGTAGCTGCTGGCGTCCTCTAGTACATTTATAAGAAAGTATTACATTTTATAGTTTTGCGATATTTAGTAAGAGAATCAGCAAATATATCAACATCGTGATTGCAGGGGTTAAGTAGCTTGCACATGCGAGGGACAGGAGAGGCAGAGCCCGAAACAGTTTTTCTGGGTGGCGGATAAAGGAGGCTGATGTATACTCTAGGATATTTGCATGGCACTCTAAAATTTATTCTATGAAAGAGTTGTGTACAGTCGAGTACGCGAGGGCGACAAGTGCCACATAAATCTTTTTTGAATTCTTTCTAGCCTTAAAATATGAACGGCATAATGCGGTCGCAAAACTTCACTACAGTATTCTAAATGAATTCTCACAAAACTATTGTATAACAAAAATGTTGTATGAGGAAAAAAAAATCCTTTCCATTTCTTACAATAAAGCCTAGAGATCTAGATGCTTTCCTAATGATCATTTCGAAATGAGGTACAAAGGTTAACTTTTTGTCTAACAAAACGCCTAAATCTCTAACACAATCACATTCATTTAATTCTACGCCGTTGATCGAGTATTTTGATGTTATTTGGTCAATCTCACGAGTAAACTTCATAAACTGACATTTATTTGGATTCAATTGCATACCATTGTTATGACACCATATAGACAACGAATCTTCAAATCAAATCTTCCCGTGGGTGTCGTAAGAGGCGACTAAGGGATAACACGATGCAAATACCATCTTTGCGTAGAGACGGAAAACTCGACATCAAACCCTATACGACTGCCTCGTTGGTCTCGCGGCATAAATGTGCGCGTGGGATCGGGAAGTCCCGGGTTCGATTCCTGGGTCGGGCAGTGTTATTGGGTTTATCTGTCACAAAATTCTCAGTAGCAGCACGGAGTCTGGAAATTTGCCCGGTACGGCAATAGGCTCGCCCCTTATTACGTGGGACTAAAGTACATCTGGCGAAAAGTGGGTGTAGAAATACACCTCTGCCTACCCCTTTGGGGATAAAAGGCGTGACGATATGTATGTATGTATGTCCAGATCTTTCTGAAGAAGTAGGGCCTCATTAAGTGACTCTACAGTCTTAAAGATTTTAAGGTCATCTGCAAAGCAGCAGGGCAGGGGTGAAAGCAGTCCGGCAGGTCATTGATAAACATATTAAACAATAATGGCCCTAAGTGTGATCCTTGAGGCACTCCTGAAGTTATGGATTCAATACAACCTTGGAGTCACGATAGCTTAAGTATGATTTTATCCACTTGTAGATTGTTCCACCAAATCCGTACATACATAATTTTTTTATTTATTTATTTGACTTTTTGCACAAAACAATAAAATTTGTACAAAGGCGGACTTAATGCCCAAGGCATTCTCTACCAGCCAACCTTTGGGTGGTGCAGAGACGAATCAAGGTGGGTGCTAAAACTGCATGTAAACTACTAATCAAGATACATAAAATATTACGTATAAATATACATATAATTTGAACTTATAAAATAAATATAGTACATACCTACAATATATAAATACATATATATTCCTACTTATATACATATGATATACATACACATAAATATACTAGGAGGATTATTCTGCCGATTGTTCGAATAACTGCCGTCGTAAGCTAGCTTTAAAAAGATCACGAGAAGAGGACATCCTAATTTCGAGAGGGAGTGCATTCCACATAAGAATAGCCTGGATGTAGAAAGACGAGTGAACGAGAGTAGAGGTATGAGAAGGACAGATTGATCTCAGATCTGAAGATCTGAAGACTCAATTGATTCCGTAGCCAAGCTTGATAACGTTCCGCGTCTTTTATGATAATCACCTTCTGAGTCGACACATTTATGTAACATTAGAGCCCCTGGGACGAAGCCTTTTTCATTGCCTGCGTGTACAATAATTATTCTCTTTCCTTTGGAAATGGGTCGTTTGATACTTTTTTTTGCTGCTATCTTGCCAAGTTTTACCCTTAGTTTGTGATGTATGCACGTATGACTCGTCCATAAACACTATATTTCTACCAGAATTACTCAGCTGTTGTATTTCTCTGAGATATTTGATCCTTTTTAAACGTATATCATGCTTTTCCATAAGTAACCGTCTGTTATTATCAGTTTTCAGAAACCTAAACCCCATTTCTTTCAAGATCAGCTTTAAAGTCTCTGCACAGCCTTTGAAATTAATAGCTACGGACGATCAAGAAGGGTGTGTAATAGCAGTTCTATATAATTCCACACAGAGAGAACACGTGCAGTCACCACCATTATATAAAGACGACTGACGGACCTTTGACGGACCGGCGACCGCCACCGACCGAATTGTTTTCGATTGTGTACACATAATATTCACTCCTATTTTTTTCGAACAAGGTGCAAAATGCAAGTGCATTGTTTAGGGCTCTTACAATTCAATGATTCGGGTGTTTCCGAGAATACGACAATTAACGAAGATCTGCATGCGCATTATTAATTTGGGAGTACTGTACACAGTTTCATCCAAATCGAACTAGTACTTTAAAATTATTGATTGTCACACTCACTCAACGGTCTTCATAAAATTCTAAGGTATTTCTAGCAGACATAGGTACAAGCTTGTAATTTTGATGATCATTATCATTAAGCCGAAAAAAATAAAAAAATAAAAACCTTAAACCTTTAGGAAAAATTCAAACAAATGTACGTTTTTAATTTTGGTCTAGTTTTCATATTTTAGAATCTACACAAATAAGTTTGTGAACCTTTGTAGTACGTGGATTAGGTATTAAATACTCGATAACTTTGCAGTTTAGAATTCGGAATTCAGTTTATGTCCCTACTAGATTCAAATATTTTTGGCTATCTAGAAGTACTCGTAGGGTAGGATCAGGGTAGGGATCGGGCAGGCACCGGGAAGGGACCGGCGAGGAGCACGGGTGGAGGTGCATAAGTCGGGGCCCGGTGGGTGGGGTTTCACGGGTGGAGGGCATAGGTTGGGGTTCACAGATGAGGGCAAGGGTAGGGGTTCACGGATGAGGCCAAGGGTGGGGGCACACGGGTGAGGCCGTGGGTGGTGGTTCACTGGTGAGGGCACGGGTGGGGGTTTACGGATGAGGGCACGGGTGGGGGTTCACGGGTGTGGGCACTGTTGGGGCACAGATGGGGTACGGATGGAGGTTCACGGATGGGGGTCACGGTGGGGTGCAGGATAGAATAACACCCCATGAGGAGAGATGTTTGATAAAGACCATCACTAGCAAAAAGAAGTGAGATTTCAACAAAAACATTACATGTAAAAAGAACAACAACTTGAGCAACAATTCTTCAGTATATAGTTGTGAGATCAAATATGGCAACTAATGGTAGGTACCATTCGAAACGGTTATGACGGCTGGAACACGAGAGTGTACGGTATCGATAAATATATCAGTTTAGGAGGAAGCAGCATTCTCAACACAATATATGGACTATATACAGAAAAATATTCGGTATCAATATAACCTCTAAAGTAGTAGGAAGTCATTTAATTAATGGAATGCTTATATTAAATACAGGAAAATATACGGATCCGATATAAACTTAAATTTAGATGGATGTAGGATAATCTGTAATACACATAGAACATATTCAGAAATATACAGTGCGTCACATTATTTCCACCATGAACGGACGCCAGAAACCAGCGAGAATTATTTGAAATTGAATATCTTCATTTCGTGTTTAATCAAAATTTCTTGTTGATAATTGAATTCACATGACTAAAGTGTACCTATATTCGCACAAATAACAATTGAAATCTCATTGACAGTGGTGGACGCCACAAGGTTCGACTTTGAAATGACGCAAGAAGTCTTCCGCGATTTATATATATATATATATATATATATATATATATATTTAATGGCACCCGTCATCACGAGGTGTTGAGCCCAGTTCTCCTTCGATTTTTGTCGAAGACCTTTTATACAAATTTCGTCCGTTACCATTCTCATTCGTTCATCGCCTGGGGAATGCTTTCGTTCGTTTCGTTCATGATACAAAAGATGTAAATTTACATGTTTTTCTAATCCTAATTCTTATATCTAACATGTTTCATTCGGGTCTGCACGAGGGCCGCGGCGCAGGCTGTACACAGACAGGTTTATTAGGGCGTCCAGTCGTCATATTTAACAAATAGGAACTAACGCCCTACTTTACCTATTTCTGTGCACGACTCGCTCCGCGACGTCCGTGCAATACTTAATAAATAACTTTCTTGTTATGAGATCAGCCTAATGGCTGATCTCATAACGTGCGTTAGTTATGGCTGCTCCCATATCTTGTTCGGCATTGTATCTGGACATTACATAAATTGGACAATCACATAAAATATGGAGTACGGTCTCTAGCGTTCCAGGTTCGCAAGGGCACGACGGGTTGTCCTTACACTTAAACCGGTTTAAGTACTCGGAGAACCCGCCGTACCCCGTTAAAACTTGTACCTCTTGTACCTCGGGGAAAAATACTTTAGTGACCGCGGCGGTCTCGCCCTCCTTGTATCGACGGTTCAATTTGTGAAGCGACTCCTGTCGGATATGTTGCTTCACGAATGAAACCGGACACTTATCATAATCTGGGCGGCTCTTGCTCTTGAGGGCAGCCTCCTTTGCCAGTTCGTCGGCTCCCTCATTCCCCTGCAGCCCAGCATGCGCCTTTATCCAATGTAGCGCCAGTCGCCCTCCATTTTGGGCGACTCGCGCCACATTAGGGCGCACCTGGACCGCAAGGGGATGAGAAGACCAGCTGCTTGTGACCGCCTTCAGAGCTGAACGCGAGTCCGAGTATATGTCGTCCACCGCGATCCCCTGCGCAAGTACCATTTCAGTCGCCTGGCTCAGCGCGATGAGCTCCGCCTGATAGACGGTGCAAAACCGCTCCAGCACGAGCTTTTTCTTCCCGGTCTCCCCCCGTTATCCCACAGGGATACCGCGGCCCCCACCTTTTCCTGAATCTTACTCCCGTCTGTGTATACCTTCAGGTTACTTTCTCGTGCTGGAGGAGCTGTGCATCGTCGGCCACGCAGTCGAACGTTAGCTGCTCCACTTCTGCAAGGTGTGGGTTTTCGGTGTGAGCCACAGGACGCTCCACCTCCCAGTCCTTTATCACTCTCCGGGAGTAGCCTTTCCTTATCTCATAAAGGGAGGCCGCTTCCCGGATTCTTATATCCAGAGGAAGCAGCCCGGAGAGTAACAGTGCCGAGTTTAGTGACACCGTCCTGTAGAACTTCAACATTTTTGGTGCGAACCCACGTTGCACCGCGTTGAGCTGCTTCCGGGTCCCCGATTTATTGGACGCTGGAGCCCACGCACTCGCTGCATGATGGGCTCTATCACTGTAACGTACATCGTCCTGATGATCTCGGGCTGCAGTCCCCAGCTGACTTTGGTTGCTCGAGTTAATTGTTTATAGAGACCCATCGCTTTCCGGCAGATGTTGCTCACGTGAGAGTTAAAGGTGAGCTTATCGTCTATGGTAAGACCCAAAATTTTAATTTCACGCGAGTAAGCAATTGGCTGGTCGCCCATGCGCAGATGTGGAGAGTCGTGCTTGCGCTTATTAGTAATAAGCATGGCCTTGGTCTTGCTCGGCGCAAATTTTAGTTTATTACGCACTCCCAACCCCTGTACATGCGCGAGCGCACGATTCGCCTGGCTCTGAGTCCCCGCGGCCTCGTGTCCCGAGAAGATCAGGAAGATGTCATCCGCGAAAGCCTGCCCATAATCCCCTCTCTGTTCCAAGTCCTTGAGCAGCGGATCCAGAAGGAGGTTCCAGAATGTTGGGCCCCCAATGGAGCCCTGGACGCATCCCTTCGTAGTCTCCGCTGCAGCCTCTTTGCCGGCATATCGCACGAGAACCCTTCTGTCCATCAGGTAGCTGTCAATTAGCCTTCTCACGTTCGGTGGACAGCCAGTTTCGGCTAATCTTATCTTTATAGCCGACCACCATGCACAGTCGAAGGCTCCCTCTATTTCAAGTGAGACAACCACGACGATTTTCTTTTCCGCCAGCCTGTATCTTATATGTCTCATCATGACATACAGGGAGTCTTCGGTGCTCCGTTGGGGCGTAAAACCGTACTGCTTCACACTCATCTGTGTCCTGATATGCCATCTTATTCGGTTCATGGTCATTTTTTCTAACACCTTCCCTAGCACTGGTAAAAGACCTATTGGTCTGTATGCCTTCGGTTGGGTGTAGTCGTCCTTACCGGCTTTTCGAAGAATCACTACAACGGCTTCTTTCCACTTTTTTGGGAAGCAGGCTAGGCTTAGACATTTGTTTAGCAGCGCAAGGAAAACCGCGGGGTCGGCTGTAAGTCCGTCTCCACCTGGGGCTTTCTTGGGGCTGAAGCTAGTCAAGGCACTCAGCATCTCTTGCATCGTGAAAGGAGGATCGCTAGGTTCATCCAGTACCCTTTCGTTAATTCTCCTAGCGGCTTCCCTCGTAGCTCTGAGATCTTCGCTGCCTTCAGCCGAATCATCAGGGGGATAAAATGTTGCCGCCAGTAGTTGTGCCGATTCGGCGTTGGTTAAGGCTTTGCCATCATGTACCAGTGGTACGTCATCTTTCTTTGTGGCAGTGCGGCCGATAACCCTGTAAATGCCTTCCCACATTGTTTTCAGCTCCTTCTTGCCACAGAAGCTTTTCCAGCTGGTGGTCTGAGCGTTTTTGACCACACGTTGGTAGTGCTCCTTCGCCTCTAAATATTGCTCAACTACGTGTGCCCTTCGAATCTGCGACGCGTTGGCTATTCGCCTGCGCTTCGTCTTCAGCGCACTCTTGAGTGCCGCCAGCTTGGCGTTCAACCACGGTAAACCTGCTTGTTTTCTATTTTTTATTTTTGGTATATTGATTTCACTGCGAGCACGCTGAGCTTATTGATATAATGTTGATTAAAGATTATATAATTGCATTTTAATTATTATATTTTAAACCAAACCAACTCTATAAAGGTCGATCGTATAGATTACTTATTTAATAATCGATACGGATCAATGTCAAACGTCTATTCCTGTCACACCATTGTCTATGGCAACAATCAAATAATAAAGTAGGTACCAAGTTCGTAATCAATTGGAATGCTTTTTGTCATCATAAAATACTCCGCCTTTAACGACACAAAGTGAAAATATTAAAAATCGTAGAAAAAATAAAAAATTGTTTTATTCATATGAAGTGTAAGATCGCCACAATAAACCCAGACCAAATTCTGCCATTGTCCTTTGTATTGAAACGTTTAAAATGCGTCTACAAGGTATATAATGTTAGTTTAAAATTTAGAACTATGATAAAGCTTAATTTATGTATTTACCGGTAGTATCCGACATTCATTAACGCTAAATGTTTCAAAATCGGGACCCAAGGGTCTATATAGATTTTTGGCGTTTCTTGATAAACTCTGAATTTTGACAAAATATTCATTTATTTGTCTTTTGAAAAATAAAATCGTTATCTGAAATGACGTAATTGAATAATTATTGTGTGAGTATTCATACTTAAGGCTAATATCAGCAAGTGCATGTAAAATGTGTGATAAATAACGTCGTTAATTCACGAGTGAATAATTATGTAATAGTGTATTTAAACCTATGTCTATTTGGGCATAAAACATTGTACACCACCAACCGGTTGGTTATTTCCCTTTATTATAATTATTTGGATGCGCGAATAATTGGATAAGTGCCAAAAGCTGGCTTGGTTGCACAACAATGAAACCATAGATAATATTTATACCCTATTTAAGTGTAACGGGTTTTGGTATTAAAACGCAGAAGAGGGTCTTATGCGTTTATTGCCGAGTATTGTCTCACTTCCCTTGCACAAGTATGACCGACCAACAATACGACACTGGCCTGAACACTAAGGGCTGCAGTCTCCCACGCTGTTCCCTCCGGTAGTGTGCAGGGCAGGCTCCTCGAAGGGCTGCGCGTAGCGGCAGATCCTCGTAGACTGTTCAGCTGGCAGGCGCCGGCGGTGTGTGTGCGATGAGCAGGGCAGGCCAGACTCTTCGGCAGGGGTGACGCCGAAGGCGATGCAGGAAGTGTAGCGGTCTAGGTAGCGTAGCCCGGAGCTTTAAGGTAGACCTGGAACCTGAAGGAAAGCAGTATTAGGAAACCCACAACCAATAGAGTATGGCAGGCGGCGTCAGCCGGCCTCAGCTAGCAGGTAGAGAGATGGGCAGTACGCTAGTGCAGTAAATGAAGTAACTCACCCACAGCTGGGGATCAGGATACCCGTACAAAGTATACGGATAGAGTAGCGGTAGTACGTCAGTATAGATTAGCGGTGCTGGCCTCTCTGTCGGCCCCCTTATATACCGGGCCCTCCATTAGAGTTGAAGTCGCTACTTGACCATATTTGGTCAGGCTTCGCGAGCGCGGATGATGGCCTTCTCTGATTGGCCGAGCGTATGGACGGTATTATAACGCAGACGCGGTAGGTACCGGACATACGCTACAGAAGTTTTGTTGATATTTTTCGTATCAAATATTGTACAAGAAATTAAAAATGCGTGTAGTGTGTGGATGTGATATGCGATAGTAATTTCGTACATTAGTTAGAATATCTGCATCTATTTCACTAAAATAAATTCCATACTATTAAGCACTTAACAGAACTATACCACGTCTGGTACGATATTCTATGGATGATCGTACAAATATACAGTTGTGTAAATTTCTTATACTATACTATTGATAGGAATTGGGAGGCTTCGTTGAGATTGTTAGTTTTGATGATATTAAATAATCATTTTAACATCCATGCTGAATTACTTGAATCTTTAATTGCCATTTAGGCGTTACTTATGAACACGATACTATGTTCAACTTAAAACAAGGCAGGTATTAATTAAAAGTGTTTAGCAAGTCCGATAACATTTTAGTGGTAATTTTGAGGATCGCCAGACTGTAAGTCACGCCATATTGATGAAGACTCATTAGGTATGGCGAACACATTGCTGACGTCCCATGAGATATTTGGAGAACCATTCGAGTGCCTCAGGTGAGATCTGAAAACTGGAGAGAATTGAAAGAAGAAATGGACAGATTGTTCCGACATATAAAATTGGAGAGTTGTTTCTGGACACAGGCCTGGACAAAAGGAAGGATTGATATGGGACGGAAATGGTTGGGGGGAGTAGGGTTCGGAATCTTAGACAAAGGTATCACTAAGGCTTTACGCCATAAGTGGGGAAACGCACCTGTGTTGAGCGAAAAGTTGACGATGTGTGTAAGTCATCCGTCAGTAGTCCGATAACATTTTAGTGGTAATTTTGATAGTGAGATAAGTTTTAAATTCTGTATAGGTTTAAGAGCCTTGTTAACTTTATATTCCAAACCTGATAATAATATTTTATGTGCTGATTTTATTATTTTTGAATTTTTACGTTGACAGTAAATACGTTTGCAAAACGAATTTATTCTAATCATGTTGAGATTTCCTAACCGACGTCAAAACGATGTCACAACTAAACAAACAACTACCCGATGTCCTGTACCGACAAGACACTAAGTTGTATGCCTTGAGGCAGAAATATTTAAGATTTTGTGAACTCTTTTTCAGACCTTACGTCTCTTATCCTATGAGGGATACAGGTAATATTATGTACATAATATTGTCTACGTAAATTATTTCGTTACAAATACGTGAAGGATAGGTTGTAATTGCTGTGTCACTTAGGGTTGGGGATCAGCTTAGGTCTAATCCTACAGTGAGCACGTGGACAATATGAAACAGGTTTTGCTGGTTCGAGCAAAACTTAATACAAAGTGGTTGATTGCTTAATTGTTTGGATTTTTCCATAAAACTAATTAAAGTCCTCGCTTTTCTCAGTCTTGCCGCTCGCGCCCTCCAAATCGAGTGAGTCTGCCTCATGCACTATCGCAGCTCACGCTTAATATGTACGAAAATCCACCTGACAGTAGGTCTCACATCTTGTGTGCTATTTTGCTTGCGTTTTATTGTTCCTTCAACTAGAGTCAGGAATATAGTCGTATTTACTGGACGGATCCTCAGGTCTCATTGAGAACTAAATATCAATTGTTGCGTTGCGTTGTCTTTGTAATTTTCTCGGTATCTTTTAGGTGTCATCATGTTTGTGTCTTCCCCGTTGTTGGATAGATGACGTCATCTGTATGAACCTAACGGTATATCCCTCCATCCAATGAGGTGTAAAGACAGTTTTCAACATAGGAACATCGCTTTGAAATTGCTAATAAGCAATGCTAATTATTTTTGAAATATTAAAGAAAATCTCATTGCGCGATCGCTTGTCGCCGTAGCTACTGTATTACGGTCACTTCCAATAGCCATAATTTATAATTAATCCAATTCAAAATGTCTCCATTCAAGATATTATAAATGAGAGGCATTTAAAATATAAATCAAATCTTGACATTTTGCCCAAATAAGTTATTTTCAATCTACAGCTTTTGAGTCAGATGGATTATAATTTATAATTGACAGCCATGAGATAACTGGTGCCAAATTCTGTTTCAACTCAAAATTTGTTATAAACTAATTGGAATAACAAGCAAGTAAGCAAGACGCTAGATTTGAACGAGTAAATTATATTACCTAGTTCTCTTGATTGTACGCTATCCATGCCATTAGCTAATTGAAGTTTGTCAAATCTTCTGTATAAATACAATTATCCCATTATATAATGACTAACAGACATCATCATCATTATCAGCCCTTATACTGTCCCACTGCTGGGCACGGGCGTCTTCTCATTATGAGAAGGGTAAGGCCTTAGACCACCACGCTGGCCAAATGCGGGTTGCTAACAGACAACACATAACCAAAACTATTATACATACAATTTGGCATGTATGTTCCTTGGTTGCCGTACTTTGGTTTGTTCCTTGGTTTCGGGAAATCCCTTCTTGATTTCCCGAAATTCCTACGCGACAGAAAAGCAACGACTTTTTAAAAAATGTGCAGCTATAGGCGTCGACATCCTCTGTTCGAATATATTTGCAAAGCAATTAATCTGAGTGTTTGTCCATAACGATTGCAGCGCGATACAAACAAGCGTAGCAAACTGAAGTGGAAGCAGGCTCGACATTAGTGATGGGTCGTCGACGCTTTTTTCGTTAACGAAACTAGACCGTCCATTCCCGTTCATCGACGCGTCGATGGACTAGTTGAATTCGTGGACCGGTCTACGTCATCTACGTGTAAACTTCATTTCATAGATGGTCTATATAAGTACATAAACGTCAGGTCTATTTGACGCCATCTAGGCCGTATTCAAAGAAATATCAACTTATACCTCCACATTTAAAGTTCAAATTTGTTTGTTTGAACGATGAACGTAGTAACGTGTATTACCCTTCTATGTTCTAGTCCATATTGAAAAAGAAATAATATGAACTTTAAGCTGAACCTTTAAAGTTCAAATTTGTTTGTATGAACGATGGACGTCTCAACGTGTATTACTCGTCCATGTTCTAGTCTATACCCAAAGAAACATAATATCAACTTATAGCTGCACTTTTAAAGTTCAAATTTGATTGTATGAACGATGGACGTATCAACCTGTATTACCCGTCTATGTTCAAGCATCGTCTTCGCGTTGTCAGTACTAAAGCACGTTAGTTATTTTCAATTTAATCGTCTACGGATTCAACTAGTCCATCGCTCGATGGTGAACCGTCGATTCGTTCATCGTATGTCGACGGTCGAATTAACTAGTTCGTTCATTGAACGCCCATCGCTACTCGACATATCTATCGCAGAGGCGATGGCATTCAGGTTCTCGTATGGATTTGTCGTCTTGGAAAACGTGAAATGTTGGACGCTCTTCGCTTCAAGATTTACCGATGAATTAATAAGGGTAGCTGATAGTGACTGAGTAGCGAAAATGGCAGGGCAGGTCTTGTGGCGGGCCTTGCAGGTGTATGGGTGACCATGAGCTCATGGTCACCTAAAAATCGTCGGATATTGACCGCAAGAAGTTATATATTTAATTTTGATCAGGAGTAAAACTTGCGAAAATCAAAACATATTTATTAGCTAAGACTAAGTAGTAAACAGTGCGAACTCTTCATAAAACATGAAGACTGCAAGGCAACACTGTCTCGTACTGAGATCTTATCACTTCGAATTGAATTTCCGCGCAACGTAAACTAATGAACGTAATTATTTGCATGAGCTACAAATAAGTATTTCTCTTGTCTCGAGTTTTAGTACTAACAACTGTATATATTTGTAACCGGATCTAGCTGTGTAACTTCATTTTTTGAAAAGGATTATTAATTAAGGAATAAAGGATCAAGTGATTTAGTTTTGATTTGGAGATACGCTTATTTTGCAAGTTATTTTTTTAAATAAAAACGAACAGACCAATCCGCTATAATCTTTGAAACAATGTTAAGATAAAATTGCTGTTCGTTATTCTTGGTAAAACTCAATCACGCCTGGACTGCAGATGCCTAGGAACAGGTTGTTATAATATCTAAGACTTATTGTGTCCTCCACATCAAAACGTTTGTACGATCTAAGAAATATGTAAAATCAAACGGCTCACAAAGTTAAGTCGCTGTAGGCATTCCATTAGAATGCAAAAACAATCTTAGAAATCTACAAATTCTCAAGTCGAGAAAAATTTACTGCTCGGTTAGTCAATGGCCTTGTCGATTAGTAAATATTGCTTGCCCAATCCCTCCCATTCACCTCTTAGTATTTCTAAGGACAAAATAGATGTAACCAACAGCTCAACACCATTTCATAGATACATAATATTATATACACAACAACACAGCTTTATGTATGTGTATCACACAAAAAAATAAATCTTCTTACAGCCTCTTTTATCTTTTAAAAGTAAAAATCTTAATACCATAAGCAAATAAGGTTCATTGACACGCGGCTGGTTATCATTACGCTCTTTCATCAGACGTGCGGTACTGCGACTCGACATAAATATTTTGCTGCTGCAAAAAGACAATGCAACTTTTCCTTTGACTGCTGGTCCAAAAATATGAAACCTGTTGTGCATAATTGAAACCTATTCCAAACGAAAGTACTAACCATTTATTGCAACTTTTACTATGGTGCCAAATAAATCTATTCCAGTAAAAAAAATATACAGGGTAACAAAAGTATTAAAATTTATCACTTAATTATAGATTTTGTTTGTTTTAAACAGATTTAATATGTTGCCAATTGCAAACTTAATGGAGATTAGACCACCTAAAAATAGGACGCAGGATATGATAGGTAGAATTCAAAATAAAAAATAATATGACCGAGACTGATAAAATGATTCCCTGCCGCAATAGATAGGGCGCGGGAAGGAGGCGTGGAGCGGGGACGCTAGCGACTGGCTACCTGTCGCTCTATCGGTACAGCGCGCTCATTAACCACACTTTAAACCACGTGCCGTAGCAATAAATGATTATAAAAATCCACCATTTTAAAACGTTTGTTACCCTGTATCTTTTTTTTACTAGGTTAGATTTATTTGGCCCCATAGTAAAAGTTGCAATAAATGGCTAGGACTTACGTTTAGCATAGTTTTCAATTGTGCACAAGGGGTTTCAATTGTATGGGCCAATCGGTTGCATTGTCTTTTTTGTATGCGGGATAACAATTAAATAATATGCGCATATTTGTCCAGGCCAAAAATTATTGTTGTTTACATTTTTAATAGACTCGACTCATGTAAGCAACGGTCATTTTTCGTGGGCGACGCATTAAATTTTAAAATGTCCCTTGCCAAACCGTGAACAGAAATGTCGTGAGAAAATCTGCATGACTGAGAGCTTCTTATTATATATTAATAGTCCATACAAAACCAGCCACCTTATTGGCTGTGAAAGGATCGTTCATCAGAAGGATAAGTCTTCGCACTATGAAGTAAGGAGAAGCCCATGCTCAGCAGAAGGGTAGAATATATAAATGTATTTATGAGGGATAGTTTGTTCCCACAGTTGCCGAAGTTACATCTAACATCCTATTTGAGTTTTAATATTATACATTTTTGTAATGATAACATTATATCAAAAAGAAGTACCTAAATATCAGGTAAGGATTCAGCTGAAAACCACCAGAGCCAAGTGGCCTGGCAGGTACCTATTATCTTTCGTATTGTGTTTAATTCTAATTTATTTAAAGATCCATTTTATACAGTGTCATGCTCGTGGCAGTAAAATACCTTTTTTATGTAATCAGAAATGAAGAGTCATCTTATTTTTTCGGTAAAATATTTAATGTTTGTTAATTTAAAACAGGTTGACTTAGATACAGGAACATTGTGTTCGGGCATTTTGCGTTTTATTTGAAACTGCGACTATTAAAAGTAAGATCCTTCTTAGATTTCGTATTAAGGACATAAGTTTGAATGCTAACTGTTGTACAATTCTTATCTTGTGAGATTCGTTGTATCCTTGTTTTAAAAGCATTTGGGGCTTATAACAAAATAAGGACTTACTATAGTTCAAATTTTAGACTTAGCTTTATCGGTATATACTTATTAAAATACATAATTTAACTAGTAGACACTTCAAAATCTCGTTCCCCAAGAAATATCAAACAAAAATCATACAGAGAATAGTTCGAGAGCTTACTGCTTAAACTGCGTGAAATATCTGTCTGAACTTTGTCTTGAATTAAAATATAACGACTTTCTTTATAAAATACCTAAGCTCGACCCCCCAATTGGGTCTAGTTCATAATATCGAAAGTCACTACATCGATGGTCGCTGTATCGAAAACGTTCCATCGACGGGTCAATGTATCGATAGTACCCCAAATTGATGGTACGCTACATCGACAGTACCCCAAATCGATGGTACGCTACATCGACAATACTTCAAATCGATGGTACGCTACATCGACAGTACTTCAAATCGATGGTACGATACATCGACAGTACCCCAAATCGATGGTACGCTACATCGACAGTACACTAAAACGACGGTATGCTACATCGACAGTAAACCAAATCGACAGTACGCTGCATCGACTACCCGAGCCGAGCCAGATTTAAATAAAAAACACAGGTGTTTTTAAATTTTTTAATCACAATTTGTTTAATCTGTAAATTGCTTAATTTTGATTGAACCCGCATTCAATGGTTGAAAAAACATAAACTCGTATTCAGCAACATTGATTGATAGTACCAATAATTTAAAAAAGAAAACTTCCAAAAGTAATAATAACAAAACTATCCAAATCAATTATTTAAAACTATTGATTTATATTATGTAATATTGTTATTGTTTATAATAAAAACACTTATAGAAAAATCTATACCCATACAGGTAACCTGATAAACTCTTTGTGTAAAATTAAAGATAAGTGTTACTAGCAATCCCTTTAAGAAACTTTAAGACAGTTATACTGCTTCTTTGTTCAATAAAATGCGAGATAGCATTCTGACTGTCTTGATTTTTTTTTTAAGGGGAAGGACCTTGTGCTGCAGCTTCTGCCTGCTCAATTTGAATATTCACCGCGATCTGCTCCTTTTTAAGCTCTTTGATAGTAGAGTATAAACCTAGTTTTTTATTATTGAGCAAAGCAACGAATTCCAGCGCCTATGCCACGCTTCTACGGAATTTTGGGTTCTAGGCAAATTATGTTCGTTGTTGTAGTGAACAGACCATAAATCTGGTGGAAACAGCGGAGGAGTTATTTTACTGTCAGCACTTGTACGCGAAGTCTGTTTACCTCTGACATATGTTGTCTCAAACCACTGTATAATATTTTCAGTGTTGCTGTCCTTAGGAAGAACTTTATCTTTTAGCATATCAAACGCATTAGGAATTTCGTCTGGCGGCAAGTATGCCAAAGCAATTAAGTGGCGTATTTTAAGAGTAAAACTCGCATTTTCACAATATTTTTTCTGTAAACCATGTTGCTGTACTCTTAGCCAAACGTTCTGTCCCAAATGAAAAAGACAGCATTTGTGGGTGGCCTCAATAAACACCGACCGAACAGAGTTTATAGCCGCTACTTCAAAATCTGTCATCACCGATTCCGGGGCCAAAAGATCTTCACCAATAGAGTCTGCGTAGCATTTGAGTTGTTCAAAGAAATGAGTATAGCACTCTTGGGATTTACTCGATAGAAGAGCATATACAAGAGGGACTGTTCGAGTATTATACCCTGCGTCACCAACGATTCCATGTATCGAATAAAGTTGTGAAAATAATACTGGGCAACACTGAAATGTCCCGTCCATTATCCATATCGGTGATTCTTTCATCAGCCGTATGTTCTTTTTTGTACAAAAAATTAGCACGCGACCGTCTTTATTAAATCTTGTATTTGAAACTAAAAATGATTCATCATCAAACATCTTAAAATAATCTGGTACTTGAATGTCATCGATAGATTGTGGTTCTGATGGTCTATTCTTTGCTCGGGATCGTTTTACCACCTGCCTTAATGCATTTTTATTTGGTAAAACACATGCACTAGATGTTGGCACCATCTCAAGATTGCGGTTTATTATTTGACATGGTTTTTCCATTGTGTTTTTACTGGACTCTTTTTTCACATTTTCTCTTAGGTGCAGTTCATCAATAAGACCTGCAAATATATAAATGTGCATTGTACTTCTGTGGGAAATCCTTAGGTGCAAGAAAAGGCATTCGATTAGTTTATTTTTACTTACCAGGTTGTAGAGCATGATTGTGAACTGTCATATTGTTTTTTAATACGTGATTAGAATCACAGATCACACTGCTACAAGTACTAAGACACTTTGCATCGGTATATTTTTTTAACACAATTCCAGTAGTGCACACCTTTATTGTTTACTTTATTATTCACCATTTTATAACCGTTTATTACTAAACATTGCTTATTATTATGCGTTGTAGCGAATTTAATTTCGTCCATTTTCGCAACAAACACCAAGAGAAACGACAAAATGATTCAAAACCATATTATTACATACTCATGAGGGTAGTACGAAATATCTTGTTTATGGCAAAGCTACAATTACTAAATCTCTGTATGAACTACCTACACTAAAAGATACATAATTATTATGATTCAATAACATTTATGCAGAAAAAAATAGTTATAAATGCGAATGAAGGATAAGGAACACATTAATTAGTTTAAATTATGATTAGAGAATTAATTAAGATGCATGTCTTTTGTTCGGGACTTTGCAGATGAGTGGCGCCATCTATCTCGGATAAGTTACATCAAAATCAAGTAATTTACACAGTTAACAAATTGTGATTAAAAACTTTAAAAAACCCTGTGTTTTTTATTTAAATCTGGCTCGGGTCGGGTAGTCGATGCAGCGTACTGTCGATTTGGTTTACTGTCGATGTAGCATACCGTCGTTTTAGTGTACTGTCGATGTAGCGTACCATGGATTTGGGGTACTGTCGATGTAGCGTACCATCGATTTGAAGTACTGTCAATGTAGCGTACCATCAATTTGGGGTACTGTCGATGTAGCGTACTATCGATACATTGACCCGTCGATGGAACGTTTTCGATACAGCGACCATCGATGTAGTGACTTTCGATATTATGAACTAGACCCAGCCCAATTTGTATTTAGAAAATTGTAATTAGTACCAAACTTTGATATTTAGTTAGTCTATTCTTGTTTCGAGGCAATTTTGAGCGCTTTACGTTCATTTTTCTACGTCTCTTGCGACAGGAGGTTGGTTTGACTGTCCCGAACTGGTGTTCGGGACCTTTCCGCTGAAAACGCCACGGTATTCGTCGACGTAGCAGCAGAGCAACGCACACCGCGGTACTTTTGCGGCATCCTACTTGCAAACTAGGAAAGTGTATGCTATCATGATAGACATACAGAGCATAGATGAATCAAAGTTTTTCTTTTATCGTTATAGGCAACAGAGATCTTTTCTTCTTTTTTGCCACAGCAGACAGTGCTTTTATAGACGAGTATCATTTCCCTATGCCAGCTCTAATATCGGAGGCCAAGACACACTTTGGGTCACTGAGCCATCGGAGTAAGTAAGTAAGTAAGTGTTAGCACATACTACCAATGCCCATATGCCGATGCTGGAGGGACCTCCTGTGACTAGAAGAAGCCAAATAGCGACAATACTGGAAAACTAACAAAAACCAGAAAAACATCCAAATCCTGTTCCTTTTCCCATATCGAAAGAAAATTTCCTTATTTTTACTAAAGTGCAATAAAAACTACAACAAAGGTATCTCTCGAATATCTCTTTAATATTTATTACATTAAATTAAAAGCTATTCTTGAAAGTCTCTTTGGGACTCATTCGTTAAGTTTCAATCTTCAACAATGTCCCTTTGTATCAAACAGTAAACGTTAGAATCCTCTACGACAACTCCTGTGATCGTTCAAACAAAAATAACTTATTGAATGCGAGAGAAACATTTTTTCATTGGCAATTTGATTTATTTATCAAACTTCCATCTAACTGTCACAAAATCTCTATGGACTTTATTTCAACGCCAGGTTAGTTGACTTTTGCTCGATTTGGCGTATTGTAACGGCAACATAACGTCAATTTTTGGTAAATATGTTAAGTCGTTTGATCTAGACTGTGACGGAGGTCAACCAATGGGCCCGATAAACCTTATAAAAGGGACCGCGTTTGATACCTTTGTTGCTATTACTTTTATTTATTTTCATACAGCTACTTATGTGGCTTTCGATATGATTTGGTGTTACAACCGTGGGGAGTCCGTGTTAAATGTTGACTGTCTGGCCTTTGTGTCTGACCTAATCGTAAGCTCACAAACGCCTAGAATTCAAGAAAATGGTTTGTATGTAAATGTTTTTAAGATAAAATGGTTGAGTACGTAAATAATGTTTTAAGGGTTTAGAAGTTTATTTATAAATAGATAATTTACTTTATTGCACCCAAAAACACAGTACATTTATGGAGTGTCTTGAAACTACGATTTACGTACAGACGGTGGCTTTATCGTTAAAGGCAATTTTCCAGGTAACCTTGGGAAGGATAGGAACGATATAAGCAATTTTGTGGTGATGATGAATTATACCGCCTACACACATTGACTCCCTTAGGCAATTTAGTTGTTTATTCCTATTTACCTGCTTAGGTTTGCATAGTTCTGTAGGTTATTTTAATATTTGATTTCTAATAAGTACATACAGTCATACGACTTCCCAGAGGATTCGAACCTCCGTTGTTGTGGGTGATATACACGGTAAAAAGATCAAAATTATAAATCAAAATGTATTACAGGATATTAATTTTATAATTCCCATCAGCAATTGATTTGTAAATATTATTGTTAGTATGCACTTGTGTGAGTATTTGTATTCATGTTTTTTTTAATACATATCAGAATCTGATGAGAACGAAGGTTAACATTGTATCTTATCAAAATATTCCTAAATATTGATGTCATAATATAGATGTCCGGAATATCAATTATTGTACGACGCCTTTTTATAAGATTAATTCTGCAATCAAGAGAGTCTTGTTTAAATGTACTTCTCTTGTAAGACGCCATTTAGGCCCAAAAAACGGAACCGTTATAGGATTACTTTGTAGTCCGTCCGTCAGTCAAGACCCTTTTTCTCAGAAACGCGTGGACGTTTCAAACTGAAATTTATATCAAACAGACAAATGCAATCAAAAGATACAGCTGTTTATGCTGCAAATTTCCGCAAATTTTCGAAATTCGCAAGGGAATCAAAACCTACAGGGTACTTCTCGTAAACTCAGAATCTTGTAATTTGGTACAAAGCCATGTTTTATAGCACAGATAAAGGAAAAATTGCGACAACCGTAAATTTTTAGTAACATCATATAATAAAAACATATTTTTATATTTTAAAGTTACTACCTCTGTCCTCATGAACGCATAGAGTTATTAAATTGAAATTCATATCAAATACCTACTCAGGTCTATAACACCGTTAAGATGTAATAATATCAAACTTCTATGTCAACGCAATCAACAGAAACGGGTCGGTACCCGCTAGTCCCCTAATATTCGTCTCCCGGAATTAAAGTTGTAGATTGGTCCCCTATTTAGGTGCCCATTGGTGCCCCGGTAGGGGACCAGATTATTTTTATTATTTTTTCTGGTACCCACTCGTGCCCTGGAATAAAATTAAAGATTCGGCACTTACTCAGGTGCGTTTTGGACCCCTAATAAAAAACATTTTAATTTTTACGTAAAAAGTATTGTCATTGTTGTACATTCGTGTACAATATTGTTACGAAATAAATTATTTAGTAATATCAATAATTTAAAGTATGTACTATAAAATAATCAAATTATATTATAGTATATATGGACTCTCACCGGATTGGTTAACAATATTGTGGGCCATCGTTGGCATATTCCCAGAATTTATCAAGGTGCAATCAGTTTGTTTTTAGTTTAGTTGCTAATCTGTGTCTAAGCGCAGTCAACTGATAGACTCTCGAGTGAAAGTAAATATTAATTAGTGTGTTCTCTAAAATTAACTACTGAATTAAGTGAGTGACCAAATGTGAGGACGAGAACATGTAAGTACTATTTTTACACTAGTTAACATAGCTCGTATAGCTAGTTTTGAATATTAATTTTTAAAAGCTTTTAAAATCGATTTTATGAAAGATTATGAGATTTTTTTCTTCTTTCGTATCTACGTACGTACATATAATATAATACTTTTCCCTCGGTAGCTGTAGTTTGCATATCTATACAGGGTGAACCAAATAGGTGTGGTTAATATTAAAATATTGTAAATCCTGCATATCACTGAGTAATTTTGTAAGTTATATAAGTTTCATAAAGAAAAATCTATTACAAGTTGATAATGTATAATTGTATACGTAAAATATTGCTGACACTTCGAATACGTTGTAATATACAAAAACAAAAGTAAATTAAAAATTGTATGGCGTATACGATAATGTCAAGAAGTGCGTTAAAAAAAATATCACTTATAAAACAGTTACATAAAATCAATCGTACGTGATTGTCACATATGCCGATGAACTTGATGTTTAATTTGTTAAAAAAATATCTGTGAGTATGTATAAAAAGTACAAATAAAAATACGAATTGTTTGATATCTAAAAGACTGATTGTCATTAACACTTATTAATAAATGTGATATGTACTTGTTTACTTTTTTGTTTAATTTTTGCCTTTAGTACGTGACTGTACCACAACCACAGGCACTGAAAATAAATATCTAATTAGTAGAATAAATGGGAAATATAAATTATTTTAAATAAAAAATAGAGCAGGGTACGAGTGGGTACCACAAAAACTTGAGGGTACTAGTGGGCACAGGGTCCGAATTTCCCAATATAATAACCCACAGAAACAGCAATATAAGCATATTTTCAAAATGGCAAGGGAATCAAAACCTACAGGGTACTTCCCGTAAACTCGGATTCTTGAAAGAACAATTCCCATTTTTCTTTGAGATGCCAGCCCAGTTGTGGACCGTCAAAAATCGTAGTGCTTGTTATTGCATTCGATAAAAGAGTGTTAAAATAGAATTTTGAGATTGATTAGAGGTCCGCCACATTCATGGTTTTATTGCAAGAAATACTTTTTTATGCTCAAAAAACATTAGGTGGGTACGTACTTTTATTAGGATAGTTACAGTATTTCGTAGTTTTGAGTAGAAAGGAATGAGTTAATAGTATGGTAAGGGTAGAAATCTAAATGAAAAGGCCAGAAGTCGTAAAAGATTCACAAACACTCAGAATGCGCACAACAAACAACAATCAAAATAAATTGAATATGAGATATGACGTTATTGACATTTTATTTTCTTGGGTTTACGCGAATGTTACACATTGAAATTAAACTACAGTTTACGGATTTTATCGCGTTATATTGGTTTCACTTGTTTTTACATTTAAACCGAATGATCTAGAAACTACATGTCTTCCGAATGATCCGAATGATCTAGAAACTTGATGTCTTCTGAAGACATCAAGACACAGTGAGCACATTCTGCGTAGATAGTAACACCAATAGTTGAAAAATGTTCGAGTACTTTGAGATAACTTTTAAATTCAAGACAAAGACAAATACCACCTCAGTCTGCCGTGAACATGAATCCTGTAAAGAATTCGAAACGTTGGCTAGTAATAAAAATGTAGTTTCTAGATCATTCGGTTTATTGACATTTACTATGAGTCACAAAAGTGTTGCCATTTTACAGTTTTTAAATGATATTCATTAATCGATACAGATTTCGGTCATAGGTTATATTTATATATTTGATTCAAAATCAAACTTATTTGTAGTTAATCGCATAAATACCTTAAAAATACACAGTTAAAAATGTTTCAGGACCAAGTAAATATTTGCTAGTCACTAAAATCATTTGAGTAGAGAAAATGTGAAATCGATTAATATAATCGATTCAATATTATGATTTCTTTACTGGCAATTTCAGATCTATTACGTGTTGGCTATTAAGACGATAACACATCTTTTTAAACCTATTTATTTAATAAGTTTCTCGGCACACTTTTAGTAACGCTTATAAGTTAAGTAATAAATAAAAAGGATTATTCGACAACAAATTGAAACTGTATTGTGCTGTTAATGAGTTCCAAACTGGGCCAGAAATGGGCATTGTTCTTTGGTACGAAACAAAATCATAGCACTGATAAAGGAAAAATTGCGAAAATCGTATTTTTTTTAGTTACATCATATTATAATTAAAATATTTTTAATAATTTTAAAGGTACTACCCCTTTCCTCATGAACCCGTAGAGGTATGAAATTGAAATTCATATCAAATGCTTAAGTCAAAACTAAAGGGTACTTCCAGTCGATCTAGAATCTTGAAATTGGCATAAAAACTTTTTATAGCACATAGGAAAAATTTCGAAAACTCTGTTGTAGTTACATCACATATTTTTTAAATAATGACTGCACGGTTGGCGTAGTAGTTTAAGCGGTCGCCTCGCCGCTTGACACTGCGCCGAGTGTTGTAGGTTCGATCCCCACACGAGGCAACACTTTGTGTAATTCACAAATTGTTGCTTCGAGTCTGGGTGTTCATTGTGTCCGTTAGTTGTATGTTTGTTAAGTCCCCCGCGACACAGGATTTAGTCCTAATGCGGGAGTTGTCATTATAATTAAAAAAAATAAGAAATAAAGCTTTTACAAAATTTTCATACTACAATTTTACGGCTTGTAGATATACGAAATGTGTAACTATACAAACTATAGCTCTTTAATGCTAATATTCATTGAAGTATACCGTGTACGAGCTGGCATGGTGAAACTATTAGGGTTCCTTGTAGTTAAACATAATTTCGATGCCCTTAATTTCGATGCTTTATGGCATGCCAAACAATTGCCAGGAGACATTTCTTACTACTGATATATATTACAATTAAGTTTAATATACTACGGACGTTCACTGACCAGATCGGAGACATCCTACAAAGAACAGGTCAGAAGTACCCTTAACAGAAGAGCATGCATGAGAAACTTAATGGGAGAGAATGAAGCTAGAGAGGTATGTCAGAATCGTTGCAAATGGCGTTCCGTAGTCTCTACCTACCCCTCCGGGAAACAGGCGTGAGTCTATGTATGTATGTATGATAGGTATATAATTTATGACTACCTGATTATTATCAACCTTTTATAACAGCAAAATCTCTTTAAATTAATTTACTTCGTACACATCATTGGCATTTTATTTAAACATTTAACCTTTGGACCTTGGAAGTTGCGCACAAGCTTTGATGCTTAAGAAAATCATTAAAAGCGCTACCAAAACATAATATAAAATTAATACCCCTTCTCGCTTATTTTCGTAAATTGGTAAAACAAAAATTCATTATCTCACGCCCTTAATTGAGAAGCTATCTCGTATACTTAATGGATAAATTAATTCGTTTCTCTGTTCCGCAGCCAAATTTCTGTAACACAATGATGTTAATAAAGTGATATTTTTTGCCCGAAATAACCTTTGTTCTGTAGGTATAATATTAACATGATATACTCTATATCCTACTCTCTATAACGTTGAGTATTAATTGAACATAAATCTAAGTTTTTAGATAGTCTTCACAACAAACATGATTACATCGATTACCTAATACTAATTGTTATTGAATTGAATACCTATAATTCACTGACTTTATGTATATTGTATGAATAAATCAAAGGGAATTAGTTTTTTTTAAGTAAGCAGCTATCCATCAGATACCCTTACACGCCAAAGAAACCCACCCAGGCAAAAATAGCACTCTGCATCTCAAGGCGAAGAGATGACAAACATCTGTTCACTCTCTTCTCCCGGACACATTCCCACATTATCCATTATCCATAGTAATAGGAAATAAAACTGGTCTTGTGCGAGTCGGACTCGCGCACCGAGGGTTCCGTACAAACTTGTAGGTATATATAATTATTAAAAAAAATATGTGATGTAACTACAACAAGGTTACTTTGTACTGTTTTTACGGGATATATACCACGTACCTTTGTTTTGAGTAACCGATATTTCGGCACTGTTGCAAGCGCCATGTTCACGGATGTACTGTGAGTACATCCGTGAACATGGCGCAGTACAAAGTAATTATAGTGACCACGAAAGTTTAAATTCCTATACAACAAGGTTTTCGAAATTATTCCTATGAGCTATAAAAAGTTGCTTTATGCCAAAGTTCAAGATTCTAGATCGACTGGAATTACCCTTTAGTTTTGACTTGAGCATTTGATATGAATTTCAATTTCATACCTCTATGGGTTCATGAGGAAAGGGGTAGTACCTTTAAAATTATTAAAAATATTTGAATTATAATAATTATGATGTAATTAAAAAATACGGTTTTCGCAATTTTTCCTTTATCTGTGCTATGTGACGTTGTTTCGTACAAAATTTCTAGAATCTGAGTTTATGGGAAGTACCCTGTAGGTTTTGATTCCCTTGCCAGTAGTTGCGATTTTGAAAATATGCTTATATTGCTGTTTCTGTGGATCGGTACCCACTGGTCCCCGGAAATTCGGACCCTGTGCCCACTAGTACCCTCAAATTTTTGTGGTACCCACTCGTACCCTGCTCTACTTTTTATTTAAAATAATTTATGTTTCCCATTTACTCTACTAATTAGATATTTATTTTCAGTGCCTGTGGTTGTGGTACAGTCACGTACTAAAGGCAAAAATTAAACAAAAAAGTAAACAAGTACATATCACATTTATTAATAAGTGTTAATGACAATCAGTCTTTTAGATATCAAACAATTCGTATTTATTTGTACTTATTATACATACTCACAGATATTATTTTTAACAAATAAAGCATCGAGTTCATCTGCATATTCACAATTACGTACGATTGATTTTTATGTAACTGTTTTATAAGTGATATCTTTTTTTTAACGCAATTCTTGACATAATACGCCATACAATTGTTAATTTACTTTTGTTTTTGTATATTACAACGTATTCGAAGTGTCAGCAATATTTTACGTATACAATTATACATTATCAACTTGTAATAGATTTTTCTTTATGAAACTTATATAACTTACAAAATTACTCAGTGATATGCAGGATTTACAATATTTTAATATTAACCACACCTATTTGGTTCACCCTGTATAGATATGCAAACTACAGCTACCGAGGGAAAAGTATTATAGTATATGTACGTACGTAGATACGAAACAAGAAAAAATCTCATAATCTTTCATAAAATCGATTTTAAATGGTTTTAAAAATTAATATTCAAAACTAGCTATACGAGCTATGTAAACTAGTGTAAAAATAGTACTTACATGTTCTCGTCCTCACATTTGGTCACTCACTTAATTCAGTAGTTAATTTTACAGAACACACTAATTAATATTTACTGTTACTCGAGAGTCTATCAGTTGACTGCGCTTAGACACAGATTAGTAACTAAACTAAAAACAAACTGATTGCACCTTTTTTTTTGGTGTCGGGTTGGATTATTCTCATGGAGTCCCTCCGCCCCGGGAGAAGGACGAAGGGGACTGTCAGACTCTTACAGACTAAAAACCAACCCGTGTTCCTCACGTACCCGTGTGTCGGAGAGTCGGGTATCGCTGAAGCATTCCTCGCTACCCCCCGACGGGTATTGGCCCGCCAGATGGTCAGGCGGGCCCCGAACAAAACCCCCTTGGCGGCGGATGAAGGTGTTGGGCTCCGCCGCCAAAACACTCAGCGGCCGCAGAGGATAGGGAGGACGGCAACGCAATACTGCATCTCCTCTTCCTCTGCGGCCCCACCGCAACGCAACGATGGGGCGCCCCCATTTGGTCGCGGGAGATAGGGCGCGCGGCAACGCAACACCGACACGCCTCTCCTCCCACGACCGCACCCGACTGCGAGGGCCAGAAGAACTGTCCCTCGCACCCGCCCCTATGGACGCATCCTGCGCAGGCCTCCGTCAAGCCCATGCGGAGCGTCCCCTCCTGGATCCCTCTTAGCTTCACCGCGGGTGACCAATCCACGGTTACTGAGCCCCCCCACCACGACAAGGTGGAGATCCCACGGGGGGGAAACTGATTGCACCTTGATAAATTCTGGGAATTTGCCAACGGTGGCCCACAATATTGTTAGCCAATCCGGTGAGAGTCCATATAATTATACTATAATATAATATGATTTTTTTTTATAGTACATACTTTAAATTAAAAAAATAAAAGTAAAGCCGAAAGACGATACAGTGACGATCCATTTCTGAGTTCATATGTGTGACACAAAGTGTCTACAATACATACAAAGTAGGTACATCACATTCAGAGCCGTGGCAGTGCTTGTTTAAACCAGTTCAAATAATAAGGGCATTGACTGACTGAAGCTACAGTAAATGGCTTTCATTTCGGAATCACTGATTTCAATGGTTATTAAATTATTGGTCATCTATGCAACCACTGAGCGACTGGCTGTCTTATCTCCGTAGCCCAAAGGGATAGGAATATTCCATGGAAAGTCAAAACTTTTGTTTTTGTTTGTTTTGTTTTTCGTGTGTGTGGCCAACTCTGGTGTTGGAGTTTTAAGGTCGCCCCAAAGGCCTCCGATATGGCCTTGCAATCCTTATCCTTAGACAAGAACCGGGACCAACAGCTTAACGTGCCCTGCAAAGCACGGTAGCACCTCAGATGTAAATGCCCCCTACGGTCACCCATCCAAGTGGTGACCTGTGCAATGAGCGCTAAACTAATGTGTGCGTTCCTTTTGTGACGTAATAAAGGTTGGAAGTTTAAAGCAAGCGAAGGGTGACGTTAGCGCTAAGCAATAAAGCACATAAATGAAAACTTAAAAAGCGAGCGAAGTCGCGGGTGACTTTTGTGACGTTCTTTGATATACCTGACACTGACGGATAAAATGTTTCAAAAAAGTAGTGAACTCGTAGATTTCAAGTTTGTAAATTCTTCAATGAAACCACAAGGCTTATGCTTCTTGAGTTTTACTAGCCACTACTAAACAGCCCAACTAACTCTATTAACCAACGAATAAACTCAACGAAGATCATTTCCTAATAAAACCGGGACGGTAATTGCAGCCATTGTTTTAATATTACCCAGTTAGCAACCATACAGCAGTTAGGAGCAAATGTAAACAACATTAACATTAAATAAAAAGCGTTTAATACGATTATTTTGGGGTAATCAGAGCGATGGGTCCGAGATGGGCCGAGAAGGTCGAGATAAACTGAATAACACGGATAACTCGGGTATTGGAACGAGTTCGCGAGCGAGTGTGCGACACTGATAAGGACGTGACACGGGCATTGTGAATAAAAAATTAGATAGACAATAATAATTGCGTATTTGTTTATTCATCTTGTTTCTCTATCGTGGGTGCGTAGGTAGAATTTTATTGAGTGTGTAACAATTTTAACGTATACTATTTGCGCAATATAGTAGTGGGGCAACTTAGTAGTTTATATTGATGATACATTCGAAAGTTCAGGGTTTTCGTACCCTGTTGCGCATAATATGCTTAAAATATTATGTATATCCACTCAAACGTAAGTAAATATAATCGTAGCTGAAGAGGTCAAAAACTTGAAAACTGTTATTTATTATCTATGTGTGAATCGATTTTGAGTTGCCAGGTCCTTGATAGAAATGTATATTTTGGGAATTCTGGATCCGCCCAAATTACAATTTTTATAAAAATGACGAAAATTTCTTAGATATATATGTAGACGAATGAGTACCGGAGAGAAACAGCAAGTTAATAAATAATACCTACCACATACACAACTATTCAACTATCAATATAAAATTGCATAGGATTTCACACTCAATATTTTCACGTCACGTCGCTGTCGCTAAGCTGAATGAAAAAGAAATTAAATATGATCAGTTCAAGCTCTCCGTTTATTTAGCTGGTTTCTTGTCAAGAGCACTTACTATCCTCTTAAACCGGGCGCTTTAGCTACATTCCAATTGGTTCAGTCTTTATTCACTTCGGTGGATAGAAATTTGAACTTTATGGTTAATGGATGTAAAACTCTTGATAATACTGGTAGGTTTTATGACATATGAAATTAATATGAAAATAGTAGATATAATAGTAGAATATTTTACTAATCTCGAAATTTTATAAAATGTTCCTCGAGCTCTTGCTATAATTAACAATATCTAGAAAGCATAAAAGCTAATTTGTAACTTTTTATTTCTAAATAAGTATTTTTTCATCTCACTTTGTAGCATATTCTTTAAGTTTATTAGTTAGTTTTGCCCAAATGAACTATAGTCACAACCAACTTATTCTTGGAAATAATGTTCATATCGAACAATACGATAGACTAATTTGAGAATATTCTCGTTACACAAGGGAATACATATCAGCACACGGAATAACAAGTAAAGAAAAAATAATTTGGAAACTAGTTTTTTATCGCTCCTTAGAATATTTTTAGAAATCCATCATCACGTGTAAAGCTGCTTCTTAAATAAACCAGTCAAGTGCGAGTCAGACTCGCGCACCGAGGGTTCCGTACAAACCTGTAGGAATATATAATTATTTAAAAAAAATGTGACGTAAATAAAAATGTAAGATTTTCGAATTTTTCCTATGTGCTATAAAACGTTGCTTTATGCCAAATTTCAAGATTCTAGATTGACTGGAATTATACTTTAGGTTTGACTTGAGCATTTGATATGAAATTCAGTTTTATACCTCTACGGGTTCATGAGGAAAGGGGTAGTTTCCTTCGTCGTTCCAGTAGTCCTTTAAACTTATTAAAAATGTTTTAATTATATTATGTGACAATAATTTACGGTTTTCGGATTTTTTTCTTTATCTGTGCTATTAGACGTTGCATCGTGCCCAATTTCAAGGTTCTGAGTTCACGGGAAGTGCCCTGTAGGTTTTGATTCATTTGCGAGTAATTGCGAGTTTGAAAATATGCTTAAATTGCTATTTCTGTTGATTGCGTCGACATAGAAGTTTGATTTTATTACAGCTTAACGGTGTTATAGATCTCAGTAATTGATATGAATTTCAATTTAATAACTCTATGCGTTCATGAGGACAGGAGAAGTAACTTTAAAATTAATACAAATATTTTTTTATATGATGTTACTAAAAATTTACAGTTTTCAGATTTTTTCCTTTATTTGTGCTCTAATACATTACTTTGTACCAAATTTCAAGATTTGAGTTCAAGGGAAGTACCCTGTAGGTTTTGATTCCCTTGCGAGTAGTTGCGAGTTTGAAATACATACATACATAGACTCACGCCTGTTTCCCCGCAGGGGTGGGCAGAGGCATATTAAACGCCCACTTTTCGCCAGTGTTTTGATCCCACGTAATAGGTGGCGAACCTATTGCCGCTTATCGGGATATATTGTTTGCCAGAGCCTCGGCCGAGTTTGAAAATATAATAGAATTGCTGTTTTTGTCGATTGCGTTGAGATAGAAGTTTGAATTTGTTTCAGCCTAAATGTATTATAGACCCGAGTAATTGATATAAATTTCAATTGAATAACTTTCCACGTTCATGAGGAAAGGAATAGTAACTTTAAAATAATACAATTATTTTTTATATGATGTAACTAAATATTTAAGGTTTTCGGATTTTTTCCTTAATCTGTGCTATAAGACATTGCTACGTACCAAATTTCAAGATTCTAAGTTCACGGTAAGTACCATGTAGGGTTTGATTCCCTTGCGAGTAGTTGCGAGAAAATATGCGGCTTAAATAGCATTTTTTTATTGCGTTGACATAGAAGTTTCATTTTGTTACAGCTTAAAGGTACTATAGACCTGAGTATTTATAATGAATTTAATACCTCTAGGCGTTCATGAGAAAATGGTTATAACTTTTAAATTATTAAAATATTTAGCAGGTAGCCCAGTGGTGTACGTAACGGACTGCCGAGACGTTGGTCTCGGGTTCGATCCCCAGGCACCTCGGGCACACACCTCTGACTTTTCGAACTTATGTGTGTATTAAAAATGTTAATTATCGCTCGCTTAATAATGTACCCGGTAGATGGCAATAGGCTCGCCCCCTATTACATTGGGACCGAAACATATCTGGCGAAGTGTGGGTGTGTAATACAACTCTGCCTACCCCTTCGGGGATAAAAGGCGTGAAGATAATGAGATTTTTATGATTGATGTAACAAAAGCTTAACGGTTTTCGGAATTTTTCCTTTATCTGTGCTATAAGACTTTGCTTCGTAACAAACATGATTACATCGATTACCTAATACTAATTGTTATTGAATTGAATACCTATCATTCACTGACTTTATGTATATTGTATGAATAAATCAAAGGGAATTAGTTTTTTTTAAGTAAGCAGCTATCCATCAGATACCCTTACACGCCAAAGAAACCCACCCAGGCAAAAATAGCACTCTGCATCTCAAGGCGAAGAGATGACAAACATCTGTTCACTCTCTTCTCCCGGACACATTCCCACATTGTCCATTATCCATAGTAATAGGAAATAAAACTGGTCTTGTGCGAGTCGGACTCGCGCACCGAGGGTTCCGTACAAACTTGTAGGTATATATAATTATTTAAAAAAATATGTGATGTAACTACAACAAGGTTACTTTGTACTGTTTTTACGGGATATATACCACGTACCTTTGTTTTGAGTAACCGATATTTCGGCACTGTTGCAAGCGCCATGTTCACGGATGTACTGTGAGTACATCCGTGAACATGGCGCAGTACAAAGTAATTATAGTGACCACGAAAGTTTAAATTCCTATACAACAAGGTTTTCGAAATTATTCCTATGAGCTATAAAAAGTTGCTTTATACCAAATTTCAAGATTCTAGATCGACTGGAATTACATTTTAGTTTTGACTTGAGCATTTGATATGAATTTCAATTTCATACCTCTATGGGTTCATGAGGAAAGGGGTAGTACCTTTAAAATTATTAAAAATATTTGAATTATAATAATTATGATGTAATTAAAAAATACGGTTTTCGCAATTTTTCCTTTATCTGTGCTATGTGACGTTGTTTCGTACAAAATTTCTAGAATCTGAGTTTATGGGAAGTACCCTGTAGGTTTTGATTCCCTTGCCAGTAGTTGCGATTTTGAAAATATGCTTATATTGCTGTTTCTGTGGATCGGTACCCACTGGTCCCCGGAAATTCGGACCCTGTGCCCACTAGTACCCTCAAATTTTTGTGGTACCCACTCGTACCCTGCTCTACTTTTTATTTAAAATAATTTATGTTTCCCATTTACTCTACTAATTAGATATTTATTTTCAGTGCCTGTGGTTGTGGTACAGTCACGTACTAAAGGCAAAAATTAAACAAAAAAGTAAACAAGTACATATCACATTTATTAATAAGTGTTAATGACAATCAGTCTTTTAGATATCAAACAATTCGTATTTATTTGTACTTATTATACATACTCACAGATATTATTTTTAACAAATAAAGCATCGAGTTCATCTGCATATTCACAATTACGTACGATTGATTTTTATGTAACTGTTTTATAAGTGATATCTTTTTTTTAACGCAATTCTTGACATAATACGCCATACAATTGTTAATTTACTTTTGTTTTTGTATATTACAACGTATTCAAAGTGTCAGCAATATTTTACGTATACAATTATACATTATCAACTTGTAATAGATTTTTCTTTATGAAACTTATATAACTTACAAAATTACTCAGTGATATGCAGGATTTACAATATTTTAATATTAACCACACCTATTTGGTTCACCCTGTATAGATATGCAAACTACAGCTACCGAGGGAAAAGTATTATAGTATATGTACGTACGTAGATACGAAACAAGAAAAAATCTCATAATCTTTCATAAAATCGATTTTAAATGGTTTTAAAAATTAATATTCAAAACTAGCTATACGAGCTATGTAAACTAGTGTAAAAATAGTACTTACATGTTCTCGTCCTCACATTTGGTCACTCACTTAATTCAGTAGTTAATTTTACAGAACACACTAATTAATATTTACTGTTACTCGAGAGTCTATCAGTTGACTGCGCTTAGACACAGATTAGTAACTAAACTAAAAACAAACTGATTGCACCTTTTTTTTTGGTGTCGGGTTGGATTATTCTCATGGAGTCCCTCCGCCCCGGGAGAAGGACGAAGGGGACTGTCAGACTCTTACTGACTAAAAACCAACCCGTGTTCCTCACGTACCCGTGTGTCGGAGAGTCGGGTATCGCTGAAGCATTCCTCGCTACCCCCCGACGGGTATTGGCCCGCCAGATGGTCAGGCGGGCCCCGAACAAAACCCCCTTGGCGGCGGATGAAGGTGTTGGGCTCCGCCGCCAAAACACTCAGCGGCCGCAGAGGATAGGGAGGACGGCAACGCAATACTGCATCTCCTCTTCCTCTGCGGCCCCACCGCAACGCAACGATGGGGCGCCCCCATTTGGTCGCGGGAGATAGGGCGCGCGGCAACGCAACACCGACACGCCTCTCCTCCCACGACCGCACCCGACTGCGAGGGCCAGGAGAACTGTCCCTCGCACCCGCCCCTATGGACGCATCCTGCGCAGGCCTCCGTCAAGCCCATGCGGAGCGTCCCCTCCTGGGTCCCTCTTAGCTTCACCGCGGGTGACCAATCCACGGTTACTGAGCCCCCCCCACCACGACAAGGTGGAGATCCCACGGGGGGGAAACTGATTGCACCTTGATAAATTCTGGGAATTTGCCAACGGTGGCCCACAATATTGTTAGCCAATCCGGTGAGAGTCCATATAATTATACTATAATATAATTTGATTTTTTTTTATAGTACATACTTTAAATTAAAAAAATAAAAGTAAAGCCGAAAGACGATACAGTGACGATCCATTTCTGAGTTCATATGTGTGACACAAAGTGTCTACAATACATACAAAGAAGGTACATCACATTCAGAGCCGTGGCAGTGCTTGTTTAAACCAGTTCAAATAATAAGGGCATTGACTGACTGAAGCTACAGTAAATGGCTTTCATTTCGGAATCACTGATTTCAATGGTTATTAAATTATTGGTCATCTATGCAACCACCGAGCGACTGGCTGTCTTATCTCCGTAGCCCAAAGGGATAGGAATATTCCATGGAAAGTCAAAACTTTTGTTTTTGTTTGTTTTGTTTTTCGTGTGTGTGGCCAACTCTGGTGTTGGAGTTTTAAGGTCGCCCCAAAGGCCTCCGATATGGCCTTGCAATCCTTATCCTTAGACAAGAACCGGGACCAACAGCTTAACGTGCCCTGCAAAGCACGGTAGCACCTCAGATGTAAATGCCCCCTACGGTCACCCATCCAAGTGGTGACCTGTGCAATGAGCGCTAAACTAATGTGTGCGTTCCTTTTGTGACGTAATAAAGGTTGGAAGTTTAAAGCAAGCGAAGGGTGACGTTAGCGCTAAGCAATAAAGCACATAAATGAAAACTTAAAAAGCGAGCGAAGTCGCGGGTGACTTTTGTGACGTTCTTTGATATACCTGACACTGACGGATAAAATGTTTCAAAAAAGTAGTGAACTCGTAGATTTCAAATTTGTAAATTCTTCAATGAAACCACAAGGCTTATGCTTCTTGAGTTTTACTAGCCACTACTAAACAGCCCAACTAACTCTATTAACCAACAAATAAACTCAACGAAGATCATTTCCTAATAAAACCGGGACGGTAATTGCAGCCATTGTTTTAATATTACCCAGTTAGCAACCATACAGCAGTTAGGAGCAAATGTAAACAACATTAACATTAAATAAAAAGCGTTTAATACGATTATTTTGGGGTAATCAGAGCGATGGGTCCGAGATGGGCCGAGAAGGTCGAGATAAACTGAATAACACGGATAACTCGGGTATTGGAACGAGTTCGCGAGCGAGTGTGCGACACTGATAAGGACGTGACACGGGCATTGTGAATAAAAAATTAGATAGACAATAATAATTGCGTATTTGTTTATTCATCTTGTTTCTCTATCGTGGGTGCGTAGGTAGAATTTTATTGAGTGTGTAACAATTTTAACGTATACTATTTGCGCAATATAGTAGTGGGGCAACTTAGTAGTTTATATTGATGATACATTCGAAAGTTCAGGGTTTTCGTACCCTGTTGCGCATAATATGCTTAAAATATTATGTATATCCACTCAAACGTAAGTAAATATAATCGTAGCTGAAGAGGTCAAAAACTTGAAAACTGTTATTTTTTATCTATGTGTGAATCGATTTTGAGTTGCCAGGTCCTTGATAGAAATGTATATTTTGGGAATTCTGGATCCGCCCAAATTACAATTTTTATAAAAATGACGAAAATTTCTTAGATATATATGTAGACGAATGAGTACCGGAGAGAAACAGCAAGTTAATAAATAATACCTACCACATACACAACTATTCAACTATCAATATAAAATTGCATAGGATTTCACACTCAATATTTTCACGTCACGTCGCTGTCGCTAAGCTGAATGAAAAAGAAATTAAATATGATCAGTTCAAGCTCTCCGTTTATTTAGCTGGTTTCTTGTCAAGAGCACTTACTATCCTCTTAAACCGGGCGCTTTAGCTACATTCCAATTGGTTCAGTCTTTATTCACTTCGGTGGATAGAAATTTGAACTTTATGGTTAATGGATGTAAAACTCTTGATAATACTGGTAGGTTTTATGACATATGAAATTAATATGAAAATAGTAGATATAATAGTAGAATATTTTACTAATCTCGAAATTTTATAAAATGTTCCTCGAGCTCTTGCTATAATTAACAATATCTAGAAAGCATAAAAGCTAATTTGTAACTTTTTATTTCTAAATAAGTATTTTTTCATCTCACTTTGTAGCATATTCTTTAAGTTTATTAGTTAGTTTTGCCCAAATGAACTATAGTCACAACCAACTTATTCTTGGAAATAATGTTCATATCGAACAATACGATAGACTAATTTGAGAATATTCTCGTTACACAAGGGAATACATATCAGCACACGGAATAACAAGTAAAGAAAAAATAATTTGGAAACTAGTTTTTTATCGCTCCTTAGAATATTTTTAGAAATCCATCATCACGTGTAAAGCTGCTTCTTAAATAAACCAGTCAAGTGCGAGTCAGACTCGCGCACCGAGGGTTCCGTACAAACCTGTAGGAATATATAATTATTTAAAAAAAATGTGACGTAAATAAAAATGTAAGATTTTCGAATTTTTCCTATGTGCTATAAAACGTTGCTTTATGCCAAATTTCAAGATTCTAGATTGACTGGAATTATACTTTAGGTTTGACTTGAGCATTTGATATGAAATTCAGTTTTATACCTCTACGGGTTCATGAGGAAAGGGGTAGTTTCCTTCGTCGTTCCAGTAGTCCTTTAAACTTATTAAAAATGTTTTAATTATATTATGTGACAATAATTTACGGTTTTCGGATTTTTTTCTTTATCTGTGCTATTAGACGTTGCATCGTGCCCAATTTCAAGGTTCTGAGTTCACGGGAAGTGCCCTGTAGGTTTTGATTCATTTGCGAGTAATTGCGAGTTTGAAAATATGCTTAAATTGCTATTTCTGTTGATTGCGTCGACATAGAAGTTTGATTTTATTACAGCTTAACGGTGTTATAGATCTCAGTAATTGATATGAATTTCAATTTAATAACTCTATGCGTTCATGAGGACAGGAGAAGTAACTTTAAAATTAATACAAATATTTTTTTATATGATGTTACTAAAAATTTACAGTTTTCAGATTTTTTCCTTTATTTGTGCTCTAATACATTACTTTGTACCAAATTTCAAGATTTGAGTTCAAGGGAAGTACCCTGTAGGTTTTGATTCCCTTGCGAGTAGTTGCGAGTTTGAAATACATACATACATAGACTCACGTCTGTTTCCCCGCAGGGGTGGGCAGAGGCATATTAAACGCCCACTTTTCGCCAGTGTTTTGATCCCACGTAATAGGTGGCGAACCTATTGCCACTTATCGGGATATTTTGTTTGCCAGAGCCTCGGCCGAGTTTGAAAATATAATAGAATTGCTGTTTTTGTCGATTGCGTTGAGATAGAAGTTTGAATTTGTTTCAGCCTAAATGTATTATAGACCCGAGTAATTGATATAAATTTCAATTGAATAACTTTCCACGTTCATGAGGAAAGGAATAGTAACTTTAAAATAATACAATTATTTTTTTATATGATGTAACTAAATATTTAAGGTTTTCGGATTTTTTCCTTAATCTGTGCTATAAGACATTGCTACGTACCAAATTTCAAGATTCTAAGTTCACGGTAAGTACCATGTAGGGTTTGATTCCCTTGCGAGTAGTTGCGAGAAAATATGCGGCTTAAATAGCATTTTTTTATTGCGTTGACATAGAAGTTTCATTTTGTTACAGCTTAAAGGTACTATAGACCTGAGTATTTATAATGAATTTAATACCTCTAGGCGTTCATGAGAAAATGGTTATAACTTTTAAATTATTAAAATATTTAGCAGGTAGCCCAGTGGTGTACGTAACGGACTGCCGAGACGTTGGTCTCGGGTTCGATCCCCAGGCACCTCGGGCACACACCTCTGACTTTTCGAACTTATGTGTGTATTAAAAATGTTAATTATCGCTCGCTTAATAATGTACCCGGTAGATGGCAATAGGCTCGCCCCCTATTACATTGGGACCGAAACATATCTGGCGAAGTGTGGGTGTGTAATACAACTCTGCCTACCCCTTCGGGGATAAAAGGCGTGAAGATAATGAGATTTTTATGATTGATGTAACAAAAGATTAACGGTTTTCGGAATTTTTCCTTTATCTGTGCTATAAGACTTTGCTTCGTACCAAATTTCAAGATTCTGAGTTCACGGGAAGTACCCTGTAGGTTTGATTGCCTTACGAGTTTTTTTAAATTTGCGTAAATTTGCAGCATAAACGGCTGTATCTTTTGATTGCGATGGCTGAGAAGTTTGATTTTTTCACAGCTTCAAGGGACAGTAAATTTGACTATTTTGTATAAATTTCACTTTAATACCTTCACGCGTTTCTGAGAAAAAGGGTCTTGACAGACGGACGGACAACATAGAGATCCTATAAGGGTTCCGCTTTTTCATTTCGAGGTACGGAACCCTAAAAATAGCTTTTTATATAATTATTCGAACATAAACTTGTCAGCAGAATAGAAAGGCAGCAAAATTGAAATTTATATTCTCAAAGATGAAAGCTTCACGAGTTATCTAAACCACTTGCTTTCCAAGACGTCAAACAGAAAGGCCGTTTTAAATCAAGGCTTATTCGCTATGAATACGGAACCTTCACAGTTTCTCTGAATTATTAATTTAGATTTTGACATTGATGACTCTCTGTTCCGAACAATAAATTAAGTTAGCATTGAACGGACCAAGTGATAATTTTGTAGTTTTGAAAACTCCTGCATAATGCTCAGTAAGAAGTGTGCTTGGTCAAAGGACAGTAGAGGTACGTTTGTTTCTGACACTTTGTGGACTATTGCTTTGGAAATGGAAGCTGCAACATGTTTCATACCCAAATGATTAGTTAAAATGGTACGGATCGACTTGTGAGATACAGAAAGTCTTTGATTTCCCTGTCACGTGTTACAGCAAGATTTATAACCTTTTTTTCTCCCACTGGGTACAAGGCAAAGTAAGCTTACCGTGATTCACGTGGTGCTGACGGTACGTCGATTGGCACCGCGGTGTCACTAAAAACACAACGGGTGTATAAATATTATGATTGTGAGTAGGCCCCAAACACTTGTAGGAGAGATTCACACACACCTCTGTGCTTCCCCCAAGATAACGGTTCTTGCGGCAATGGACCCGCAATGTGAGCTTCCACTGTGAAGTATTCTGTTTTGGTTTTTATTTGGAAAAATAAAGATTTTTTGCGTAAAAAACAAGTCGCAAGCATGTTTTGATATCCACAATTTTTTTTATTGGTTTGTCTAGCCAAACAAGTAAAGGCTTTTGTTGTGTAATATTGGTACACGCGTACATAAGATCTAATACTAGAATACCTAAATTTAGCATACGGTTATACTAAGAGCCACGTAATATGCGGAAATCACAAATACTCGCAGGAAGAATTATAACGTATTGCTCCATTCGTGAAACTAGCAAAGGACCTTTTGATCACGACTACGTAGTGAGGTGATTTATAACTAGAATTGAACATAACTCTACTAGCGGATGACTTAAATGCTTATACGTGTTTCCTTCCTCCCGTGATCCTGGGTCCTTTAAGCGGGGCGTGAAAAAGCAACTCTCAAGGCCGTCAAAGTGAGGGCCGCCCTGTCACATTGCTTAACCAGCAATTGGGGATGGTGGCCTTCACAATAGGACTTCACTGTCAGCTTACCATCAGGCAGTGTGAATCAATTCAATTTGACAGGTTTTTTAATAAAAAACAAAAAGAATACTTATATACTGTATTAGACAAACTCATGTAGTATGTTTCGTGTGATCATCATTAGACTCTTCACAGTCCACTTCTGAACAAAAGTTTCTTCTTATTTGCGTAACAATATAATTAAGTCAACGGGTTTGAAGTCAACCTTTCCGAAGACACCATTTGCTTCGTGTCTGTTGTTCTATCTTAGTCGCCTCTTACGGTTTATGGGGTGGTTATAGTCTGTGTTCTTAACCAGTCACCACCAATTCGATGTAAAACAAGAAAATATAGCGCACGATACACGTGTGCAGACGACAATTTGAAAATTTACCAATTAAGAAAGCAAACAATCTTATGGGATAATAACGTGAGCCATCACCCTGTCCAATTGCCTTTATTCGTTCACATAACAGAATTGTAGTCATCTATAAGTAGAAGCATATAGCTGTTAAACATAATCCTATTGCAAACAAAAATGGCTGCATGTTTTAGGATAAAAATATTAAACTCAAACCAGAAAACTAAGATACAACATGACAAAGTCTCTTCCACAAACACCAACAGCCTAATTTCTGACGCAAAATATGAACGAAAAAAGCCAAAACGCAGCGGAGCATCAAGACAAAAAAATAAACTACAAACCACTAGACAGCTCTAAATCATAGAGGGGAAATAACCCCTTAACTGAAAATCCTTGTTAAGGCCGAGATCGTTAAAATGCCGTAAATACCACACTAAATTATTGCATCGCGTTCAAAATGGACATAATTGCCAGAAACTGTTGTAATGGATACTGAAACGCTGTAATTATGCCAACGCAGTGTTTTTAACAAGCGACTATATCAGGGGTTGAGAAGAAAATTGTTTAGTCGACTTGTCTGTTAAAAGGAATTATTGTGTTAAATTCTTCATAATTTTTTTTTTTTTAAAGTTTATTATAAGATTTACAAAGTATCAAAACTGTGAAGTTCAGTATTATACCTATACAGTTTTATATAAAATCAATTAGCAATCTAACCTAACCTTAACTGCAAACATCGTCGCGATTTTCAAAATGGTAAAACAGCTCAGAACATTTTAGGTTCGCGTGAGTCATGTAGTCTTGCGATTCACTGTCATGTGTGCGAATCGAGCGCTTTTAGATTCTCGCAAGTCAAGTTTATATGACATTACTAGCTAATGTTTACGTAGTTAGTATGACTTGGCATGATGTCCACAACGAGTAGATTTCGGCTTGGTGATGGGTCTTGTGACACTCTGTATATTCGTGAATACAAATCAAACTAATCCAAACTTGATATCATCATAATATCAGCCAAACGACGTCCACTGCTGGACATAGGCCTCCCCCAAGGTTCTCCACACAGACCGGTCTTGAGCCGCCCGCATCCAAACTTGATAAGGTTGCTCGTTTTATTGCAGAGTTCCTACGGCGACCTTCGAGCTCCATCATTAGATGAGCAAGCGATATACATAGTATGCAAAACTCTACAGAAGACCGGAAACTGGGTCAAATTTATTTTGCAAGATGTGTGCAAGATACTGGGACATGTGAAAGCAAATAAGAGCAAGTAAAATAGAACTAAAATTACCTCTATAAACCCTTCCGCATTTTTTGAGCACTGTTTATCGAGATTGCGAATCGAATTCGAGAAATTTTCAAAAAAAAAAAATATGTATGTGAATAATGCGTTATCTCAAACTTCTTTTCTATAAAAAACTACTTCAAATCTTCGAAAGACAAGAAAAACAATAGCTGCAAACTTCCACACAAATAACAAACGGTACTCAAGTAATCAGTCATCCCGCACACTAGTATAACGAAGAAAGTTTTAATTCAATAACTGTGTGCCCGAACGAATGTATGTAGAACTTCTCATGTACATACGTATGTGTTAACTTATAAACAAAGACACACATAAAATGTTGAAATTGTAAACATTAGTTCTGTCTACAATTTGGCAGTGGTAAGCTTACTCTGTATGATGAATAAACATAAAATAGATCGCGGTTGTTTTTGTAAAAGTCATGCTAGTAATGTATTAGATGATGAATAAGGAAAATATCATGCTTTTCTAATATTTTCTGTTGTTTCTTGCGTCGGCGGTACGACATAATTAAATGACTTACTTTTCTAGAATAACAAGTGAAAGGCACAGTCAAATTGCTTCTTATTGGGTGGCTACTGATGAGGGGAGCTGGTTAAGGGAATCAATCCATATCACTCATCGAATGAAATGCGTACAGCGCTTTTAATCAGATGGTTGGTGCAGGATTACTGTCGTACGACAGCCTGCCGGGTGTTGTAGTACAGCCTACGGATGATTCTATATTCCCTTAGACGCACTCGTCCAAGATAAGGATTGACCAAAGAAGAACACATTCCTCACTATCCGATCTTGCGAGAAGGAGAGAAAATCAAAGCATCAGGGCGTTAGGCGTAGGCACGCTATGTGCTGTATTACCGCTGTATTCAATATTCGATCTATCCTTTTTTTGAGATTTTAGATTCGTTTTTGTCATAAACTCCATACAAAATATGTCAAACACGAATCTCGAATCTCAAAATCCATGGATAGATTGAATATTGAAACCGGCCGTTAGTCCCTAACTAACCAGTCTTATTAAATAACGCTGCTGCAGAAACGATTTCTTTAACGTCACCGTTCTGTGGGAGGATTTAACTTCTCCGATCAAGTCGGCCCTGATACAAGCTTCAACTAACCACAGTCACGAAATATAACAATTTTAACAATAAAATTACCTAAGATCATGTATATATTCGTTGCTTAGGTAGACCGTTCTAGAACTATCCGTTACAAACTTGAATAGTACCTAATGACTTTTCAACAAACTTGAACCACCACTTGCTCGTTGAAATACATTGCAGTGCTTGCTCTTGTAGATATTGATATAGCTTGTTCCAATTCTTGTGAGTAGATTTGTACCATACTAACTTGTACCAGCTTTGGAGATAGTCTATAGTAGCCATGTTGTAGCAGCAAAATCTATGGCAGCATTATATACTACGAATTAAATAAGTGTGTATAAAATTTAATTCAGGAATATTTAGTAAAGGACATTTAAGCTATGTTAAAGCTATTCCATTAGATTTAGAATAAGCCATGCCAACTTATTAGCTACTATTGATAGCAAACTAAATAAATAATTATGTCACAAACAAAGTTATAAATCCGGATGCATTATCCAGCAATTACATACTATGTTAAAGCTAAGTTGATGGAGCCCTGCGAAGTGAATCACGAAGTCTATTTATATATTATATAATAGTAATTTAAGCACCATGGCTGTAACACACATATATTATCAGTACGCTACTGATATCCAAAGGAGTTCAAAATAACTTTAACATTTAAATTGAGCTTCTTTAAGTCAGTCTCGCTCACGCGTCCTTGCGTGACGTGTGTGTTCTCGGTTGCGACGCGTACGCATACGAAAATGGCAGTTATATTAAAATGTAATAATTGTAATGTTGTTATCGATGAATTATTGGTTTATGTGCAAAACAAGATTTCAATCATAGACGAAGAAAGTTTAGTGAGAATATGTGTAGCAGCTTTCCGAAGTGACGAAATTGAAAAATCGAAAGCGTTACTGTTTGAATCGTTAACGCTGGACAAACGTAAGCATGTTCGTAAGGGACAAGGCAAGGAAAATCGTGCCCTCGAGGAAGTGGCTTGACCACTGTGTAGTTACTAAAGCGGCTCGTGCCTCAGTAGTTAAAGCGTATGTGCGGTATGACACACTGTGGGCAGACCATTACCCTCTAGTGCTTGAGTGTGTTTTTGACACCTTATGTTCGAAACATTACAGCGCCAGTAAATCAGATAATTTAATTGTATGGGCGGATAAAAGTCATGAGCAAACGCAATGTTATAGTGCGGCTTGTCATGAAAGGTTAAGATGCATAGACTTACCGGAACAATTAAAACACTGTTGTGACTTTATTTGCAATGATAACCGTCATCAAAGTATCATTGATAGACTGTACAGTGATATTGTGGGTGCTCTGAGTGAGTCCGCCGTAATAAGTCGGATACGTAGTAATCGTAGAAGAAAGAATGTAGTAATAGGTTGGAACAAATATGTCGATAATGCATATCGGACCGCCAGACAGAAATTCTCTCAGTGGGTATATTTTGGCAAGCCTACATTGGGTGTCTTATACGAAGAAATGTGTAAAGCCAGAAAGATTTTTAGGTCGCGATTAAAATGGTGTCAAGATCATGCGGACCAAATAAAAATGGACATTCTCATTCGTTCATTCTGGAAGCATACCAATAGATTGAGTAGTGAGCCTGGCCTATCGGTATCTGTCAGCGGTGTAAGTGTTCCCTTGCGTATTGCCGACCTCTTTAAGAACCATTTTATGGTGACATCCCCACTGGGTCCGTCACAGTCGATGCCTACTGCTTTGGACCAAAGTGAGCCAGGAATCAGATTCACAGCCAAAGAAGTGAATCGTATTGTTAGTAGTATGTCTAGAGGTAAATCCCCTGGTCATGATGGTCTCAGCATTGAGCATCTCAAGTTTGCGGGCCCCCATTTACCAAGAGTGTTGGCAATGCTCTTCAACCTTTGTATAAGCCATGGCTACTTACCTAGTCAAATGACTAAAACGATTGTACAACCTATTGTTAAAAATAAAACTGGTGACATTGCGGACTTAACCAATTATAAGCCTATTTCTCTGGCCACTGTGATCGCGAAGGTACTTGACAGTCTACTTAACGCACAACTGAATAAATACATTAAGTTATATGATAACCAGTTCGGATTCCGACCTGGTTTGTCCACTAATAGCGCCATCTTGTGCCGTAAGTGGGCCGTTAAGTGCTATTCGAATCGGAATACACCTACTTACGCTTGCTTCCTCGATTTATCCAGGGCTTTTGATCTGGTTTCCTACGATATTCTCTGGACCAAATTGGAAAGAACCGGTGTTCCTGTTATACTTATAAATATATTGAAATATTGGTATAGGAACCAGATTAATCATGTACGTTGGGGAGGCGAGCTTTCGAGATCATTTACGCTCAAGTGTGGTGTGAGACAGGGAGGGTTAAGCTCTCCAACGCTATTTAACCTATATGTGAACGAACTGATTGAGACACTCAGCAGGGAGCGCCTTGGCTGTTACATAGACGACATCTGTGTGAATAACATTTCTTTCGCTGATGACACGGCGCTCCTCAGTGCCTCAATCTGTGGTTTGAGGCAATTGGTATCGTTCTGTGAAGACTATGCTAGACGTCACGGATTGATATATTATAATATCAAAAAAAGCGAAGTCATGGTCTTTGAGGCCGGGGGTCGATGTCCAGAAGTCGTACCACCAGTTACACTGAATGGATCACCACTAGCCCGAGTCTGTACTTTTAAATATCTGGGACATATTCTGACTGCCGACCTCAAGGACAATGCTGACATTGAAAGGGAACGGAGAGCGCTGTCGGTTAGAGCTAATATGATAGCTCGCAGGTTTTCACGTTGCTCCAGAGATGTTAAAATAACTCTATTTTGAGCATACTGTACATCGTTTTACACGTGTAGCCTGTGGGCAAATTACACTCAAAAATCGTACAGCGCTCTTAGAGTCCAATTTAATAACGCGTTCCGGGTGTTGATGGGACTGTCCGTCCCGTTTCTGTAGCGCATCAGGGATGTTTGCTGAAGCCCGAGTGGATTGCTTTTTTACCACAATGCGCAAAAGATTCGCCTCTCTGGTGCGCTGCGTGCGGGCCAGTCCCAATAACATACTTAGCGGTATTGCTAGCAGACTTGACTGTGAGTACATTAATCATTGTGCTAAGCTGTCTACGTCTGTTATAAGTGTAACGGCCATTTTCAATATTCGAGCTATAGATAGATCTGTAGATTTTAGAATCGTGTTTGACATATTTTGTATGGAGCTTATGTCAAAAACTGTCAAAAACGAATCTTAAATCTACAGATCTATCTATATTAAGAATATTGAATTCCGTAGTAAGTGTGTAAACTACTAACATAGATCATAAGTTATAATTGTTACTAACAGAACTGAGTCAATGTTACTTGAATAAAAAGATTTTATTATTATTATTATTATAAGTAGTACCTACGAACCTAGTATTGCTACTTAGTAATACTAGGTTTCTATAGGAGGTCAAATGAATGTAGTAGCATATTCTTCTTAGTATAACAACTTCCTTATTGATATGCTTTTGTAGGGACTTACTGTTTACAAGACGCTCATTTAAAGTACTGTAAGATCTTTCCAGTTTCGTCTCTTTTTCAAAACATATCCTTTTCTAGGAATAAATCGCCTATTTGAAAGACTTTACATAGATACAAACATCAGATACGAAGACACTCGAAGCAATTATTTGTGGAAAGTAGTATAGTCCCATATGGAAATCGAACGCAAATTGCAAAGAGTGTGCATAAAAAATATATAAAAGTGAATGAAAGTTATGTCAGGATCATTGCAAATGGCGATCCGCAGTCTCTGCCCATCACTTTGGGAAACAGGCGTGAGTCTATGTTTATTAATCGGTAAGACGACCACTTACACCACTACGCCAATCATAAGGCCAGTTGGTAAATAAAATATTAGTTCTATCTGAAAACACTGTCTTTCTACAAACACATATATTTTCCTTACTCGTCATTCCAAATACCTTTTCCTTTCCACTACCAGGCAATTTGACGTCTTCCCTGAACACAATATGTTTCAATTTGTTGGCAAAAAGTAAGTGTAGGCAATCAAGGAATTCTTAACAGTGTTTCAGTCAAAGAGTATCGGCGATATTGAATTTTTCCGACATGTTCTTTCTTTTGATAAATATATTGTATCCTTGTGTCACCGCCGACGCTGTTGAAGTGTTGCTGTATATTTATATAATAAAATTGAATGTTTGTTTTATAGTAACGTGTTGTACAGTTTGAGTTATAACTAACCCAAAAAAACATGGACCATAGAGTAAGTACATTTTTTTTTGTAACTACAAATTTCATACCTAAATTATTTTTCTAATCCAGTACATTCAGATAATCTCAAAAAGCCGCAACATTAATCAACAATATAGATCAATTAACTTCCCTTCAACGAACCGTAAATCACGAACAGTAATTTGAATAACAACCTGCAGACGTCTGATAAATAACTTAGAGACACACGGCAAACCCTTATAAGCTAACGTCAATAAAACAATATTATTATGATGGGCTAACCCAAAACGGGATTAGTTTTGTTTTCGTGACTCGCTACAGGCTTGAATTAAACAGCCGCTCCGTCTTAGTTGATGAGATATTGATTTAGAACTTGTAAGTCTAAGATTGCTGTGAAGTGTTATGTTCTGATAGTGGCGATATAAATAAGGGACAAGAGTACGATACGGGAGTAACAGAATATTGTCTATTTGTAATTTTTCGTGAAATCCATCTGGGAATAACGATTAAAAGATGGAATTTGTTATTTTCTGCTTAAGATTTAAAATACCTATAGTCACTTTTTCTGGCATTGTGATGAACCAAGTATTTCTCATTAAATTTATTCGGTAAGTCAGTTATGTAGTAAATTGGTGAGGTTTGTGTTGGATCTCATAATGCAAGAGTGCAATGTTTTTTGCTAAAGTGGGACATTGTAGATGAAGTTTAGATAACCAAAATAGCGAAAAATTGCGATTCAGAATCTTCGTAAGTAAGGGGTTGGCAATCGTAAGCAACATATATTAAGTGTTAACTTATTAGTAGTTTTTGGCTTTAACAAATGATCAAAAAAGTCATCGAGATTCCTCTTATATTATTTTAGTAGACGACGAAATATAGGCACAGTGAAAATGAAATGGTAGTTCAGTGTAGCTCAACTTGAGCTGAGGCAGCTATTTAATATTAAACACTATGATAATGACAAAAAATCACAGTAAATACAACATAAACTAAACAAAAAGCTTTTTCACAAACAAATTCATTTACCTACTTCGTTTCGTCGCCTCCTTTCGTAATTTACGCCTACATAAACTACAGGTGTATAAGTTGGTTCGGTTGTACGTAATCCGACGATAGTCGATCCAACGTTGGCTGTGAATGTTTTGTTTATGCTGTACTTGCCTTGGTTTATTTCGTGGTATTCTTAGTGTTCCTTTTGAGAAGGTCGTAGAAAGACTATGAAGATGATTATTTTTCATCAGTCAGTTAGGTGCTATTGTAGGTCAATTGTATTAAAACGATATCGAATCTTAATCAATTTATCTCGATAAAATATATAGACCTCGTTTAAATATCTGTCAGTTTAGGGATGGATGCTAGCAGAGTAGCTTTTGCTGAAGACTTTGTGTAAAAATGAAGTAAATGTAGTGTAATAGATGTCTTTTGGACAAAATCGCCATAGAATGGTGAAGAAACATATGCGAATAGTTATTACACATGTACATTGTCATTGTCATGTTTTTTAATATTTGGAGCTTAAATTTTTTTATCGTCAATCTTAAAGCAATTTTGTTAATAATGTATCAGTCCAATATTCTGCGAATACTATTTCTAAAGTACTTGAATGATTCCTTAAAAATAATTATAGTTTATGCGTTAGTTCCTTGCAAAATAATTATCATCATCATCATCATCAGCCTTTAAAAGTCCACTGCTGGACTAGGCCTCTCCTTTGAAAGGAGGAATTGGCCTACTATACCACGCTGGCCAAACGGGTTGGTATAGGGATTGTATCAAGTTTCCCTTCTCTTACAGCGATGTTCTCTGCATAGTATGCTCCCTCTGTCGGCTCTTACGACACCCATGGGATGATATGGGGTGGTGACATTCCGTATTCTTAATCCGTCACCACACGGACACAAAATAATTATAGGCCAGGCAAATCACTCTAATGAACGATTTTCAAGCGTCGGGCAACTATAGAACAAAATATAGGGGAACTATTTCTCTTTTCCATAAAAACTTACACAATACATGTACAAATATCACAGATTAAAAGTAAACTTCTATATACTTATGATAGTTTGCTTCAGATAAATGTTGATAAGTGATATTTCAGTTCACTTGCACTGGACCACCGGATTCATTATACCTATAAGATCAAGATTTTAATTACTATAAAAGTACATACAGTTCTGTTACAGTTCACCTTCATTTGGTTGTGAATTCTCAATGGGAACCTACAAATGCAAATACTTCCGCACAATGTCTCAATTCAAGTAAATTATTCACCATCACAAATTACATACTGAATTCAAAAATCATTATATCGCCCGCAGACGTTTGTCAGCACGAATAAGTCAGCTGTACCCGGAGGTGCGATATAATTAATTGGTATTCCACATAGAATGGAGCGATCAATATCATAGATCAGAGCGTCAACGTTCTTGAGATATCGGTCAGTAAAGTGAACTCGAGAAATCAATGTAGGGATCTCACGGGTATTAATATTTCGGCTCTTCGATATCCGAGCAAATGCCAAGTTATTGTCGTATTTATGCAGTATTGTACTTTGTCCTCGCTTATGTTTGCGTATGACTATTCAAATTCAAAGATATTTAGTTTATTTCAGTCACAGAGTGAAAAAAATTTCATCCAGATTTCGAATGATAGAAAGGCTATGAGAAGGAGCTAAAAGCACTCTGGGCACTTTTTTACATCGCCAAATGGTACACTCGTCAAATGGTACTGCTCTTATGGCGTAGAAAATAAGTATTTAAGTCGTACTGCAACTGCACAGCTTGATTTGTCGCTGTGTTTACTGTTGTACTCTTATCAAAATTGTTTTACAACGCGTCTCTATAATTTCGTGATAATAAATACAGAAATAAAGAGTGAAAACGTGGATACGCTTTCACATTTTTGCAAACAAATTCATGTCCAGATAAATTCGGGAGTACTCGTTATGTAATAGACTATGCGGGATATATCAGTAGATAAGGGTCGGTCAAATTTAAATTGTGTCTTTTTTTACTTGTTGTTTATTTACACGAGCGGCTGCTGAGTCTCTGGCGCGGTGCCAAGTTTTAAACGATGTAGGTATAACGATACCAGGCAATATACAAAAGAACCAATTTGTGTCACTTATAACAGAGCTCAGCCGAATTTTTAATTCGACCACCAGGAGTCTGTGCTGTGAGACTAAGTCTTCTCCCGGTACCACCTTACAGTCTTTGACCCAGTTGATACGTTTACGCCTTAGCAGAAAATAATCAATCTGGGTCATAAGGTTACCAGGCGTTGCTCTTTTTTTTTGGAACTAAGTGTTAGCCACTACAAGATCAAAAGCGGCAGCCGCTTGGAGAATTGCTTCTCCTTCGCTATTTCGGCTGCCGAAACCCCAGCCTCCATGTACTCTTCCATACTCTCCACTTGTTCGTCCCATATGACCATTCAAATTTTTTTTGGTTCTCGTCGTATCTTCAGGAGCGCCAGCAGTCGGTCCACAGTGAAGATTGTTCATCGAGTTGGAGTTGGCTGTTTGAGGGTCTCCGCTGTAGCAGCAGCAGCGCCCGCGCAACCTGCTGTGCTGGGAAGATGAGATGGCGCAAGGGTGGGCAACTCATGTTGCATCCCATACCAAAGGCCTACCCAGCTTCCACGGCAGTAACGACATCCCGTCTGGTCTCTTGCCATCGTCGCGTGCCAGGCCTTGAGGTTCAAGTTTGGCTGGAACGCCAGCGATGGCAAGAGCACGGCGCAGTATGACATTGAGGTTTGCGTGTCGTGAAATACGACCCGCGCTCCTGCTGCATGACAGGCCATGGTGAACAAGGCTATGGACAGCCTCTCCACAGTGACAACGATGCGGAGAGACACATGACGCACCTCAACGGAGGCAAGTAGCGAAGCGGAAGGTCGTATCGTCCAACATGGTACCTATATTGGACGATGACAGTGCCTGAAGCCAGAGGCCCGTTTCCCAATCTCCCACAGCCAGCAGGCGAGCACGCTCCACAGTGTTGGACGATGTATTGAGAAGTTTTTCTCATACCATGCTGCAAAGCGGCCCATCCCATTGCCTCTGGGAGGATAAGTTTCGGAGTAACTCAGTTTCTGGACAAGCATTTCTCCAAGCGTTCAAGGCATCGATCTTACACGGCACCTCAGAATCAACCAGTGTGGGAGCTAAAATTTTCCTAGTCAATTCTGCAGTGCTGTGGACCGATGACAAGAACGCTGGCAGGCTTACGTCGGTAATTTTGCGGACGCCGAGGCCGCCAAAGCGCACAGGTAAGGACGCCTGTAGCCACACCCGGTCGTTCAGGGCCACATTTAAAATTTTTCTCAGGGTACTTTGTATAATTTTGTCAATTTGAGTGAGTGGAGTAGGATTTTTCCAAAATGGTGAACACCGTAATGCGTGCGTAAATTTAGGGACAAAAAGACAATATCGGATAATAGTGAAAGCCGAATGAATATTAATTTTGAGTAGCCATTCAGAAATTTCACTAAAATTTTGAATTTTTGCCTGTATATAGGAATCAAAACCGTCGCCTAAAATTGGGGACCCCAGGAGGCGAAGAGAACTTTTTTCAGCTTGGGTGATATTGGGAGCTAAGTATTGAATTTTGGAAAGAATAGAGGATTTATCTCATCATCATCATTATCAGCCTTCATCAGTCCACTGCTGGACTAGGCCTCTCTTTTGACAGGAGGAATTGGCCTACTATACCTCGCTGGCCAAACGGGTTGGCATAGGGTTTGTATCAAGTTTTCCTTCTATTTCAGTGGTGTTCTCTGCATAATATGCTCCCTCTGTCGGCTCTTACGACACCTATGGGATGATATGGGGTGGTGACATCCCGTATTCTTAATCCGTCACCACACAGACAGAGGATTTATCTAAATTGTCATTAATAAAAATTTCGCATTTGCTTGTTTTATAGTTCTAAGCCTATGGATAAAAATTTTGATTTCAGTAGTGCCAGATCAAGATACACAGTCGCTACGTCATCTGCCAGGGTTCCATCATCTAGGTACCAGATGTTTAATTTTGAATTTAGTTGAGTTATAACTGGATGGATGGCCAAACTAAAAATTAGTGGTCCAAGAGGGTCACCTTGTTGACAACCGACGGCAGATTCTAAAAGATGTTCCTTGTATATTAATTTAGAAGGGTGTCTGTAACATTGCCAAAGAAAATTGTAAATTTGGGGTGTTTCCAATTTAACTTGTGGCAACAAGGTGTCCCTATTGACTGAGTTAAAGGCATTCTTTAGGTCAACCTTCTAAACAACCTCACCTCCATTACAGTCAAGGTACGGTGACAAGTCATGTACGGCAGCCTCGCAGCCTCATCTGGTACTAAATCCCAGCTGTTGTGGCTGAAATTTACAAGAAGAGCTGGTGTTAAAATGGCGACAGCATATCTTGGCTGCCATACGCCTGTACGTGCATCCAACGGCAATGGGATGAATGCCACCATCCCGCTTTCGTAAAGCGCATAGATTAGCGCCATACAAAACGTCAACGATGGCATCGCTCACATTGCCGAAGAGCATGAGATTAGTTAATGCCGTTAGCTCACTCAAAAGAGAGTCGCCGGCCGCCCCGGCGCTCGAACACACAAGATCTTTCAAATGTTGTGGTATCAAACCGTCGAGACCACCAGCAGACCCGCTCCAGAAGGAGCCAACGGCACCAACCACGTCTTTGGCTGTAATGCTGAGAAAACCCGAGTCAGTGCTAGGTGGATCAGGAAAGGTGAGGTTATCCCCTGGCGCTGAATGCTTGCTCTGCAGACTCGCGAGTGAGTCGGCAGAGCAGGGCGCCACCACATCGCTACTGAACAAAAGCCTGGCCGCTCCTCTGATATCACCCTCCCTTAGTTTAGACTCTACATGGTGGTAGATGGTGCCATTGCGGTGTGATTTTGCAGGATGGTAATTCATTTTTGATGCCGAAATATTGCGATTTTCTTTAATTTTTGTTGTCAAAGTTTTTTTTGTAAGCCTGTCTTCTTCAGCATGTAGAATCCTATAAGGAAAGGTGAGTAGCTGTTCCCAAGCCGTAATAGAATTCTCCCGGATGACAAGGCCTATGCATTGTGCTAGGTTTTGAGCCACTGAAGGCCTCGCACCACGGGGAATTCTCTTCAGAACTGGAATGGAATTTTTTAACTGACTCAAATATTGCTAAAAAGGAATTTTAGGGGAGTCTGTGGAATTATGGTGTATAGTGCTGGACGTATTGGGGCCGCTAAGTACATTTTGGTTTTTGTGAATTTTACCAAAATGTACTTTAAGGCCCCGCTCACCTTTGAAATATCGTGCCTAGGAACAGATGGGGCAGCGCACCAGGGTAGAAGATGTGTAAGGTTCACTGGCACCTATTTCTACATCGCTTTTGCAACCGTTATACGACATATACTAAATAATAAACAATATGCACTAAAAATAAACTTATCTAAATAAATATTATCGAATCAACACTTATTATGCACTTTGACGTTTGACATAGTATTATTTATTATTTTAAATACGGAGCCGATGTTTACATGACAGCTGGCGCCATCTACTCCACAAATTACTTCGACAAATCTTTTACAGTTCAGGCTTTGCGACTGTGGAATGCTTTACCTACCAATAGAGATCCAAAGAGCAAACTTAATGAATATCTGTTAATTACCTGTTTATTTCCCGCTACTTTGTTCCCGCTACTTGTTTCAATCACGTCGCGGGTTATCGTACTCGTCTTCAGGAAGAACTCTCCATAGATCATATTGACTGGAAGTTTATTCCATCAGCATCACCGCATTTCGGTGGATGTTGGGCAAGCATGGTCAAAGTAATTAAACGCATCTCTTCAAAGTTATAGGTCAACAGTTCCTCTCTTACGAAGAGCCTTTAACTGTCCTTGCACAAGTCGAGGCACTGATCAACTCGCGTCCGCTTCCAACTCAGTGAGATCTAGCCTGAAGTTGGACCTACCTCTTAGTTTAAGTATTTAGTTAGTAGTTTTCGCTATTATTGCGTTTGTAGTTTTCGCTAAAGTTAACTTAGATTAATTTTATTGTCATATCGCTGTCTTAGCCTATTGATGGGTTATGCGGTAGTACACCCAACATAGCTAAGTTCAATTCTATTTTTTTTTAAAGGCAACCCTTTAGGGCCGGGGGGATATGGTAGCGCCATCTACCTTCCTATCTATAACTAATCGCATCAACATCAATCGATCCACGTACAAGTGTAAGCGATTCCTTATTTCCGTCCCTCTCTCTCCCACTCCCTGGAAGAGGCACTGCCTTTCGCCTGATTCGTCGCCGCGATCGTCGACGGGAGTGACAGTCCAGAACATTCCGCTCGCTGAGAACGCCGTCTCGTTCGTATCGCGCCGCATCGCTGTATGTGATTATTACCGCATATATAAACCGCTCGCAAGTGGGAGTGACGGTGAAGTGAAGTGAAAACAAGCAGCTGCATCACGAAACCACCAGGAGACTGCCCTTCGGAAACGAAGAAGGTTGTATAGGGTAAGTGCCCTCCATCCTTGAAATATCCTATACCCACTCACAATCACCACTTCCCGTAACCATCTCCTAGGCGGCGAAGAACCGCTATCCTCTGTATACAGTCCATTTCCCTCCCAAGTCGCCTAGAACCTACCTACGGTTTCGGTGTATCGCCGAACCAGTTATACTTTTTCTTGTCATCGAAGGCATAACTCGCAAGTTACGATAGTATAAATATCTTCAGGGTTCGTTATAATGCGTAAGTTGTTATAGATGAAGGAAAAATAGCAGAAAAGTGACTTGGTATACTTTGAATGTGAATAACTTTTATTTTGTAAACAAATTTCTTGATAATGTTGATAGTAAAAACAGACAAGACTGAGACGTAAAAACAGACAAGTTTTACTTTAGCTAATGACTAGTATTACTCGTATACAGTCTACAAATCACGTTTTCTTTTGAGATCCAATGGTTTGATGAAACGCAAAATCAACGCGAATACTATTAAGAATATACGAAGAATATTATACATAATTGTTTGTTTTCCTTGCAAATGGTTACGTTATATTAAAATATGCGTACTTTCGCTCCAAACAATTCAAAGGTGCCAGTTCATCTTTCATCCAATTTACCACCGGATTATTGCTTAGTGTACTTACATAATACGCAGCAGTATTAAGAATAGCGCGATCTAAACAATTCTTTTTACATTGTAAAGTGTTCTCGGCGCGAGTCTTAGGCTGGTGTTCACCCACAATTTAACAGATGTTTAAATTTGTAACCAACTGTTTAGTTCAATTTTCATGTTCACCATACCTTATACGTCAGTCAAAATGCTAAATCGGGCGGTTATTTTAACCGAGCCTCGCATCCATGTTTACGTACGTATCGCCGTATACGTTGGTTATCGCTGTCAATGTGATATTTTGTTTACTAGTTACATTTATTTGTCAACAGAACAGTTTCATATCATAGAGGTATCATTACAGTACTACTGTAATGATACCTCTATGATATGAAACTGTTTTACCTCTTTATTTCATATAAAGACAAAAGGATGTCCGTATTAATTTTTTTTTATGGATGGTGAATATAATCATAATCACCCAAAATATTTCTTTCGTTAAGGCTCAAATTGCTGGTACGGTTCCTATCAGCCATTTTTTTCTTAAGGTTCCTTAGGAAATCAGAAAGTAATCGTTTGATGTGCTCAACGATAACTTTTTACGTTTTAAAACCTCTTTTGAAATGGTTATGGCATTTCTACACAATAAACAATAACAATGACAATTGTCATAAAATTAATCCTGCCAAAAAATGTCGTGATACTCCTAAAAACAAAAATAACGAAAAATACAACGTCTGAACTTGACTGCATTATAATTTATAATATTATACGATTGTTTAAAAGAGTTGTACAAGTAAACGACATTTGATGTTGTAATGGTACATTTTCATTTGGCAATGTTACATTTCTCACTCATTTCATTTAAAAACGTCCGGTTTTCTAACCGGCACCCAAATGGCACTGATGAATAGTAAAAAAACGATCTCTGTTTATCTTGATGTTTAACTTTAAACAGTTGTTTTTGCAATCGACCGTTATATCATTGTCGGTGAACTTGGGTCTTAGTGCTGCCTTACAAAGGCGGACGAGGCTTTTGACATCCAACGAGTGCGACGTTATGTCTTCATATAAAATAATACGGGACTATGCACCTTCAGTTGCCACGTTTTTTCATTTCAACTGCTTTCGTAATGAGGGAAAATTCTTAGAGTTTTGACTATATGACACTTGGTACAAAATAGGGGTTCAGTATAACACCACACATTATACTTGAAAATACACCTTTTAGAAGTTCGATGCCATATAATCATCTAATAGTTGTAGGATGTATTTGAGGTTGGTGACTCTTTATAATAACTACAATAGATATTCATGACAGCCGGTACCAACAGTTTTGTGTGCTGCCCTAGGCGCGATTTTTTTCGAATTTTGACCCTCGGACGGTCTATAAAAATTTATTTATTCATTAAAAAAACAATTAGAGATTATCTATAATGAAAATGATGGTAGACGTGTTTAACTTCCAAAATTGATAAATTCATGCGGTCGCCATTTTATATCAATTTGTCTCAAAATATATGCACACTACATACTGCAACTTCACTGCAATGCAGACATTCTTATCCACTAAGCACAGCCTTTGCTACTAAAGACACTTCAGTTGCTTTACGTACTGATCTCCGTAAAAGATGCCCAAGAGGATTCCCAGTCAGAAACCACGGAACCAAATCAATCAATCGTATGAGTACCTATAAACTCCGACCCAAGAGACTTAGGTCGAACAAACGTGCCTCAAACCTATAAGGAAAACATGTACATTGAACGAATACAACTTAATATTGCTACAGCTTAAGCCTTTTATATATCTAAAACATTTCCGAGAAAAGTACTCTTCAATATATACAACAAAGATGTTTGAATAAAATTCGGGTTCGGTAGACAAAGGGTTTAGGTTCCATATGGCTGTAATAGGAACCGATTGGGGTCAATTGAGTTATTCTTCGGATGTCAACTTATTGTATTTGGTCTCCCAGGGCTTGATGAAATGACGACCATTAGTGCCACTTTTTTGGGTTTCGATGTGTCTGGATTATATCGGTATGGCACAGATGACTGAGTTTTGTTTCAGGCACGTACGACATTTACTTTATCTTTATATTATTTGTGGGAACCGCTTTGAGTTGCAGCTGCTAATTTTAACTTTCTTTAAAAGTAAGATATAAATATTATGAAAAGCATAATAATGTTTTTATGCTTTTGCAACTTGTATTCTTCAAACTTGTGCCACAAAGACAGCCACATCATACCAATGGAACAGATGTTGGAATTTTTATTGAGATGCAGTTGAGGCAATATATGGCTGGCGTGAGAGGCTGATTCAGCGGTGGGCCTCAATGCCGGCCTCCGCTAACATACTAGCTGCCGCGCCGGCCACGACCCACCGCCACGGAAAAGAAAAACAATTCGTGAGTGGTGTCAAACGTCATAATTTTTAATACTATTGTTATTGTATTTTTATTGTGTATGAGTTTTTAGTGTATACTAGAGAACGCCAGCAGCTAAGCCTGTACATTTTTTTTAAATTTATCTGTTTTGACCGATCCCGTGGGTATTTCGGGAAATCCTTTCTTAGTGCACCCCTATGGTCCCAAAGGAACATACATGCCAAATTTCAGCTTCCTGCGCCTAATAATTTTAGCTGTAGCTTGTCTGTCAATCAGTCAGTAACGCAAGGATTTTATATATTACTAGCTTTTGCCCGCCGCTTCGCGCGCGTTAAATTCGGGGTAACACAAATCTACTTTCAGTCTCAAGTTGTGTGAAGACACTCCTGATTATTTTAACTTACATACATACATATACTCACGCCTTTTTCCCGTCGGGGTAGGCAGAGACAACAGAACGCTACTTGCTCCTATCCTTACAAACCTCACGTGCTTCCTCTACAATAATTACTCTTTTCATACATGCTCGCCGGTTTCGGGTACTTCGGACGTTTCCGTTTCTTAGGATGTCTCCAATTTGGTCGACAAATGTCCGCCGATGATTTTAAGATTATTTTAAGGACTTCAGAAACTCTATAGGGTAGGGTACAAAGTAACTCGGTCAGTATCCATGTCATTATCTAGCGTTATCTACCGAAAGCACTCGAAAGGTAATAAATAGGAGGAATAACATCACCTTGCATACAGTCAAATTGCCAAAGCCATGTTTTAATACATGTTCAATACTATCTCTATAAACATATTTGCATTGTTAATATTAGTAGGGAAAATCGTTTCAGCCGTTTAAGCTTAATATATTGTATAATTATTAGTTTACATATTATGCCAACAATATAATCAACGTGCACAATATGACACTATGTATGACGTGACAGTACTGACAGATATGTCTTAGCACATGCGCAGCACTCAATTATTAGCGCATGCGTTCTTCCTTCCAAGAGGTAAATTTGTGCCGTACAAACTTCTACCCTCCCTACAATCCCTCCCAGTTTAATTTTTGCAACTTATGGTAGCCTATGTCCGTCTCCATGGTCCAATATATCTCTATATTAAATTTCAACTAAATCGGTTCAGCCGTTTTAGCGTGAAAACGGAACATACATACAAACATACATACATACACACTTTCGAATTTATAATATTAGTAGGGACTAGAGGACGCCAGCAGCTTTGCATGCATTTTTTTTAAATTTACCCGTTTTGGTCGATCCCGTGGGAATTTCTATCTAACCTAGTTAGAAAAAGCTGGTAGGAACCATTGAAATCACAAGAAAACGATTTCAATGGTTCATACCAGCTTTTTCTAACTAGGTTAGATCGCGATATTTGCTTTGTTTCTTCAAATGGGGCTTTTTGAAACCGTTTTGAGGCTATTTGGAACATAATTCCAAATAGCCCCTTCAATGCCTAGTGATTTTTGCTAAGGTTATTATGTGATGTGTCAAATAGCCCCAAAATGTAACATTCGACTATTTAAGGGTAAGCTCTACTTTTTGTTTCAGTTGTATTACCATGGTGCGTACATATAGCAGAAAGTATACAAATACTAGAAATGGAAAGTCATATTTACTATATCAGAATTACCACATGGAACAGCTACAGGAAGCATTAACAATGTATAATAAAGAAGGCAGAATGACTCTTACGGATGCAGCAAATACTTATGGTATACCAAAAATTACCTTAAGCAGAAAGACCAGAAATATAAACTGTACTCAGGAGAAGGTCATCCGACACTGTTTTCACCCGATAAAGAGAAAATATTCATAAAATTTATTTTATTGTTAGCGACATCGGGATTCCCTTTTGATTCCACTGATCTGCGTGTTTTTGCCCAGAAATACTTAAATAAAATGGGTTTTGTTATTTACGGTTAAATTTGTGTGTTCTACCGTACAGGTAATTTTAAACGGCCACCATTGTAAGGGCCTTATCATACTAGCGGTTTAGGAGCGGTTACGGGGCGGAGCGGACGCGCAGCAAATGCGTCGCGAACACGCCGCGGCTGCGCAGCGAGGACGTCGCGGACTCGTGGCAAATACGTTACGTTTTTGTCGCATGTTTGTAGCAAATTATCGACGTACAATACATCCTGTAACACAATGGATTCCGACGAGGAAACACTGCTGTTGACTTTATTACTTTTACTCGTTGCGCGACGCTTTTTACTCTTTGTGCGTCCGCAACGAATTCGTTGCGCATGCGCGGCGTGTTCGTTGTGACTGTTGTGAGCCCGTAACGAATTCGTTGCGCACCCGCTCCGCTTTGAAAACGTTCAGAATCCGCTAGTATGATAAGGCCCTTATTGTCTCATTTTCAAGTTACATATAAAAACTACCTTTACTTAAGTAGCTAAATAAATATACTATTAAGTATATAAATTGTTTTATATTTAGTTAGTACTTCCCCTTTAATTGTTCCAAATATACCCTACGTTCTGCACTAATAGTTTTAGCGAATGACCATACTAATGCCAAATAGCCCCAAAAATACTGGCCCCATATTTTGAAAAAAAAAATTGACATTAAGGTAAGTCAAATTTTCATTAACGTAAAAGGACAAAAACACTCCTAATGTAACGGCCTTTTACTAGTTTATTGTTCCGAATATCGCAGATCTTGCTCATATTAAAGCAAAGTTCAAAACTTTGAAAACAATAAATGATGCGTAACAATTTTCAAATTGCCCCAAAGTTGCGATAATTGGAACAGCATTTTTGAAAGAGCATATCTTTTGAATTTAAAACAATGTGCCGTTGATATTACCAATCAGAATTGTCAACGGTAGGATCTGTGCTAAGCAATTAGTACAATTAGACACGGATATTATAACACAATCACAATTACACTTTTTCGTTAAATTGTGTACCCAATGTGTGTACTTTACGGTACTTTCTTTTTTGTATATACATACATATTATAGATTAGAAACACCCAGACCAAGTATACATATATTTTATATAATATTTATATAGTAGTATACATATATTTTAGTTCTTTTTTGTAATTATTGAAATCCCGAATATCTTGTTTATTGAATGTAAACGGGAATAAAATATAAACCAGCAAAACGCAAATAAACTACATTATGATTCCACTAAAGGCAACCATTGGTTGCGATCCAAAATTCAAATATAAAAAATTCCACAAAACGCAACCACGTCGTAAAATAGTGAAAAGAATTATATTATATTCAATGTTCTAAGCCGTCCCGACCCTTATACGAAATGGATCTGTCGCGCAGATATGTAATCACGCATAAATAAGTATTTGAAATTATCGTACTGAGTCTGTGGTGACGAACTATTGAATTTGAATAATAGGGTATTAAGATTTCTGTCATGATTTACAAACAGAATTCTTCAAATTTCCTTAAATCAAATTGTGTTGAATAGGTATTGAATTAATCGAGCTAAAGATATACCTGAAATCTTCTTTTCACGTTATCATTTCGTTTCATACAGTGAGTCACATTATCTTTAATGTAATTAATGAGAAAAGGTAATCTCGACATGTTCACTCATTGTTCAATGGTTATTTGCTCATCTACGCTCAATGCTCAACCGACTCGATTGCACATCACTAATTTATGTATCGGTGGTGTATTGGCAGAAAATCTTTCAATCTATCCGTAACGCTACTGAAATAGAAAACGTATTTATGAATTCTTTGTTTAGAAATGTGTTGTGAAAAACCCGCTGCGATGCAAATTGGAATAGCGGCAGTGGAATGGATATTTTTTTTATCACATTTGATACATAAAGCTAAAAATATTTTCACCTCTCAACGAAGTTTTTGAATTAATTACGATGTTTCAGAAACGGTCACGATTTATATACGTAGTAAACGATAATAATTGTTGAGGATTGCCGTAGATATATTTTACGGGTGCGTGTGTTGTTACGTATGCGTGGTATTTGTGCCTATCTTTGCCTGGACGTTTCAACGATGGGCCATAAAAGCCGGCTGATATCGTAACCCCCTTGTAATAATACCATCTTCGACATAATTATGTACTTTATATCTTTGTTTTAATGATAGTGTAAAACAATTCCCACACACTAAAGAAACCAGATCAAACAGGAAAAAAACAACCGGTCTCTTAACAACAATTTGTGATTCACTCAGTTTTGTCCACTATGGCATCGGAACCCACTACATTCAACGTAGTATCAAACTAGTAAACCGCCTTAACCTCTTTACCATCTTGCAGCCAAAACCTCGTAAACTCAATAATTTTATTATCAAAAGCCAGACAATTACTACAACTACAATTTTCACAGTTCAGTGTATTTAAATACATCTCATAAGTCCATAATAACCTCACCTATGCTTCATCCTGCGTACATCCATTTTAAACGAAAAGCGTATCATTTTGTTGATAAGGGCTTTGACCGTATTAATTGAGTATGAATTTTATATGTGCTAACTGACAAAAGCAATAACATAAATTGTATCATAAATAAGTGATACGAACACCGCGTTATTTAACAGCTTTTGGTTCAATTTTGTTTGGGGATCATAATGTTTTATATAAATGTTTTATTTTGTGCCTTCTTAAGAGAGCTTTTATTTATTGGTGATATTTTGTAAGTTATGCTGACATTAAGGAGGAAAGAGCATAAATAATGTGGCAATGGTTCTATAGTTGACTAGTATCTGCCAGAGGCTTTACCCACGTGGCTGTCTTGTATTGCGGCAATTTCATCCACGTGCTATTCTAATGTATGTATGTTACTGAAATTAGGCAGCGATAGCCTAGTGGAGATACCAACGGACTGCCATGCAGAGGGTATCGGGTTCGAATCCACGGCGCACACCAATGACTTTTCGAAGTTAAGTGTGTATTAAATTGTTTTTTATCGCTTACCCCGCGCCTCGAGCACGTTGAAGCGTCGGTCCCGGCTGTCATGAAGATCTTTGACAGCCGTTGCGCGGAGTCAGTACCCTCTAATTGGCAGGCAGTAAATGTAAATGTAGAAGCATTAAGTAATTAATTTTAAAATTGACGTACATAAGCGTCACCTTGTGACCTAGATGAATAAATGATTTTGACTTTGACTTCTAATAAACTGATACTGATCTAAACCATGGAATATCGCTATCCCTTTGGGTTGCGGAGGTCAGACGGCAGTCACTCTGTGGAAAAGTTGATATTCTGTCATATCTGGTTAGTAAGCGGACCTCGGACTCCAAGGCGTGCCAGTCTTGGATGCAACCGTGATAACGCTAGGGCGATGATGAGTTACATTACTGAAAAGCTTAATTATAATGCATTCAATTCAGTAAGTAACGATCATCCAACTTCAAACATTTTCGCGTTGGTAAAGGGACCTACAGTTCATTCCACGGATGGCGTATTCGTTTAAGCGGCTGTCTTACTGGTAAACACTATGTCGAGTGTGTCGACTGGGTTCTATTCCAAAGTCTTTCTTGCTCACACGGACTACAAAAAGTTACTCCGAGTCATAGCGTTCTTGTAATATCTGTGCATAAACGTTTACTATTAATCTATTGATCAAGACGGATAAGAATAGATCCGAGCTTGCCTGAACAAAACAGAACCATATTGTTCCGCAATGCTGTGGGTCACGATAATCAGCTGGAATATGGTATTACTTAGCGACCTCGCTAGTAATTTTACTGAACCAAATGACTTGCGTCGTTACATAGAAAATTCACCTGAAAATGTGTCGCTTTCTCGGCCACTACTATTCGGACAGTAAACAGCCTCGAGCTCCAAATACAATAGCCGTAGATCGCCAAGCTGTCTCTGATGCCACGTTAAGAAAGAACATATGCTACATTTAACTCTAATAAACAGAATGGCTTGTAAAGTGTCTTCACAAGAAGTTCCCACCTTTTTCTGATACCCGTCAGACGAAGTTAACTTGAGCACATTCATAAAACCAATCAATGTATATTTTTTCAGACAGTTCACTTCTTAAAGCTAATCTACTCGATTGATGTACGAAGATTACTTTTCTTGTGACAAAAGTACAAAAAGTTCACAGATAGCAAGTTTGGTCTCCTCATAGTCTTGTCAAGTTGATTTATGAGGAGCGAGATAGTCAAGGTCCTAAATTAAAGGATTTTTAAGAACATTTTCGTCTGTAACTTCAGTGTAGCAGTTCGTTACACGGATGATTATTTACGTCCTCGTTTTATTAATTGATTGGCTTTTTAATAAACTATGTGACATGTTAAATTTATCCTTATTGACTATAAACTGGAAATATTGCTAGGGGACCTATTTTTTTCACAGGGACACGCTCACCGTCCCGCTACAGTTTAAATTCTATTTCAGTGGTAAAAAGTGAACAAAACGGTCTAAAAAGCTACTACAAACGGATAATACTGTGTACAAGTGATTACTAAACTTTTATTTGTGATTTTCATACGATCAGTGAACTCGTTTAAGGCGAGGTTGCAGTACTTTTTAAGATTTTTGAACGTCTGAAAGTCCCATGAACTATGATATTTTTAATGAATAAAAATTAAAGTATAAAAGTTGAACATATCTTCTAGTAAATCGTAAAGATAGAAACACGATTTGGAATGATTGGCTCGATAAAAAAAAATTTCAAACATGGCACTAAATCACAATTTCAAACGTGTACTGCTTAGAGATTCCATAATGAATTTATATGAAAGTATTATCAATAAAAACAGCTCTTTATTTTAAAATAAATGGTAAAAACAGATTTCGTAATTTCATTATCATTTTTCTCCATGAAAAAAAATAGTCAAAATGTTGGCATTATATCGCTCGCCGGCCGTTCATAAGTGCCTGTCTAGGCGTGATTGAGGGCGTCCGCCCTCAATCACGCCACGTACGTCGTTGCTCCGCAAAATCCCCCTCCACCCCCGCATGTACGTTTTCGCAAAAGTACAAAGTAATTCGTATTCCAAACTCAATCGTTCAAACCATAGACATACTAGTAAGAAACCGTAGACAGGTTACTGACAAGGTAACATGACGGAGCTTACGAGTGGCAGGCATCGCGAGAAGCGTACGCACACTAATATAAATATGTCAAAACGACACACTAAGAATTAGATAAGAAGTGTAAGTGAGATAGCACATCTAATCGCAAGCGCGAAATAGAGATAAACATATACTCTCTGGACCGACGCGCATTGTGACATCATGCTGACCGTTTCACAAACAATAATTTGACTCAGATGCGACATGATCACTTTGTCTGTCTTGAGTAAATCCAATTCGCCTCAAAGTAAATTTGATTAATTCATTTAAGGTAGGGAAATAAAAAGTCGATGTGATTTATTGATAACATTTATTAAAAAAGTACATTTTATTCTTCTCATTTCATTCAATGGAAACCTAAAACAGTTCGTTAATATAAAAACTGTGCACTGCGGACCCACCGTAGTCCTGGCAATACCCCTGGGGGTATGGTGGGTCTTTTAAAGCTTAACCGTACTCCTGGCTGAAATGCTCGTAGTGTTATACCAACGTGCTACGTGGACATTAAACTGAACAGTGTTATCTCTCGTATGATAATGACTTACTACTTACGTTTTTGTATTTTTAGACAGCGAAGATAAGCGCTAGTACGATGATATAGTGCAACAAGGAGATAAATTAGAGAATAAAACGTTTAGGTATTACTGCTAATGGTTATAATGCTGTGTATATTATAGGTATAATCTGTGGTGTACTATTGAAGACCCGTCATCATCATCATCCTTGCGCTGTCGGATCATTCCCACTAGTTCTATTGAACAGTTCTATGATAAAACTAGTGATACTTTTTTTCCCACTAGTTCTATTAGCACAACTTGATGAGAAGAATAGAACTAATGGGAAACAGTTATAGGAAAAGACAATGGGCAAAAATGTATGGGACCTGGGACCACCCTCCAATAGTAATAAGGTGTATGACATTGGATAGGCATTTTTAATAGAAACAACTTTATTATGACACTTTTGTTGTACTCGTAACAGTTGTCCGTTCCAAGATATATGACATACAAGTTTCGATAAAAGTATGTTGAAAAATGCGTTTATTATAGTGCTCAGTACTATATAATGCTTTATTTTGCAAACTGACTCGTCCTTGTGCCTGCCCAAGCGCTTAGGAACAGTGCGGGGTGCCCTCTCCCCTCCAAACCAGTTACTTGGAGCTGCGCCGAACAACGCCCGCCGTGCGGTGGTAGTTATAGAATTGGGACATAAGTATAATTATATTTTAGTATTATGACGTTCGAAAAGAGCTTAGATTTATATCGTTAATATTTTTATCTTTATCTTATCTTTATCTTTCAACTAACTACTCACAAAACATAACTACATAATATTGCTATGTTGCGACGACGTGAAGGGCGGACAAACAAACAGATTTTCGCATTTATAATATTAGTATTGATAACCCTTTAGTTTCCTAAAAGTTGCACCCCACACCGTACCAACCGCTTGGGCAGACGCCAAGATAAGTCAGTTTGCAAAATAAAGCATAATAATAAAATAAAAGTACTCATCATCATCAGCCTTTAAAAGTTCACTGCTGGACTAGGCCTCTCCTTTGAAAGGAGGAAAGCTGGCCAAACGGGTTGGTATAGGGTTTGTATCAAGTTTTCCTTCTCTTACAGTGCTGTTCTCTGCATAATATGCTCCCTCTGTCGGCGCTTACGACACCCATGGGATGATATGGGGTGGTGACATTCCGTATTCTTAATCCGCACGCAGATGGTAATAAAAGTACTAAGCACCATAAAAAGAACGCTTTTTTCAACATATTTTTATCGAAACTTGTATGTCATATATCTTGGAACGGACAACTGTGACAAAAAAGCCGTCATAATAAAAGTTGTTTCTATTAAAAAGACCTATCCAATGACATAAATCTTATTGCTATTGGAAGGTGGTCCCAATCTGCCCATCCTCCTTTACCACTAGTTCTATGTATGTTTTACAAGGGTAGTGTCACAACATCGCGCTCACATATCCGAATAAATATGTATGTATAAAAATGTGTTAAACGAATGAACGTCTACAAAACAATTGAACGTCTACAAAACAAATGAATGTCTACAAAACAAATAAACGTCTAGAAAACAAATGACTACCAGAAAGTGATCAGCTATCGATAGTGATTGCAAAAAACAGGTGCATGCGATTTTCGACCTTACTGACAATTCATGACAAACTTTTTTTTTGTGTTTTCTCGCTTTCTGGCAATGTTAGGGTAATATAATTATAAATTCTGACTACTGTCAATTAGGTTGAAAATCGCATGCACCTGTTTTCTGCAATCACTATCGATAGCTGATCACTTTCTGTAAGTCATTTGTTTTGTAGACGTTCATTTGTTTTGTAGGCGTTCATTTGTTTTGTAGACCTTCATCTGTTTTACACATTAAACAAATAAACGTCTACAAAACATATTCATTCGGATATATGAGCGCGATGTCGTGACACTACGGATCATTCCCAGTAGTTCTATTGAATACCCTTGTAAAAACATACATAGAACTAGACTGGGACATTTCCTATTACTTAACCCATTAGTTCTGTTCTCCTCATCAAGTTGTGCTAATAGAATTAGGACAGCTCTATCATAGAATTGTTCAATACTACTACTATACTGGGAATGATCCCACAAAATAGTAGAACTTGAAATTAACGAACTGAAATTAATAAACTAATTACACAACAATATTATCTGGGAGTAAGGTTAAGCTTTGAAAGACCCACCATACCTCCAGGGGTACTGCCAGGGGTACGGTGGGTCGGCAGCAAAAACTGTGCAGTACAATCTACTCAGTTCTTTAATACTAAAAGTAGAAAAACAAGGACAAGTGAATGGACTTTGATCATCCGTCAATGTTTGTAAAGTACGTATGATTTTGTATTTCTATAATAATAATATATTATGTTGATTCAGCCTCAAATCACTTTTATTACTTGACAAAAACACACATCAGTATTTTATTATTTTACGAATGTTCCATCTGGATACTTTGTATTTTAGTCTTTGAACACGCACAATACTGCTTCTCTTTTACACTCGCTAAATGCCATTTTTTTATTCACTCTATTATTTGTGATTCTGAATTTATTATAATTTGTAAATAAAACGTTGTAATATTGTAATACTCATGAATGAGAAGTGATTCCATAACTTTTAGTCATTTTCCTACTATAGTTTGTGCAAAATCTCATTACACACGACGGCATTTTCAAGTGTAACGTACACACACGCGAGTAAAAGAGCGAGCGCTTCCGACTGCAGCGCGTACGCGACTAAAGCCAAATGAGACATTTAGCCTGTTTTTAATGTGCCACTTTTGAAGTTCGCATAACTCATCTACGGTTTTTTTACGCTGCGCTGTGGCACACGCACACACGAACCCCTCGCCCCGCTTACTCGCTGACGCCACCGCCGTGTTTTTGTTTTTGCGGGGGGTGAGGTCGAGCTACGCACTGTACTGCAACCTCGCCTTAACAAAAACAATTAGTCAACGAACTGAAAAAATTGTGAAATATCTAAGCGTCTCTTGCATATCTGACCAATCAGAGCGCTCACGCACACATGCGCATCTATTGCACGATTGTTTTGCACGGATATTTTACACGTTTATATTGGACGAATATTTTGCACGATTAAATTGGACGAATATTTTGCACGATTATATTGCACACACACGTACGCACCTGCACCTGCGCCGCGGCTGATTCCAAGAATCAACGTGAAATAAAATTATAAATTTCGTCACCTGTTATATACTTACACTAGCATTCTGAGCAAACCACACTCGAAGACAGGATGAGCGGACGGGGAGACACCACCACCTCCACCACTTCTACTGCTGGAGACACCGCTCCCGAGGAGATTGCGCGCCTCGCTCAGACGATTTCCCTACTCGTTTACGAGGGGAAAACTGTGACTGCGGCGATTAAAAAATCTATCAAGGAGGCCGCCGACGAAATAATTACGCTAAGTAAACAATTTAAATCACCACCACCCTCACAACTCAACACCACCCAAATCTCTGAGGAAAGCTTTGCCAAGTTGGGGCGGAAACTTGTGGCGGAAATTCACTCCGCAATTGGACAGTCACTTAGAACCATTACTGTCACTCCAATCCTGCCAACGCACCTCACTGCCAAATAGAAGTCATACGCGGCAATTACAAAAACCAACATTGAACCCAAAAAAACGGCTCTTATTATCGAGGCCAACACGGGCTCGTCGTTAGACTCTTCGGCACCATCTGCAAACGTCGAGAACACACTGGACGTTATAAAAAGCCGGATCAGCTTCAAGGACAGAAATTACGCTCCAACAAAACTCAAGGCTTTGAGCAAAGGACGGGTGTATATGGAATTCAGCACCAACTCACAAAAGGAGGAAACAAAATCTAGGATACACAACATAAGTACTCTCAAAGCCGAAGAACCCAAGCACCGCTCTCCCCTAGTAATTCTCAAGGGAATAAATAAAGACACAAAACGCGACGAAATTTGCGAACTGGTTTGTCAACAGAATTCCATACCAATCACTGACGTTAGGCTTTGCTTTCTAACAAGAAACTATTCAGACAAACTATACAACGCCGTACTAGAAATCAAACCAGCTTCTTATCAACAACTAATTCATTGCGAGAGAGTAGCTATCAAGTACCAGCAGGTACACATTGAACCATTCTCACACTATCTGCAGTGCCGCAAGTGCCTGCAATTTGGTCACTCACACAATAAGTGCACAGCTGTAGTACATCCGTGCGCCATCTGCGCGGCAACAACGCACACAGGCGATAACTGCCCTCACAAGGACACCGGCACATTCACCTGTTACAATTATACCCGCCACAACATCAAGTTTGGCACAAAATTACCCACCGACCACGCTGCCAACAACCAGACTGCCTACTCAAGAATTCACATAGCCAAGCAGAAAGTAGAGGAGACTACTGACTTCGGACACCCCTGATTACATAAGTTTTGTTTTATATTCGTGTTAATTAAGTAATTTGTTATTCCTTTTTTACAAAACTCACACATGTATAACACACGACAAACACCCTACAACACCAAACCCATTACTATCATACACGCGAATCTGGGTCGTGGATACGTTGCCACACATGAACTCACACAACACATAAACACTCACCAAACAGACATCATACTAATTAATGAACCATACACTGGCAATCAACTCTTTGTGAAAAACATACCCAATTACACCACATACCAATTTCCACAACCACAAACTAACAGACACACCAAGGCCTGCATACTCATTAGATATGGCACAGGTAGCTCAATGGGACTCACACAATACTCTACACCAAATCTCTGCACAATACAATTCACCACGACCACCGGTAAGAGAATATATGTAACAAGCGTATATATCGAGCCTAGTACCGACAACCATAACACACTTCACAGCTTACATCACATGCTATACGACACACGCAATCATACTCACATCATATGCGGGGACTTTAACGGATGGCACAGGCTGTGAGGCTCCCGGTCTAACAACAGCCGCGGCGACGACGTCGCGGATCTAATCCTATCACAGCACACGGTCATACTTAACATAGGCACTCACAATACCTACGAAACCATGGTTGGCGGACAGACTCGGGGCTCAATAGTTGACCTCGCAATCGCATCTGATGATATCGCCAACAATGTCAGCGATTGGAAAGTAGATACATCTATATGCCCGTCATCTGACCATCATGCCATCTCATTTACACTGCACTCCACGCATCCACTTAAACGAAATATCACCACCTCCACATTCAAATACAAAACCAGTGGTTTTAACAGCTGGCTAGAGCTTCGCGACGCCTTTGCCACGGAGATAAACAACACCGATATACCTAACACCGACATAAACACTTTACACACCCAACAAGACATTGACACATACACACACAAACTGACCAAATTTATACAGAAGATATGTAACACACATTTGTCAAAAGCCGGGCGACGCCCTACTCGGGCCCCCTGGTGGACGGAGGAGTTGAGCTCCCTAAAGAAAAGAGTTATAGACAACCATCACGAATTAACTAGACTTAGAAATAACAACCTACCCATGGAAGCAGCCCTCCCAACAAGAGATGCACTTAAAACTAAGTACGCATCTAAAATTAAAAAGACTTCTACCCAACACTTCCGTGAATTCTGCTCCACTCAGGGGAAGCAGCTAATTAAAACGGGCCCCCTCACTCAACCACCGAGAACGAGAACCATCGAGACGTCACCTGGTATATACACAACATCTACACACCAAACAGCCACTACATTTCTCGACAAATTCTTCCCTAATGACACACCTGACACATTCTTACAACATTCTTTACGCAACCGCACACTTCACCCACCCGATACTACTGATGAACCCTTATTTACACAACACGAAATACTTAACATACTGAAATCCATGAACCCTAACAAATCCCCTGGCGCAGACCATCTCACTTCAGACATAATTTACCACTTCACCCTCTCCCTCTCCCACATAATCACCAACCTAATGAATCGCTGTTTAACCCTATCCCTCTTCCCCAAGTCCTGGAAACACGCTATTGTAAAAATTATACCTAAAGCAAACAAATTCGACCACTCTAAACTGTCCTCTTACCGGCCGATTGGGTTTATACCCATATTGGGCAAAACACTTGAAAAACTAATTACACAGCGGCTCACTCATCACCTCAACACCACACACACATCAAACACCAGGCAGTATGGCTTCAAACAACAAACATCCACCATACATGCACTCCAAGACGTTACTCAAACGATCACTCAACAAAAGAAAAAAGGACTCCATGTCGCTACGATATCTTTAGATATTAAGGAAGCATTCGACAACGCCTGGTGGCCTTCCATCCTCGCACGCCTGCACCACACGAAATGCCCAAAAAACATTTACACTATGATACAGAACTATTTCACACACCGCACAGCCACTATACACTACACTGACACCACAACAACAAAAACGCTTACCAAGGGTTGCATCCAGGGCTCTGTATGCGGGCCCACCTTCTGGAACCTGATCCTGGACGAGCTACTAGACATGTCTGGCGACTAACCCGGAGGAGGGCGCCTACCGGAGGGTTGCCGCCTGCGCGCCTTTGCTGATGACATCACCCTGGTTGCATCACACTGGAAACTCACTACACTTCAACACAAAATTAACACCAGCTTACAGACAATTCTCGAATGGGGCAACTCGGCCAAATTAACGTTCACCCCGGAAAAAACGGTAGCTCTAGCTTTCACTAACAAGACACGCCTACTTAACATCTGCATGAATAATATACAGATCCCTTTTAGCCGTACTGCCAGGGTTCTGGGTGTCATCATCGACGACAAGCTACACTTCACCAATTACGGCACCAATAAGAAAAAACTGCTATCCCTTCAAAGAGGCTTCGCCCTAAAAATAATTAAAGGGTTCCGCACTGTCAACACCATCAACGCAATCGCAATAGCAAAACTCACTCCACTTGACATTAAAGTAAAAGAGAGCGCCATCGTGGAACTGGCTCGTATCACTGGCTCCACTGATCACCTCCCCAACGACATATCTCTCGACCGACCTACACATCCTGCACACCTCTTACACCCTGCACACCGCAGTCCACATCAATACCACACTGCAGACACACAGGACATACTCGATGACCTACTCACAAACCATACACACTCGCATCACATTTACACTGACGGAAGCAAACACGACAATCAGGTGGGAGCCGCCTTCATTGTACACAGCCCACAAAACACAATCATCACCGAGCATCACAGACTACACCCATCATGTACTGTGTTTCAAGCCGAGCTCCAATCGCCATCAATCAGGCATGCATCTGGGCTGCCATGCAAGCCCCTCCCATCGTGGCGGCAGTCATCATGTCCGATTCAAGGTCTGCCTTGGATGACATTCAAAACACTAACAGTACACATCGAATAACCACAAACATCCGCCAATTTTTACACTACACTCAAATAACACGGACACATGTCCCTGCGACATCACTACCACACAAACATTAATACATCTTTTGACACAATGCCCAAAATACACACTCACACGGCTATACCATGAACATTACTGCCACTTTAAGCAACTTATACCATACTAGAGGACGCCAGCAGCTACGCCTGCATTTTTTTTAAATTTACCCGTTTTGGCCGATCCCGTGGGAATTTCGGGAAATCCCTTCTTAGTGCACCCCTACGGTCCCCAAGGAACATACATGCCAAATTTCAGCTTCCTGCGCCCAATAGTTTCGGCTGCAGCGTGTCTGTCAGTCAGTCAGTAACGCAAGGATTTTATATATTAAGATGACCTAGACTCCATACTCACAGATGCAACTGCCACCAACACATTCATGACACACCTAACGCACATCGTCGACACACTCAAACTTTTCAACAACACATAAAACCACGCATACACACAAACAATAACACCGACACATTTTTCCCTTTGCTCTCAAATTGTTCTCTCTATTTCTGTATCAAATAGCAGAAATTTTGCGCACTGTGTCGCAATAAACTCCTCTCGGGGGCGGTTTTAACCCCTGGGAGATTCTCAAAAAAAAATGCACTTAGAAACTTTTGACTGATGTCAAATCTGTCTCATTCCGATAAATTTGTGTTAGGGTGCTTGTACACGGTACATGTAGCTTGAGCATGTTGAGGCACGTGCGCGGGTTATATTCACCGTAAACATATCGTTTAAAAAATGTGCGGGTCTAGCGACTCGAGCATGTACCAAAGCGAGCCACCCGCGCAACTAATTCGCGTGCTCTGCGGCGCGCGCGGCTCACTCGCGCATGTTTTCGTTCGTCTTCCAGCAAATTTAATAAGTCCGGCAAAATTAAATTTTGACATATGATTTTAAAAGAGTGTTCGTTCGTCGAGACATTTTGATGCGATTCTAGCCATAAAGCTACCGCGCGATTAGCATGCACATGTAGCTCTTGACCACGAACAAATAACTTGCACATAGAGCTTGCGCAAGTAGCCCGTGTCTTTACTTGCTCCAGTTATTTGCACCATGTACAAGTACAAGCGAGTAACTTGAACAAGTTGTAACGTAAAAAGACCTTTCAGGTGTCCGCTGTTACGTTATCCCTACTAGGGTGTGTTTAAATGCGAACATGAGTTGAATGTTACAATAAAAATTGATTTAATTGCCAAGAAAATCTACACATCATTTAGCAATTGAAAAACAATTACTAGTAATGCGTAATTAAAAAGATATACACAGGGTCACGTGATTCGGCGATGGGTGAGGTTTCTGTTGAGAATCCCGCTGCCGATGGTCCAGGAGAGTTGGTGACTTAACTCGGTGTGCTGCAGCCGCCGCAAAGGAAAGCGCGAAGCCAATGCGTCCGCTTTTATAGAAGCTCGCGGTGCGGTGGGGGCGGAGGTGCAAGCGGCCGAGAGGTGGTGTCCTCTCGACGTCACAGCGACGTCACAAAGTAGCTTGCGCATATTACTCACGCGTGTAACACCTTTACTTGCTCCAGCTACATGCACCGTGTACAAGCACCCTTATATTATTTAGTCAGGTCGCTAAATCAAAGGCAAGTCTAAGTTTAATCAGGACCACTGAACAATAGGCCAACGGAACGGTATAATTTATATTATTGATTTTATAATACGGAAAGCAAAAATTAAAAAGACTAAATTAATTTATGCTCATTACAGAATATTTATCATTATTTATTTAACTTTTTGCACAGCACAAAAACATGTGGTACATAGGCGGACTTAATGCGTTAAGCATTCTCTACCAGTCAACCTAGGGTGATGCAGAGATAGTAGGTGCATGACTATTAAAAAATAATTATTTGGAATTAGATAATAATTACTATATATGAAAATTACTTTTAAATTATAGATAAATATTTAAAATATATAAATATATTTATATAGGTTTACACGTATTAGGTATATATAGATACATATATATGTATATGAATAAATACATGCAGATTATAAATATATATACATAATAATATACAAGTCAGTAAATACAGTCATTATGATATTATTCCGCCATTTTACTCCGTACAAACTCTCGAGCCTTTAGTTTGAACGTGAGCCGATTGTTTGCCATCCTGATTTTGAGAGGGAGCGTATTTCATAATGAGACAGCTTGGACGAAGAAAGAAGAGTTAACAAACCCAGATCTATGGGAGGGACACAAAAGGAGACGATTATTAGATGACCGTAAATTTTTGTCGTGATTGGAGCCTAAATATTGTAGAAAAGGACTTAGATAAGAAGGAAGAGAGAGAGAGTTAAGTAAAGAGAAAAGACTAGTGAGAGCACGCAAACTACGGCGTTGACGAATAGTTAGCCATTTGAGTTGGGAACGGTATTCAGAGACATGGTCATATTTTCGAAGGTTGTAAAAAATCGAATGCAGTTATTGAGAAGCCGGTCTAGTTTGTTGAGAAGGTCTGCATTCAGGTCAAAATAGCACTCATCACCATAGTCGACAATAGGGAAAATTAAAGTCTGCTTGAGCATTACCTTAGTGATAGGAGGGAGGAAGTTCTTCAAACGGTACAACGATCGCAAGCATCCTGTCACTCTCTCACTAATAGATGTAACTTGAACCCGCCAGTTGAGGTGGCTATTCATGTATAAGCCTAGATTTTTAACGACTGGACTGAAGGGTATTGCTATCTGTATTGTATTGTACATGACAGATGGAAGCGTAGAAAGATCAATTTTGCTCATGTTGCGTTGACTACCTATGATGATGGCCTGGCATTAAGCGGGGTTCGCTGCAACACCAAATCGTTTTGAACAGTCATGTACAACAGGCTGAGCTTGATTTACCCCATTCATAGCTGAAGCGACATTGTCAACTCCTGCCTGTGCATATAATTGCAAGTCGTCAGCGTACAAGTGATACGATCACCGAAGATTCTGGGTCAGGAGATTTATAAAAATAGAAAATTATAATGGAGAGAGAATGCCACGTTGAGGAACGCCAGACTCGAGATTACACCATGACGACGAAGACTCATCGTAGCGAACCGACTGCTGACGTGCCATGAGATATTTGGAGAACTATTCCAGCGCCGCTGGAGAGATCTGAAGACTGCAGAGGATGGATAATAGGATTTCGTGATTGACCGTGTTAAAGATGTTCGTGAAATTGACCAAAGTTAGCTCCATAACTTTAGTGTCTTCCATTCCCGCCCTAACATCTCCAAACACCTTCAAAAGGGCGGTCAATGTGCTGTGTCCAGGTCTGAATCCAGATTGAAATCGGTCCAGTAGGTTATTCTGACTGATGAATTTTGAGAGTTGTCTATGGACACAAGCCTCAAGCACCTTGGAGAGGAAAGGAAGGATGGATACGGGGCGGAAGTGCCTGGGGAGGGAAGGTTTAGGGATCTTATGCAAAGGAGTTACCAAAGCTTTCCGCCATAGTAAGGGAAACGCACCGGTTTCGAGAGAAAAGTTAAAAATATGCGTAATGGCTGGTAACAATTGATCAATGATAGGGACGATCATTTTACGACTAATATTGTCACAGCCTGTCGCGTTGGATTTGATGGACAGGGTAGTCTTCTTGATCTCCCCCGGGGTCACTGAAGAAAATTTAAAAAGGTCTATGTTAAGACGGGGGAGGTTACGTAAGTAATTCACAGTGTGACACTTGGTAGGATGATCCAAATAATTAGAAGTGGAGAAATGTTTATTGATTTCATCTAAACCAATTGCCCACTGGAGATCAAAACTATGCTGTTTGCCAATACCTATAGTTCTGAGGAACTTACAGATATTGGCAGGGGAGGATGAGTTAATATTACTGAGAATATGGAGGCGTTTAGCGTTACGTATCACCTGATTATACCGATTTCTTGCAACTTTATAAAGAGACCAAAAATCTTCAGCTTTGTGATTCTTAAATTTCCGAAAGGCACAATCCCTACGCCTCATAGCCGTTTTGACCGCCTTCGTAATCCATGGAGCAGGTGGACGCTTTACATTATTATATATTTTATTATACGCATTATATTATTTGCCTACATTTGTATCTTTGCAATTAAATTATTTTGTGGTTATTATACATACAAATATGTGTACTTGTTAGAACCTTTGTTGTACAAAACCTTTAAACATAAATGTGTAAGTAGTTAAAACTGTTCCTTTAAACCAATAAAGAGACAAACGAATTTTAATTTTAGTCTTCTATCTTTGTTACACAGATCATAATTATTCGTGTAGAGATGGCCAAAAATATTAACTTGTAATACAAAATCTAAATATTTATCACCCTAAGCACTGCTGCCTAATATGATCATATAACAAACCCAACAAAAGATTCAAAGCTATTACGTAAAACAAATTAAAACTTCCCCGATAATCCAGCCCCCATCGGATATAAAACACATATTTCTATACAACCTTTTATACGGCAATAAAATTATAATTATCTACTCGTAAAGCCGGGCCTTGACCCAAAAGGGAAATCGGTCAATATAACTTAGAAATTATGGCTCACAAGGGATTCCCTTTCAGTATTAGTACACCAATTAGAACGTTGTTCAGACTTATCTATTCGAAGGAAAAGGGGTTAAGTAGACTTGCAGAGGCTCTATTCATAGTAGTTTTCGTGAGCCGAGTCGTGGGCTACACAAATTTATGGAGTAGAAAACATTGTATGGATACTACATGAAGAACTATTTTGTCCTCATTAGATGGAAAGCTCGTTATTTTTACCGTAATAATATTATGATCGTCGGATTTGGAGAATACTGGACTGACTAGTTAGTAAACAAAATTTGTATTATAATGCAATCTATATGAGCACATAAAATCTAAACGAACACTTATCTCTGTATCACCCTATGGTTGACTGGGAGAAAATGCCTCGATGGCATTAAGTCCGCCATTGTACTTACATTGTGTATTGTACATAAAGTTTAAATAAATAAACACTACGAATGTTTATAAAGTAGCAATGAACTATTATCTAAGCAATCTTAGTCTCAGGAAAAACTAATATAACGTAATTATGACATTTAGCTGCAATAGCTGAATCGTTTTCAATAAATACATACTTTCATTTTAATATTTATATTGTGTAATCTCTGAAGGATTTCAAATGTTAACTCAAAATTAAAATATCAAATATGAAATGTAGTTTAAAAATATATAATGTAAATGACAGAATATTTTGTAGTGGTTGGTGTTTTGTGACGTGCACACGCAAAGGTGGGTCCACATTGGAACTTTTCAGTGCATCTCAACTCCATAACAGTTACATGTGCATGTACATAAGAAGTATAGACGATATTTTCACATAAACAACTTGTTACAACGTAGTGTTTGGATTGATCCATCCAGTAACTCACAGAAATTACGAAACAAAAAAGTAACGCGTAAATACTGATCGGTGAATCGTGTGGTGAGTGTGAATGGTGATCTCTACTACGACTGTTAGACGTTAATGACACGGTTAAAATACGATCTAATCGAAGTCGTTCTACTTCAATAAATATGTTTCACTATTAACCACGTGATAAAGATAGGTCTTCACTGGCATACGTGTACAAGTGCGCTTATTCTGCTCACATTGAACTTTAAAGTCCGCGTTGATGTTACGTGGTTCAGTTCGATGCACATTAGTAACTCTATACTCAACTTAATTTGTTAGTTTGTTAAATAAACATAAATTTAAAAGAACATTTTATTACCGAAAGGTATCAAATAATACTTTGATATCATAATCTTACGTCTTAAAGTTCTAATATTACCTTTGCTTATTAAGTTAAGACTTAAGTATGCGTTTACAGAAAACGGAATATTGTCTCTTTAATGTTTTCATGGTCGTTACATACATTTCACTCTGTTTGATTTAAATATTATTAAATTAACATATTTTTGCTAATAGAAGCATAATGAAACCTTACAATTTAATTGAAAAATTGCTACTGAGTTTGGCTGTACAACAATCTGATCAATAAAATACTACTACGCTATTAACAAAAGGTACAGCGACCCATAATTCTTTGATACGATTGCTTTAAGGACGCGTTTACAAAATTAGTAGGTACAAAATCGCGTCACTACAGCGACACGGCGGCAACAGTACGTACTACGTACGGTAACTTGCGGAAATGTAGTTCAACTAAATAACTTTGAGACTTAAATTTTTTTGTGATATGTATCTATGTTTTATAGGCCTGGCTGTGCGAATTACGTACAAATAAGTTTCTTATTTTTATATACCTAAATGGACATTATTACTTTATTTTTTCCATTATGTTGATTCAGGATATCGCACCCTTAGTAATATAAGGGCACAATCCAAAAAAGTAGATTTTTGGGAAATCGCGTTTAAAGATTCTGGATTCCACCATTACAGCTATTTTTTGGAATAACTTCCTTATTATTCAAGTTATAAATGTGAAATTAGGCAGATTTGTTCTTCTATAAATGCACTATGTATAGCAATTTAAAAAAATAATAACGGAAATATATTCTATAAATTACAAGTAATAGAAAAAAACCCTTTTAACTTAGGCCCATATAGTACAAAAATCATAACAGAAATATGGAGCTATTTCATTTTGATCCCATATATTATTAAAGTCCCTATTATAGTTTAGTTCTTAATTATAGTTAGTACTGTATATTACCAAATCAAACCGTAATCTAAATCTTTTGTTTTTGTTTTATAAATAAAATATCAGGTAAAATTTAAGTAATAGTTTAATAAAATCAGTGCAGAATGTAACATTTCTTTTGAATTCTAATAAACAATTAAACATAATGTCTTTTGTTGCGAACTAAATCACTTGAACCCCTTAGTTCGCAACAAAAGGTATGGTTGAAATTGATATTTTTTTCGGTGATTCTATCTACAAATTGTTATTATTAGCTTATAAAAATGAAAAAAATATCTAATATCAATAGATTCTTAGAAACGGCATGTTCAAAATACTTAACATTGCGAAGCGGACGGTGGTTAAGTGGAAAATACAATGTTATGTATTATTAACATTGCGAAACACACAGTCAATGAAAAAAAACTGTTTATTTATATTCTATTTATTGTAAAAGTAATTAAAAAATGAAATTAGGGACAAATTATTAAAACAAATAGTGATAATAAATATGCCTACTATATTATGTCGGATAGCGTCAGATTTTTATCGTTTCGATAGAAGTTCATAATAAATCATGATTTTTATATGTGAATATTTTTATATATGTAAGGTACTTTATTGTACTGAACACAATCTTTTCTGTACATAATCCATGCATTGTTTACGCAAATGTCTAAGAGCTGGGAAAACAATGCCATGTACATTTTTTTTGTTTTATAAATTGTGCGATAAAGGGAGATAAGCATATCACACAAATCTACCCTCCCATATCGTAGTTATAATGTTTGACTATCTGTGGACATGAAACGTCAACATTGGCTTCAAAGGGTACAAATCCACATAGGAACTGGCCAAAATCACACTTTTGTTATCATGCCATTTTACGACACAAGGTTTGTTCTCATTATCAACTAGGTATTTGTTTGCTTGCACCTCTACCCTTCTTTACAATACTTTATCATCTGGTAGTTTAATTTGTCATTCTCTTAAACGATTTGATCTAATTGTGCCCAAGGAAAAGATATCATATTCTTGACGTAACATGTGGATCAGCTCAAGTGATGAGAAAAAGTTGTCGAAGTACACAACCGCCGGCTTATTTTGTATAGGTACTCTGGCAAAGAATTATTACCACTTTTGCACCAACACCTTAAGATTTTTTATATTTTATTAAAGAATGATATCTATTCGTGTCTTTGCCAGTGTAGGGAATAAAATCATACACGCAGGCAGAAATAAAAGCCCTAACAAACATTTCAAAAGCTCCATTTCTTTGGCTTCTTTGCCAAATATCGACGCCTGTTTCCAGCTGTTGAACCTTTATAGGGCACCATCATTTCGTCGATATTATAGCGATGTTCTTCTTCTGTACTGAGGCAGTTTCTACGTACACCACGTACACCATCTAAAATCAATCGTACTTTAAAATAACAATCTCCATTCTGTTGAGAATTATCAACGGAGTACAAATACTGACGAATTTGATCATATCGCTTTAAACTCTTAACATCTGCGATTAGGTTATAGCGTAGATTCTTATTCCAGTAATCCCGATAGCACGGCATCTTAACGACACCCATCAAAATATTAATTGCAACAAAATCCATTAATTCTTCCCGAGCAACATTGGTGGATTTTAGATTTCGTTGTACAGAATATAAATTCGTGTTTAGTATAATTATATCAATAATATCTTCACTGAAGGAATCATAGAAGTAATCTGACAGAGACTTCGATTCAGATCCGAATTGCGTAAAGGTTATTGGTCATCCAGTACTGCTTTATATTTAAATTTGACGATTTCCCATCTGAAATTCAGTGGTTTTCTCACAAATTGTTTCTTTTTTTTTTGTTTGTAGTGTTGGTTTAGTTCTTAATCTGCTTTTGGAACGGGTTTTCTTGGGGATATTAGAAGCTGCAGTACTATATTGATAACGCAAGCAAATGCTGCGGTGGATTGTGAGTAACGAGGACTTCGCATACAGCTGGAGAGGATGGTAGCAATTCGTCTGGCAAAAGTTCATCATCTTAAGATATTCAGTCGCTCAAATAAAGAATTTAAAGAGCGGGGTGCGGGGTACTATGTTCTGTATCTTCTGTTCCTTTTTCTTCCTCGTCTTCGGATGTACTAGAATCGGCGGAAGAATCTTCTTGTGGTGGCACAAGTACTAGAATCTTTCTCACACGTTCTAATCGGATGTTGGGCTGAAAGAAATAAAGTAAAATTCATGCAAACACCCCAAGCACCAAATAAACAATTTAGAATGTCAAAAAAAATATATTGAGTTCCGAAAAAAGAAATACAACTTTATGTCATACAAGGTAAAGTTCAAGTTCAAGTGCAAAGAAAAGTGTGGAATTAAAAAATATATTGAATTTTTCATGTAAATAAGGGCCGAAAACAAATTGTGTCAACAAACACAAAACAATTTACGTACTATAACGAACCAATAAGATATGATTCCATAAAACATTTCTACTTTTTTGCAATATACCGATCTATTATGAATAAGGCCCAATTATTTATTACATTTTGCGTAATATATCGGCACAACTACAATTTTTTCTTAATAATACAAAATTATAAAATCAAAACTCACAAGGATTTTCCTCATAGAAGGGCACAAACACGAATCGCACAACGTTCGAACAGTCCGCCTCCGACAAGTACGGAAACGTTACGGTTTGCGACCTTATAGCAGTAAGAGCGGGGAACGGGCGGAGAGAGTGTGAGAGGGACACAAGTATATTTACCGAGTCATTATTGTCCTTTTTCTCTTTCTGTCAGCGCTAACCGGTAGCGGATTTCATTTTGTGCCCTTAGCATTCAAAATCAGAGTTTACAAAAATTTTGACTTAATCCCTTATATTACTGAGGGTGCGATATATTTCGGTATTTAGATATTATTTTGTTTCTTGCGTTGAAATCTGGTAAGATTCTGTGGACTGATGGTATACCATCCCATTCAAGTGTTGCGACTGGAACTCATAAAAGAGTAGACCTAGTTATGCCAGGTTGGGGCTCATTTTATTTGTTTTAGTGAGACTCTACCACTGGTACTAGTGAAGTAACCTTCCAAGGTTATTCGATGAGTCTTACTGGTACTCTTATGTGAGTAGACCTAGGCATGCCGAGTTTGGGCTCACTTTGTTTGTACATAAGAGACCCTTCCACTGGAACTTATGAAGTAACCTTCCAGGGTTATTCGATGACTCTTACTGGTACTCATATGTGAGTAGAGCTAGGCATGCCGAGTTTGGGCTCATTTTGTTTGTACGTAAGAGACCCTACCACTGGAACTTATGAAGTAACCTTCCAGGGTTATTCGATGACTCTTACTGGTACTCATATGTGAGTAGAGCTAGGCATGCCGAGTTTGGGCTCATTTTGTTTGTACATAAGAGACCATACCACTGGAACTTATGAAGTAACCTTCTAGGGTTATTCAATGACTCTTGCTAGTACTCATGTGTGAGTAGAGCTAGGCATGCCGAGTTTGGGCTCATTTTGTTTGTACATAAGAGACCCTACCACTGGAACTTATGAAGTAACCTTCCAGGGTTATTCAATGACACTTGCTGGTACTCCTATGTGAGTAGAGCTAGGCATGCCGAGTTTGGGCTCATTTTGTTTGTACATGAGAGACCCTACCACTGAAACTTATGAAGTAACCTTCCAGGGTTATTAGATGACTCTTGCTGGTACTCATATGTGAGTAGAGCTAGGCATGCCGAGTTTGGGCTCATTTTGTTTGTACATACGAGACCCAACCACTGCAACTTATGAAGTAACCTTCCAGGGTTATTCGATGACTCTTACTGGTACTCATATGTCAGTAGAGCTAGGCATGCCGAGTTTGGGTTCATTTTGTTTGTACATAAGTAACCCTACCACTGGAACTTATGAAGTAACCTTCCAGGGTTATTCGATGACTCTTGCTGGTACTCGTATGTGAGTAGAGCTAGGCATGCCGAGTTTGGGCTCATTTTGTTTGTACATGAGAGACCCTACCACTGAAACTTATGAAGTAACCTTCCAGGGTTATTAGATGACTCTTGCTGGTACTCATATGTGAGTAGAGCTAGGCATGCGGAGTTTGGGCTCATTTGTACATAAGTAACCCTACCACTGGAACTTATGAAGTAACCTTCCAGTGTTATTCGATGACTCTTGCTGGTACTCATATGTGAGTAGAGCTAGGCATGCCGAGTTTGGGCTCATTTTGTTTGTACATGAGAGACCCTACCACTGAAACTTATGAAGTAACCTTCCAGGGTTATTAGATGACTCTTGCTAGTACTCATATGTGAGTAGAGCTAGGCATGCCGAGTTTGGGCTCATTTTGTTTGTACATGAGAGACCCTACCACTGAAACTTATGAAGTAACCTTCCAGGGTTATTAGATGACTCTTGCTGATACTCATATGTGAGTAGAGCTAGGCATGCCGAGTTTGGGCTCATTTGGTTTGTACATACGAGACGCAACCACTGCAACTTATGAAGTTACCTTCCAGGGTTATTCGATGACTATTGCTGGTTCTTATATGTGAGTAGAGCTAGGCATGCCGAGTTTTGGCTCATTTTGTTTGTACATAAGAGACCCAACCACTGCAACTTATGAAGTAACCTTCCAGGGTTATTCGATGACTATTGCTGGTTCTTATATGTGAGTAGAGCTAGGCATGCCGAGTTTGGGCTCATTTTGTTTGTACATAAGAGACCCAACCACTGCAACTTATGAAGTAACCTTCCAGGGTTATTCGATGACTCTTGCTGGTACTCATATGTGAGTAGAGCTAGGCATGCCGAGTTTGGGCTCATTTTGTTTGTACATGAGAGACCCTACCACTGAAACTTATGAAGTAACCTTCCAGGGTTATTCGATGACTCTTGCTGGTACTCGTATGTGAGTAGAGCTAGGCATGCCGAGTTTGGGCTCATTTGGTTTGTACATACGAGACGCAACTACTGCAACTTATGAAGTAACCTTCCAGGGTTATTCGATGACTATTGCTGGTTCTTATATGTGAGTAGAGCTAGGCATGCCGAGTTTGGGCTCATTTTGTTTGTACATGAGAGACCCTACCACTGAAACTTATGAAGTAACCTTCCAGGGTTATTAGATGACTCTTGCTGGTACTCATATGTGAGTAGAGCTAGGCATGCCGAGTTTGGGCTCATTTTGTTTGTACATGAGAGACCCTACCACTGAAACTTATGAAGTAACCTTCCAGGGTTATTCGATGACTATTGCTGGTTCTTATATGTGAGTAGAGCTAGGCATGCCGAGTTTGGGCTCATTTTGTTTGTACATAAGAGACCCAACCACTGCAACTTATGAAGTAACCTTCCAGGGTTATTCGATGACTATTGCTGGTTCTTATATGTGAGTAGAGCTAGGCATGCCGAGTTTGGGCTCATTTTGTTTGTACATAAGAGACCCAACCACTGCAACTTATGAAGTAACCTTTCAGGGTTATTCAATTACTCTTGCTGGTTCTCATATGTGAGTAGAGCTAGGCATGCTGAGTTTGGGCTCATTTTGTTTGTACATAAGTGACCCTACCAATGGAACTTATGAAGTAACCTTCCAGGGTTATTCGATGACTCTTGCTGGTACTCATATGGAAGTAAAGCTAGGCATGCCGAGTTTGGGCTCATTTTATTTGTACATAAGAGACCCTACCACTGGAACTTATGAAGAAACCTTCCAGGGTTATTCGATCACTCTTGCTGGTACTCATATCTGAGTAGAGCTAAGCATACCGAGTTTGGACTCATTTTGTATGAACATCAGAGACCCTACCACTGGAACATACCTAGCTCTACTCACATATGAGAACCACTAAGAGTCTTCGAATAAACCTGAAAAACCTGAAAGGTTACTTTATAAGTTCCAGTGGTAGGGTATCTTATGTACAAACAAAATGAGCCCAAACTCGGCATGCCTAGGTCTACTCACATATGAGTACTAGCAAGAGTCATCGAATAACCCTGGAAGGTTACTTCATAAGTTCCAGTGGTAGGGTTACTTATGTACAAACAAAATGAACCCAAACTCGGCATGCCTAGCTCTACTGACATATGAGTACCAGTAAGAGTCATTGAATAACCCTGGAAGGTTACTTCATAAGTTCCAGTGGTAGGGTCTCTTATGTACAAACAAAATGAGCCCAAACTCGGCATGCCTAGCTCTACTCACATATGAGTACCAGCAAGAGTCATCGAATAACCCTGGAAGGTTACTTTATAAGTTCCAGTGGTAGGGTCAGTTATGTACAAACAAAATGAACCCAAACTCGGCATGCCTAGCTGTACTGACATATGAATACCAGGAAGAGTCATTGAATAACCCTGGAAGGTTACTTTATAAAATGCAGTGGTAGGGTCACTTATGTACAAACAAAATGAGCCCAAACTCGGCATGCCTAGCTCTACTCACATATGAGTATCATTAAGAGTCATCGAATAACCCTGGAAGGTTACTTCATAAGTTCCAGTGGTAGGGTCTCTTATGTACAAACAAAATGAGCCCAAACTCGGCATGCCTAGCTCTACTCACATATGAGTACCAGCAAGAGTCATCGAATAACCCTGGAAGGTTACTTCATAAGTTCCAGAGGTAGGGTTACTTATGTACAAACAAAATGAACCCAAACTCGGCATGCCTAGCTCTACTGACATATGAGTACTAGTAAGAGTCATTGAATAACCCTGGAAGGTTACTTCATAAGTTCCAGTGGTAGGGTCTCTTATGTACAAACAAAATGAGCCCAAACTCGGCATGCCTAGCTCTACTCACATATGAGTACCAGCAAGAGTCATCTAATAACCCTGGAAGGTTACTTCATAAGTTCCAGTGGTAGGGTCACTTATGTACAAACAAAATGAACCCAAACTCGGCATGCCTAGCTGTACTGACATATGAGTACCAGTAAGAGTCATTGAATAACCCTGGAAGGTTACTTTATAAAATACAGTGGTAGGGACTCTTATGTACAAACAAAATGAGCCCAAACTCGGCATGCCTAGCTCTACTCACACATGAGTACCAGCAAGAGTCATTGAATAACCCTGGAAGGTTACTTCATAAGTTCCAGTGGTAGGGTCTCTTATGTACAAACAAAATGAGCCCAAACTCGGCATGCCTAGCTCTACTCACACATGAGTACTAGCAAGAGTCATTGAATAACCTTGGAAGGTTACTTCATTCGTTCCAGTGGTAGGGTCTCTTATGTACAAACAAAATGAGCCCAAACTCGGCATGCCTAGCTCTACTCACATATGAGTACCAGTAAAAGTCATCGAATAACCCTGGAAGGTTACTTCATAAGTTCCAGTGGTAGGGTCTCTTATGTACAAACAAAATGAGCCCAAACTCGGCATGCGTAGCTTTACTCACATATGAGTACCAGCAAGACTCATCGCATAACCTTGGAAGGTTACTTCACTAGTACCAGTGGTAGGGTCTCACAAAAACAAATAAAATGAGCCCCAACCTGGCATAACTAGGTCTACTCTTTTATGAGTTCCAGTCGCAACACTTGAATGGGATGGTATACCATCAGTCCAGATAATCTTACCAGATTTCAACGCAAGAAACAAAATAATATCTAAATACCGAAATATATCCTGACTCAACATAACGAAGAAAATAAAGTAATAATGTCCATTTATACAAAAGAAAACTACGTAATTTGCACAGAATACGAGAAGTATCAAATTGATTTTAGCGAATATTTTGTATTCGTATATTGCTTTTTTCGTCTTCGGGCTGCAGCGACAAGCGACATAGAGTCCACTCCCGACGGCGCTCAAGCGCAGACTGAGATCTCATTGCAGAATTTGGATATATAAATCAAGAAAGTGGCTAAATAAAACGAACCTTATTGCCACACATTAAGACACACGTATGCGAGCAAAATAGAAGAAAAATGTAAGATGATTTTTTGCTTTTTTTGAGTCAATTTACAATATTTTGAAAAAAAAAATCAAATTGTTTTTGAGTTGACTATATTCATTACCCTATTCTATCTTTGAAAATCTAAATAAATGTTAAAATAGAGAGAAAATTGTACCCAAAAATAGCAGTATATGCCTATTTTTGATTTAAGAGGCCGTTTCGAATCGATTTTACATTAATATTTATTAAATATTTTTTATTTATATTCAAATTGATTTATAGATAAAAAAGTAATCAATTTATCGTAATCATTAGTTTTATTAGTTATTATCTAAACTTGTCGTAAAATGTACCGGAAATATGTGGTTTTTTGATACAAGCGTAAACGCGTCCTTAAATTCTGTCTGTAAACAGACATGCCCACAATCCGGGTAAAAAGCAAGCTAGGCTTGGCCTTTGTGTGGCAGTCTATTATTATGAGGCCTCTATTGTAGCCTAGCGGACACAATGCCACGATTATTGCTAATAATAAGATTTACCGACGAGAGCCCAGCTAGCTCGATTTTTTAAACATTTCGCTTCAATTAACATTGGTTTCATGGAGGTTTTTATTTATAGAGATTTTAAAACACGTGTATATTATGACTGTTTTGTCATCCACTTACGGCCAATATTTTATCTATCCATGAATTTTGCTACTAGAGACTTACTCCAAATTTTTACCATAGCTCATATATTATGGTATACATTTTAACTTACCGGTGAACCGTGAATAGTCAACATGAAACAACGAAATTGCAATGTGTTTGCATACAGTACCATTTAACCCGACTATCTTAAAACCAAAACACGTGTACAGATCTTACAAAGCTGATTAAATTTTAATTATTAATTGTATTTTTAGAGCTACGTAGGCGTAATGAGGGTTCATTTAGTTTCGAATAACATCAGCGCGTATTCCCACCCACGTTCCTATAAAAGGGAATCACAAGGTCGGATATTTTAATATTTGATAGTATTCGTACCCTTACTGCATTAGAGTGCGATAGCCAATTTTTTTAGAAAATTGGCTAGAGTGAATTGACTGTGTGCCGACCAACTGGGAATGCCTAGCATATTTTACAAGCCGTCAATCTGATTTGATGTTTAATCCCTAGTGAGCTTATCATTAATTAATATTCGTATTATGAATGAAATAATAATTTTGAATACTCGAAATTTATAATTATGTTTGATATGACAGACTCATGAGTGTAGGGTTGCTGGTTTAAGGTAATTCCCTTAGGCAAATATAGAATAATATTTCATAAAGGAATATAATTATTAAATATTTCGCGTCGTTTTTACAGTCACATGAAGCTCGCAAATTTTTACTTCACGTGGGAATAAAACACTCGCCTTGCGGCTATTATATTATGTTAACTACCTATTTTTAAAATATCTTAACAGTTTTTACTACAGTTTGTAAAGATCCATTCAATCATATATCCGACATGAAAACTTAATTAGGACTCGAGAATATCCGTGATTTAGATTTAATTTAATTAAGAGTAATAACATGATGTGTAGAGTGGCCTGAAATAAAGAATAGGATGTCAGTGATTCATAACATTTCCTTATTACGTTATGGCATAAAGAGTCGTACCTACTACTATTTAAAACTTGAAAATCTTTAGTGTGTGTTGTCAAATCTCATATAAATCATAGTAGAGCGATAGTAACCTATGATTTCAATACATGTTAGAGAAAAGTACAGCGATGTTAGACGATAATTTTTGTGAAACAGCTTAGTACAAGTAAAAATGTCAAGTTATGTTTAATTTTGTTCGTTTGTCTCGCTTGATTTGCTTTATAATATAACAAGCACTTGTCAATCTATACGTATATTGGTTTTACCATAAAGCTTCTAAAGCTTTTAATAAAAGACTTTTCTTTCATAGATCCCGGCATTTTAAATTTTCGTCTCACCCAATTTTCTACTTCCAGCCTTTCACCCATTACTTCCTCACGAGCGGATTTCAACAATCACATGTGGAGAGGAGTCGAAACAACAATGGCTAAAGCACGTCAAAGATCTTTTGTTGTTCACAGTGAAGGGAAGAATGTCGTATTATTCTGTAATAGGAAATCCGAATTATTAAATATAGCCGTCGTAAGTCTTTCGGGCGTGTGAACTGTAGGGGTCCGACTGTAGGGGTCCGTGACAAGTTTGCCGTCATATTATGTTGCGAGCTGAGGAAAGTGACGTGACAGAAAATATTGTACATGTTCATTACATTACGAATGTCGGTGTGTATAAGAAATAGGTGACAGATACTGACTTCACGTAATATGGTGACACGGATGATATTCAGGTATGACATGGTTGTTTTTGGTGGAACATGAAAGTAAACGTAATGCAAATAATAAATAAAAATAAAGTGTCTTTATTTATCTCATATACGAATTCATACATAAATTGAAGAATCCCCAGTAAGTTACTGAAGTACTTGTGTAGGGGATACTTCGTTCCTTCCCTTATATTATAACAACAATGAGACCAATAAAAAACAATTTTACCATACAAGACCAAAAAAGAACAAAGTAAAACTAAAATTAAAAGGAAAAAATAAATAATCAACTAAACAAGACTTATCAAATAGTTACAGCTAGTTCATTAGGTACATTATTACAGCAGCTCTATATGTGATTTGTGGTGTTATAATTAAGTGTGTGTGTGTGTGTGTGTGTGTGTTGTTCACGACTCAATACTAAACAATTCTGATTAAAATATTTTCAGTTTCTTCGTATGATAGTGTGGACAGCCATTCGAATAATATTCTTTAGCATTTGAAAAATAAAAGTGGATATATATTAAATTTTCTGTTAATTTTATTATAAATATAAGCTGATTGTACTGCGTATTGACGTCTGGCAAATACCGTTCGAAATCTAACTGAGTCAGCCACGATATCTATTCGTCGTTTGGTCAACTTAACTGGGTCATAAGAAAGAGCCTTATGTATGTTTAGCGTCAAATTTAGGAGATATAGTTGCCTGATTGTCAACAAATTCAGTTTAATGGTTTAAAGTACACAACTCTAATCAGTGATCGCTGAGCCCTTTCAAGGTCTATAAATTTAGTTTTTGTTGCTCCACCCCAAACCGGTATGCAATACGTTACCACTGATTGTACTAGAGCAATGTAAATGTTGTTGAGAAGTTGAGAAGACATTAGATGGCGTAACGTTTTGAACATCCAGATGAATTTTCTGACTCGTTTCATCATGATCTCAATATGCAAATGCCAAGATAGTCTCTGATCAACAATAACGCCCAAGTATTTTGTAAAGAAGACCTGTTGTATCGATGGGCAGTCACAATTTTTGGGTGAGCCAGATCTACATTCATGCATTCTGATGGTATTATCTTCACTAGGCTGAGATCTTTGATTTGGTGTGAAACAAATGAAATTAGTTTTGGTTACGTTAAGGGTTAGTAGATTATTAGTAAGCCACTTGGATATCTCGGCCAAGCCCTTCTCAGCCTTAGTTTTTACACTCGACCAGGACGTACCAGTATAAACAACTGCGGTATCATCTGCATAGGAAAAGCTTATTCCCGCTGCTTCCCAAATTACATAGTTCATTTATGTAAATCAGGAAGAGAGTTGGGCCTAACACGCTTCCCTGTGGGATTCCATAGGTGACATTTTCTTCGACACTGATCAAGTTATTGACCTTTACAGCTTGTCGTCTATCGCTAAGGTAACTCTGAAAAAGGGATAGCGGTACACCTCTGATTCCTATGTTTTCTAGCCTGCGCAAAAGAATGGGGATTAAGACCGTATCGAAAGCTTTTTTATATTTATAAAGACTGCCAGACATTTGTCTCCCTTGTCAACCTTCTCCACAATCTCAGATGTTAGAGTCGTAATAGCATCTTGTGTCGACATCCCTTTTCTAAACCCAAACTGCGAGTCTGATAAAATATTATAGTTTTGCAAATATCCAACGAGTCTCCTATTTATAATGATATCTCCTATTTATAAATGCATGAGGAATCTGATGGGAGTGAAAGAAGCAAGAGAGATATGTCGGGATCGTTGCAAATGGCGTTTCGTAGGCTCTGCCTACCCCTCCGGGAAACAGGCGTGAGTCTATGTATACATGTAATTATGTATAAAATAATTTTACTCGTTCTATGCAAAAATACAAGGTCTCTGAGTACCAGAGAATTGATACATACCTGTGTACACAAATATAGCACCAGTTGGAGCAAACACTATCCACAACTCTGTTACACAAACGTACATTTTCTCAACATGAACGACTGCCAGTAACCAAACGTATTATTCAAATAAGACTGACAAACATTGCTTACAAACGTACAAATTTACCTTAGGAATACGTTGCCATGTGTGAAATATCGGTGTGTCCCGCCTTCCGCTAATTGAAGGCGCAATTACGGCAAGAATTAATGACAGGCGCACACAGGCACACAACAATCCGTTTAACTTATCATTGCGGCAGCAACCTCCATGCTGCTTGTGGTGCAAGGAATAAGAAACAGCGGGTTGATCAGACATTAGTATTTCCTTTAATTACGCCCTCAATGTACATTGACTACGTATGGTTATCAATGAGGTAGCAAGCTTCATGCTACTTGTAGCACGAAAATCACAAACAGCTAGTTGATTTCACTTTTTTTAACTACGTCATGAATGTACACTGATTTTGTATGATGCCATTTTACGAGTCTAATTGGTACTAGGTTTCTGAATTTGACACAAATTATTTTGCGTGTCACAATCACAATAATTCAACTTTGGTGTTCTTTTGGTGCGTTGTGCTAAAATTGGCAAGTTCTCTGGGTCCCAGCTGTTTTCAAGGTGTTTGAATGTTTTCGTTAAAAATGCTGACTGCAATACTAACTACTAATATAATAATATATAATATCGTTTATTATGTATTGTAACATTTACCTTAAACGCTTCAAAGCGAAAAAGTAATGTAAATAATTAATTTTGTATACATTAAAATTCACGGAAGACATCAGAACAAATAAATCTGTTTGGGAACAAAACGAATAAACAACGAGCAAAAGAATTGCGTGAATTCATTAACCTTAAATAAATTCGTCATCTTGGTCGTTTTCTTGAGAACATTGTAGACAAAACAGAAGTATTACCTTGAAGACGTAACAAAAAATGTGATCTATTATGAAATGCCTATCATTCAGAAGGAATAAGTTCATTATACGAGAGTAGAAATTTATTTATTTTATAATATAAACAAAAAAGGTCATTAGATGATTGCTACAGTATGGATGAATCCTTTATAGTTGTGCTGTGCAACCACAAAATATTATTTTTTATTTTCAATAATTTTCATTTCCATCATTTGCAAAAACTTGTTTACTATTTGGTCCCTATTGCATTATTAATTCTGGCTCAATATTATAAAGTAACTAGGGGATGCCCGCGGTTACACCCACGTTATTTAAGGCTACTGCTCTGCTCCCGTTGCTCATAGCGTGATTTTATATAGCCTATAGCTTTCCTCGATAAATGGGCTAGCCTTGAGTGAAGTCCACCATAAAAAATTACAAGATGTATTATTATTGAAATATGATTACAAGGTCGATGTCTGATTCAAATATAAAGCATATGATTCCTTAGCCAAGTAGTAAGCCTAACCTAAACCAGTAAGACCTACAGTAGGATATATAATAAAATTGCAAGTTAAAATATATGCATTTCTAGTATACAAACATAGTTTTGCGAAATATATATATGGTAATATAATGAAAACAGAAATGTAAGTTATAATATAGAGACAAATAACAATGTGAAGCAATGAACCTACGAACAACAATATTAGACAAATATTGTTCTCCAAAATATTCAGACATGATAAATGATGAGACTCACATGAGGCCCATCACAATTTAAGTTATTGTTCCTTCAAACTTGCAAGACTCAGTTACCAAGTTCCCTGTTACAATGATTTTGGTGCATGTAAGACTACGGAATAAAATTTTAATAATTTATTATGAAATTTTAAATAAATTACTTATATTACGAGAGTAAAACGACACTGCTTAAGCAGACATGTCTATATAAATAGCATCGTCTCGTAGAAAATTGATATTGCAACGATTGACCAACCAACCATCTAAATTAAAATGGAACCCAAACATTCAAAATTATAAAGATACCTCAAAATTTGATACCTCAAGATTGATAGAACATTACAAACGTAACAAATCTATATAAGCTTTTATTTTTTATTCCTTTATTTCAAAATACGTTAATGATGTATTACACTGTTAAATAAATAAATATTCTTTTAACTTTAATAACAGTGTAATACACACTGTTATTAAAGTTAAAAGAATATTTAAACACATAAACAACGTCTGTAAGAAATCTGATCGTCAAAGAAAATCGTATTCTTTGAGTCAATTTGATTCCTCCATTCCCATTACAGACAACCCATTTGTCGAATCGGAAACAAACAAACGCTACCGTAATGAGTAATACAATTTGCCGTTGACTGCTCCCAACACAGATACCGGTTAGACTGATTGCCTGTCACTTTAGGCAGATGGACAGCACTGTCCCCTTATGGATTACAACCATCCTGCGAATGGCTACCGCACTAACCGCCGACGATGCAGGCTGCCGAGTCATTTATCCAAACGCTTTTGAGCCGGCTCAGTAATTATGGTCGCATGTTTGGGTATTCTTATGGCACTATTAGGTAAATAGAGTACACTTACTAATGTTGACTTAGTTTTGAGTTTCTAATTTGTTTACATGCAGTAATTATATTACAATATTGCCCTTAAAGCAAAGCTTTTAAATTATTAGCACTATCAAGAGTTTACCAATTCCTTCAATAAAGCAGAAGCCTAATGACTGAGGTATTGAATTTACGACTGAACAATCGACTTTTGCCTTTAATTGATTGTGTAATTGACTTAAGCCCACATCATCTATAATCTCGAAGCTAAGCTAGACAAGTTATTCAAACATTAAATCGTGAGTGGTAATTGAAATCAATAGTAGTAGGTATGTATATGAGAATAGAATATATAAGCTTGTGATGTTTGACTATTATCTCGTTTCAAGAGACTAGGCAAATTAGATCAAATACAAAATTAAATCCCAAATCTAAGCAATATATCGCAATGTCGATACAATGCGATTTATTGCTTGATTAATTCAATTTGTGCAATAAAAATTATGCCTAGTCTTATAATTGGTTTTTAATTATGGTAAGAATACCTTTAAATAATTTTTCAAGCCAGCTGACGCTGCGCTGTGCTTTATAAATCGATTTAAATGTAAGAATTTTTTTTTAATAGTATATTGTAGTGACGTTGCGCCTGACATGTGAGGAATGTCGGTTTTAAGCAGAAAAATGGCAACCGTCTCTTACATTTTTTATGAAAATACTGACATAAGGAAAGCCGCTGTTAGCCCCGCTTAGTTTAGTTCGCCTTTATGTAGCCGCAACGCGGTATTATTTATGAATGAACTACATGTGTTGTCTTAGTATACTTTCACTCTGTTACGACTATGAGGGAAGGGGATGAAATCGTGTTTGTGTGTATATTTATTTGTATAGTTCCAGTTATTCTGGTAATGTATATACGATATAAGTGGTTGGTGTAGTGACATAAGTTTGTGATGACAGTTATTGTCGATTGCGCGGTTTGGAGTATGATTCAGCAAGTTCACCAAAATATTATTGCGTGTAACTTAGGCAATAATATTATTCTAAGTATTATCACTCGTTTGTTGCACGACTGACGAAATAGAACTAAAACTGCCTGACACACATATTTTTTGGAATTCTCTTTCTTTCACGCGAAACGGTTTTACATCACTTCTCAACTTTTGTGTGATAGAGTTATTTGTAGGTAGCTTAAGATAGTAGTATAAGTAGGTAGCTTAAGATTTCGTGAGATTTATGAAAATATTCAGATTTTAAGTATTACGATTTTTTTAAATAATTGTGTATTTTTATTTTATTTCATATATCTTTAAGTGATAGATAAGAATCTCACAGTACCCAAAAATATTAGGTTAGTAAATAGCGAACAAAGTTCGTACACATTTTGAACACGTTTATATATTACTTTATAAATTACAAAACAGTGGACAAGCCTGGACGTTCTATAAACCGCCGATGGATTAATTACTTGTAGTTAATTTATATCGGCTGCTGTTTACGCAAAGTTATTTATCATATACCGGAACTACCCTTTATTATACAGTAATATTTATCTTTAAAACACCAATATTTATATTTTGTCTTTTAGTTTGTATAAACTATTATAAAATGATTATAAAATATTTACTAGTTTGAGTTTGGAACTGACTTTATCACATTTCAATGTCTGTAACGTACATAATTATATTTATATCGACACCCGCGTCTTTTTCCGGCAGGGTCGATGGACAGACTAGGTCGTATCACGCTTTGTTCTTCTGTTTCCATTGTAAACTCAAAAACATTACTGTTATTGACTATTTTGTCTTTGCCACTGAACTCCTCCTAAACGTCTTTCCTGATTTTGTATAAATTATTTTTGTGTGCCACAGCGCGAGTATCTGGCTGATTTACATTCATAGTTGTACGTGAAAAGTAACGCTGATCGTATTTACAATAAATAAAGCAAGTTTGCTTTTACTTTATGTGGTTTTATTTCGTTATAAAGTTAGTATAAAAAAAAACAATTTACTATACTTCACCTGCGACTGCACCCGCGTGAGAGTTGATTTTTGTGAGATGATTTATCACGATAAAAAGTAACCCATATCATTCTCCGGCTTACTACTCCTGCACATATCACGACACGTTAAAGTTATACCACAATAGCGCTCCGTTGCATCGTGATAGAACGTCAATCAAACACACTCCCGCTTTTATAATATTAGTATAGATTATCTCAAAACATTGTTCACAGACGGCTTCTTAGTTCAATATAATTTACTACTTCTATTTGATACATATAAATGGACGGTGTCAGCCAGCTACTGGCACCCGAGATGCAATGACACCCAACTATCTAAGCCGAGCGTTGTCAGTAGCCTGACTGACAGGCAATTCGTTCTCAAGCGACGCGTTATGTTTAAGAACTAGCCATTCTGATAGTATTTTTCTGATACGAACATAGTGTCGTATAAAGTGTCAGCTAGGAGTAGTAGCTTGTAGCAAATAAGTTGTTATTTTTGATTGGCAATTACATTGAAAAGCTTTTTTATCTTTTTCAGTTGCAAAGTAATATAATACAATCTTGTCTTGCCAAATAAATAAATATTATACTCAATACATATCTTCTCTAAAATTTATGTTTATGTTTTCCTGATTAGTTATCACTAAAGAGCCAAGCTTAGTATTTAAACTGAAAATCATCTTTAATTAGTGAACCCGCAGTGATAGTGTTTAATTTACTGCATCAGTACAACAGTGTACTGCAGAACAAGACAATCTCTTGCCACTACAAGCACTAAAAGGCTAAGGTAACTGTTTGCTTACCGACACGCAAAAGCACCGGAGGCTTGTTCAGTAATACAAAGCGAACCATGACCCAAGCGAACCTATTGTCATTTACGACATCTGGAAACTGTTACCTCGAAAACACGTTATTGCGGCCAATGCTATTTCGCTACACAGTGAAACCCAATCTCAAAACCTAACCCTCAATGGAACTCATGCTGTATGCGTGGCTAAAAAATAAACAGAGAATACTTACTAATAAAAACCACATAGATCTTATAAAGTACCAAAATCAAAATTGAAAGAATAAAAACAAAAATTTCAGCCACCTTAACAAATCATAATCCCACTCAGACCTTATGTCAATACGTAAAGGTAAACCTCAGAATAAAAAGTTACAATTTAAATTTTCAAGTCTACTTAAGGATGAAAACCGACACACGTACCTTCGCAATGTAAGTTCTAGGTAAGTGACGGAATAGCACCAATCCATTTACGTATTTAGGGAAAGGATAGGTATCGTTTGAACCTATTTCTCAGAGCCTATTTGCTTAAAGGTGAAATTCTCGAAGAACACCTTGGGTATATTATAGGTACAAGGATCCCAGGTACATTTTGGTTCACTTGGCGATGTTCAATTATGTCGAGAATAATAGTGTTAATGGTTCACTAAAATAACAAGAAGAATTAAGTAAATATGTTGTATGAAGTCACTGGCCAAATAAACACAAGTCGTATTTATCAAACGACCTGACTACTTCGTGTTTAGAATATTCAGACTTAGGTCCAAGCATTAGTTATTGCTGCAGAAACTTGGTCATTGCTCAAGCGTACCAACAGCTGTGTTGTATCGTTTTATAATATACCAAAGTAGTTGGGTTTGTAGTTGCTCATTAGTAAGTGGTGGTGGCGTGGTGTTTGGAAAATCGATTAATTTATTTTTGAGTAGGTTTCGTCTAATTTTCATGCGTGACCTAAAGTTTCTTAATGTTCTCATTTCTTCGTAAAGTTTTATTACTTATTGTTTACTTAAACAAGACCGAACTTGATTTAGTGGTAAACTACAAATAATCTAATTTCTTTTTTCCTTTTTCTCATAGGCTGTCTCATACACATGCGACTACCCAATGCATATAAATAATTTTTTTTCGTGTAAACATAAAAGTCATCATTTTTATAAGTAACAACAATAACAAATAGGCGTAGTATCCAAATATATGATGAAAATTACATTAGGGTACAAAATAGGTCTGCCGATTAATATTTTATACTATCCCACGTATGCTCAGGTTGCGAAATAACCTTTCTATCTTGCTTTTCCCAAGAGATATGAGAAAGGTATATTTCAAGAACATAATGTAAAAAGGTTTCTACTTTAGGTAAGATCCGTAATGCGATAGATACCTACTCCGTAAAACCAAAAATTGAGAACACATTACGTTTTATAAGCTACAGTCATATTTTAAAATTTATATTACTTCTATTATTATAAGCAACTGTTATGGTGTAGTTTTGACAAGAGAAAACCATCAGGTTTTCTCTTGTCAAAAATCAAAAGACCAATATTATAGCAATTATTTCAAATTTAATTTATAAAAGCCTCTGCATAGTAAATACTACACTTGCATTTACAAGGCGTTAGGTAAAAGAGAAAAGTGTAGAGTTAAACCCGGAAAAAGTAATAAGATGTAAGATAGGTAACATACATTATTTTCGCATACATTAAACACCAAAGCAAACCTCATGTAACTTTCCAACCCAAAAATTTAAACCATACTAAATCAACATTACACAGTGGTAGTCTATCTCTTTAGGGCGTTCATAAAAAGCCCCTTTTATCAAATGGTTCGGTCCCACCCTTTCTCTGTACCCGAGTTACGCGTCATTCGAGTTTTCACATACGTATACCATACCATACCAGTACCTAAATATACCATAGCATCCATGTCTTGTACGATAGTTCAGATATGTCGCTCCTAACAAAGTGCTTTTTGAAATGTCCCGGGTTTATGACGCGGTTACTCTTTGTTAATGCATCTAGATAGTTGTACGATTCTTTAAGGGTGAAAGGCTATGATAGTTATATGATGGCGTTATGATTTAGTGAGAGAGGCGATTTACGATATGGTGAATATCTAGGTATTCTGGTGATATTATAAATGCGGAAGTTTCGGTGTACGGATGCTTGTTACTCTAATATGTATAATTATGTTTTGCTCTAAATCCTACAAATGCTGAACATATATTTAGGTATGTATAAACATACAGCTTGTATGTTTATACTTGAAGATAACATGCATAATTAGTTATAAGTTAATGTAAAGACATCAATCGTTATTTCTTCTATTCAGTAAATATTCGGGATGCTTGTCGGTACTAAGTACTAAACTTTCGAGATATATATTCCAAAGGAAACTCAATAACATTTTACTTAATAACATTATATTTAGAGTATCATAACATTAACACAGTGTAATTACACGATAGCCTAGTGGAGATACCAACAGACTGCCATGCAGAGGGTATCGGGTTCGAATCCACGGCGCGCACCAATGACTTTTCGGAGTTATATGCGTATTGAATTATTAATTATCGCTTGTCCCGTGCCTCGAAGAGCACGTTAAGCCGTCGGTCCCGGTTGTCATGAAGATCTTTGAGAATCGTTACAGGGCGTCAGTACCTTCTAATAAAACTGACACTAGTCTAAACCATGGAATATCGCTATCCCTTCGGGTTGCAGAGGTCAGATAGGCAGTCGCTCTGTGGAAAAGCTAATATTCAGCTAAATCCGGTTAGACTAGGAAGCAGACCCCAGATTGAAACTGGGATAATGCTAAGAGGATGATGAATTATTATTTGGAGATTGGGAGGTCTCGGGTTCGATTCCCGGGTCGGGCAAAGTATTATTGGGTTTTTCCGTTAGGGAATTCTCAGTAGCAGCTCGGAGTCTGGAATGTGCCCGGTACGGCAATAGGCTCGCCCCCTATTACGTGGGAACTAAAAATTCATAGCGAAATGTGGCTGTTATATCACACCTCTGCCTACCCCTTCGGGGATACAGGCGTGAGTCTATAAATAAAATAAATAAATTAATTACTATTTGAGAGCAAATCTTTATACACCAGTAATAAAAACGTAACACAATTCAAACAGACGTGGGCTTGAGGACCATGTCCTGCCCTAACCGTGGGCTTAAAAATAAACACTAAGAAGGATTCATTCATTTCACAATCTTCTATTAGCTAGGTGTACGTACTGATATTATAATACCATAATACTCAGTGTAGACACTAGATCATAAAATAGATGAAGATGATCGCTTTGACCCAATAAATGCAGTACATCCCGGATCAAGCGATACAAAGTTCCCTGTTACCGAAACATTGTACAGGCATATATCAGATACATTGTCTATTAACGGAGCACGAACCATATGTATGAGGTACACGAAATACGAAGCAAAAATGGACTTGGTTAAAATCATCTTGATATTGTGAATAACATTTCCGGAGCGAATTGGCTGTTGTTGACAGTAAGTAATGTTTGTATAATCTATTAGAATGTTTATAAAGAGTATATTTAACGGTTGTTTATCGCGTTTACTATTTTATTAATTATGGTATATAAAGATCTGTATTTCTTCGCCGTTCTTTTTGGCTTTCTTAAAGTTAAAAATAATTTATAGCCTTTCTACTTTTACTTTATAATTAGGTTAAAACTAGATCTGTCCTGTTATATGGCAGTGAGACGTGGCCTGTGCTTGAGCGACACAAGCAGAGTCTGCGTGTCACGGAGATGAACATGCTGCGCTGGATGTGTGGTGTCACGCGGAAGGACCGCATTAGGAACTCCCGCATCCGGGGTAGCCTTCATGTCCGTGACATTGCTGACAAACTGCAAGAGTGTCGTCTACGCTGGTATGGCTACGTCTTTTGTCAACCGGCATCTTACGTGGGTAACAAATATCTTGCCATGCTACCTCCACCGGGCCCCGGTAAACGGGGAAGGCCAAAGAAATGCTGGCTTGACGTCGTAAGGGATGATATGCGTGCCAACCAACTAACCACCAGGGATGCTGAAGACCGTGCGAAGTGGAGGAGACATAGCCGGAAAGGGGACCCCGGGCTCCCGGCTTCAGAAAACTTCGTCTATGTACAACGTGTTTCAGAAAGTTGGTAATCTTAGGAATATTCTGAATTAATTCTCTGTTCCCTATCTGACAAAGTGCCAAGATCTTTGGCAAATTAATTTAAAATATTTCGAACTTATTAAAATAAATTAAGTAAGTGAATAATTTGATGTAACTGACGAAGTAGATACGAAAGAGATGGTAAGCTTTATGCAAATTTCATTATAATTTACGTAAAAGTCACCATGAAGTATTATGACGATATAATTATTTTGATGGATATTGTTATAACAGATGGTGTATAACAATATCCATCAAAATAATTAGGCAAGGTGTATCTTGCCTAAGTGGGTCAATTACTTCGATGTTATTATTTTATAAAGTATTAGTGACGCAGCGAAGATACGAGAAGTTATAAATACAACTTCAGAAAAGACGTTAAACTTTTCCATCTCATTTTAATCCCAAAAGACAATATTGTTAGTAGGTTTATGCCACTTATTACATTATTCACAGCTGTCTCGTTTCGATCTCAATAAAGCTAGTTGTGAAAACAGCTTACTTTAAAATGAAGTGGCGTTACATCAGTACGAACAAGCCTAACTACCTAAGACTCCATATCATTATTCTAATCTAAACGTCTAGTTTCAAAGAGCTTATTTATAAATCGAAAAGTTTCTGAACAATCCTGAATATGAAGGCACTTCGCGATTAAGCATCTCACACAATTAAGCTGACAATAGCGTCCCTTGATTAAAAGGAGAGGGACTAAACTGCTCCGAGTCGTTTGATTTCCAGATTATGTAAATGAGTAGCATTTGTTTGTGCACAGATCTTTGCATAATGGATGAATGCTTATTGTCTAGCGTCGTCAATTGAACGATAATGGATTGACATTGGATCATGTTTTATTCATCGCCCCTTAAGCTAATGACGCCCTTACGTTGATTTTTTGGGTCGTTAAAACATTCATGTTGTTGAGGGATCTGTTGACAATTAAGGTGAGAGGGAATTTGATAATGGAGGACAAATTTGTCGTAAGTTCTCTGTGGTGTATAAGCATCTGTGTAAAATGACGCAGTTATCTGCTTTTGTTAATTTCGTTTAGTATATGAAAAGATGATAACTAAAATTTATTTAGGTGTAATTTTGTTTATTGTCTATGTATAATTTTTTAATTGTTTGGATATTAGATCAAACCAATTTCAGTGAATATCAAACTATGGTTTATACAGTAATAAACATCACCTACAGTTAGTTAGTTTTTTTTTTTTTTTTTTTTTAACTGACCAACAGCTAATATGATGTTGGATGTCATGTCTTTGTATTTTTTTCAAATAAATATTAGATAATAATAATGATAATAATTAACAAATACAAGCAATAATACAAGGAAGACATAAGCAAGCGTTGTATTTGAAATAAAACTAAGCTGTATACCTGTCCAAAAATTTGCAGAATTTGATAAAAGTAAAATTATATGCTCAAAAAAGACACTCCGTCTTCCGTGGCCTACTGCGTCTCGCAGCATCATTTGCAAGAAGAGCACAACTGAGCACTGAAGCACGTTATAATTATTACAATTCAAGCTGGCCGGCGAGGGGCTGGTTGGCCGATGAAAAACTATGCCAGCCTCCGCTAGCGTACTAGCCGCCGGCTGCAAACCGCCGCGTCGGAAAATAAAAACTAATTAATTTGTGACAAACGTCAACAATTGTATATATTGTGTTTATATAATTTTATAGTTTATTGTTTTAAGTGTTTTAAGATTTTAAGTTTTCTGGATTATGTCGTGCAACGTTGGCAAAAGTGTAGCAGAAATAGGTGCCAGCCTACCTTGCACATCGACAACGCTGGTGCGCTGCCCTATTTGCTCCCAGGCACGTTATTTTAAAGTTGAGCGGGGCTTAAGGGTACATTTTGGTAAAGTTCATAAACACCAGAATGTACCTTCTGGCCCCAATACATCAATATACAATAGTATACACACTGAGCAAACAGTCTCCTGCGAAATTCCTTTTTGGCAATATTTGGGTAAATTAAAAAATTCAGTTCCGATTATCAAACGAATTCCCCGTGGCGCAAGGCCTTCAGTGGCTCAAAATCTAGCACAGTGCATAGGCCTTGTGGTACGGGAGAATTCAGTGACGGCTTGGGAGCAACTTTTCACTTTCCCTTGCAGAATTTTACACGCACAAGATGATCGGCTATAAAAAAAACACTAACAACCAAAATAAAAGAAAACTGCAAAGTTTCGGCGTCAAAATTACTAGACTATACACCCAAACCATACCGTAACAGTACTATCTACCACCACGTAGAAACCAAACTAAGGGAAGGTGACATCAGGGGAGCGTCCAGACTCCTATTTAGCAGCGATGTGGTGGCGCCTTGCTCTGCAGACACACTCGCGAGTCTCCAGAGCAAGCATCTAGCGCCAGGGGATAATCTTTCCTTTCCTGACCCACCTGACTCTGTTTCAGATTGCCTCAGTATTACAGCCAAGGACGTGGTTGCAGCCGTTTGCTCCTTCCAAAGCGGGTCTGCTGGTGGCCTCGACGGCTTAACACCACAGCATTTAAAGGATCTTGTGTGTGCAAGCGCCGGGTCGGCCGGCGACGCGCTTTTGAAGGAGCTTACGGCTTTAATTAATCTTATGCTCTCCGGTAATGTGAACGATGCCATCGTCGATATTTTGTATGGCGCAAATCTGTGCGCCTTGAGGAAGCGAGACGGTGGCATTCGTCCCATTGCCGTTGGGTGTACGTTCAGGCGTATGGCAGCCAAGATTTGCTGCCGCCATTATAACACCTCCATTTCTTGTAAATTTCAGCCACAACAGCTGGGATTTGGTTCCAGAGGGGGCTGCGAGGCTGCCATACATGCCCTGTCAACATACCTTGGCTGTAATAAGGGTGAGGTTATCCTGAAGGTAGACTTAAAGAATGCCTTTAACTCGGTTAATAGGGACACCTTGCTGACACAAGCTAAATTAGAAACACCCGAAATTTTCAGTTTTCTTTGGCAGTGCTACAGGCACCCTTCAAAATTGATATATAAGGAAAATGTTTTGGAATCCGCCGTTTGCTGTCAACAAGGCGATCCGCTTGGACCACTACTCTTTAGCTTGGCCATTCACCCAATTATCAAAGAGCTAAATTCAAAATTTAACATCTGGTACCTGGATGACGGGACCCTTGCAGGTGACGTAGACTCAGTTTATCAAGACCTGGCACTTCTAAAGTCGAAATTTTTATCCATTGGCCTAGAACTTAATCCCATTAAATGCGAAATTTTCATTAACGATAACTTAGACAAATCCGATATACTTTCAAAATTTCAACATCTTGCTCCCAATATTACTCACGTTGAAAAAAGTGCTGTTCGCCTCCTTGGGTCCCCAATATTAGACGAAGGTTTCGATTCATTTATACAAGAAAAAATTCAAAATTTTAGTGATATTTCAGACAGGTTACTCAAAATTAATATGCATTCGGCTTTTACTATTATCAAGTATTGTCTTTTTGTCCCTAAATTTACACACGCTCTTCGATCTTCCCCTTTTTGGAAAAGCCCATCTGCACTCGCCCAAATTGATAAACTTATACAAATTACTTTAAGCAAAATTCTAAATCTGGCCCTGAACGACCGAGTGTGGCTACAGGCGTCCTTGCCTGTACGCCTGGGCGGCCTTGGCGTTCGCAAAATTACTGACGTAAGCTTACCAGCATTCCTGTCCTCGGTCCACAGCACTGAAGAATTGACCAGGAAAATTTTAGCACCCACACTGGTCAATTCTGAGGTGCCGTGTAAGACCGATGCCATGAATGCATGGAGAATGGCTTGTCCAAGCACCGAGTTACCCGATTCCCATCTTCTCAGAGGCAGTGGGACGGGCCGCTTTGCAGCGTGGTACGAGAAAATCTCTTAAGTACGTCGTCCAATGCTGCAGAGCGTGCTCGTTTGCTGGCTGTGGGAGAGTGGGAGTCAGGGCTTTGGCTTCAGGCACTGCCATCGTCCAACATAGGTACCATGTTGGACGATACGACCTTCCGCATTGCTTCTTGCCTTCGTTTAGGTGCACCATGTGTTTCTCCACATCGCTGTCACTGTGGAGAGGCTGTCGACAGCCTTGGTCACCATGGTCTGTCATGTAGCAGGAGCGCAGGTCGTATTTCACGACACGCCAACCTCAATGACATACTTCGTCGGGCTCTTGTCACCGCTGGCGTTCCAGCCCAACTTGAACCTCAGGGCTTGGCACGCGACGATGGTAAGAGACCAGACGGTATGTCTTTACTGCCATGGAAGCTGGGTAGGCCTTTGGTGTGGGACGCAACATGTGTCGACACCCTTGCGCCATCTCATCTTCCTAGCACAGCGGGTTGTTCGGGCGCTGCTGCTGCTACAGCGGAGACTCTCAAAAGGCGCAAATACATAAATCTAGTAGGGGATTATGTATTTGAGCCGTTTGGAGTTGAAACGTTGGGACCATGGGGTCCAAGTGCGAGATCTCTTTTTAGAGATCTTTCAAAGAGACTTGTTGACACCTCGCGTGACCAGAAGGCTGGCCTGTATTTGGCACAAAAGATCAGCATTGCCATACAACGTGGCAATGCTGCCAGCATTCTGGGCACGCTTCCAATTGATGGCGATGTGGAGGATTTCCATGACGCTCTTTAAATTCTGCTTTTACTTTTTTTTATGTATTTCCTTTTATTTGTTAGTTATTTAAGTAAAGAAATTATTGTTTTAATTTATGTGTAAATAGCCACTTAGTTATAGTTAGTTTTAACAACATTTATATTTATTAACAAATAAATTTTGTTTTTATTACCTACAGTTTACTGGGAAGCAATGAATAGTGTACTGAGAAACACCAGATGTAATTTCTTAGTCTATATTTTAATAGCTAAACGGTATTTAGATACTCAATACTTCCTAAACAATTTAAAACAAAGGATTAGAAAGGTATATAATATTGATTATTACCCATACATAAATAAATGAACTGAAACTTTTAAACGAGTGCCAATCACCGAAATGAATATTTTCTAAATGCATGCCAGTGAATGTTGGCTTACTTAACAGGTGATGTTTCCTATCGTCTTAAGATATTACACATTCAGTTTGTTATGAAAGAGGTTGAGTCGATTTTGCTTCCACGTATTTTTATGGTACTTGTAATTAAATCTCGTTCCTCCCCTATGGTCTCGCTTGCAGTCTAATCAGCTATGATACCTATACAGCTTCTTCTCAGTTTATGTTTTTTTATATAATTTTACAAAATTTTAAAACTACTTACGCTCAATATATAAAAAAAATACTTGTACAAAACACAATATACTAGAATATATAAGTAGATCGACAGCTTTCATGTAACTTTGTTTAGGTCAATACATCGATAAAGGTGTGTCTATTTTTATTCAATTGTAATAGTATCTTCGTAACCCGACGTGATAGAACACTCACAGTCAATTAAATTCATGATTCTTCAAATAGCTATTTAGGCCTCTTACCATAAGTTTCTCTAAAAATTAAACATTTTAAAGCATTAACATTGACATAGAGCATAGGCATGCTCTTAAACAAAACTCTAAGAATCAAGTTAAATAGGCTCAATCAAAACCAAATCTTACATCGCATACTCGATCCGAAATGGCTTGAGAGATTGGTCACGATCCAGGGAGCTAATAAGATTAGTATTCTTTGGCCAACACACCACTAATAGAACATTATACTAAATGTAACCGACTTACTTAACTTCCCAAGTACACAGATTTGCCAAAATGAAGTCCCGAAAGAAACGAGCCAGAAAAGGGATATATCACGGTAACTATCGAGACCCGAACTCTCCAAACTATCTGTGATAAGATAAATAACCTAAAAGTGTAATATCAGACAAACATTCAAATGTATTCAATATATCTCTGTTTGTAATTAATTAATTTTTATTATTAGGTATATTGCAGATGATTAATTATAACTATATACATGACTATCTTAATTAATCATACTGTCTAAGAATATATATGTACATAAAACTAAAAATAAAGAGTAAAAATAGATACATATGTACAGGTGTGTTTAGGCGTCTTAGAATGCCTCCGCATCAATATCATCGGGTAACGTGCCCAGAAGGCTGGCAGCATTGCCACGCTGGATGGCAATGCTGATTCTCTGAGCAAAGAATAAACCAGCCTTCTGGTCACGTGAGACGTCGACTAACCGTTTAGATATTTCTTGGTATAGAGAACAAGCGCTCGGACCCCATGAGCCTAGCGTTTCCACCCCAAACGGCTCAAATACGTAATTAGCTACTAGATTACTGTATTTGCGCCGTTTGAGGGTTTCCGCAGATGCAGCAGCAGCGCCAGCATGACCTCCCGAGCTTGGAACATGGGATGGCGCGAGGGTGTCTACGCAGGTTGCGTCCCACACCAAAGGCCTACCCATTTTCCATGGCAACAGTGACATACCGTCAGGTCTCTTCCCGTCGTCGCGTACCAAACCATTTGGTTCAAGTACAGCTGGTACATCAGACGCGACAAGAGCACGACGGATTATGTCATTTAGGTGAGCATGACGAGGAATCCTACCAGCGCTTCTGCTGCAGGATAGCCCATGGTGGCCGAGGCTACCGACGTCTTCTCCATAATGACATCGATGCGGAGAAACACACGGAGCACCTAAACGGAGACAAGTGGCGATGCGGAACGTCTTATCGTCCAACATGGTTCCTGTGTTGGACGATGGTAGTGCCTGAAGCCATAGACCGGATTCCCATTCCCCCACAGCCAGCAAACGAGCACGCTCTGTAACATTAAAAGATGTATCCAAAAGAGTTTTCCTCACATTGTTACAAAGCGGCGCGTCCCACTGTCTTTGGGAGAATAGGTTGGTGGGCAAATCAGTGTTTGGACAAGCCATTTTCCAGGCGTTTATAGCTTCGGTTTTGCACAGCACTTCTGAGTTAACTAGTGTAGGTGATAATATTTTCCTAGTTAACTCTTCCGTGCTGTGAACCGAAGACAGGAACCCCGGTAAACTGACACTGGAAATTTTGCGAACGCCGAGCCCACCCAAACGTATGGGTAAAGATGCTTGTAGCCAGGCTCGGTGGTCCAAGTCCACATTTAATATTTTTTTTAAAGTAACTTGTATAATTTGGTCGATTTGTCCTAATAGTGTTATTTTTTTCCAAAGTTGCGATGATCTTAAGGCATGAGTAAATTTTGGGACGAAAAGGCAATATCGAATAATAGTATAAGCCGAATGAATTAATTAATTTTGAATAGACGATCTGAAATTTCACAAAAAATTTGTATTTTTTCTTCCAAGAAAGAATCAAAAGCTTCTTCAAATACGGGCGAACCAAGGAGGCGAAATGAACTCTTTTCAATAATTTTGATGTTTGGTGCCAAATGATTAAATTTAGATACTATCGAAAGTTTTTTTGTAGAGTCTGTTGTATTTATAAACAACTAGAATTTAGTTCCAAGCCAATAGAAGCGAATTTATTTTTAATAAAAGCTAAATCTTGTAATACAATGTCTAGATCTCCTCCTAGAGTTCCGTCGTCTAAATACCATACATTAAATTTAGAATTTATTTGCCGAATAATGGGTTGTATAGCTAAGCTAAAAATGACTGGTCCAAGAGGGTCACCTTGTTGGCATCCAACTGCAGATTCCAAAAGATTGTCCTGAAATAGTAATTTTGTGGGATACCTGTAACATTGCCAAAGATATTTATAAATATATATATAGATATCAGACACTATATTTGTTACTTACTTTTAGTTTGCTCTTTGTTTATTTTCCATCCGAACCTATTACTTCTGATATTTATAATTCGACACCAAGGAAAAAAAAATGGTGGGATTTTGTGAAGGAGAAGTTGCTATACAGGCTGAACCTAAGTCATAAGGAGAAAGTTTTTAGAAGAATGAAAAATATGCCTTGTTTTATGTGAAGCTTTGTTAATGAACAATAAATTTGCTGACTTTAGCTGAGAAGAGGAAGAACCTTCTCCCTGAATATCAACACAATATTGTTATTCGTTTTGTATAGTGAAAGCATCAAGGCCACAGGCTCCCACCACTCTGTTTCTCTTCCTTGTTTTCAATGTTCTAAAAACGAGACTCACACTCCAAAACTTTGCATCTTCGCGAGGCCAATGTTAAGATAACGTCGATTTAATGACATGTCTCATTAAGAACTATGTAATGTCGAAGTTTTAGCCAACTAAAAGTTACATTAACAACGAACGTAATCCTACTATCCTACTAATATTATAAATGTGAAAGTTTGTGAAGATGTATGTATAGATGGATGTTTGTTACTCTTTCACGCAAAAATCAGAATAACACATAGGCTACAATTTATAAAGATTTTGTATAATGTTGCCATAATATAAGAAAAAGTATTAACTAAGTCGGCAAAAATCCTGAGCTCTGAAGGCTATTAATTGGAATTTTACCCCCTTCCTGATGGATGACAGATTGATCTGATTTTTGGTATACACTCATATTGTCATTAAGATTTTAAAGATAATTTAAATGATTGTACATTCAATATGGCCGCCGATACAAAATGGTGGATCACATATTACTTCACAACAACCTCAACATGGGTATCAAATAAAGGGCTTGATTGGTAGAATAGAGCTCATTATGAAAAATCCAAGATGGCCGCCGCCACAAAATGGCGGATTACTTATTTTCCACAAATACTTAAATTTGGGTATCAAATGAAAGGGCTTGATTCGCAGTATAGAGCTCACTATAAAAAATCCAAGATGGCTACCGCTACAAAATGGCGAATTACTTATTTTCCACAAATACTTAAATATGGGTATCAAATGAAAGGGCTTGATTCGCAGTATAGAGCTCACTATAAAAAATCCAAGATGGCTACCGCTACAAAATGACGGATTACATATTTTTCACAAATACCTCAATATGGGTAACAAATGAAAGGGTTTGATTAGTAGAATAGAGCTCACTATGAAAAATCCAAGATGGCCGCCGCCACGAAATGGCGGATTACCTTTATTCCACAAAACCCCAATATGGGTATCGAACGACAGGGCCTGATTGGTAGAAAAGGGATCACTGTGATAAGAGAATGAGAAGTATGAACTAACAACAAAACTAAAAACTTGAAAATAAAATTAAAAACATTAATGAAAATTGTTTTGGGCGTAGCGTATCGAGAGTAAACATTATGATAGAAATTTCACTTGCCTGTCTGATCAATACCCCAGATTGATGAGAACATTAGTGCGATCTGGTAGCTAGGACTTTCCGAATTAATTTTTAGCTTTTAGTACATAACCTAACTACATAATTTTTATTGTAATAAAACAGTATAACATAACAAAATATGTTTTTTACAATGCTCATTCTAGAGTAGTTATCAAATTGTTTTCATAATTGATAGATTTATTGCCTTCAGTATTTAATGTAGATAAACTTTATCTTTTACAGTAAGTAGTTTGGACGAACAGTTTAAAAGTTATCACGATTATATTTGACAGCGCAGCGTTATGAAAAGCGCTTACTATTAGTTGGCGCGCTTAAGCGCAGCGGGGTGGAGGGGCGGTCTGATTATGTACTTTGTGGTAATGCTTTCAGTTTATATTTTTGCTGCTGTTCTATTCAGTAGGTATATAAGCTCTTCATAACTTCAATAATATACATACACAATGAAAACAAAAGTAATTTTAAGTACTATCCGTTTATATGTATGCTACACGGCTAATGTGCAGATCCGTTTGTGATAAAATTTGATATGGATAGTCTGAAACCTGGGGAAGTACAAAGGCTACTCTTTATTTAAATTTCACGCGGGCGAAGCCGCGGGCGACAGCTAGTAAATGTATATTTTTGGGCAAGTTTCTTTTTGTTTTTTTTTTTAATTTATCATCATTTATTTTGGAACATTTGGGTAAGTTATTATAATATTATAACAAGTGTAAGAAAGTTAATTAAACTAAATTATTTTAATTTTTCACAAGCTAAATTAGTACCACGTAAACTCGTTTACTTTAGCGTAGAAAAAGTTAACAAGGACCGCTCTCATAATAACTTAACTAAACTTTGTATATTTCTAGCCATGTCATCAGTCAAAATTGCTTGAGTTTAGGCAAAAATACAGAATTTATTTCAGAGAATGTCTTACTTGCCTAAGTTCAGAAACTATTCGCGATAAATTTGAACACTTGATTAACTAGGAGTATATTTAGCGCTAATAAACTGGATCGGCGCCCTTAGGCGTGCTTCGCATTAATCTACTTAGGTTAATCCTTCAGTTGATTGGCGCTCCGATATCTCGATATACACATTAATGTCTGCGGACTTATAATATTCATAGAAATATCTTCATCTATACATAATCCAATATCCTTTTTAAGAATATTATCAGGAGCAAATGTAATCAGTTGCTGTATCGTCGCGTCAAATTTTATCCGATACTTGGATTATTTTCTCATTATTGACATTCTTGATATTATCAGACGCCTTGAAATAAGCGTGCTACGCAACTAAACTATATAATAATTATCAAACCTACGTCATATATTCACTTTTTAAAGCAAAAAATAGGCATTTTTCGTCGCTGGCTGTCAACAACGTTTATTTGGTGCTGTCATAGTTACTTCTTTCATTAAAAGTTCATTTTACATTTTACTTGAATGTATCAGGTCACCTTTTTTCACCGCGACACTCTTAGGTATAATTAGTAGCTTGCAAGTTATACTATAATATTTTATTGCCATATAAACGCTAAGAATTCGTAAGAAATTTTCCGTCCAAAAGTACACTTCAGCTAAATCGATCGTCGTTGTAGCCAATTAGGCACAAGTACCTCATTTGACCCAGCGAACATGATACTTTAAATCTGATCCTCCAAATTGAATCTTGATTAAATCCAACGAAATCTCTAACTTAGAAGCCGTACAGGTCTTTGTCATCGAAAACTTTTGATGAGGCTCTTCGGATTTAAATATTTCCGAGGCCGATTCATTAACCCTGCAAGTAAGATTGTTACGCGAACTAATAAAGAGAGCCTTATATTAATTGCCGTCGACTCAATAGCCGATCTGCTAGATTATCAAACAAAAGTGGATGTATTACACAAAGAGATTAACGAACGATCCTTTAGGTTTCATGAAGCTTAGAAACCAGAAAACGACAGATTATGGAGAGAGGAACGTTCCGGTATAATAAGACACTCGTTAAGTTTTTCGTTTGGGGAATTGAGAATTGAGGCAGAGCGGTAAGCTGTTAACAATGAAAGTGAAGATTCGACATTATACAGTCCTTCAGGCATAATGCATGCCGCAGATTTATGCTCTACTGGAATTATTTTTTTGTTGTCTTTTATATATTATAGTATGTTTTGAGCTTAAACAGTCAAACTTACCGTAAACTCTATTTAATTTTGCAAATAATCTGAGCATTTAAGTCAGTTAATTATCTGATATTGAAATATTAATACAAGCAGAATTTTTGTTTGATTTTCACACAATGGGATATTGTTTACAGCGTTCAAATTGTCACAGTCGTCCGGCAGATTGAAATCGAGAGTAGGTCTCCAGTGACTATTAATATTTGTATTATAAATAACTGGCACACTTTTGTTACAGTTTTTATTTCTCTTTCAATTCTCAATATTATTTCAAATAGTAATAAAAATATAGACGATATTTTAATAGCTGAATATTTCTAAAATGACATTCCAGACACCGTAATTCAGTGAAGCGTAATATGTAAGGGGGTTAAATATAATGACCTGGTAGTCAGGGTATTATAGCATTTAATGGTTTAAATGGTTTAATACCCTTAATTCTTCAACCAAAAATATATACTATACACCAGAAAAATAAAGTCTAAAATTACAAAAGTACTAGCTATTTTAGTAACAACTGTACTTCAAATTGTATTCGAACACCAAATGTAGTAAATGATCACCAAATAAATAGGTTATATTAGGTTCTCTTGTGACCCTTAATTATTTTTGACAACTTAGTTTATTAAAGTAGGCCGACTCTGACAACTTAGTTTACTAAAGTAGGTGGTGTAACCAAATCCAATTTATTTGTTGGTGTTTTAAACAAAAAAACTTTGGTTATAATTTTAAATTAAAATGTTGGTATAATTTTGGTGATCATTTACTACTTTTGGGTTAACAATGATTTATTTGGAGTCATTTTGCTTGAATAGGATAGCGAAATGTTAAAACTTTGGTTATAATTTTACATTAAAATGCGGCTTTCATTTTAGTGATCATTTACTATTTTTGTCTGTTATATGTTACTTTATCTGGTGGTTAGTTAAACATAAGCCATATGTTAGTAAATTCTACGTGTACAACTTTCTGACTGCTCTCCGTGTGATGATTAAAACTGAAGCATGTATTTCAAAGTAAGGTGTTCACCCAAGCTTCCAGCAGTCAAAGGCTCTTACAATACTTAGTAATTTCGCTCGTTCCCGACTTTAACTTTTCACAAAATAGTCATAAACTTATAGTGCTGGTTCATTAGTGGTAATTAAGTTCTTTGTAGTGATCGCATGCTTTGAAAGGAAGGAGACTGAATATCAGAAAGAGCAGCGTAGAGCGTTGTAGCGTATGACCGTTACCTACCGAGTGTACGTCATAATACCGTCCATACGCTCGGCCAATCAGAGAAGGCCATCGTCCGCGCTCGTGAGTTTTGCCCATATTTGGTTATGCGCCGACACAAACTCTGATGGAGGGCCCAGTATATATAGGGGCCGCGCTCAGACCGCCAACGCCTGCCTATTGTAGCGTATGACCGGTACCTACCGAGTGTACGTCATAATACCGTCCATACGCTCGGTCAATCAGAGAAGGCCATCGTCCGCGCTCGTGAGTTTTGCCCATATTTGGTTATGCGCCGACACAAACTCTGATGGAGGGCCTAGTATATACAGGGGCCGACAGAGAGACCGCCACCGCTTATTATTGTTACCGTGCCTAACTACGTGCTACTACTACTACTTCAGACGTGTATCCTGGTCCCAGCTGTGGGTAGGTTACTACATTTACTGCGTTAGCGTACTGCCCATCTCTCTACCTGCTAGCTGAGGCCGGCTGACGCCGCCTGCCTGACTCTATTGGTTGTGGCTCTCCTAATGCTGCTTTCCTTCAGGTTCCAGGTTCACCTTAAGGCTCCGGGTTACGCTCCTAGACCGCTACACTTTCCTGCATTGCCATCGGCGTCACCTCTGCCGAAGAGTCTGGCCTGCCCTGCTCATCATACTCGCACCGCCGGCGCCTGCCAGCTGAGCTGCCAACGTCAGCGAGGACCTGCACCGCTACGCGCAGCCCTTCGAGCTACCTGCCCTGCACACTACCGGAGGAAACATCGTGGGAGACTGCAGCCCTTAGTGTTCAGGCCAGTGTCGTGTTGTTGGTCGGTCATACTCGTGGCAAGGGAAGTGAGACAATACTCGGCAATAAACGTATCTGGAACCTCCCTACTGCATTTCTGTTCTAGAACCCGTTACAGTGGCGCCTACGTGGGTTATTGTCTCACTTTCCGTGCTCGAGTTCTCATCTAGCAGGTCTCCATCATTGTAAGCAAGCAGGTGCGGCTACAGCGAACCGGTACGTATTGTTGTACTAATTGTATACCTTTTAGTGTAACTACCTACTACGTACTAGTTCGCAAATTTGAATCTAACGTTTTTCTAATTAGTCCTAACGGTCGAACTTTTACGCCTAATCGTAAAGTAGGCCATTTGTAAGGGCGGAACGCTTGCGCACTAAGTGTAGTGTATAGTGTTATACTTACGCGGTACTCCTTCATACACAATGGGCTCACACCCCATAAAATTCTTCCTACTAAATAAAAATTAACTAGCTTACGAGGTCGCGATTAGAGGTGGGAGCCGGCTACCTCAGTCCTAGGTCTGCGGAAGCAGCTTCCTAAATTACTGGAAGCCATTCCAAATGATGACATTTTGGAGTCGGGTCTAGCCATAGCGGTGGACTTCGAGGGCGCTAGCGAGGCCGTCTCTGAGCTGGCCAAGCGAGTAAATTTATTAACCATTTCTTACGACGCGAACCTAGCTAGGAGGTCTACCGCACTGCACAACCACATATTCCACAGACTCCGTAGGACGGAACGTCCTACGGCGTATTCAAAACGAATTACCGAATTGTGCAGCCGGTTCGACAAGCTCTCGGCGGAGCTGTCCGCCATGGAGCAATCAGCTGTTCGCTCAGCTGTCTACCTCGACGCAGGCAGGGTTAGCCCCAGTATTGCATTGCGAGCATTTGAGAGTTAGCGAACTGTCTAAGCTAAAATACGACGGTACGGGATGCGTCCGAGCGTTCCTACAACGCGTAACCGAATTCCAAACCGCGCGTAATCTACCTTTCACTAAAATTTTATCATATGCCTCCGAAATATTCACCGGTAACGCACTTCACTGGTGTCGCGGCCTAAAAGAATATTTCACTACATGGGAAGAACTCACCACTAAATTAATAGACGATTTCACACCGTACGATTATGACTACCGGTTATTAAATGAAATCCGCCGACGTACTCAAGGTGCTACCGAAACTATAATTATAAATCTCTCGATAATGAATCAGCTGTTCGCTAGGCTGTCACCGTCAAAGCGATTGTCCGAACGCGAAAAATTAGACATCCTATTGCATAACATACGTCCATGCTACTCGTTAGTACTAGCTCCGTCAATATCTTCAATAGACAGTATAGCAACACTGCAGACATTATGTTTAAACTACGAACGGATGAAATGTTTGAACTCTCAATTCCGCGAACCGTATTATAGTAACGACACGTTGGCACCAGACTTAGCTTACAGTCACAAACCTAATAACCGAGCGCGTAATAATTCCCACGGTAATTGTCCCGTTGCTACTATAGAGGGTGCGTCCGGAAAACCCGAATACACTGAGAACAACGAACCTAGCAAACCTAAAAACCTAGCTCTGTCGCTCTAGTCACGTCCAAGTACTGCTCGCGCTGCCGTATCAATGATCACAGTTTGAATGAATGCAAACGCGATCGCTTCGAAATTTGCTTCAAGTGCGACCGTAGGGATGTGACATTCCCTAACTGCCCGAACTGTAAATCGACGAAACCAAAAAACTAGTTGGTCAGGGTCGGGGCGTGTCAAAATCTAAATTAGGTTCTACAACCTATTCAACCAATTTTGACAAAGATGATTGGAGAAATTGGCTAAACACTCTAAAAGTGTATTTCTCTAGTTATTCCGTCGCCTCGATCCTGGATAATAAACCTAAGAATGACCTACGGCCCTATGTTAACGTAACGATTAACAGTTTACCTATTTGTGGATTGCTCGATTCCGGTTCAGCCATTACAATTCTAGGTAACAACTCCCATATGGGAGTTAATGAAAAAGGTAATGACTAAAACCGGGTTAGAAATACAGCAGTGTCACAACACTAATTCCATTCGGACCGCGAATGGAAATATCTTGTTGCCACGCGGTTTTATCAACCTACCCACTACTTTTAATAATCAAAGCCACTTATTGAAAGCTTATATTATTCCAGAAGTTACAAGTAATTTAATTTTAGGCATCTATTTCTGGAAACTATTTAAATTACTGCCTAACCATATCGCATCCGTATGCATGTCTAAAACACTGCCGTGTAGTGTGTTAAGTGAAAATAAGCCGAGTAACACGAACGTATTGCAATCTTTTAGTGAGTTGAGTGAGTCACAACAAAGAACGGCTAAGTTAATTATAAAGCAATACGAGTCGATTTCTACTGAAAAAACCGGTTTAGGACGAACTCACTTAATAGAACATGCAATAGACACTGGCGATTCTGCGCCGATACGCCAAAGATATTATAGGTTACCGCCGGCGAAATTAAAAATAATTATTGACGAATTAGACGAAATGCTTGCATTGGGAGTGGTAGAAAAATGCGAAAGTCCGTGGTCGTCACCGATTTTACTAACGCCTAAAAACGACGGTAAACTAAGGTGTTGTTTAGATAGTCGGAAACTTAATTCTATTTATTACTAAAAAAGACGCGTACAAACTACCTTACGTATCCGAAATTTTAGACAATCTTAGGAACGCTAGATATCTAAGTAGTATAGACTTATCTAAGTCCTTTTGGCAGACGCCTCTTCGCGAATGTGATCGTGATAAGACTGCGTTCTATGTGCCTACTAGAGGAACATTTAGATTTGTGACTATGCCGTTTGGTTTAACGAATGCGCCTGCAACACAACAGCGTTTGGTGGATCACTTGTTTACGAACAGCCCTGAATTCGAAAACTCTGTATTCGTTTTTTTAGATGATATCGTGCTTATATCGCTATCTTTTAATGCTCATGTGTCACTATTAAATAAAGTATACGAAAAATTAAAATCGGCGAACCTTACAATAAACTTAGAAAAATCTAAATTCTTCCGTGATGAATTGAAGTACTTGGGCTACGTAGTAAACTCTAAAGGATTACAAGTAGACCCATGTAAGGTGGAAGCCATTCTTCAATATGCTACGCCTAAGAATAAAAAAGAAGTCAAAAGGTTCTTAGGCATTGCATCATGGTATCGGCGATTTATACCAAATTTTAGTACTATTGCCAGTCCTTTGAACAAACTTACCTCTACCGGTAAGAAAGCCGCACCATTTCAGTGGTCGGTGGAAGCTGATGACTCGTTTTGTAAACTAAAACAATTGTTAAGCTCCGCACCAATATTATCGTGTCCCGATTACGAGAAACATTTTCAAGTTCACACAGATGCGAGTGCGAGCGGCATCGGTGGGTTATTTACACAAGAAATAGATGGCGTGGAACTACCTATCGCTTACATGAGTAGGTCACTAAATGCACAGGAACAAAACTACAGTATAATAGAACGGGAGACATTAGCAGTTCCATCAGCCCTCGAATATTGGTGCTGTTATTTAGATAACGGGTTAAAGTTTGTTGTGTATACTGACCATTCCGCACTGAAATGGTTCCTAAACTTGAGCAACCCGACTGGTAGATTAGCTCGGTGGTGGGTTCGTCTGTCAGCCTTTAACTTCGAAATAAAGCATCGGCGCGGCGCAGATAATATTATAGCAGATGCATTACCACGATCCCTACCTGTAAATATAATTAACGCGAATAATAATAACGTGAATGACCCTTATGTTGCCACTGATCAATGGTATTCAGCCACCTACAATGGTTGTTTATCTTCGCCTAATGACTATCCAGACTATTCTATTAAAAATAATAAATTGTATCGTTTGATTAAATCTAGGTGTATGCTACGTAAGGACTTCGAATGGAAAGAAGTACTACCTTCTTCTGATCGAAATAATGCCATATTAGAGAACCATGCCGAACCCACTTCGGGGCATTTCGGTATATTTAAAACTTACAAGCGCTTAGCACTGCGTTACTATTGGCCCAAAATGCACGATGACGTAATTAAGTTCATAAATTCTTGCGACACTTGTATCGCGCACAAATATCAGAACCATGCACCATTGGGAACCATGGGACGACCCAAAGTGTGTTCACGACTCTTCCAAACCATTAGTGTAGATTTGGTGGGGCCACTACCCGTCACAAGAAAACAAAACGCCTACATCTTCGTAGTAACTTGTTGTTTTAGTAAATACTGTCTACTTTTTCCTATCAGGCACGCAACTGCTGAAATAATAACTAATATTTTGGAAGAAAAAATATTTTTAGTTCATGGTATACCATCTACAATTATATTGGACAATGGTAAACAGTTTGTAAGTGCTACTTTAAAAGCTATGTTGCGCAAGTACAAAATCCCTAATCTTCATTATACTCCTAAATATTCCCCACATGTAAATACGGTCGAACGCTATAATAAAACCATTGGTTCTACCTTAGCGGCGTTTGTAGGAAATGACCAGAGATTATGGGACACTCTCCTACCTAAGGTGCAGTTCGCATTAAATACTGCAGTTAATGAAGTCACGGGCTATACACCTAGTTTTTTAGTTTATGGACGTGAATTAGTTCCATGCGGCTCACACTATGTCGACACGGACGCTGATGATATAGTATACATACCTAGGAACGCTTACGCAAAAAACATAGGTCACTTATCAGGCATATTTGACAAAGTTCAGGCACTCCTCATTCAAGCTCATGCTAGGAATTCCCAAACGTATAATTTACGCCGTAAACCAGCTGAGTTTAATGTGGGAGACACTGTGTGGAAAAGGACTTTTTATCAGAGCGATAAGGATAAGTCCTTCTGTAAGAAACTAGCCCCTAAATTCGTGAAGTGCACAGTGATTAATAAAAAGTCGCCTCTCGTTTACGAGTTGTCGGACGCGTCTGGAAATTCTATTGGGTTTTGGCACATAAAGGACCTAAAACTTATACACTATGGTGCCTAACTATTTGTTACAAACCGTAGAAGACTTTCCCTTCTTTCTTTCTATATGCCGTCTTAGCTTGGACATTAGCGGACTCATAGAACTAACGCAGCTAGTCGGATTTTCCTTGTTAGCCACGTAAAATCCTCTCCTAAGGCGGGCGGTATTGTAGCGTATGACCGGTACCTACCGAGTGTACGTCATAATACCGTCCATACGCTCGGCCAATCAGAGAAGGCCATCGTCCGCGCTCGTGAGTTTTGCCCATATTTGGTTATGCGCCGACACAAACTCTGATGGAGGGCCCAGTATATATAGGGACCGACAGAGAGACCGCCACCGCTAATTATTGTTACCGTGCCTAACTACGTGCTACTACTACTACTTCAGACGTGTATCCTGGTCCCAGCTGTGGGTAGGTTACTACATTTACTGCGTTAGCGTACTGCCCATCTCTCTACCTGCTAGCTGAGGCCGGCTGACGCCGCCTACCTGACTCTATTGGTTGTGGCTCTCCTAATGCTGCTTTCCTTCAGGTTCCAGGTTCACCTTAAGGCTCCGGGCTACGCTCCTGGACCGCTACACTTTCCTACATCGCCATCGGCGTCACCTCTGCCGAAGAGTCTGGCCTGCCCTGCTCATCATACTCGCACCGCCGGCGCCTGCCAGCTCAGCCAACGTCAGCGAGGACCTGCACCGCTACGCGCAGCCCTTCGAGCAACCTGCCCTGCACACTACTGGAGGGAACAGCGTGGGAGACTGCAGCCCTTAGTGTTCAGGCCAGTGTCGTGTTGTTGGTCGGTCATACTCGTGGCAAGGGAAGTGAGACAATACTCGGCAATAAACGCATCTGGAACCTCCCTACTGCGTTTCTGTTCTAGAACCCGTTACAGCGTGTTTATATAAAGTTATTTAATTTCTATGTTATTCATGTAAATGTAATATCATTATGCCGATAGACATATCGATAGACAGTACGGCTTTACGCCCCAACGGAGCACCGAGGACTCCCTATATGTCATGATGAGACACATAAAAGACAGACTGGCGGAAAAGAAAATCGTCGTGGTTGTCTCACTCGACATAGAGGGAGCCTTCGACAGTGCATGGTTGCCGGCTATAAAGACAAGATTAGCTGAAACTGGCTGCCCACCAAACGTAAGAAGGCTAATTGATAGTTACCTGATGGACAGAAGGCTTCTTGTGCGATATGCCGGCGAAGAGGTTGCAGCGGAAACCACGAAGGGTTGCGTCCAGGGCTCCATTGGGGGCCCAACATTCTGGAACCTTCTTCTGGATCCGCTGCTCAAGGACCTGGAACATAGAGGGGACTACGGGCAAGCTTTCGCGGATGACATCGTCCTGATCTTCTCGGGACACGAGGCCGTGGGGATTCAGAGCCAGGCAAATCGTGCGCTCGCGCATGTGCAGGAGTGGGGAATACGTAGCAAATTAAAATTTGCGCCTAGTAAGACCAAGGCCATGCTTATAACCAATAAGCTCAAGCATGACTCTCCACATCTGCGCATGGGCGACCAGCCGATTAGTTACTCGCGTGAGATTAAAATCTTGGGTCTTACCATAGATGATGAGCTCACTTTTAACTCTCACCCGAGTAACATCTGCCAGAAGGCGATGGGTCTCTACAAGCAATTAACACGAGCACCCAAAGTCAGCTGGGGACTGCAGCCCGAGATTATCAGGACGATGTACGTCGCAGTGATAGAGCCCATCATGCTCTATGCAGCGAGCGCGTGGGCTTCAGCGTCCAATAAATCGGGGACTCAGAAGCAGCTTAACGCGGTGCAACGTGGGTTCGCACAAAAAATGCTGAAGGCCTACAGGACGGTGTCATTGAACTCGGCGCTGTTAGTCTCCGGGCTGCTTCCTTTGGATATAAGAATCCGGGAAGCAGCCTCCCTTTATGAGATAAGGAAAGGCTACTCCCGGAGAGTGATAGGGGACCGGGAGGTGGAGCGTCCTGTGGCTCATATAGATAACCCACACCCTGCAGAAGTGGAGCAGCTAACGTTTGACTGTGTGGTTGACGGTGCACAGCTCCTCCAGCACGAGCCAAGTAACCTGAAGGTCTATACAGACGGGAGTAAGATTCAGGGAAAGGTGGGGGCCGCGGTATCCCTGTGGGATAACGGGGCAGAGACCGGGAAGAAAAAGCTCGTGCTGGAGCGGTTTTGCACCGTCTATCAGGCAGAGCTCCTCGCGCTGAGTAAGGCGACTGAAATAGTACTTTCGAAAGGGATCGCGGCGGTCGACATATACTCGGACTCGCGTTCGGCTCTGGAGGCGGTCACAAGCGGCTGGTGTTCTCATCCCCTTGCGGTGCAAGTGCGCACTAATGTGGCGCGAGTCACCCAAAATGGAGGGCGACTGGCGCTACATTGGATAAAAGCGCATGCTGGGCTGCAGGGGAATGAGAGAGCCGACGAACTGGCCAAAGAGGCTGCCCTCAGGAGCAAGAGCCGCCCTGATTACGACAAGTGTCCGGTTTCATTCGTGAAGCGACATATCCGACAGGAGTCGCTTCACGAATGGAACCGTCGATACAGGGAGGGTGAGACCGCCGCGGTCACCAAACTATTTTACCCCGACGCCATCGATGCGTACAAGCTGGTCCGCAAGACTAGCCTGTCCGCATTAATGGTACAAGTGTTAACGGGGCACGGCGGGTTCTCCGAATACTTACACCTGTTTAAGTGTAAGGACAACCCGTCGTGCCTTTGCGACTCTGGAACGCGGGAGACCGTGCTCCATATTTTATGTGATTGTCCAATTTATGTGATGTCCAGATACAATGCCGAACAAGATATGTAGTCGTGCACAGAAATAGGTAAAGTGGGGCGTAAGCTCCTATTTGTTAAATATGACGACTGGACGCCCTAATAAACCTGTCTGTGCACGGCCTGCGCCGCAGCCCTCGTGCAGACCTGAATGAAATAGTTACCATGTTCATCATCATCATCATCATCAGCCTATATCAGTCCACTGCTGGACGTAGGCCTCCCCTATGGCGCGCCAATGAGCTCGGTCTTCAGATTTCCTCATCCAATCCCTGCCCGCTGCCTTTCAAATATCATCGCCCCACCTAGCTACAGGACGCCCTACACTACGTTTGCCGAGACGCGGTCGCCACTCAAGAACCTGACCGCTCCAGCGATCATCGGTTCTGCGGCATATATGACCTGCCCACTGCCACTTCAGTTTACTTATTCGCTGACCTATGTCGGTTACTTTAGTTCTCTGCCGAATGATTTCGTTCCGGATTCGATCCCTAAGAGAAACTCCGAGCATAGCTCTTTCCATAGCTCGCTGAGCAACCTTGAATTGGTGGACAAGTCGTATCGTGAGTGGCCACGTCTCAGCCCCGTAGGTCATTACGGGTAGAACGCACTGATTGAAGACTTTTGTTTTCAAACTTTGTGGTATGGGCGACGAGAAGACCCAACGAAGTTTCCCAAATGCTGCCCAGCCCAGCTGTATCCGCCTTTTGACTTCCTTATCGAAGTTGTTTCTACCTAATTGTATGATCTGTCCTAGGTATGTGTATTCGGAAACAACTTCGATGGAGACTCCATTTACGTCGACTGGTTCCGGATCGACATGCTTGTTGATCATAATTTTTGTCTTGTCAGAGTTCATCCGGAGACCAATCCGCTGAGACGAGGCAGCCAGACTGTTCAGCATCTGTTTTAATTCTTGCAACGTTTCAGCTATGACAACAATGTCGTCTGCGAATCGTAGGTGAGAGATGCGTTTGCCATTTATATTGATGCCGTGATCTTTCCAGTCCAGCAGCCTGAACATATCCTCCAGTGCGTTTGTAAACAGTTTTGGTGATATGACATCACCCTGTCTCACCCCGCGACGCAGGTGGACATGTTCAGTATGCTGATTCTGTACTACAACGGTCATTGTTGCGGATTCATAAAGGCATCTCATCACTTCGATGTATCGCCAGTCGACTTGGCATCGTTGCAAGGAATCCAGAACAGACCAGGTTTCAATAGTGTCAAAGGCCTTCTCATAATCCACAAATGCTAGACACAGGGGCCTATTGTACTCCTCCGTCTTCTCAATTATCTGCCGCACTGTGTACAAGTGGTAATTTCAATACGAGGTATGCAACCCTTGTCGACACACTAGACATTTCAACAATGCTGTCAGCTAAGGATCGATGGACCAGAAACCCGACGCCACCTTGGGAACGTTGGTCTCCTTCTCTGAAGTACAGAAGATGGCCCGACTCCAAGGTTATGGTGTCCTGCCCCGCTCTTCGGACTTCACACAGACCTAAAACGTGCCATCTTATGCACTATTACCATGTTAGATATAAGAATTAGGATAAGTAAATATGTAAACTAAGATTTCTTGTATAATAATGTATCATGAACTTCATGTAAATATGGATACACTAATAAAGGATTCCCCAGGCGATGAACGAATGAGAATGGAGACGGACGAATGTTGTAAAAAAAGATCTTCGACATAAATCGAAGGAACTGGGCTCAACACCCTGTGATGACGGGTGCCATTAAAAAAAAGAATATCATTATGTAAATGTAATATCATAAAAATATCTAAATAGTTTTATGATATTACATTTACAACATCGTGTTTAGAACATTTTTTTCTTCTTTATTTTATTAACCAATAGCATATTATTCGGCTATCAACAAACTTATGACAGGCGTAAGAAAATAACAAACAAATCAACTAATAATTTTGGCAACACGTCTGACAGGAAACCCCTAAAAATTATTGCCTACATAAGAAGTTCTTTTGTACATTCAGCTTTGAATCAGGGCCAAACTAAGGGATCACATTACTTGATATTTCTACAGATAGTCACTATTACTTTAGACGAATCCGAAAAGAGGTTGAAATCGAGAAATCTAAAAATAACATAGCTATTCGGGCAGATCGCTTCTAGAAATCTTAGTATCCAATCGATGAAGATTGCGTGATCGTAGTAACATTTTGTATATGTATAAAATAGAGACGTGTTATTTAAATACCATTTAGTACGAAAATGGTAATATTAGCACTTCTGGTAGTAAAAATAATTTAGGCACCAATCCAAACCAATAAATGGAAATTTCTATAAATATTCATTGCTCATCAAAACAGGCTAAAAGGAAATTTGAGATTATCGCTGACATATATTTTCTTCACTAATTACTAGAATTTTAATCACATCTTAAAAGCTCGAGTAAGCCGTTATGTGGTTAAAACAAGCTTGTCCAATATTATATGACTCACTATCAGCCAGAAACCAACGGTTACGGTCTTTCTGATATCTAAGATCTCCATACAAAATCCATAAGTGCCAATGTCATTACACACAGTTAAGATATCTGATGGAAGCAACTTTTTTACTACAGCCTCTACGTTTTACGACAGTTGATATTATCAGCAAGGGTATTTTTTTAGCGTGGAAGGGTTGCAAGCGAGTACATTGCAGATAAGGCTTATTAATAAAGCGTTAGCCACCTACCAAGTTTCTATCACTATTTTAGATCTGCGTCGTTGATGTCCTGATTCCGAAAAAGAAAATTCTCGAGAGTACATTTAACTATGATTGCCTAATGGAGAAACTATATTACTTTCATCCACGTTGGCGTATGTCCTATGCGTATGGTTTTTAAAGATGTTTTTTTGAAAGATAATGTTAACAAAATTTTAGAAATATCTTTAGTAAAACACGAGGACCTGTATCTGCTTCAATGCGTAGTAAATCATTGTTAACTTTGGTTTATTTTTTATATAGTTCCATTCAAATTTATTTGTTAGCTATGCTTAGCAGAGAACTATGACAGATCTGATGTAATACAACATCAACCTTATCATGTGTATTTTATCAAAAGGAAACACGAAGCGCTACATGACGGGTAAATTAGATAATTGTAATGTAAAAGACGCCCCGAGGCGTTGCCAGTGAAATGCCGCACACGTATGGTTGTCTAAATTGGATTGCATTCGTAATGCTTTCATTGCAAGAGCTTTATTTAAAATGGACTACACGTAAGCATGTAGCTCAATCAAAATCAATATGTATTAAGCTGGTATGTATAATTGGCTGAATGTTTATCTGTTTTACTAATAAAGTGATGTATGTGACTTAACTCATGAACATAAATATCATTTGACTTTCATTTTAATCAGTCTTTTTTATAAATAATTCAAATCAATGAACGAACTAAAATTACATAACTATACGGTCAATATTTGTATGCCTAGTATAATGTATGGGCATGTTATACCTTATTTTTCACGGAATACTATTAAAATATCGTCATATCATACAAAGGCCACACATACATCGATCCAATTCATTACTTCGAAAAGAAAACATAGTACAACACTACTCAACATAACATACCCATAAAACTTCTCGTTTAGTCACCCTGAAAGGATTTAAATTGACACCACCATTTCCTCACATTCGTTCAAAGTAAATTTAACGTTCAAATTGAAAACAAATGTAATGCACGCCTCTCGGATAGATGGTAGAAATGTGCTTAATTTTGATGCACCATTAAGCTCATATTCTGAACATTCATTAATCTTTTTCTGTTCGGCGTCGGTAAAATTGTATCCATCGATACGTTTACTAACTTTACTAAAAGTGGGTCAAGGAGAATCTAGTATAAAAATCGTTTTGAACTTCATAAGTTCAGTGTTCCAAAGTGTTTCATTTTTATGGTTAGCAAAGTTTATGTTGAATATTTCAGTGTTTATGACGTTTGGTTTATTTCGTTGTTTATGATTTTTTGAGTGCATCACTATTTCCCCCCGTGGGATCTCCACTTTGTTGTGGTGGGGGGGCTCAGTAACCGTGGGTTTGAGGTACACCCACGGTGAAGCTAAGCGGGATCCCGGGAGGGGATGCTCCACGTGGGCTTGGGTGAGGCCTGCGTAGGATGCGTCCCAAGGTGCGGGTGCGGGGGACAGTTCTGTCAGTCCCTCGCAGTCGGGTGCGATCGCAGGAGGAGAGGCGTGTCGGTGTTGCGTTGCCGCGCGCCCTATCTGCCGCGTCCAAATGTGGGCGCACCATCGTTGCGTCGCGGTGGGGCCGCAGAAGAAGAGGAGATGTGGTGTTGCGTTCCCGTCCTCCCTATCCTCTGCGGCCGCCTGGGTGTTTTAGTGGCGGAGCCCAACACCTTCATCCACCGCCAAGGGAGTTTCGTTCGGGACCCGCCTGACCATCTGGCGAGCCAATACCCGTCGGGGGGGTAGCGAGGAATGCTTCGGTGAAACCCTACCCTCCGACACAATACATGGGTACATGGAGCACGTGTTGGTTTTTAGTCAGTAAGAGTCTGACAGTCCCCTTCCTCCTTCCCCCCCAGGGCGGAGGGACTCCATGATCATTTTCCAATCCGACACCAAAAAAAAAAGTGCATGACTATTTGGGTCATCGATTGGTTATAGTGATAGTAAAGATGTTTATAGGTTTTAAATTGTAGATATTTTATGGTATGGTAGGTATATGGTTCGAGTAGGTGTATGACAGATTAACACTTTTGTGTGTCACGATTAACGCGCTCAATGAGACCTCATTTTTTATGTTTTACTACAGTTAAACTGTAGAATACATCTTGACTTTCATTAAAATCAACAATAGTATCCATTATCAAAAAAAAAAACTTAGAATTAACAGCAACGATTACAGTCATTGCGAACTTACAATAATGAAATCTTTTCTAATTTTAACCAATGTCAAACTTGAAAAATTTTATATGACTGTGCTTCAACTATAGATGAAAAACTTGATTGCCTTGTTTTGTTTAATAATAGAAAACAATACGGTCAACATGCAACTCTAAGGATCGTGCAAACAAATTACTGTTCTGCTGTAATTAAAAACATTATTTGGTTTACTTCAATATTTTCCACAGTCAATAAATACTTACGAAGGTAACTTGGCTTTACTTTAACAGATCGTTTGTAGCTTCAGTAAAGAACATTGTCATTGTACAAATATTAACATTAGCTTCTAAAGAACACAAGTAGTCTAAACGTCCAGCGATGATACTGAGAAACACCAGATGTCATTTCTAAGTCTATATTTTAATAGCTAAATGGTACTTTTAAACAATTTAAAACAAAATAATAGTTAGGTAATTATTATTATAGACTAGAGGATGCCCACAGCTACGTCCGCAATATTTTTGAATTTACCCGTTTTATCGATCCCGTGGGTATTTCGCGAAATTCCTTCTTAGTGCACCCTTACGGTCCCCAAGGAACATAAATGCCAAGTTTCAGCTTCCTGCGCCCAATAGTTTCGGCTGTATCGTGTCTGTCAGTTAGTCAGTAACGCAATTTATAAATTAAGATAATAATAATATATACAGATTATACATACATGAACAAATGAACTGAAACTTTTAATCGAGTGCCAATCACCGAAATGAATATATTCTCAATGCATGCCAGTGAATGTCGGCTTACTTGATAGGTGACGTTTCCACTCCTCGTTCATAGGATATAACACATTCTGTTTTGTTATGAAAAAGGTTGAGTCGATTTTGCTTTCATGTATTTTCATGGCAATTTTAATTGAGGCTCGTGCCTCTCCAATAGTTTGGCTGGTAGTTTAATCAGTTTATGTACAATCTTCTCAGTTTATGTTTTTCATACTACTATCAGCGCTCAATATTTTATGTCAAAATAAATTAATATACAAAACACAAAATATTAGATACATAAGTAGATCATCTATTATTGTTCAATATTTTATAGTATCTCCATCTAGATACTAAAACATGCCTACTGCACAAAAAATAAGCCCGAAAGGATAGAATTCTCACAGTCATTTAAATGCATGCTTATGCTAATAGTTATAAGCTGCTTACCGTAATTTACTTGAAAATTAAAATATATTCTTAATTAATAAACGTTTGAAAACATGAAGATTGTGTTCTCTAGCTCTTAAATATAAACTCAAAGGAATCAAGTTAAATAAGCTCTATCCAAACTAACTCTTATATATCGCATACCACATCCAAAATGGCTTAAGAGATTGGCCACGATCCAGGGAGCTAATAAGATTAGTATTCTTTGGCCAACACACCACTAATAGCATATTATACTAAATGTTACCAACCTACTTAACTTCCCAAGTACACAGATTTGCCAAAATAAAGTCCCGAAAAAAAACAAGCCAGAAAAGGGATATATCACGGCGACTAACGAGACCCGAACTCTCCAAACTATCTGTGATAAATAACCTAAAAGTTTAATATCAGATACTTTGTTTGTTACTTACTTTTAGTTTGCTCTTTGTTTACTTTCCATCCGACCCTATTAATTCTGATACTTAGAATTCGACCCTAAGGAAAAAAAAATTGAATTTTGTGAAGGGGAAGTTGCCATACAGGCTGGACCTAAGTCATAAGGAGAAAGTTTTTAGAAGAATGGAAAATATGCCTTTTTTCTTAAATGTGAAGCTTTGTAAATGAACACATAAATGAGCTGACTTTAGCTGAGAAGAATAGTATGTTCTTAATGTATATAAACGAAATGTTACGATTCCTTTGAAAAGTGAAATCACCAAGGCTATAGTCTCCCACCAGTTTATTTTCCTTGTTTACAATGTTCTAAAAACGAGGCTCATACTGCAAAACTTTGCAACTTCGAGAGGCCATCGCTAAGATAACGACGATTTAATGACATGTATCATTAAGAACTACATTATGTCGAAGTTTTAGCCAACTTAAATTTACATAAACAACGAACGTAATAAATGTATATTTTTGGGCAAGTTTCTTTTTGTTCTTTTTTTTAATTTATCATCATTTATTTTGGAACATTTGGGTAAGTTATTAAAATATTATAACAAGTGTAAGTAAGTAAATTAAACTAAATTATGTTAATTTTTCACAAGCTAAATTTGTACCACGTAAACTCGTTTACTTTAGCGTAGAAAAAGTTAACAAAGACTGAGCTCTCATAATAAATTAACTAAACTTTGTATATTTCTAGCCAGGTCATCAGTCAAAATTGCTTGAGTTTAGGCAAAAGCACAGAATATATTTCAGAGACTGTCTTACTTGCCGAAGTTCAGAAACTGTTCACGATAAATCACACTTGATTAACTAGGAGTATATTTAGCGCTTATTAACTAGATCGGCGCACTTAAGGCGGTTTCAGATTAGCGTATTTTTCTGCGCGTATACGGTCGTTTCAGCATACGCGCTTACACGCGCTTCAAAAAACCAGACTCACGTAAACGGGCGTGTTCGCTCGAAACGGTAGTGACGTCTTGTCAGTGCTAACATGGATTCTGACGGCTCGTGGTTATACGAGCTTAGAAGCGCGTCGACACTCGTACGAGCTGCACGTGTGCCAAAAGGCGCGCCTATACGCGCCTACACGCGCTTCCAAAAACGAGCTTATACGCGCGTATAAAACGCTAATTTGAAACCGCCCTTAGGCGTGCTTCGCACTTATCTACTTAGGTAAACCCTTCAGTTGATTGGCGCTCTGGCTCTGACTGGCAATATCTCGACGAGCACATTTATGTCTAAAGACTAATAATATTCATAGAAATATCTTCATCTAGACATGATCCAATATCCTTTTTTAGAATAATATCGGGCGTAAATATAATCAAAAGTAGCTGTATCGTCGCGTCAAATTTTATCAGCAGATGTATCCGATACTTGGATAACTTTCTCATTATTGACATTCTTGATATTATCAGAGACTAACTACTTAAGAAAGCTATATAATTATTATAATCTTCAATCATATTTTCACTTTTTAAAGCAACAATAGGCATTTTTCGTCGCTGCCTGTCAACAACGTCTATTTAGTGCTGACATAGTTACTTCTTTCATTAAAAGTCGATTTTACATTTTACTTGAATGTATTCAGGTCACCTTTTTTCACCGCGACATTTTAAGGTATAATTAGTAGCTTGCGAGTTATACTTTAATAATGTAATGAAATATAATAAATGTTAAGAGTTGGTAAGAAATTTTCCGTCCAGAGGTACACTTCAGCTAGATCGATCGCCGTTATAGCCAATTAGACACTAGTACCTCATTTGACCCCGCGAACATGATATTTTTAATCTGATCCTCCAAATTGAATCTTGATTAAATCCAACGTAATCTCCAACTAAGAAGCCATACAGATCTTTGTCATCGAAAATTTTTGATGAGGCTCTTTGGATTAAAATATTTCCGAGGCCGATTCATTAACTCTGCAAGTAAGGTTGTTACGCGAACTAATAAAGAGATCCTTATATTAATTTCCGTCAAATCCACAGCCGGTCTTCAAAATTATCAAACAAAAAAGGATGTATTACACAAAGAGATTAACGAACGATCCTTTTGGTTTAATGAAGCTTAGAAACCAGAAAACGACAGATTATGGAGAGAGGAACGCTCCCGTATAATAAGACACTCGTTAAGTTTTTTCGTTTGGAGAATTGAGAATTGAGGCTGAGCGGTAAGCTGTTAAAAATGAAAGTGAATTATACAGTCCTCAAGGCATAATGAATGCCGCAGATTTATGCAAATGGAATTAATTTTTGGTTGTCTTTTATCTTTATAAATAAAAATGAATCTCCAAAATGTATGTACGCGCATAACTTCCAAACAACTGCACCAAATTGAATAAATCTTTCTATTATGTGTTTCTTACAGTCAGAAAATGGTTTATATTAAAAAAAATAATAGCAAATTTAAAAAAAAAATGGTGGTACGAAGTTCGCCGGGTCAGCTAGTATATAATAGAATGATGTAGGCTTTAACAGCCAAACTTACCGTAAACTCTATTTCATTTTGCAAATAATCTGAGCATTTTAGTCAGTAAATTATCTGATATTGAAATATTAATACAAGCGGAAGTTTTGTTTGATTTTGACACAATGGAATATTGTTTACAGCGTTCGGATTGTCACAGTCGTCTATCAGATTGAAATCGAGAGTAGGTCACCAGAGACTATTAATATATTTGTATTATCAACTTTTGTTACAATTTTTATTTTTTCAGCGCTTGATATTATTTCAAATATTATAGTAGTAAATTAATTTAAAGAAAAACAAAAATCCCGACTGCGTAAAAACTAATTTTAAAAAATACGTGAAAAATAAAAAGATATAATATATATAATAAACTTAAAAGAAAGAAACTAGCCCAGTAGTTTAGAATTCTGTTAAGTAATACTAAATAACTACACAATTGAAATAGTTTTAAAATCGATACACACATAAAACAAATCATAAATTCTAATGCAGAATAGAACGACTCACAGTTGGGGCCCTTTCAAATTTTACCAAACAAATCTTCCCAAGGGGCCCTAATCTTTTTTTTTAATTTTATACTTTTTAGTTACGATTCATTAACTTCGTTATAAGATGGTAAATTTCACAATCTACTCATTTCATTGAGGGAGTTAATATCGTGGGGATTATTTTAAGTAACTTGCGGTGGTCTAAACTACTTTCAATTAGTAGACGCGGAGAATCTTAACACCGTGATTCAGAAACGTGCATCAAATGAACAACGCCATCTATCGAGCTTGGTGGTAAACTTTTTTTACTCAGTGACTTGGTGATGAATTAAAGTTATTTTTTACCAAAAATATTTGTTCTTCATGCTTTTTCACTGTTTTTTTGTTTGTATATCGTTTATACTTGAAATAAAAGCTTAAATCAATAAGTAAGAAAATGAGCGACAATGATTGTTTTGTTAAACAAATTTAAATCGTTGTATATCCTAAACTATTATTTAAAATGAAAAATGATAAAAGAAACCTAAAGATGATTTTAAAATACCTATTCAACGACACCCCACTTGACATAGTTCATTGACTTTTTTTTTTCAATTTGACAATATGGCGTCTGGTTGTCGCTGTGGTGAATTTTGATTACTGTCATGTCTTTAGTGACACTCGCAAGGTTAAGACGAATCGATTGACGTAAGAATCATCAAAATCAGCTTACGCATTTGGTCTCTACAAACATACATACATAGACTGATAAACACATTACCCTCCCTTGGGTCGCGCAGTCGGGTAAAAAGTATTGACAACAATTTTGCTGTCTTGACTATTCCTGAAACGACTTTTTAGATACCGTAATTCAATGAAATATGTGTAAGTAAGTTCTTTGTGTACAACTGAAGTGATAATTAAAACTGAAGCATGTACTTCAAAGTAAGGTGTTCACGCAAGCTTCTAGTAGTTACAGGCTCTTACAAGAAGTAGTAATTTCGCTCGTTCCCGACTTTAACTTTTCGAAAAATAGTCATAAACTTCTAGTGCTGGTTCATTAGTGGAAATGAAGTTCTTTATAGTGATCGCACGCTGTGAAAAGGAAGGAGACTGAATGTCGGAAAGAGCAGCGTAGAGCGTGTTTCGAATAAAGTTATTTAATTTCTATGTTATTCACATAGAACGTTGGTTATTAGACTTAACATTTAATACTTCAATACTTCAATACTTTATTGCTTTTCCATAATGTGTTTACAGGTGGAAGGTACATGAATTCTTAAGCTAGATACAATTATGGACCCTGTTGGGCACAGCATAGTTTATAATAAAATCATTTGTTCATAAATAACATTCAATAGATTGTTTTCTAAAATTAATAAATGGGTCTTAGAATAGTAGAGAGAGGAATATATTCTATGTATTTAAATATATTTATAATAAAGTCAAAGTACACTCTATATTACTATAAAAATTATAATTGGTAGAGTAAGTAACTATTTATTTTTATATATTTCATTGTTTATTTTTAATATAATAAAATTATTTTGTTTGTGCATTTTAATATTATACTGAATCGTTATGTCAAATATGTAAGTGTAAGCGATAATTTATTATTTAAAATATTAAGCAATGGATTAGATTATTAGATTTTTATTGTGGTCTCATTCATAAAATCTTTGACATTATAATAAGTTTTACTATGCAGAAATAGTTTTAATTTATTTAAAAATGAATTGTAATTAGTTTCCTTTTTTATATTTTCTGGCAGCTTATTGTAAATCTTTATTGACATTACATACGGGCTTGTGGAGTGCATAGTGAGGTGTGAAGATGGTAATACCAATCTATCTTTGTGTCTTAGAGGTATTCTAGATTGTATATCTTCTCTTTTTGTGAAGAAGTCAGGGTACTTTCGAACAAATTTACTTATTTCTAAAATATAGATGCAAGGTAAGCTTAGAATTTTGAGATTATGAAAATATGGTTTACATGAGTCTGTTGTTTCTATGTTAACTAATATTCGTAGTAATTTAATTTAATTTAGATAGTTTTATGATATAACATTTACAACATCGTGTTTAGAACATTTTTATCTTCTTCATTTTATTAACCAATAGCATATTATTCAACTATCAACAAACTTATGACAGGCGTAAGAAAATAACAAACAAATCAACTAATAATTTTGGCAACACGCTTGACAGGAAACCTACAAGATTATTGCCTACATAAGAAGTTCTTTTGTACATCCAGTTTGGAATCAGGGCCAAACTAAGGGATCGCATTACTCAATATTTCTACAGATTGTCACTATTACTTTGGACGAATCCAAAAAGAGGTTGAATTCGAGAAATCTAAAAATAACATAGCTATTCGAGCAGATTGCTGCTAGATATCTTAGTATCCAATCATCAGTAAACGCAATCTTCATCGTAGTAACATTTTGTATTTGTATATATAGAGACATGTTTTATAAAGACTTTTAGTACTAAAGTGGAAATACTGGCACTTCTTGTAGTTAAAAGAATATAAGCACAAATCCGAAATCAATAAATGGAAACCTCTTTAAATATTCTGTGCTCATTAAAACAAGCTTAAAGGAAGTTTGAAGGCAGTAATTTGATATTATCGCGGTCATATATTTTCTTCACTACTTACTATAATCTTAATCACATCTTAAAAGCTTGAGGAAGCCGTTATGTGGTTAACAGAAGCTCGCCCAATATTATAAGGCTCACTATCAGCCAGAAACCAACGGTTACGGTCTTTTTAATATCTAAGGTCTCCATACAAAATCCATAAGTGCCAATGTCATTACACACAGTTGAGACATCAGATGGAAGCAAATTTTTTACCACAGCCTCTACGTTTTACGACAGTTGATATTATCAGGAAGAATATTTTTAGCGTAAAAGGGTTGCAAGAGAGTACATTGGAGATAAGGCTTATTTATGTTGCGTAAGCCATCGACCAAGTTTCTATCACTAGTTTAGGTCTGCGTCGTTGATATCCTATGTTGGTAAAACAAAATTCTCGAGAGTAAAGGACAATGGCAGATCTCCATATATCAAAATGTCTGAAATTAAATTGAAGCGTAAAGTAATAAAAATATATCAAAAAAATCGGCGTAAGTATCAGAGTCTATAAATGATTCTATTTTCACTCGGGAAAGCCGGAAAAAGAAGATATCGGTGTTTTAATTTTTAGAATGAACAATGTAGATACCTTTGAATTATCAAATGACATATTTCAGATTGACATAAAAACGCAGAAGTATTCTGTCTTAGACTATTATTATTAGTAATAGACGGAGGCGATCCGAGCCTAAGACCATCACAAAAAGGTCTAACATAGTTGGCCGTGTGGCCCCACATTACCCGTAAAAATTTAATAGAACTTAATTTGAAACTTAGAGACTTCGTTCATAGACATTTTGATTTATTCGTATAAAGATTCTGACGCATAAACAGTGACGTTATAATTTTATCGATACTTTTACTTTACAGACTAGCTTCGGACCACGGATTTGCCGATGTGGGTGACAGTTATTGCAAAAAAAGGTAGTCTTTGCGCTATTGTGATGTATAAGCTACACTGCAATATTTCTTTTAAAATACTTTTTCACGATAGAGTATCCTCAAAAAATGTTTTGTTTATTAAAGTTTATTTACAATACCATCAGCCGTATTTTCACAGACAATCAAGTAGTCAAGATAATCCATCAGCAAGTAGCCTTTAAATATAATCTCATTGGTTCATAGGTACCGTACTATAGATACATATGTGCTCGACCCAGTTCTTGAAAAAATGGTCTTTCATTGTTGTCCCGGGATAGGTCTATCATTAATTCATTATAGACAGGTTTATTGCAGCCAATAAGCGTGATATTGTAGTGATCGACCGAGCAGAGTGACTCGCATTGATAGTCGTCATGACCATATCGCATGACGGCAATCTCGTGAGAGCAGAAAAAGAGAAGGAGACCTAAAATTTGGACCCAGCTCATGAGATTGTCGATATGTGCGGTGTGAACTCGGCGATCATTGTGTAGTAGCGATAGCTGTGTCAATAAATGGACTAATCGTCAAGAATCTCTACAAACATCAACATCAACGATCAATTTCTTGATTCAGAGGAGCCAAACAAACAGTGACTCTAAAGACAAAACTAATATTTTTAACAACAACACTTTTTGAGTTCGGTGCCAGTTAGAAGTACGCACACAATTTTATTTTCTTTCTTGCTCACCATGCGGGTTCCTGGTTTAATTCTTTTAAATTATTTTGATTTCTTACTTATTTTAAACCAAGGTTTCAGTTCTATAAGGGCGTAATTAATTTGCCCTATATAGATATGATTTTGTTAAGATTTGAGATTTTTTCTAATTAAGCCAATGACACTTTCAGTGATTTTTTCTATTTTATTTTTTACTAAAAAACTAGAGGATGCCCGTGGTTACACCCGCGGTATTTAAGGCTCTCGCTGCTCCCGTCGCTCATAGCGCGATGTTATATAGCTTATAGCCTTCCTCGATGAATGGGGTATCTAACACTGAAAGATTTTTCCAAATCGGACCAGCAGTTCCTGAGATTAGCGCGTTCAACCAACCAAACAAACAAAAAATAAATAATAAATAAGTAAAACATTAAATATCAATTGCTTTTACTTGAAAATGTAATTTAAAAATAAATTGAATCGTAATTTATTTCTTGGTGTTTGAGTTTGGATTTATTCACATATTTTTTGAGCATTTTGACGCCCCATGGAATAAACCTGTATTATACTATTACTGACTTTTTACTGTTATACCATTTACGGTATCTATGGGTCGGGATACACTTATGGTACTTTTTAAATTTTTTGCTGCTGTAATTTTCAACGATTTTCCTTAAAACACTTTTGTTCTTTGGTAATATTTCATTTATTATTTACTAGAAAAATTACGAAATATATTTTTACAAATTAAGTTCTGCGGCTACATTTCGGTAAAGTAATAGTACTGTAAAATATTTCAGCAAAATTGCTGGTTAACGCGATAACAGGTTTACTATCGTAAATTTTGTGGTAGACATTTTCGGTAATTCACCATTACAGTTATCATTCGGGACATAAATTTATACCTACTATGCGTATTGTAGGTAACTTGCTCGCGCTCTGCAACTCAAGAACGTGTTTCTACATTTAGTACATATTACGCACACTAATACTAATATGCTGAAAGCTCCCCCGAAGTTAATAAATCTGACGTCGACATGTCTGTTGATATCACACTAACCGAACTTTACATTACGATAATATGACTACCAACATTTTCTATAAAATACGGGTTACACTACTTTACCCTTTTATGGTTATTTAAATTTTACCACAACAAGTCGGAAACTGAACATTACAATCTCTCTCCTGTAATGAAAAAACACGTTTAATAATTCAGTAAAGCAATATTATGCCTATGATTTTTAAGAAATTTACAAGAATAATTCGGTAAGTAAATAATACTGGAATGATATTAATAATTCAAGATCGTAAGATTGTATTGGTACCCCAAAGATTTTATGAATACATTTTCCGTAATATGTATTTTAGTGAATAACTAATTCTGTGTATATTTAATAGTTACACTTAATACTGTAAACTTTTCGGGTAAAAATTAGCTTTTCCGTCATATAACAATGTTGTCATAGTTACATTTTGTTGAAGAGGTAAACCCCAAAAATACTAAATATTTTTTCCTCTAAAATTTGACTTTTGTGAATACGCGTTTATTCCCTGGGGACGTCGATTTATCAACATTCAATAGATATTAATTCTGAGTAAACCAATAAGGATTTTTTGCAAACTTTATCGATATTTTATCAAAATTCATTTTGAGAAAGCCCATCAATAATCTAGTTAAAATTAGTGACACTGTCAACCTACGAAGATTCGAATCGAAACGTCATTTGTATATTTATCTTTCTCTTACAAGAGAAAAAATCTTAAGTCAAAGTGAACTACATAATATATTAGGCAAGTTTACTATTTTTATGTGGTCTCTATTAGTTCCTTACTTTATGTATTCTGTAGCATCTAACCAAAGAAATATAACCTAAGGCATAGAAGTAACACTAAATAACAACAGCGGTTGCTATGATTGATATCTTCTTTCTAATGGCACATGCAGTATGATAGAAAGAGCTGTCGATAGGTTAAGCAGCACGCTCTTATAGCAGCGTCGTGGTAGGCAAACAGTAGACAAAAGTGTTGTTCGTAACAGTGATGATTTATCGATAAATATTTTTGGTCAAATGTCTAACTTTAGTATGTATCGATATATTTAAGCCGTAGAAGTAAACAACTAAAATATTGAAATTTTAGTTTTTGCTGTTGACGCCGGACAGTGCTTTGCAAAGACTTGACAGACAGACAGTCCTAAAAAAATCACGTGTTTAATTGTTCGTTTTAGCCATAAAATCTATTGACAAAAAGTATTCATAAACTAATGAGCGATGCGTTGCAATGAGATGCTAAGAAACTGTCACTTAGATTATGTATTGTACGAATTATACCAGATTGGCTAATGCGGCACGGCAGGCTTTGGCAATTTGTTTGCGTCGCATCATATCACATTGCTTGCTATCGCTAACGTTGGACACTGCTCGATTTTTTTAGAGTTGTAGGTAATCCGACTGCCACGCCGAAGCTTGCGGGTTTGATTCCCGCTCAAGTCAAACATTTGTGTGCATGAATATGGATGTTTGTCTTGGTCTGGATGGTACTATGTATAATATGTAATATATTTACAGAAAAGTATAAGCATGTTTATGGATTGTCTAGTACCCGTAGTACAAGATATGCTTAGTTTGGGACCAGATAATGTTGTGTGAATGTGAAAGAATATTATATTTTATGGTAGAATATTATGTAGCGGACCACAAGGCAGGGGGCTTATTCACTATGACCACTGAAATACCATGTTCAAGACGTGTGTCGTCGTGACGCGCACTAGACGTAAACGTGTTTCAGTTACGTGACGTACCACGACAATCAAAATATTGTATTCAGTATGCCATACGACAGCTTGTCTATGCCTAGTTATCAATTTCACAACATTCGTTCATAAATCTTAATGCCGGTTTGCCGGCTCAATTTCGATTTTATAAATATTATTTTACTAACTTGTAATTTTTACTAGAAGCTACAGTACAAATAGAAAAGGCTAATAAAACTTAAATTATATTAATTTAGTTCAATTTCGCCAGGAACAATCTCAAAATAAAAAATTGATCTTCAAAGTTTAGTTCATCTTTTGTAGGTACTTAAGTCAATTTTTGAACGAAAACATAATGATGACATTGATGACAGACATGACAGTTGCAGTCGCGCTACAATATAAAAAAATATAAGTGCGGTTAGTGCAGCAAATAGCCCAATTCTAACAGAATCTAATAAATCATAATGGATTTATTATTTATCCGAAGACGAGTGAGACGCTGGCGCCAGCGACAGGCGTCACTTTTGATAAAACATAATATTTAATTAAATAACTTTGACACGGACACTGGTAAATAAAAAAGCAAATAAACTTATCATTTAACCACTAACGGACACTGAAAATAATATAAAACAAATCAACTTATTACTTATTTATCCTTTATCGTTTTACAATAAACGCGTTACGTGCATGTTACGTGACCTCTTAGCTCACGGAATTTTGACAACTAAAACCGTGTCCGAAACGTGCTTGTCAAACTTGAAGTTGGCATAGTGAATACCGTTTAAGCCAATAACGTGGCGACGTGGGTAACTAGCACGTTAAAACACGTTAAGACTTCAAAATGGTCATAGTGAATAAGCCCCCTGGACGTCTTTGATCAGTCAGGATAGCACTAATTTGATAAATAATATAGAAGTAGGTAGATTAATTAAAATCGTTGTAATTATTATATTTTTTATTAATATGTTCAAACTAAAATTACACACCTTTTGTTTAGCTTTGGATAAATAATTCTACTGGGTGTGCAATGTCCGGGCATAAATGTAATAAAGGCACAGCTTTCGGTTTTGAACGACGCCAGGTGCTTTCTGTCTTTAAAAAACAGTCTTTTTCAAAATGACGTGAATAAATATGATGGTACTTCTGCTAAATCAAACTTGGCCGTCCAACGGCATTTATCCAAAGTTTTCTTGTGACGTCATTAATAGGCAACCTGTAATAAAAAACACCTTCTTAATAATAAAAAATGCTACTCACATCCCTAACCCATCTACTATTTTATAGATGTAATAAAAATGTAAGCCTACACACACGCGCGTACAGTGGAACACTTGGCTTTACTTTTAAGGTAGGTATCTAAGTAAATTATGTACGTTAAACTGCGCTTCCTATCAAACGCGCGATAGAAAATTAGACCGCTGGACGTTTTTGTTTATTGCCAACTTAGCAACCGCGGCTACCCGCTATCGCTTCCAGCTACAGTCTTACATTCATGTCCGATAGTTAGTTTCCGTATTTATCCCTCATTTAAAAACATCGATATCTCCTTTCACTGTCAAATCCCATCACAAAGGCTATTAAATCAATAAATGTACACAATAACAATTTGTGAGTTAAATTCATAACACATACGTATGCAAGCTGTTCCCTTGATTTGCAATACAATGATATTGTGTAAACTTAACACTCATTATAGCATTAATACGAGAAAAGTAAAAAAAAATTGTTGGAAAATTCCGACTCACTGCTAGAAGATAAAGTTTCTCCTGTTATTTCCGTTCCGAGAATAGCGGAATCCACATCCTGATATCACATACACGATGTGTAGTAATTAATGAGTACACTATTTAATTATTATAAGCTTACTTACTATTTAAATGCAAAAAAAATATTAAAAATGTAAACACAAACGTCCAACAAATTTAACACTGATGACAGATCACAGCACGGCTATTTAGAGAATGTAGTCAAAGATATGAGTATGTAAAGAGTCTATGCCTCTTTAAATGAGACGCGTAATTTGACGTTATGATTAATCAACTAAGACCAACTGACATTACATGTTGCACGTTCGGTATAAGGAAATTTATAGGGCATGTTCTCTCTAGTCTAAACGTAGTCCAACCTCTCTGCATCTAACTGTCACAGCCAAGGACAAAAGCAGAGCTGCACATTTAAAATCGATTTTATGTGAAATCGATACAACATTAAAACGATGCTGTGAAGTTTAGTTCCATTTTATTTGATTTAAAAGTTGTTTTGCTTCAAAAATATTAGCTTATTGATATAATATTGATTAAAGATAAAATAACTGCATTTTAATAATTATATTTTAAACCAAACCAACCCTATAAAGGTCGATCTTATGGATTACTTATTTATTAATCGATACGGATCAATACCACTCACTATTCCTGTCACACACAGCACTCTACATACAAAATATTTAAACCTTAGTCTATGGGACTCACATATTATCTTATTTGACAGTTAACTCCCGCCCCGCACCCCTGGTACCTATCGCCATGTTTGCTATTCTGTCAATTTCTCAAACTTTTGAAAATTATGACAGTTTTGTCAACAGCAACATTAAAGTTGATCGAGTGAAGTTTTGCGTTGATTTATTTCCGTGACTTATCCTCTCAATTTCTAAAGCTGTGATATCATCATGTACAACATTTGCTGTGTTGCGACATGTGCTAGTAGACGAAAGAACGTCAGTTTTCATATGTTTACAAAAAGTGAGACAGGACTCAAAAAGTTGTTGCAGTCCATTAATTGTGAACGATTACGAAGCTTGAGCTTCCAGGAACTTTGTAAACAGTTTGTGTGCCAAAAGCATTTCGAGAAGAGGTTTCTTTCTGCAACGTGCGATAGAGTTCGTCTTTAAATATTCAAAGGCATGGATGTCTTCCGACTACAAAACAAATCTTTACCTGTGATGCAATGTAAAGCTTTAAATAAATTTAAAACTAAATTAAAAAATAAAGCGAAGTGCAAAAGCAGTATTTTATTTTATAAATGCCCTTTTTAGCTTAAAATAGTAAAATGGATATTTCCTACTATTAAACATTAGGCTGAATCATTTTTAATCATTGCCCGAAACGTTACCTATGAAAAAAAAAACAACTGTAATTTATGATATGTGAGCCTATTACAGTCCAGTTTTCATTTATGGGAGTGTTCCGTCTGTACGTTAGTACAATATAGTCTGTGCTTTCACACCATTGTCTATGGCAACAATCAAAAATTAAAGTAGGTACCTAGTTCGTCATCAATTGGAATGCTTTTTATCATTTTAAGATACTCCGGCTTTAACGAGACAAAGTAAACTATCTGTCTGTATGAATACGATAAACTCATTACTGAGTTGGTTGACACACTTCATTTATACTGCCTACCTACAAATATGTTATTAAATACTTTCATTTTACACTGTTTCATAAACAGTAATTATTATGTAGAGATTTATCAAAAGGAAACATGAAGCACTACATGACGGCTCAATTAGATACTTGGAACGAAAAAGACACCCAACGTATTCCATGTGAAATGCCGCACACGTATGGTTATCTAAATTGGGTTGCATTCGTAATGTTTTCATTGCAAGAGCTTAATTTAATATGGATTACACGTAAGCATGTTGGTATATCAATATGTATTAAGCTGGTAAGTATAATTGGCTGAATATTTATTTGTTTTACTATAGTGATGTGTGACTTAGCTTTGCTTATGAACATAAGTATTATTACGATTGGATTTTCATCAGTCTATTTTCGTGAAATATTTAAGTAGTTTGTTTTACTATAGTGATGTATGTGACTTAGCTTAGCTTATGAACATAAATATTATTACGATTGGATTTTCATCAGTCTATTTTCGTGAACTATTTATAGTAGATTAGTAGCCAAGGGCTGTAAAGCATCAATTGCAGACCGAGATATTTAGGCGTACGAGCGCAGCGAGGGCGCCTATAGTTCGAGGGTGCAATTGGTGCTTACACCCGAGCTAACTATTCTGCTTTACATCTCGATTGTGAGGTAAGTAGAAAAAAACCGGCATTACAAGAATAAAACATTTTTTTTGTTGAAATTTAGAGTGTAATGAGAACAATTTTCAAAAAGGACAGGTGTTTCTTCATTACTTATTAGCATATATTATAAAAAAATCCCAAAAACAAACAATATTTTAAGTAAAAGTTTTCTATTCCCGCCTTTTTTCATTAAAAAGAATCAAGTAAAGAACTTTTTAGTTTTTTTTTTTCAAGAACGAAATTGAGCTTCGCCGTTATTAAAAATTGATGAATATTATACTCACACGAAGACAAGGCTGAATAGCAAAGCGACCTCTTTGGTCATTGGGCTGAATGCATAATGTCTATTGCCAGTATGATGGTTAGATATACGCGAACATTTTGAAAGAAAGAAGTGTTTTTTTTAATTACTTACCGCCCTAGGGCTTTTCTTGCTACATTATTACCCTAGAGCGCTAATGAGTCACCTACAAGCCCCATTTGGAGGTAATAAGAACCTACTTACCGAACATGAGAGATGTAAAGTAATTTTAGTTGGTCCATTGATTTGTATACAAATCAATGGACCAACTAAAATTACATAACTATACGATTAATAATAATAATAATAATAATGCGTTTATTCCCAAAATAATTACAGACGTTATACAGATGTTCCACTGGTCTAATATTTGTATGTCTAGTGTAATGTATGGCTATGACATATTTTTGTTACACGGAATACTACCGAACATCGACAAATCATACAAAGGCCAAACATACATCGATTAAATGACATCGAAAACAAAACACAGTACATCACTACTTAAAATAAAGTACCCATGAAACCTCTCGTTTAGTCACCCTGAAATCATTGGAACTGAGACCACCATTTCCTCATATTCGTTCAAAGTAAATGTAACGTTCAAATTCGAAACGAATGTAATGCAAGCCCCTCGGATGAATGGTAGAAATGTGCTTAATCCTGATGCACCATTAAGCTCACATTCTGAACATTCATTAATCTATTTCTGTTCGGCGTCGGTAAAATTGTATCCATCGATACGTTTACTAACTTCACTAAAAGTGGGTCAAGGAGAATCCAGTATAAAAATCGTTTTGCACTTCATAAGTTCAGTGTTCCAAAGTGCTTCATTTTTATGGTTAGCAAAGTTTATGTTGAATATTTCAGTGTTTATGACGTTTGGTTTATTTCGTTGTTTATGATTTTTTGAGTGCATCACTATTTAGGTCATCAATTGGTTATGATAGTAAAGATTTATAGGTTTTATTTTGTAGCTATTTAATAAGTATAAATAAAGGCATGCTCGGTTGCCCATCCCCGAAGTGGTTCGTGTAGGTGTATGAGACCTCATTTTTCAATGTTTTATTACATCACTGTAATAAAACATTGAAATACTGAAGACTTAATTTTGTTTCATTAAAATCGACAATAGTTTTCATTATCAAGAGCAGCTATTGTGATAGTTTGCAAGAGGATAGACATGCCTTGCAATCCGCAAAAAAAATACTTAGAATTAGCAGCAACGAAAACATCAGTCATTGCGAACTTACACTAATGAGATCTTTTCTAATATGAACCAATGTCAAACTTGAAAAAATGTATAATCTATATCTGCTCCAACTATACACGAAAAACTTTATTGTTTTTAACCAACTTCAAAAAAAAGGAGGAGGTTCTCAATTCGTCGGAATCTTTTTTTTTATGTAAGTTCCCCGATTTCTCTAAGACGCCTGGACCGATTTTGAAAATTCTTGTTTAGATTGAAAGAGTATACCTCCTAGTTGGTCCCATGATCTTCAGGTCAGGATCGGATCATGGAATCCTGAAAAAATCGAAGGAACTCTTCAAATTTTATAAGCACACTTGAAGCGATTTGATGATAACAACCCAATGCCGTCTAGTTTAGGCTCGTTTGAGTCGTCTTTACATAGACTTTTATGCTGGATGATTTTCATGATCTGATGATAGAGTTGAAAGGTCATCGAGTTTAGGGTCGTTTGATTCGTCTTTACATGGGCTTTGGTACTGGATGTTTTGCAGGTTCTGATAATGGAACAGGAAGGTAGCCATGGGATCTTTGTAAAACAAAGACGCAATCCCATTGAGTTTGGGCTCGTTTGATTCGTCTTTACATGGACTTTAGAGCTGAATGTTTACCAAACTCTGATGATGGAGCAGGAAGGTAGCCTTGGTATATTTCTAATACAATTACACAATCCCATCAAGTTTGGGCTCGTTTGAGTCGTCTTTACATAGACTTTGATGCTGGATGATTTCCATGGTCTGATCATAGAGCTGGAAGGTAAGCCAATCTCATCGAGTTTAGGGTCGTTTGATTGGTCTTTACATGGACTTTGGTACTGTTTGTTTTCCAGGGTCTGATGATGGAGCAGGAAGGTGGCCATGGGATCTTTGTAATACAAAGACGCAATCCCATTGAACTTGGGCTCGTTGGATTCGTCTTTACATGGAGTTTAGTGCTGAATGTTTACCAAACTCTGATGATAGAGCAGGAAGGTGGCCATGGGATCTTTGTAATACAATAACGCAATCTCATCGCGTTTAGGCTCGTTTGTTTAGTCTTGGCAAACACTTTGGTATTGGATGATTTCCTGGATCTGATGATGGAACTGAAACGAACATGTTTAGGATACTTAGTTGAAAACAAAAAAAATACTTGAAATTGCCAGAAAGGTACAGGTCTACATTTCAGAATTGAGTCACGTAAGGAAGGCCTCCCCATTATGTACCACCTACACTATCCTATGTACTTACTTACCACCTATTACTATAATTTATTAGTATACCACTAAAAAACAGAAAATAAAAATTATTGTTAAATAAAAAAAACCGACTTCAAAAATCACTAAGGAACTAAAAAACAAAAAATAATTGGTTTTGGAGTAAACATTTTTGGAGTCGGTGCCAAGCCCTTACGCAAAAAGTTACTTAATCACAAACTACCTGTTCTATCAACAACGAAAGTTATATAAAAATGTGTACAGGTTTTATAGTCCAATCAGAAATACTTGGGTAGGCATCGACTCCAAAATTTTTTGCTCCAAAACCAATTATTTTTTGTTTTTTAGTTCCTTAGTGATTTTTGAAGTCGGTTTTTTTATTTAAAAAATGTTTTTTGTTTAATTATAGAATACAATAAAGACAACATTCAAGTGTACGGATCGCGCAAACAAATTACTGCTCTGCTATAATTGAAAACATTATTTGGTTTCCTTCAATATTTTCCACGGTCATTAAAGACTTGCGGGGCCTTCGCTGTACTTTAACAGATCGTTTGTAGCTGCAGTAAAGTACATTGTCATTGTACACAATAATATCACAGTCAAATAATCCATATGTCTTTATACTGTGATAATATTAACATTCGCTTTTAAAGAACACAAGTAGTATAGTAGTGATGATACCCTATAATTCATATTTTTCATATAACATTGTTCATTTACTTTACTGATTTATTGACAATAAGAGATTCGAAAGATATTTTGTGAGATATATTAATGGAAATATTGTATTATACATATTATAATACAAGTCGATTATTTTCTTATAGTGACCAAAGCTAGGCAGCGCCAAAAGCTATGTAATTCTAGATCCTTTCTAATATTATAGAGCAGACGTCTATAAAAGGAAATTTATCGATTGGGATACTCTAATGTTATATAGGACAAGTTCAGGTAAATGGATGTCATGGAGAACCAATCAGATATTTGACAGAGAGGTTTTGCCTGAGGGTTGCCCTATTTTCTTTGAAGAAATACGTCTATAAGCAAGATGTGTTTTCTTTTTATAGAAAACACGTTGAACTAAAAGGGGATAAAAAGGGTAGCATGGTTTTTCGATCGAGTAATATGTTGTTACATTATGTTATGTGTTTTCCTAAATAAATAAAATTCCTTTTTTTACTGTGCATGATAAAACGCTGCTTGTATTAGATTGAGAAAATTTTATGATTCTCTAAATGTAACTTTTAATATTCCACGCGGCTTCGCCCGCGTGGAAGTCGGTATCCTTTGAATATCCCTTTCTTGGTAATGTAAAATAACATAATGATCGGTTGATGAAACTCACACTCATATTTAAGTTTCTTACTTACTGTATTAGAAAAGTAGTAACCTGTACCTGCAACCTAAATTCTTAGATCTTTCTTTTAATAAATACTATATGGACGGATTACATACTTATTAGTTAATTTGAATCTTTGCACTCAAAAAGTAACACTCGAATAGTAAGTCTACGATGCTCTACTATGTAATATAAGCTGTAATGGTGTGCAAAATAATAATTTTAAGTAATAACCATAGATGGCACCACTGGGAAAATTAAAAGTCGGTGTTAAGATCCAGTGCTGACAATATAAATATTAGAAAAGAAGTAACAACAAATTTTTGCCCAAATTGAGTCGGAATCACTTGATATCCAATGTGGGGTATATTGTAAATTGCGATAACTTTTTATAGAATAAACGTATTCTGATAAACTAAAGACTAAATGTTAACCAAAGACACAAACTATGCGTTTGTCACTATCTCGATACAAACAATTTAGAGTGTTGTGAGCAAGTCGGCAAAAGTACCGCTAAAATAATAATTTGATGTAATAACTGGCAAAATTAAAAGTCGGTGTTAAGATCCAGCGCTGACAATATAAATATTAGAAAAGAAGTTTTAGCAGACTTTTGCCCAAATTGAGTCCGAATCATTTGATAGCCAATGCGAATATATGTATATTTTAAATTGCGATAACTTTTGACAGAATAAACGGATTCTGATAAACTAAAGACTAAATGTTAACCAAAGACACAAACTATGCGTTTGTCACTATCGCGATACAAACAATTTAGTGTGTTGCTTGAATTCAAGTCTATTAAATTTATTGAATGACACTGAATGGCTCCCATAGGTGATGGCGTAATGATTGTTGTCCAAGATTGTAATCGAGCCTTCAGGCAATATATTGGTGAAAACCGCACCAAAGTCCGTTCATTGGTTATTGCGTGATGATTTAACAAACATACAGACATACAGACAATAATTCCCAAAAATAATGTTTTGTGTTCTATATCGATAGCATGTCACAATCCAATTGAAATATGGCAAAAATATTTAATGTTCAGACAAAGTGCTCTTTGAGTTTTATTAAAGTATAGATTGCAGCATTTCAATAAAATGTACGCAAATGAAAATCCTGTGCAAAACCAAAGTCATTCATGTGTTATTTGGTATTGTATTATTAAAATCCTTTTAATTTGATGGCTATAGCCACTTTTGTATAAAAAGAGAACATTTATTTTTTTATTTGTGTGGCATTATTCAGGTTATGATTAAAAACAACAGTATTTTTTAAGTTTTATATTGTAAATAAAGATTATTGTTTATTCTAACTGGATTCTAAAATTAAGTAAGGTATTTCAAATTGAAGTGGAAGTCGGCAGGGCATTTAACTCGAAGAACTAATGGGTATTTTGCTACCTAGCAAGGTTCTGAATTGGTGGGCACGCAGTGGACGATTCAGCTGGGTAGAATCTGGGTGAACCGGTGATCTGGTTAGGACCGCGGAAAGCGGTTAATGCAGACGCCTCGGGATCGGAATATCTATAGAGCCTTGACGAAGGCCTATGTTCAGCAGTCGACGCCGTTCGACAAAAATAAAGAACTGACTTTTTTGGATGTCTATTTTGCTATAATTTAATCTTTCCTTTTAACATACTCTCCCTCGGTTATAATCACCATACCTTCAAATAATTTTATTGTATTAGGCAAATTGGGTATTAAATATTAATTTTAAAGGACTTTTCAAAAATATATAATAAAATCAGAGATTTTTTTCAATCATTCAATCACTATTGTTTCTTATATTATTCAAAATTGATAACGCGGTTTATAACACAAAGTAGGTAGTAATACAGTAGAAAACTATATTACAATTCTAATATTATAATTTCACGCATTCAGCACGAATGATTAATAAGTGGCATTGCTACTACAAACTAGTAAGAGTCCTGAGGTCAATATTCTCTCTTGAGAGAAAAGGTTTGTAAAACTCACAAATTATAATTTCTTCGTGTATATGTGTTATTGTGTCCTCGGTTTCAATGTTCGCAAATTCTCCGGAGACAAGAGTTGACGTACCTTTACTTCTTACGCCCGCCTTTCTTATACCAGTTGTGTTTTATTTATACCAACACAAAAACCTTAGGTAACCGGCGGTGTGGATACATACAATATTTTATCTAATAGGTTATGATAACTTCAAAGTCAGAGGACTTCAAATCAAAGCATACCTTCAAATATATGCCTCTCTGCTGTTCTAATGTAGAGGACACAAACACTTTTTTTACGGAAATAAGAACATATTTAACGTACTAGGATACAACTAAATGATAACTTAATACATTTCTAAGACTGTTGCTAGCACGACAAATTTCTAGGAAACCTAATATTCAGCAACAAAACTGAATACAAGGAATACGTAGATGGAGAAACTTACCAGTAAATATTGTATGATACTAAGTACCTTTTAACTTAATACGCTTAATATTATTTTCCTACATGTATCTATTTATGACGGTTAAAGCTCTGACATATTGAAATATAAGGACACTTTTATATTAACTTATGATCACAAATAAAATATGACTTCAAGTACTGTTAAAAAAAAATTAATGTACTCGAGTCTAGACCTCGTAAAATCACCAACCTACATATAAATATCATTGTCTGATTATGTAACTTTAAATATCATCAAAATCGGTACCGTCATTTTGGGGAAGGAAATTACTAACGCCAACTGCATTGGAGTTGTATACAGAGGCGGCTCGTGAAAGATTATATTGGGTGTTCACTAAAAAAAGAAGATGAAACTGCTTACAATTTATTTTGTGAATGCTTTTACAATTAATAGTAAGATGTGCTAAAGCATCGATACCTACCCGAACCGTCCACGCAGTATCAACTCCGGCGCCACTAAACAAAATACACGGAAAACAAAACCGCTACTTACTTCCTTCGCATTTTCGCAACCACATAATTAAAGCGTTTTATCATATTGGTCGTTTTTTAAAACTTCACAGTTTTTTATAAAGTTTACGCTGTTATATATCATATTAGTTACACAATTTAACTGTCTTTCTTAAACAAATGCACACGATCACACATACAATTAACAAAATTTTAAACACCCTCCTTTTCTAATTACCAACGCACTTGCAGAGAAATGTTTTGCTTTTGTTTACACTGAAATGATACCGGCAAAACACTATTAAAAAAAACGGCGCACACGTTTTAATTTTTCTTCAAATGGTCATATCATTTAGTCGGGTAATATATTCGCGCATGCGCACCTCGTCAAGCTAGCCAGGAGCGCCGCTCCGTATTTGCCTTATTTCTCATACAAATCTTTTGTCTCACGCGCCCAACGCATAGAACGCTCTCTCTTTCGCACTCATTACATTTCAGTATTAAGCGTTGTACTAAGCTTTCGTCAACCAAGAGCGCTGTTATGAGCGCTCCACTCAACTAAAATACCTAGGTATGTATGTTTCAAGAGTGTTGACAAATCACAAAATTATGATAAACAGTTTAGTAGTCAAATACTTATTTGTAGATATGCATTACAGAAAAGAGAATAGATGTGTATTAAAATATTGAGCTTGTTTATAGAATAAGTTTATATGAGTTGTATACATATATTTTATAATTTTGGGAGTTCACTGCTCCAGCGCTCCTTTGAACGAGCCGCCACTGGTTGTATACATCACCTACTCACTGAAGATTAACTCAACAAGGCTCTTCTTCGCCGCATATCCATCAATGTTATAAGATGTTCTACAAGAAAAAAAGAACGAATTTTGTTGAATAAAATATTTGACCTACAAAGCGTTTGACGGCTGCCATCTACTTTATTTGACGGATAGGTGAAGGGTCGGTAACTACTTAAGTGGAAAGAATGGAAATGTTACTAAAAGCTTGAATAATCAATGTGCATGCTTGAATAATAATGATGAGTTAAGTATAAGTTTTGAAAATGCCGACTCCAAGGAGAGGTAGGCGGTTTTCTTCTTTTAGTTTATAAATGTTTTAATTTAGGCTGTTTTGGAGATTGATAACATTGAAATCATCATACAAGACATAACTATAGGTCAAAGGTGTGGTAGCATTAATTTGGAACATTATAGAGCCTGTTGCAGCCCATCGCTTAATGTGTCACCACACCATAAAACGTTCAAATAATTTATTGAAAATCACTGTCTTCATAACGGCTCCAATCGTTTTCTTCTTAATAAAGACTTGGATGACCAGTTAGCAATGCAAATTTTATTCATAGCACGATTTTCTGAAAACATAATACTAAGCTTTATATTTTCTGATACCTGTGTTATTATTTCTGTATGATTTGATTACGAATACCATACGTATAAATGTATGACACGGGAAAATAATTTCGCGAAAACACTGCAACAAATGAATTAACAAAATGTTATTTCCTTAACGTAAATCGAATGTAGTCGATGAAAATGTTAGCTAAACTCCTATTTTTCTTGTTGAAACACATTAAATATTTCTTGCAGTTATTCATGATTGTTTTATATTTGCTAGACAGGGATATGACTGCACAAGTGGCGCAGTGGTTTAAGCAGCCGCCTCGCCGCTTGATATTGTCCGTGAGGTGTGGGTTTGGTCCTCACATGAGGCAACACTTTGTGTGATTGATTGATAATTGTTATTTCGAGTCTGGGTGTTCATTGCAACACAGAAATTAGTCCTAGGGAGGGAGTTGTCTTTTCAAAAATTTAAAAAACATAATGAAATAAAATATATCCCATGCATAAAGTAAATTCTAATAAAACTGTTTTTTTTAATTTATTTATTTATAGACTCACGCCTGTATCCCTGAAAAGGTAGGCAGAGATGTAATATAACACCCACATTTCGCCAGGAATTATTAGGTCTCACGTAATAGGGGGCGAGCCTATTGCCGTACCGTGCACATTACCAGACTCCGTGCTGCCGCTACACGACCCGGGAATCGAACCCGAGACCTCCCAATCCCACGCGCACATTTATGCCGCGAGACCAACGAGGCAGAATAAAACTGTGTGTAGACGATTCGGTGTTTATTCCGTAGAACTGAGACAAATAGCCTGAAATCAATTTCTATTTAAATTCATGACGTTACGTTCAAGAGTAGCTTGCATAATCATTTCGTAAGTAGGCACGTAGAAAGTAGAATTATATCTAGTTCTGATATAAACGAAAACGTCTTAACGCACCATGTTTTCATATTTATTTAACTGCTCGGCAGATTATGATAGGAACACGGATATATCACTCTAACGCAGTCCTAAATACCGGCCTATAACCATGGGTCGTAAGAATTTCTTTAACACCGCGGTCGTTTCAGTATGTGAGCCTAGATAGGGCATCTGAGTCTTACGATAACCTCAACCAAAGCTCAAATGTCGAGTAGAGGCCCCTGCAACTGAATATACACCATACACTAAAATAAAAACATATTGTGTACGGAAATTGTATCGAATTCTATATTCAACCTATCTTTTTCTCCTCGGATTTCTAAATAACAATTAAATCCTTAAATTTATTTGACCTATTTTGACTATACAGTTGGCGAAATGGTAATAATTGTTAAGCGGTGACCTCACCGCTTGACAATGCGCCGAGAGATCTGGGTTTGATCCCCATCCAAGGCAGCAATATTTGTAATTCACAAATTGTTGTTTCGAGTCTGGGTCTTCATTGTGACCGTTAGTTGTATGTTTGTAGTCCTAAGGCGCGAGTTGTCTTTTAAAGAAAAGAAGGAAGACTTAAGTCCCACATATTTATGTTCAATATTGTCACTTTGTCCTATACACAGCACACAGCAAAGAAATGATGTGCTAGATGTCGTCGACTTACATTAAATACACAAAAGTGCAAATAGTATGTTATTTTAAAATCTGTACCTTCAGTAGTTAGGAAGATGCACGTTACCCCATCACCAAGAAAATTTGAGAAAGCTGGGATGATTTTTGCATCATATATGCAAAAATCATCCAATAGGAGCCAAACTCAATTTTGAATATGTGATGGGAGACCTGCATAAAAAATTTTCCATCGCGTACCTAAGAAAAATCAGGAAGTTAACTAAATTTACAACCTTATCAAATAAGTATCAGGCCATCATTAAATAAAACGAAGAATGGTTATTTCTGGAAACATAATTCCAGAATATAATATATTTTGTGGTACAAATATTACAATGAACGCACAATTCTGAGAAGATGAGTGCCTTTCAGGTACATATTCCCAAGGAGCTTTCGTCAAACACATCCTAGATAGTATTCACGATACGCTCTAGTACGGGCTCAATTATGCATATATCAGTCGTACCTAAAACGGTAACAGACCGACAAAATATGATGTCATTTGTCAAAGCTTTTTCACACAGTATTTTTTATATTTTTCCCTTTTAACGTAACGCCACTGTTTCGTGACTAGAATCGCTTATTTTTCAGTTCCCTCACTGGATTATTTTAGTATTATTTATATTTATATGCTAATATATAAATGAAGCCGTTTATGTTAGTGATTGGTTGGGAACACTGTCTTGTTGATAGGCGGTACCGATCTAAAAGAGCAAAAGCTTCTGATATACATTTATGAAAAATATTTGCTCTGTGCCTGCGTGTAGTTTATGATAAAATGTATGTATTTGTGAATCTAAAGAATGTTTGTAGGTTATGTGGTTAGTGTAGCACAAGTCTGTGGTCAGATGACCGTTTGTAATTTGTCCTACGATATTATGATATTTCTTTAAGTTGCTCTTCATTTAATCTTCCTTGATGACCCTTATGTAAGGCAAAAAAGTTTATAGGAGAACGTGTATGAGGAACTATAATATTATTATGTACCTACCTACTTATAGTTAAGTAAGTAGCAATCGGTATGCGATCGAGTAGCGAGTGGAGAGTATAGTATATAGAATGTCATGTACTCGAGTTCGAGTATATAGCATCTTTTTTCCGGGTCACTGATTTGACATACCTAATGTTGTGCGTATTTAATAATTAATTATCGAGACCTTCAAATAACTGTTTTATATCGTAGAATGATGACATCACTTAGGGTTGCGAAGTTTAGAGGTCAGAGTATCTTTGTAAAACTATGATTCTATCTAATAGGATTTGAGTAAAAGGCTAAGGACCACACTTAAAACAACAATTTGAGCATGATACTAATAATTATTGTCTCGCATGGGGAACGAAACTACAATGCTTAGCACAGGTATACACAGCGACACGGCTGCTTAAGCCATAACGCCATAATATAGCAAAATATGTATCTACTATTTTCATCATTAACATTATCTTTTTTTTTATACAGACTCACGCCTTTATCCCCGAATGTTACACCCACATTTTGGCATGAATTTTTAAGTCCCACGTAATAGTGGGCGAGCTTATTGTCGTACCGGGCACATTACCAGACTCCGTGCTGCTACTGAGTATTTCCTAACGGAAAAACCCAATAACATTTTGCCCGACCCGGGAATCGAACCCGAGACCTCCCAATCCCACGCGCACATTTATGCCGCGAGACCAAGGGATAACCATCTTAACATACTGTTTTGATTTTTCTATATACTCGTTACAAAACATTACCAGAATATTATGTAGTACCTTTTTATATGGTTGGTGTAGCGGTAGTGTAAGCGACTGCTACGCTGAAGGTCGCGGGTTCGATTCCCGCTCAAGTCAAACATTTGTGTGCATGAACATGGATGTTTGTCTTGATCTGGGTGTTTCTATGTATAATATGTATGTATTTACAAAAAAAATGTATATATGTATGTTTATCCTTTATCTAGTACCCATAGTACAAGCTCTGCTTAGTTTGGGACTAGATGGTTTGTGTGAAAATGGTAGAATATTATTATATATTATATGTTCCTACGTTATAACTCGTCCTATATAACGTTATTACTTCAAGCGATATAACATGTTATTAGTAAACGTAATAATCTTCTAGTGTTATAGCCTATAATATCCGCTTCTTTTGCTGTAGCTTTACGGCCAACTCCAAGCAAAGTGAAAACTATAAAAATGAAATATAAAACCAGAAAATGAATGCACATTTTCTATTAATATATAAAAAAAACTTAATTCAACAGAACGTTCGGTCAGAAACCTTATTTATTAACTTCGGTATACAAGCTGCTACCAAATTTATCTCAAAAGTCTTATTAATTATTTTATTTGAAGAGTGCAAAATAATTTCAATGATAAATTGCACCGATTCATTACCAATTCACAATAAGATAATTATTCATTGTGTTTGAAATGAAATTCAAATGTATTATTCTCGTGTGGTTTCTAATAATTGAATTGCTTTAATAACCTCACCTGCCGCCATTATACTCAAAGATTTAACAAAAATCGTTTAAGAAAATCTTCTAGAAAGTTCTTTGTGGTTTTATAAGCTGCCGTAATTGTTGAAAGGGGAAAGCGTACGTTAACATTTAATGTTATAATTTGAAAACGATTTTCGTTAGATGTTGGACGTGAATTAAAATATGTGAAGTAAAATTGGTAAATTAAAAAAGTACGCCTCTTTTTCTAAGGTAATGCCTTCACTGTTTAAACCTATTCTAGGTTATCTTCTCAGATTAGGTCAACGCGCGTGGATGTTGATTATTGCACTGTGTGTGATGACTCTGATGTGTCAGCTATATTACTGCAAACTTGTATCAAAATACGTTCAGTAGTTTTTTTGGAAGGAGTAACAATTCTCAATCTAACCAAACTCATAAAATGGGATTTATAATAGTAGTTGGACTATTAAGCGATTGTAATTATAATCGACTTGTAAGCCTAAGCCATTAACATAATGATTATTTTTTACATAAGCATAACATAAAGGGCTTTCAATTGTCTTATAAAAATCTTTGTCGTAATTTTTAAATGCAAAAGCTTTAGTTAATTGTGCTACTAGGGCTTGTCCTAAGATAGGTAAAAATGTATAGCGTACCTAGATGCTTTTACAAAACTCGAAAACGAGGCGTCACAACTAAATATATGGCATGTCGTTACATGCCACTGTGTTATGTGACTAGATACTAAATCCAAACAGCATCCGTGCAGACAAAGTAATTTCTACTCCTTTGTCTACAACAGCACATAACATGCATTATAACGAACACCACACCACCATTTACCACCCCGCTGCCATTTTCTATTCTACATGATTGCACTACTTTAAAAATATTTTTCGAGGTAAAAGGAAATAAATAGTAATATTCAAAAAATAAAATTGCAATACGCCTGGTAGTGCAGTACTGATGCATTTAGGTGGTGTGCCAAGTTTTCTCACAACCTGAACGCATTAGCCAAGTACGTTATGAATTATACCGCATATGTAAGCGGAGTACTTGTAAGATTAGTGTCAACATTAGACGCGGATTTATTCTGCTTTGAACTTCTAGCGGCAGCCGTTTGAGTATTTTTGTGGCGACCGTAATTTTGTGTCTGTTGTAGACAACGGCTACGGCGTAGCACATTTGTAGTAGGTGATATATCGTTTACGACGTAGCTTCCAGCTACGTCTCGGCGTCATAGACATTGATTTAACCTTAGTGCTTTTGTGATGTTGGATTTTCAGTTGGAGGAGGTGATCAATTTGACTCACAAATTACATACTTATTTGATAGAAATGCCGAACATTTGCTTAATATTAATAATATGTTGCTGTGTGCCAGAACCGAGTATTTTTACTAAGACTATTATAACTTTCATCAATATTAGTATAGTAGTTTAAAGACATTTTGTACCATCGTGGTGTTTAATGTAAAGAGATTAAACTTGTACCGTTATATCTAAGCAACCCAGAGGTCCACGTTATTTGAGTTAACGACTACTGTTTCATTACACGTTCTGTAGTGCAGAAATGTGTTTAATTTTTATCTGCCTATGGTTATGTGACATTGTGATACAAGAAACATTTGGTTCATATTAATCATACTTATGTATTTACAATGACTGATATTTATTATACATTACTCATTATACTAAAACTCAATACTACAAAATCCTCACAAGTGACCAATCATCATCTACAGCCCAGTATACTGTTCCAAAGCTGGGCACGGGCCCCTACTTATTATGAAAAGAGTTTTTTTTTTATGTAATGTGTATGAATGTAATTTTTTTTATGTATGTAATAGTAAATGGCGGCAAACGAGCAGACGGATTGCCTGATGGTAAGCAATAAAATTACCGCCGCCCATTGACACAAACAACACCACAGGAGTCACAAGTGCGTTGCTGCCCCTTGGGATTGGGCAAAGGGATAGGATGAGGACTGGTATGAGGGAGAAGGAATAGGGGATAGGGCCTCCGGAACTCTCACTCACCGAACGAAACGCAACAGCTTAGGTACTGTTACTTTACGTCGATTTTCTGTGAGAGGGGAGTACTTCCCCGGTCGAGCCGGCCCATTCATGCTGAAATCAGCAAGGCTGTACTACCTGCTGAAAGAGTAAGGCCATATTGGATTCCGCTAGCCAACTGCGCATGGGCAAACATCATAATCATGTCTTTCGAGATAGACCTAAGTAAACAATATTAAAAAATAAATCTATCGTTTACCCGAAGATTATTTACCATAATCATCATATTCCCGAATTTCATATTCCCGAATGTTTTGTTTGCCCTAAAAGACATATGACATACTTTTAGTTGCCCGAAACTTAGATACCATAAGATACGAGTGCCATAAGCATTGTTTTTCATATTTTTAATTGCCATAATAATTATTAGACATAATATTTAAACGCCATAATAATTCATCATTCTCTTAGCGTTATCCCAGTTTAAATCTGGGGTCCGATTTCTAGTCTAACCGCATTTGGCTGAATATTAGCTTTTCCACAGAGCGACTGCCTGTCTGACCGCCGCAATTCGAAGGGATAGCGATATTCCATGGTTAAGACTAGTGTCAGTTTACTGTCAGGGCATGTGATAATTAGGGTATGTGACAATTAAGGCTTACAATGATTATGACAAATGATGTTATGGTAAGTGACTTTATGGGAAACAAAGCTTCTAGCACGTGACTAATATAACAAATAAGAGTAGGGCAAATGAATTTAACGTCATATAATATTATGACTGTCGACTATTATGGCAAATGATATTAGGGAAAATAAAATTCGGGCAAACGGCGGTATACTGCCGCTAGCCAGCTGCGGATGGGCAAACATCATATTTATGTCTTTCGAGATAGACCTAGGTAAACAATAATAAAAAAATACAGGAATTCCTCTCATATACATAACTGTACATCAAAATAACCAACTTTTAATTTAGGACAGTCAAACCTTGGTCAAACCTTTATTTTATTAAGTCATATTAAGTAAAGGAATGCCCAATTCACTAATAATCATATAGGATTTTTGTAACCCCCTAGTGCTTAACTGTAAAAGTACCATTTACAAGTTGGACAGTAAACATCACTTATGCAGTGAGTTTGTTATTGGCAGACGTTTTCATATTTCTTTCGACTTTTACTATCGTTCCGATAGTTATTTTGTTTTCTAACGAGTATTTTATGGCACTTTATAAATATGAACATAAAAAGTATGAATAAATTTTATGGGCGTGTATGTGATATACATTTATGGTGAGATTGTTATTTTATGCCCGTTTTGGTTTTGTGGATGTAAGTGTGTTTGTTATGTTTATCTTCAGTTGTTTATCTACAGTCATAAGAATATATATATATAGACGGGAATTAACGCGAACATGCATATTAGGTATTTACATACCTTATTTTGCTTGACGTTTCGAGACGGTTGCACGTCCCATGGTCGCAAGCTGACTGGTGTGGCGATGTCACGTCTCCGAGTGCGAGGTAGAAGATTCTATTTCTACCCCCGGGTCGTTGATATTCGAAGTACCGGCGCAAAACACACTAACCGTATCTGTATATTGAACATTCGCCGACTGCGCGTTAAAGTGGGGTGTTGTTAGCCGAATCACAGGATTCCACGCCGATGACGATTTGAAGCCCTCTTCCCGCTTGAAATTTTTATGTTTTCTGATTTCAATCGCTTCACGCACAACTCTTGGGTACTACGCACAACTCTACAGTCATATTTCGATTTACGATGAAACATAGCTGCGAATAAAAGATTTTACATACTTATAACAGATGTATAAAAAACTGACTAGTACGTTTTACTTGTTAAGAATACTTATATTACCACACAGAACTTCACGCCTTTTATCCCCGAAGGGGTAGGCAGAGGTATCCCATTGTAATAGGGGGTGAGCCTATTACCATCTACCGGCCACATTATTTAGCAAGCGATAATTAAAATTTTTAATACAAACATAATTTCAAAAAGTGAGAGGTGTGCCCGGAATAACTGGGGATCGATCCCGAGACCATCGTCTCGGCAGTCAGTTACGTACAATACTAGGCTATCGCCGTTTTTCTACTACTATACTAATATTTTTCATAATTATGCATCAGTGACCGAATAATTTTCCATATTTATTGAAGCACCGTAGGTATAGATTAGTGTTTACAGATTATTACTAAATGTTAATCTAATCTTTTATATAAAACGCTTTGTAAAGTGTAGTACAAAGATTACCTACAGTCTTCAACGACTGTCCAATGACTTCAGAACATTAAGTCACATAATCAGTGGGTGCTTTTGTTCTAGAGTCGGGTATTCAGAAATATTAGAATATCTTTAAAAAAATAACACATTTACAGAAAATTAAAGGTTCGTAAAATTACAGACAATTTTAAATAGGTGTCTGGAGACTTAACTCGATTTACACCTGAGACCCTGAGGTCAAGGTCCCTCCAATAACTGAGACCCTGAGGTCAAGGTCCCTCCAATAAAGGTTTTTACACTTCTATTTATCACGTGCCGGCAAAAGGAATAATATTATAGGGAATTTTATATGTAGAGTTATATCATCTTAATATATAAAATCCTTGCGTTACTGACTGACTGACAGACACGCTACAGCCGAAACTATTGGGCGCAGGAAGCTGAAATTTGTCATGTACACTAAGAAGGGATTTCTCGAAATTCCCACGGGATCGTCCAAAACGGGTAAATTTCAAAAAATTGCAGGCGTAGCTGCTGGCGTCCCCTAGTTTATTATAAAATGAATGCTCCTACATTCATACACGTCTTCAATATTTACATATTAATTCTTTACTTTATAATAATCATGTATTTGCATTCCTATATAATCCCCATATTATATAATCAAGAGGTAGAGAGTAGCCTGGCTGATTTCAGAATCAATAGGTGGACTCAAACGGGAAAGTGCTACTCACTCAGAGAATACCGACATAAGTAACAATATTTATACCGTTGAGTTTGGTTCAGTGAATGAGAGTGCCGCAGGCCCCATCTCCTTTTTCTTCTCTCACTTCCGCTTGTCTTTATATTCCTTGTCCTATACTGGCGACTCCAAGTAGCGCTCCTCTGGTGTCACTGATGTACATGGGTGGTGGTGGTAAACACTAACTGTATGGCCAACCGTCTGCTTATTTGCCCCTATCCAATTATTCCCTTGCCTATACCTTTAAAAAAATGTATTGATAATTGCCTCCTATCCTATCCTAGCAAAATATCGATAAACGATCAGCGCTATTTTAAAATAAGTTACAGGCAATATTACTCCACAAAGCGGGTACTTTCGTACCTCAAAATAAAAGTAAAACTGTATAACTCAAACATTTTCACACCGTAGTCAACAAAACCTTGAAAGCTACTATTTCCATACGTAAAGTACACAAATCACCTCACATACTGTTCTCGCATCCAATAATTAGGGTTCGTTCGTGTTCAGCATTTCGTATGCTTACTTTCTACACTAGCGGTATTAAACTAAGGTATGTATTATGTAAGGTGTTTGCCGCCAAATATTATAAAAGTTTTACAAGATACCAAAAAGAGTAAGACAGATAGCAATACACTTTGTGTTCTTTATAATATAATACTAGCTGATGCATAGTGCTATAAAAAACATCAGCGAATTCTGAAACAAACGTGCAACCCATATTTTACTTTTTTAGAGGCTATATTGAAAATTTCTTCCTTTTTAAAGGACCCACAGTCCAAATTATAGTAGTATAGGCTCTGAGATTATATGTGCTGAGATTATATACTATTACTAAGGGTTGCACGTAGCTACGCCTGCACTTTTCATTTATTTAAGCGTTTCTGCCCCATCCCGTTTCAGGTAGGCATTTCGGGAAATTCCTTGTTAGTACACTTAGACGGAGCATACATGCCTTTGCTTCTCGCGCCCAATAGTATGAGATATAATTCTGTTGTCTGCCAATAATTCAGTAACGGAAGAATTGTTTGTAAATACAAAGATAAAAATAAAAAGGCAAACAAGCTACGGTTAGCTGTATGATTTAGACAATAGTGATCATAACGCAACATAATTCGCTCATTGCCAACCTTAAATAAAACGATAAGGCGAAAAGCGGTACCTTACATCTTACCGCTTCTCTTCGTAAAGCGGTTTGGGAGAAGTCTTTACTCTCATATAAATCAATAAATATTATAAACCTTATGAAAATAATCTTTAGGAATTTGTAAAAATCAAAGACGCCTTAACCATTTTATTTCGAAGACTACCAGAATCCCGGCTACTTCTGACTTTGTGTAATCAATTAATCAAGCCTATTTCGCATTCATTCTATCATTTTTAATCCTGTTTGTATTTAAATTTACTATTCGGTCACTGTAAGTAGATTACCAGTTTTGTCCTAATCCATGATTCCACTGGTTAAATTAAGTATTTTTATAATCTTAAGGATAATATCAAGATGATAGGATAAACGAAATTGGAAGGAATTAACTGAAACCTTATTTTGTAAACACTTTTTTAAAAGTTTATTGTTGTAATATTGTGTTGTTTTCTAGATTTTTAAGAATAACCGCGTTTTTAAAGTATATTTTGACTAAAGTTGTATAATATATGTACATATTTGTAATGCATTCACCACGTAATGATTATCTCAGTTAAATGTTTTGTTTGAGGTTGGAATCTAAGGTATTAATTCTGTGATATAAAATTTTAATAACATTTATATAGCCTATGTCACTCGGGCCATTATTACGAATCCATTGACCTCATTCATTAGCATCGGTTCAGTAGGTCATACAGAACATACAAACATCCATACATATGTACGTACATACAGTATCAAAGTAGTCGGGTAAAAAGGATGAAATCAAAATAACAGTAAGACGAAAACGATGAATGAGACCTTCTACCAGCAGGAAAACGATGAATTAAGCTTTGTGTATTAATAAACCAGTCAAGTGCGAGTCGGACTCGAGCACCGAGGGTTCCGTGTAAACCTGTAGGTATATATAATTATTTAAAAAAATATTTGATGAAACAAAAAATTTGAGGTATTCGAAATTTTTCTTTTTTTGAGCATTTGATATGAATTTCAATTTTATACCTCTACGGGTTCAATAGGAAAAGGGTAGTTAGTACCTTTAAAATTATTAAAAATATTTATGTGGGCGCTAATGACGGATAGCCTTGGAGTATTTACAAATGGAGCGGATTACTGGAGCTTGCTTAGGGTGTTTTCTTCGATAGCTTGAACCGGAGCAGTGTTGTCTTCCTAGGTCTTAGAAGCTGGTAAGCCACACACCAAGTCAGATTTTTACACACGCGACACTTTTAAATACTTTATTTTATAGTTTTAGCGGCGCGGGCGAACAGACTTGTTGCGTAGAGCGATTTTCGTACGACACTGACTGGAGTGAAAGACGGAAGCGGAAGGATATGTATGGGAGTATAGAATAATAAAGGATTTTGATTGGTTCGCGCGTGTTAACAAGTAATGAATTTGAGTAAAATTGAGTGAGGTGATTATGAATGTTGCTAGATCAATAATATTTTATTTTTTATTTTGTGCGTGTTTAATTAAATGGCTTTCTGTCCATAAATATATTAAATTTAAATACATATTTGGCTAATTTGATTGTGGCGCAGACAATTTAAGTTATATGATTTAACAAAAAAATTACGGTTTTCTGAATTTTTCCTTTGTCTGTGTTATAAGATATTGCTTCGTACCAAATTTCAAGATTCTGAGTTCACGGGAAGTACCCTGTGGGCTTTGATTCCCTTGCGAGTAGTTGCGAGTTTGAAAATATTGTAAAATTGCTGTTTCTGTCGATTACGTTGACATAAAAGTTTGATTTTGTAACAGCTTAAAGGTAAAATAGACCCGAGTATTTGATATGAATTTCAATGTAATAAATTTCCACGTTCATGAGGAAAGGAGCAGTAACTTTAAAATTAATACAAATATTTTTTTATATGATGTAACTAAAAATTTACGGTTCTTGGTTGTTTTTCTTTATCTGTGCTATAAGACATTGCTTGGTACCAAATTTTAAGATTTTGAGTTCACGGGAAGTACCCTGTAGGTTTTGATTTCCTTGCGAGTTTTTAAATTTGCGGAAATTTGCAGCATAAGCGGCTGTATCTTTTGATTGCGTTGGATTCGAAGTTTGATTTTTTCGCAGCTTCAAGGAACAGTAGACTCAACAATTTGATATAAATTTCAGTTTGATACCTTCACGCGTTTTTGGGAAAAAAGGTCTTGACAGACGGACGGACAACCAAGTGAACCTATAAGGGTTCCGTTTTTCATTTCGAGGTACGGAACCCTAAAAATTGCCTGATATAAATAAATCAGAGTAAACTATATACTAAATGTGGACAGCTCCTAAACACATACAGTGGTATTTGACGGATAGCATAAATTAACCGTTCTACCACTTTATGACGTCCATATTTTTGTTTCAGAATTATTCAGAGGTCCTCACAAATGTTTTATTTTTACGTAACCCCGTTGGTCTCAGGTGAATTCGTATATTTTGGGCTTTTCCCTCGAAAAATTGCTGGTTTGCTTGTAATAAGGTTGAGGGATTATTATGTCGGGTTAAATAAGGCCGGAGTTTTTCGTAGTGAAGTAAATGTATTAAAGTTTTCTGGAACACAGCAACAGAAGTTGTTGTAATATGATGTGGTTTGAAATTATTATGTTAGATTTTTTAGTTCTAAAGTTGCTAACTGCCTTCTACTTTAGTCATGGTTTAGGATTTTGTATCATAAAATATTTTTTTTTCCTATTTTTACGTGGCTGCGGGAATATTTTATTCCCTTTTTTAGGGTTCCGTACCTAAAAGGTAAAAACAGGACCCTATTACTAAGCCTCCACTGTCTGTCTGTCTGTCACCAGGCTGTATCTCATAAACCGTGATAGCTAGAAAGCTGAAATTTTCACAAACTGGGTATTTCCGTTGCCGCTATAACAACAAATACTAAAAATAAAAAATAAAAATATTAAGGGGTCCCATACAATAAACGTGTTTTTCCGTATTTTTTGCTCAATCTTACTTACGGTAACAGGAAGACGCTTAAAACTTTCACAGAATATGTAGTTGTATATTACCTTTCAAAATAAATTATTAAATATTTTTTTTATTTTTAAGCAATTTGTTACTCTATCTTAATAAACAGATAGAAACATAAAATATATTTAAGTATACATACAACAAACGTGATTTTCTTTTATAGATGATACGAAACTCTTTGTGCGTGAGTCCGACTCGCACTTGCCCAATTTTTTCTTTAAATGACGACCGGTTGGCGCAGTGGGATTGTAAGCGACTGCTACGCCGAAGGTCGCGGGTTCGATTCCCGCTCAAGTCAAACATTTGTGTGCATGAACATGGATGTTTGTCTTGGTCTGGGTGTTTCTATGTATAATATGTATGTATTTACAAAAAAAAAAGAAGTATATATTTATTATTGTCTAACGAAATATACATATTGATAACTCCATTTGATTTTGAAAAATGCATCAATGCAATAAATAACAGAGAAACATCAAAATATTACGCGTGTAAACGTAACAAAATAGAAAAATTTGAAAAATTACAACGAAAATCAAATGACCAGTACAAAATGAAACAGAACGTTTTTGCACGGACCAATCACACGCTACCGTCCGCCGATCATAGACAAACAGTTGTCAATCTGTCAAAACACACGTTAGATCAAAACACCGAAAAAGTATTATGCAGAGGTTTAAATTATGCGATAACGCCATCCAGAATACCGTATGAGACCATTATTTGCAACGTTGAAGATTGTCTAGTGAAGAACAATGTGTGTAAGGAAGATTTCGAGGCCATACGTCAGGATGTTTCGGCTGTATTGCGTCAGTCGAAAGTGCCGAGAAGGAATCTACCAAAACCAGAGTATCTCGCACTGAAGAACCTACAAGCTAGACCTGAACTAACAGTACTTCGAGCAGATAAAGGAAATGCAACGGTAGTGATGGACACGTCCGATTATAAACAAAAAATGGAAAATCTTTTGTCGGATGAAAGTACATATAAATTGGTTAAGACAGACCCGACCAACCAAATACTCAAGCAAACGAGTGACATTGTTAAGAAATACTCCGAACAACTGAATCTGGACGTGAAATACTTAATACCATCGTGTGCAAAACCTCCTCAATTGTATGGTCTACCGAAAATACACAAAGAAAATGCTCCACTGCGCCCTATAGTCAGTCAAATAGGGGCACCAACCTACAGATTGGCTCAACACATTGCGAAGATTCTCTCGCCACTCAGAGGCAAGACGAGAGCGCATGTAAAGGATTCCTACCATTTTGTCAGTGAAATAAAACACCTACATCTCTCTGACAAGGAAACTATGGTTAGTTTTGATGTACAGTCATTATTTACATGCTTACCAGCACATGACTGTATTGAAATAACTAGAAGGAAGCTAATAGAGAACAACATGCCTGAGGAATATGCAGAAATATTGAAACACTGCTTAACAACTGGCTATCTGTTATGGGATGAGAAATACTACATACAAGTAGATGGTGTGGCAATGGGCTCTCCAGTATCGCCTCTTGTTGCTGACATCTTCATGGAGGACTTCGAGGCGCGAGCCCTGCAGACTGCCACCATCACACCGAGGTTCTACAAGCGGTATGTAGATGACACTTTTACAATTTTACCAACAGATAGTGTTAATGTATTCCTAGACCATCTTAATTCTATTCATAACCACATCAAATTTACAATGGAATTAGAGGCAAACAATTCTTTAGCTTTCCTAGATGTACTTGTTATCAGGAACAAAAACAACTCTTTGAGCCACACTGTGTATAGGAAAAAGACACATACAAATAGGTACTTAAACGGTGAATCTCACCACCATCCAAAACAGTTAGCTACCGTGGGAATGTCTTTGTTTCAGAGAGCCCGGGGGATCTGTGACAAGAAACACCTGGACGCCGAGCTTCAACATGTCAAGCAAGTTCTGCAAGACAACAAGCTCCGACCGCCGCGCCAACGTCACAGATCCCCGAAGAACAAGCCAGCCACAGTAGAGAGACAACCTGCTGTCCTCCCATACATCAAGGGCGTGACCGACAAGATTGGCTACATCTTAAAGCGAGCTTCAATCAAAACATTCTACAAGCCGCCAACGAAGATAAGCCAATTATTACCATCTGTCAAGAGTCAGTTACCCTTACAAGAGGCCGGGGTTTACAAGATAGACTGTGAGTGTGGGCTCTCATACATTGGACAAACCAAGAGAAGCATAGGCATTCGACTAAAGGAACATATAGCTGACATTAAACACAAACGCTCGACGAAGTCTGCTGTGTGTGAACATGTAGAACAAGGAACCAACCATTACCTGCGATTTGATAAACCACAGATACTCGCAAAAGAACACCGCTTTATTCCAAGAATGATACGTGAAGCTATTGAAATTAAAAAACATCCTAATTTCAATAGGGAAGATGGTTGGAATGTTCCTCCAGCTTGGGACCCTGTTATCAGGCTAATGAAACCCAAGAAGGACAAAGTCACCAGAAGACATCAAGACATAGTGAGCACATTCTGCGTAGATAGTAACACCAATAGTTGAAAAATGTTCAGGTACTTTGAGATAACTTATAAATTCAGGACAAAGACAAATATCACCTCAGTCTGCCGTGAACACGAATCCTGTAAAGAATTCGAAACGTCGGCTAGTAATAAAAATGTAGTTTCTTGATCTTTCGGTTTAAATGTAATAACAAATAACCAGTGAAACCAATATAACGCGATAAAATCCGTAAACTGTAGTTTAATTTCAATATATATTTATGTTTATCCATTGTCTAGTACCCATAGTACATGCTCTGCTTAGTTTTTGGGACTAGACGGTGTTGTGTGCATGTGGTAGAATATTAAAGATATTATATTATTATTAAATACGATTCCCACAGTATGAATAAATCTTGTGTCACGGGGGACTTTACAAACATACAAATAACAGACACAATGTATAACCAGACCCGAAACAACAATTTAGAGATCACACAATGTCTTTTCTAGTGTGTGGATCGAACACATCGTGTGTGTGTGTGTGTTCGATCCACACACTAGAAAAGACATTGTGTGATCTCTAAATTGTTGTTTCGGGTCTGGTTATACATTGTGTCTGTTATTTGTATGTTTGTAAAGTCCCCCGTGACACAAGATTGTGTGAAGTGTGTGTGTGTGTGTGTGTGTGTGTGTGTGTGTGTGTGTGTGTGTGTGTGTGTGTGTGTTGGCGTTTTCGCAGATCGCCGGAAGGCTCTAGGCATGGCCATAAGATTCTTCTCCTTAGACATGAACAAAAACTGATTGTCAAAGAGAACTGTACAGTACTAAGAGATAATTATAAAACGTGTTACCAGTAGGCAAGGTCGCTAATATCTGTTACTTATATCATAAAAAAGATATTCACTTTTATTTGTATGGCTGGTCAATTCGATGAATAAAACCTTCAGATGATTTTTATTCAGTGACATAAACTATTCGTAATAAGAAAGTATTCCGTGATAGTTTCGTCCTACATTTTCCCTATCAGATCATAAGAACAATGCAATAAATAATATCTCTTTATAACTAGTCCGGCAACTTGGTACGTTAAATAATTGCTTGGCCAACACTCTTATTTATTTGGCAAAGACCTTGGATTCGAGTTGATGAATACTTATCGCTGCCAACGACGACTAACTTCATTTTAAACTAGATTACAGTCAATTCTGGGACAGTATTTAGTTCCTTGTCAGTAATTAACGTTTTCAATTTATTGTCGTGTTCGTAGAAACAGACAAACCTCTATTCATTGATGCTTAATGAAAATGAGAACATTTTAAATATCTTTCTATCAATGATATTCTTGTGAGTTGTTATTTGAGGGATATAAGACAGTTTTTGAAATATAATTAGGAGGTCGTTTATTTCAAAGATATAATTATTTTTACTTCAGTGGCCTGTCCTGCGCCCTTTGCCTAGTGATTGATTATTTATTGGTTCTATCTGAGTAGTATTGTATTGTTTTTGATCTTATTCTCTTCACAAAAGCAGAAGTGTGAGTGTCTAGAGTTTGGCTAGAAAGGACTGGGATTATTTGCAGAGATTGGTGGAAGCGTGATTATATTCATCAGTCGTTGTTAGCCACAACAAATCTCAGTCATAACTGTACTGTGTTGCACAGTGAGTTACAACTATCAATATTAATAAAATGTCTTACCAAATCTTCACTGGATGTCAGGCTTGGAGCTAAGTTAGAAATACACACAGATCTATAATAGGCCGATATTAGCTGGTGAATTATCTAAATACTTAGCTATTAGGCTGCAAACGCGACGTTTTCAAGACACGATGGCACGTGGACATCGATACCGGATTTACCCAATTTTCGCAAATGTTCAATATGATACAACTTATCTTTTATCACAAATAAACCGATGCCGGCTGATCAATTAGCGGCAATATACTAGGGTTTTGAGTTTTACAACCAAATACAAGATCAAAAATCTGCCCTATCAAATAAGTGGAAACAATGCAACCTTGTGAACCTGTGTCCAATATAGCACGGACAACAACAGAGGTCCCCGTGGGTCCCCAGACCCTAACAGCAACCGTTGGTAGGATAATGGTCTCATTGGGGGTGGTTGGCGTTATAGGGCAGGAGTCAATGACCTATTTGTTGCCTGGGCGGCGACCATTGGCCAGGACCAGGCAAATCAAAATGAGGGTGCGGCTTGAAGTCCTCAAAGGCGCGATGACTCGATCCGCGCGCCATCTGTGGGGGGTTATAATGACGCACCCGCCCAAAACGAGGTGGACGCGAGTCAAGGCGGGGACGCTCCGCCAAAGGAGGGGAATACCTGGGGCAGCATTCATGGTGCTGGTGACGTTGAGCGGTCGCACATTCTGGTGCGTGAGAGAGAGGAGACGTGCGTACGCTACGGTTCTCCAAGCGGGGTGAGCGGCGATCAATTAAGCGAGGCGACTCTCGGCTACGCGCCCGTGAGCCTCGGCTGCCACCTTCGAAACACCCGTTCGTGCGCGGCGTCGGCTGGTTGGATAAGCGGCCTACCTCTCTGGCATTCATGCAGAGAATGTCCAAATGCTGCCCTCTATAGTGAGGACAGGGGTGATAGTTTGGGCAGTCTCGCTGGTAGTGGGACCCCAAGCAAGAGAAGCAAAGGCGGCGGGCATTCGCAATGCGCCTACGAGAGGCGACATGCAGGTCCAAGAATGCCCTACAACTGGCCGTTCTGTGCCCCGTGACCTAGCAGTAAGAGCGCTCCGCTGGGCTCTGCGTGACTGCAAAGCGAGGAGGGCGCCGGTCAACAATGGCTCGGGTGTGAACGCGAGCCTGCTCCTTGACCTTGGGCGGCTGCGACTTAGCCGGCGTGTCACCACCGGAGTTGTCCAAGACCCGGCACTCATCCTCGAGGAACCTCTCCAGTTCACCAAAGGGGGGCAGATGGGTCGCGCCATCCCCACCAAAGCGCTGTTCAAAACGCGACTTCAGGTCAGCAGGAAGCTTCTTCAGCACAATGTGCACCAATAGGTAGGACCATTGGTCTACGGGCAAGTCCAAACACTTAAGTGCGTTGATTGCCACCAAAAGCGGGTTCAAAAGTTGGGTGCGCAACCCAAAGACCCGGGCGAGCGTGGGCAAACCCAAAATCTGCTCAATATGCGTGTCGGCGAGGCCACGCTGTTATGGTACCTACGGGTAATTAAATCCCGAGCCGTCTGGTACGCCTCGTCAGACACGGGCAGATGCTGGATGAGGCCCTTGACCTCCCCATCCAGAACCGACATCAAATAGGCCAATTTTTGTGCCGGCCGAAGGTCAGCCCTGTCATCGAGGAGGCTGTCAAACAAATAAACAAAGCCCAGGTAGCTTCCTAGGCAGCCATCAAAATGTGGCAGGTCTAAGGTAGGAAGCCTACTCACAAGTCCCGGTGCTGTCCTAGGAAGCTCCTGCTTCATGCCGGGTTGCCCACCACTCTCGGCAACTAACTGCCTCGCACAGTTGAAGACAGCATCATACAGGTCTAAGATCTGGGCATAATTCTCGCTGACTTTATTTCGCTGATCAGCGGGGAAAACATTAACTGACACTTCGAGACAGCAAGCGCTGAAAGTGCGAAATTGCTGTTCCACACTTGCCAGGCGATCATCGATCCACTCATACCTTTGTAGTAAGGCCTGCTGGCGATCAGGCCGGTTCACCAAGGCACAGGCTGAGGCAAACCAGCGCAAATCTGATACGATAGCACCAGCAGCCGCACGCAAGTCCTTGATAGCTGACATAATCAAGTTTCAAAAGAGCTCGGACAAGCGTTAAATAATATTATCAATCAAAAATTAATATTTGTTAATTCTTTGAAACCAACAAAGTATTAGCCTGTTTACTGCTGGTACAAGCAAGTGACATGTATTTACTACCCAACTAAATTAATAACAAGCTCAAATCTGCTTTACATTTATAAATTCCACGTTCGCAAAGAAAGCGTAGGAGCATTAGCGTAAAAGACGTCAAGTTTTACAATGTTATTATAATTTAAAATTATTAGGAGTTACGAGTGTAGTAACTTTAACTAACTTTGCTGGCTTTATTTTAAGCAACCATTATTGTTTAATAAACTGTATTAATTTAGCTAAGATTCGAAAGGTAATATGATAAAAGAACAGAACACACATAGGTATTTCTTATAATGTGACCGTGTGAAACATGGACTGTTCGTATAGGTAGTGATTAAAGCAGTCACTCTGCCGGATCGACCAGCACCGTGTGTTTTAGGCTCGATGCCAACGCGAGACAACACTTTGTGTGACACAAAAATAGAGTCTCCTAACCTGGTTGTACTTTGTGTCTTTAAGTAGGTAACTAATAAAATAAACTTCAAAGTAAAACCCTCAATTCATTCATCTTCATTGTAAATGTTTTCAATCGATAAATTGCTGCTGACATCCACAATATACATCCTCCAAAACTATTCCTGGTTCGATTCGACAAAGTTATTTCAAATTATAGACTAATTTCCATTTACGAGCGGTGTTCCTAATTAAAATTGATAGCCTGTAGGGAGCCGAGTGAAAACTCCCTAATATGAGACTTTTGAGACCTCTGAATCAATTCTAATAATCGTTCCTAGTTGGACCAAGTTTGCTAATTGTAAACCACGTCATGAAATGAACGTAGGCGGTGAAACACGTAACAAAATCCATTGGATACGAAGGTGATCATAGTTTTAAAATCTACGCAGAATTGCAAACAAATATTTGTAGGTATGAAGTACTACAAAACTTTACATAGGTATATAAATTTATTTAGCAGTGTGATATTAAACCTTTTTAGATAGTTTAGAGCGTTGCTGATTTCTGCATGAATAGGCCAGCTTGAACGGGAAAATGCTATCCTCTCACAAATTACCGCTATAACGTAAGTTTCAAAGGCCCTATCTCCATTTCCTTCGCTCTCATCCCGCTCCTTCCCATATTCCTTCTCCCATTCAGACTGACAACGCACTTGTAACTCCTCTGGAATTGAGAGTGCATGGGCGGCGGTAATTAATTACCAATAGGCGATTCAGAAGGTTGTTTGCGTTTTTCGACATGAAAAAATTGCTAGCAAATCTAATGGAATGAAATGATTACCAGCAATGAGTATGTCATACGCCCATAATAATAAATTAAGCTTGGAGTACGTAAGGGAGTTTGTATTATGCTTTGCATATCGAGAATTCCGAGATGCAAAATATCATAATATCACCTTAAAAACGTATCACACTACTGAACAGCTAAGGCACTTGGCCTAAGCTGTTCAGTGGTTTTTGAACGAAACTAAAGCGGTTTTAGCAATACACTCTTATCAGTACCGCAAAGGCATCACCTTGTGTCTAAAGAAACTCGCTAACTTAAAACACCGCGGCATCGTGCAATCAACTAGCCGACACTACGCTTATGGTTTTAATCTAAATTCGTCTTTGCCCTTCATTTGGAGTCAGCGTAACAGCCAATACAAAAAAGAAGATATATAACTTATCCAATATGCTTACAACAGCAGTTAAATTAAATCACGGCGATGTCTAGCCATTGCTGAATTTATGTACCTCCGTTCTGTTGACACCTAGTAAACAGCGTGGCAACACCAATTTATTTTCAGGCCAATACTTGTGCATAATATGTTCTGTAAACTTATGGAGTTCGAGGTAATGCTTTAGACCTTTTAAAATCTTACCTTAGCAATCGACATCAGATGACACAAATCAATAGGATATCCCTAAATAATAAAATTGAGCATATTTATTCATCCACATTAAAATAAATACAATATGGAGTTCGCCAAGGTAGCGTTTTGGGCCCATTATCACATATCCTCACATAAATAAATGATCTGCCCCAATGTACTAGACATCCTATTATCCTAGCTCCAAGCTAAAAATGTTAGTCATCTCGACAGCGAAATAAATGCCTCTTTATCTGACGTTATAGACTGGCTTAATTCCAATAACCTCATTATCAATCTCGGTAAGACAAACATTATGACATTTACAACAAGACAAAATAGAATAAATACAGTTAGTAAAATCCACTACAAGGACCAAAAAATAAATGAGACTGATAGCACAAACTTCTTAGGACTAAACATAGATAAGCATTTAAGTTGGTGGAATCAAATAGAAAGTGTCTGTAAGAAATTAAACCAGAACTCATATGCACTTTATATGTTACGCAAAATAGTCAATAAAAACGCAGTTCAGACAGCATATCACAGATTTGAACACTCTTTGTTACGATATGGGATCATCTTCTTGGGCAACTCTAGCGGGATCAATATGGTATTCAAGTCTCAAAAAAGATGTATAGTTACGTTCGATGTGTAACTTGCAACATATTGATAGTTGTAAACCATATTTTAAGGAAATGAGTATTCTGTCTGTGCCTAGTCTATACATTTACGAGAGTGCGGTGTTTGTCAAAATTAATATAGACAGTTATGTTAATTGTAATAATAAAAGATATCCGCACAAACTACAAATACCTAGCTCGGTGTCCAATCATTTGACAAAAAACGAATGAAAAATTTTGATTTTTTCAAATAACGTTTGACAAAATTATACTTGATAAATGTGTTACAAACTATTGTTTAATAAATTACTCATTAGACAATATACTTACTATAAAAAAGTTATTATGCTAAAACATTAATTTACAAATAGATTATTTTTTAAACATGTTATTTGGCAAATCAACGAAAATCATAAATAACATTTGACAAAATGCATTGTTTGGTAAATATTTTATTTACCAAAATCTACATTAATACAACAATCTTCGTGTAGGGTCAACTGTAACAATGGTTGGTTAGGTTAGGTTAGAACTGCGACCACAACGCCAGAACCGAATTCTACTTATTTCACTTAATATAGGCAGAGTGTATTTTTTTTAAAGACTTGTTATATGGAATTAGTATAAAAGACTTGTTATATGGAATTAGTATTACTACAGAATTATTACTTGCCTATAAATAATCTCTCCAAGATGAAAATTGCAACCATGCAATTAAACATTTTCAAAATTTCGCGTAAGTATTGGTTAGATATTAGTTATTTTTAAAAGGGATTTTTTTAACAGCGTATCAAAAATGTTATGTAACACACTGAAGTGAGTTACGCAAAAAATCTTTATTATTTCACTAAAATACTGACTTGCACACCAAATATGATGATCTTTTTACAAAATATCATTTGATATGAAAAGTTTCGTCCGCTCGGGAAACTTATCCACTCAGAAAACTTAATGGGTTATGTTAGGTTCTCTTGTGGCCCTGCTCCCAAAAATAGGAGCCCTGCGAAGCAGGGCTCCGTCAACTTAGCTTAGTGGTGCAATTAGTATTTTTGGTGGAAACCAGAAATAAATTGACTAACAGTTAAATACAACCCTTTTTAAAAACGAATAATTTATCTTCTAACTTTTTGTACAATCACCAATTTGGCAAACGTATTATTTAGTCAAATGATTATTTTTAAAATAATTATTTAACATTTGAATTATTTTCTAAGTAAAATATTTGCTTAACCTGTATTATGTCAAATGATAGTTTTAAAAGTAATATGTTTGCGAAATGAAAGTTTGTCAAATGATTAGTTTTTCAAACGTTGTTTGTAAAATGATCTTTTGTCATTCGTTTTTTGTCAAACAATAGTAAACCACCTAGCTCACGTACAGCGCTTTGTAGTAAAAGTATTTTTACCATGGCTCCCAAAATATATAATAAGCTACCTAAACAAATAGATGATATAGAGAGTATAGGCAAATATAAAAACTCCTTGAAACAATATTTGGTTAGCAAAGCGTATTATTCCATCACATAATTTCTAGAGGAAAAACTATTGTAATAAATATGATATTGTTATTGTAAATTTAAGTTTCTTTTCATTGACATACATTTATTATCGTATTGTTTATTGACATTAATATTATCGAATTTTGTTGCCATAAATTAAGTTTTATATTTGACTGACAAATTGAATTTTGAATTGTAAAATACTTTGTTTTTATGCATGTTATTAAATTGTTAGTATTATAAAATTGTATTTAAATTACTAATTTGTATGCCTGATGCATGGCACGACATAGACGGATCACAATGTATTGCAAACTATAACACCTTATGTAACCTATGTTCAACAAATAATGATATTGATTTGATTGATTTGATTTGTAGTTAGAATTTTAACGGTCGGATTTTCGCTAATTAATTCTGCACCCGCGCCATGAATTCTATACCCGTTTTATAGTATTGTATGAATATAATACGTAGAACATAAACTTTCCCATACTGCAAGTTTTCCCATCTTGTTAGTTGTTAGACTATTGTACAGTGCTGTCAATTTATATCAAATGATCCTTTACATATTTTGAACTAAACACAGACAGAAACAGACTAGTAACATAATATTATCTTAATATATAAAATCCTTGCGTTACTGACTGACTGACAGACACGCTACAGCCGAAACTATTGGGCGCAGGAAGCTGAAATTTGGATGTATGTTCCTTGGGGACCGTAGAGTTGCACTAAGAAGGGATTTCCCGAAATTCCCACGGGATCGGCCAAAACGGGTAAATTTAAAAAATTCGGGCGTAGCTGCTGGCGTCCTCTAGTATTGATCTAAAATCATGCATATGTTGCTAATGAAAAGAGAAAAGCTGTTTCTGATTATATAGATGCGATGTAATTAATATCTTATTAACACTATAAAATATATAACTCAACAATATTCTCCCAGAGTAGAGGCCCCGGGTTCGATTCCCGGGTCGGGCAAAAGTGTTACTGGGTTTTTCCAAATTCTCAGTAGCAGCACGGAGTTTGGTAATGTGCCCGGTAACGGCAATATTTCGAAGAACCTAAAAGTTCATGGCGAAGTGTGAGTGTAATATTACACCTTGGCCTACCCCTTCGGGGACACAGGCGTGAGTCTATAATTTTCACTACTATCATAACTATACAAGACAAGCTATAAAATTTCTACCAGATTTCCATATAACGACATCTATCTAACCCATGGAATCTCACAATTCCCAAAGGAGGCGTGACAAAAAAGACGACTCGACGTTCTGTCCCTGTTATCCCTTTCAAAGTATCAAAGAGGCTACATTCACCCAAACAAGCTTACTCAGAGTTAAAAGCCAATTTATCAGTAGGCGTCTCAAATTGTGCATTATCATGATGACACTTACACGAATATATAGCAAAAGAAGCTGCGTATACACGACACGCACACATATACATGTTTACGTATTCTTGCACATTTGACAGAATTCGGAATACGAGGTCATCATCTTTACATACACATACATATAACACTTACCGACCTTATTGCAAAGTATTACGATACACAGGCAGAAACATATTCGGGTGAAAACGTGGTAACTGTGTGAGTGCGGTGTTCGAAATTGCATGTGTGTATGTTAATGTGTGATGTTTGAACGTGTGCGTAACGCGACTAAGTACATTAAGTGCTTTACGACGTGTTGATGATTTTAGTGCCTTAGTTACCCGTAATGGATTGCTTAATATATTTGGGACCAATTTCTTGTCGCATGTAATTACATGTTCTAATCACAGTTCTGTTTGATAGCAGTTCTGTTTGATATCTAAATAAATTGTCTGATCATTCAACTTCAGGTTATTGAGATCAATGCAGTCTTGTTATAGTTTCAACTTTTGTTTTTAACCGACATCATTTGTCGTTAAAAGCAAGTAAATTCATTTCTTCACGCAGTTGTACCGCAGGGTCCGAATGTAGTTAAATATTTATGTACTGAGTCTATATTTTCCATTTACCCAATGCTAAAATCTTGTCAGCTACTTCAATAAATATTTTATACTTATTACCTGATCTTTCTAAATAAAGAACACGCAAATTATATCTGATACTAAGTAACCGGAGATTCATAAAAATGTACCTATCAGTATAATTAATTTATAGTCTAAAGTCTAACCATATTTAAATCTGCATTTCACTTACAGTAACAGTCTTTAACTTAACCATCCCAACTTGAACCTCTACTAATGTACCCTATAACTACAAGCTCTACCCATATATAACCAGATAGGTAGGACAAATTTAGTCAGAACTAATTCAGGTGAAGGAAAAGTTTCAAACTTCACTCGGAATGGGTAGTTTGTGATCGTGAATGCTGCCTATTGTCTTAAACTAATGTGTGTAGGTTGTTTTAATCTGAGTTTAATACTGTAAATTGAATTGAAACTTAAACACATTTGAAGTGTGATTAGAATTATTGTTGTTGCGTTTATGTAATACATACATTTTAATCGTAAATTTTTATTACAGTAGTGTTTTCGATGTCTGATTAGTTCTTAGTGAGGGATATTGCTATAAAATTATCTGCTAGACTGCTTGCCGTGGGATGATCTGTTGAATAGTGTTATATTAGTATTATCTGATTATCATAAAATTACTGTCAATTGCATCTTCTATAGTGCTTAATTTACGTACCGGTTCGTTTAGTTAAGTAGCTATAATTTTATTTGTCGATGTAAACAATAATGTTAGCTTGCACTAATTCTGATCAACTGTTGGGACTGTCAAGTCTTAAAACGTTTCATGTGTGACTAGTAATTGCGGCCCAGGGTTATCATCATCATCAGCCTCGCGATATCCCGACAGCATTCATGACTTGAACAGACTTAACTAAATAGCTTTTCTTCGGGGTGAATATTGTCTGGCCTTCATAGCGAAAGGAGGAAACGAAATAATAATACAATAACGAGATAACATAATTAGCTACCAAGTTTATTAATACCAACCAACCCAATTAAATTCCTTTTCAAAAGCACATTCAAGACACTTGAGTCACTTTGCGCCCAAAACAAAGACTTAACTAATTACCCCACTTTATGCATCGAGAGTTAATGAGTGCACAGGTGGGCGACATAACCCTCTGGCAGAAAACGAAAAGAAAAACGAGTTTATTCTTAACCGTAAAATCTGCGAGTAAAATTAATTTAATAAAATAATCTCAACCCTACCCAAGCCCGGAAAAGATCGTTCTATTTTGCGACAGGGAGAAATTACTACGGCTTAATTAAATCATTACTATTTTAGTAAACTGACTGTAAGCTTAGTTCTAAGTACAAGGATTAGTTGTTGAGTAATGTTCAAGGCTTTCAGGTGAATAATGAAGAGATGCTTTTATTATTAAATTACTCGTTTAGTATCCGTCAAGACAGTTAATTCGTTTATTTCACGCACAACGCGGTGGGAATGTTTTTGATTAGAATTTTCTTAGGCATCTAATGAAATGTAAAGTTTATTAAGCTTTGTGGATGATTTTTACTCTCTCGGTATAAATAGAGTTGGAATACTGCGCAATGGTAATCCTGTCTTTGCTCCTGAGCTTTGTGTGTGTCAATCCTTTATGAGTTTTGGCTTCTTCGTCAGCCGTCTATAGAAAGCAAAACAATGATAAAATCTAAATGCTCTCGTTCGTCTCCGCTTACCTCAAACCTCACTTCGTTTGATATCCTTGTCAGTTTAATCTGAGACAGTTGATTGCCAGAATTACCCAAAGCTTTTGCGAGCTGACCAATTCCGTCCATCTAAGATAACACAAGATCCGTTATCAGTACAAATACAGCGAAGCTGGTATTTTGTAAATAGAAAAATAAGAAAGAAAGAAAAGAAAGAAAATAAAATTTATTTAGACTCTGCACAATGGACGCCAATAAATATACAAAAAAATAAATACACAATAACACTGAAATATATATAAAAGTGAAAGTAAAGAATAAAATAAGTAACATGCAAATATGACAGACAATACCAGAAAATAACAGAAAGCTGTAATAATATTCAATGCAGAACATAATATACATAATTATACAATAGTGGCATCTCACGGCGCGGTCTAAAAAGGACCTGGTTCAGCATATGCCAGCCCGAAGGCTGACGCTGATTTTCAACCAGATCCTTAAGTGACGCACGCATAACGAACCATCACACAAGTATAAATCAAATACACATACAGCATACACACATACACACACACACATGTCCATAGTAGTCTCTTAACTATATACTGAACAATATCAATCCGCTTATATTAATGATGTATTCGTATTTACCATGTCCAACTCCCGCTGCGCATCCATAAGGTACTGGCGTAAACGTTTCTTAAACGTACCGATAGAATTGAGTCGCCTGATAGGCGGCGGGATATTATTCCAGACCTTGGATGCCGCATAGCGGAAGCTGCCTCTGAATGCCGTGGTCTTGTGAGGCATTACGGCAAGTTGTCGCGCACATTGTCTATTTACTCGGTCCCGCCCACTATTAACCCAGACAAGTTTCTCATACAGGTACTGTGGCTCTTTGAGCTTGACCACCCCGAACATGAGCGCTGCTAGATGAAGCTTACGCCTCGATTTCATTTTTAAAATATAGTGAGCATTCAAAAAAGGTGTAACATGGCTTCTATATGGTATTTTAAAGCAGAAACGGGCGCAAGCATTCTGTACCCTCTGAATAAGGCGATCCGTGCGAGACAAAAGGCGCGGGCCGTACACTGTACTGACATAATTTAATTTGGATAGCACAACTGTTTCTATCAGTCGGATGCGCAATTCCTCAGATAAATACGGACGCATTTTATACAGGACTTTCAATCTATAGAAGCAATTACGTACGGCTTCAGTTACATGCTTCTCGTATCGAAGCCCTGAGTCCATAATAAGCCCAAGGTTACGAGCCTCTTCTACTTTTGTGATTGTCTCGCCCATGACGGTGATTGGAGGGAGTCGAATACGACTTACATTATTTGGTGTGCCAAACACCATGTATTTAGTTTTAGAGGGATTGAGAGCAAGACAATTGGTTTCAGCCCATTCCACTATTCTTTGGAGATCTGCGTTAAGGTCTAAAATGGCGCTTGCACATTCGTTGGGCTTAAATGACATGTATACCTGTATGTCATCCGCGTAAATGTGATATTTTGACTTACGAAAACAATTAATGACATCAGCGCAGTACAAGATAAATAAAATTGGTCCCAGGATTGATCCCTGGGGAACTCCTCTTTTAAGTGGGGAACAATTTGAAAATATCGATTTTCCATCATTCAAACGCACTTCCACGCATTGACGTCGACCAGACAAATAACTGTAAAACCATTTTACGGTACGATTATCAAATCCATAATATGTTAATTTGGATAATAGTAGATCAATATTTATACAATCGAACGCGCGGGAAAAATCAAGTAAGACAATTACTGTGCACATACCCTGATCCTGGGCCCACAATATATTGTCAGTCACGTCCAACAAGGCGGTAGCAGTGCCACGGCGTTTGCGAAAACCTGATTGGAGCGCAGGTAGGATGTCGTTTTTCTCCAGAAAATTTGACAACTGCGAGCAAACCACCTTTTCCATAACTTTCGAGATACACGGTAAAATACTGATAGGCCTGAGATCTTTCAAATCCATTGGATTAGCATTTTTAGGCAGCGGCCTTACTGTAGCCAGTTTCCAGATGTCAGGAAAAATTGCCGATTCTATGGATGAGTTGATTATATTAGTCATAGTAGGCAGTGAGTATGGCAATGTCAACATCAACATTTGCAAATTCACGTGATCACATCCTTCCGCATTCGATTTAAGGCTCTGAATTGTTTTTAAAATGTCTGCATCGCCAACTGGTAATATATTAAATACAGCATCAATATAGCAGTTAAATTCGTAAAATGATAAAACAGAAATACTAACCTTAGGACTATCGGGGACGTCCAAAAAGTGGTGATTTATTGCATTGGGGTCAGAAAAGTGCGCAGGTAGATCATTCAGTCTTTTAGTAGGCAGTAAAGTGGTTTTTAAATTTTTCCATAGAAGTTTTGGGTTGTCTATTTTATTGTTAATGTTGAATTTAAAATAAGCAACCTTTTCGTAATACAGAGACGATGACACCAGGGCTTTTAATTGCTTATAATATTCGCGTTTGCTGTCTGTCCTGCATTGACGGTATTGGGCTAATGCAGTGTCACGAAGTTTCATTATGTACTTCACAGTGTCCGTTATCCAAGGGTATGATGGTTCTCTAATATGACAGGTCTTGAGAGGAGCATGGACATCGAACACTGTGATGAGACATGAATTGAATGCGGCAACCATTTCGTTTACTGTACTCAAACTGTGTATACTACACCAATCAATTTTAGACAAAGTACTATGCAAAATGTCCTCGGCAATATTTTTAAAAGATCTGTATTTTACCGCGTATGGCCTAAACTTCTCCCGCTGTATAGGAAATTCACATACAATAGTGGCGTGACTGTTTATGTTTTTAAAGGGTTCGATTAACATGCGTCGAACACGAAGGTTAGTGCAAACTACATCTATGAGTGTCTCACTAGTTGCCGTGAAATGGGTAGGGGCTGAAACCAACTGTGTAAGACTAAAACAACTCAAAAAGTCCATCAACTTCTTAGTATCTCCGTCATTAGCTAAACAATTGACGTTAAAATCTCCCATTAGAACACAGTAATCCATATTTTCCAACGAAGCCATGGTTTCGGTTATGGCATCAAGAAACAGATCAAGACTCTGCCATGGAGGGCGGTACGCCGTGCCAATAATTATCTTCTTACCGTTTAAAGTAGTTGACAGCCACATTTGATCTATCAACTCATACCTGGAATCAACTAATAATCTTAACGTACGCACACTGATATCACGCCTTACATAAAACCCGACTCCCCCACCACGACCCGAACAAACACTTGCTGAGCGTGGCACATGCCGCAGACGGTAACCAGGCACGATCGGCGCACGCCCGTCCTCGCCAGGGAACAACCATGTCTCATTGATGGCCATAACATCAAAACGATGTCGCAACACCAAGGCAACGAAGTCATCGTGGTCCGTACCTAGTGAGCCTACGTTAAGAAGACCGACTTTAAAGAACTTATCTTGCATAGAAAACAATCAAAACAAAATATATCCCTGTAAAGTATGTCCCGTTTGAACTAGTAGTCATACAAGTAAGGGTACGGTCAGTAGAATGCTCATATTGATAGCAATAGGTATTAGAAAGTTGCCAATTAATATACACAAGTGAAAGCCTACAATTTAAAACCAGAGTCATTAAAAACATTACCAATATAACTTTAACAAATAGTTTAATACAGACATAACCCACACAAATATATAATGACTCGGTACTTAAATAACTATTTAAAGATAGACAATGTAAGTATACTACAATATTATTTAAAACATTAACGTGTTTGTGCAAAATTGGTTCATGCGGGCACAGCACTAGAGAAAACACGCTCAATATCAGCCTCATGTCGAATGCAGACTGATTGGTCACCTGGCTTATTTCGTGCAAAAATGCGTCCACGTTTGCACCAGACGAATCTCCACCCGTAACGCTGGCCGGCGTCTCGCACAGCTCGAAATAACAGGCGGTTTAACTTGGTGAGCCGCTCGTTAACATAAAAGCGACGCGGAGGACCGGCAATGCCTAGATCGCTTGATGTCGCACCGCGGCGCGTCCGCGCACTCGCTAACAGCTCGTCGCGTAGGTTGCGCCGCGCAAAGCGCACCACCAACGGCCGGGATCGACGTTCGGGGCCGGCGGTGTCAGTCGCAACTAAGTGTCGCGGACCAACCCGCTCGGCGCTAACAATGTCCCGCTCCTCAATGTTCACCGAGAGTTTGACCGCAATCTGCATGGCGGTATGCAGTGTGTTCTCACCAGCTATCTCTGGGAGATTACTGATTTCTACATCGGTCGCAAGTAGTTCCTGATCGCGGTCATTAAGCTCCTGTTTGAGCTGCGCAATGGTTTCAGCAACTGGCGTATGGTCCAAGGGCTCCAGCTTTTCAAGCGCGCTTATGCGAACATCTAGCTTGTCAATGTTATTACTGCACATCTTAATTGTCTCCCTGATATCGGCCATTTCGTCTCTAAAAACTTGCAGGTCTCTATTTATTGACCGGAGATTATTCCGAAAAATTATCAGCTCTGCCGTAATGTCCCCAGTAAGGTCACGCGCAGACTCAGAGGCGGTGCGGGATGGGCTGCTTTGATGGTCTGAGATAGCACTGGCGTTACAAGGTGTCGGAGTACGGTGCGGGTCAATTAAATTTGTACTCGAAGAACTCCTTACCGGCGTCTCGGATCAATTATCGGTAACCCGGTTCCTCTTGCACTCCGGACACTGCCAAGTTGGGGATATCATGCCCGATACAGGTAACGCGACACATCGGCGATGGTAAACAGCGCTACACTTGTGACATCTAGCGGCATCACTCGAAGACAGAAATCGACCGCAGCCGCCACATTTGGACATAGCGAAGTATGTAAGTTCGAGTCACTGAGAGGAATTATTTCAATGATCGACCGCTAGATGGCAGTGTTATAAAAATATTCGTTTAAGGTGTTATTTGAGACTATGGTGTCACTTTTGCGTTATGGGTAAGGTACACTAAGCGTCCCAGAGTATAAGCACACTATGACAACAACACTTTATTAATGTGTTTACTTTTTGCGGCAAATCAATTTATGACTTTATGATATAGGGTAGATGCCACTGTGTTAGGGGGTCCACTTTTATAAATGTACTTTTTAGTTGTATACACTACACGAAAACACTTATTAACAATAAACGATACAAGTCACTTGGAATACTATCTTCTCACAATAAATAATACTGTTTATATCTTGTTTATTATTTTTAAAACGTAAACACAACAAAGGTCAATGTATTGATTTGACATCCGTGACGTCACTCCATAAAGAATATATAATAAAGACATATCTAATCATATTTTTGAAGGGATCCCTTCTTTTTGCATAATGTTCTTTGTCCTAATATACTTCGGCATAACGATTTTGGCACAATTTGTTTTTGCATAATAATACCTTGGCATATTTTTTTAGGCATACATTTTATGTTGGCATAATCATCTTAATGACTAATTTGTTTTGGCATAAATTTGATTCGCATAACGTTAGTAGGCCTAATGACTATTAGCATAACGTTAGTAGGCCTAACGACTATTAGCATAATGTTAGTAGTCCTTATGACTATTAGCATAACGTTAGCAGGCTTAATGACTTTTAGCATAATATTTATATAATTATATATTTAACTTGTAAAAAATGTATATGCTGTGCAACAAAAGTGACAGAACCGAATTGCTGCAAAACCGACTCCACGTAGTCTTGTTTGTCCTACCCCTAGAGTGTTATTTAAAATTGCGTAGGCGCGTAGGTGCGAGGTGGCCCGCGGGCTGTGGAGCAGAAGCCGGCCAGCAAGCCGAAGCTGCGGTGGTGAGCGAAAGCCGTCTGCGACGAATAGTACGCGTGGGGCCGCCGGAGGCCCGCAGCGCCGGAGCCGTGACAGAAGCCCTGCCTGCTGCATGTTGCATGCTTGCTTGTATGCTTGCTGCATGCTGCATGCTTGCTTGCATGCTGCATGCTTGCTTGCATGCTGCATGCTTGCTTGCATCATGCTTCCTACAGCGAAAAATATGCCAAAGATACATTGCCAAAGTTATGATATCCAATTTGGGTTGTATTGTAATCATTATGCGTAAATAAATTTATTCTATAGGATTTTATGCTTTAGGATTTTATGCTTTAGGATATTATGCTTAAAAAAGTTATGCTTTAGAACTTTATGCTTAATAAATTTATGCTTAATCATTAGTATGGTTAGAGAAATTATGCTTAAAAAAATATGCGTAAGCTGGTATGCGTAATTATATTATGCGGAAATATAATTATGCCAAAGAAAATTATGCTTAGTTATATTAGGTCCTAAAATTTTATGCAAATGGATAGGGAACCATTTTTGAAATATGAAACTCAAAACTGTACATTGAATATTTTTTAAAAAGAATAATTGCGGTGTGATCTACAATTGATACCGAAGCCAAAAATATAGTTTTTAGAATTTTCGTCTCTGTGTTTGTATATCCGGGATAAACTCAAAAAGTACTTAATGGATTTACTTCAAATTTGGCACGAATATTTTTTGAATGTCGGGTCAACATATAGGCTACATATTATTACGCTATCACCTACGGGGAACGAGCAGTGAAACTTTATTTCTTCAACGCATTCTGTAACAAAGTGTAATCTAACGACGCATATTTGAATGTTGTTATCATGTTAACCATGCTATAGGCTAGCTTCACACTATAAAAATCTCGCAAAATAAGTAACTTAGGCCGATAAACATAATTAAATGAATAAAAGTAGTAAAGTAGTATCAAGACAATTTCAAAGCAGCGCCATCTATGAGAGTTCAAAAACATTAAGTCGAATTACATGTGTAAGCACTTTTTGGATATAACTAATTTAAATTTGATCATGTTGGCGGGGTTAAGAGTTGTTTTCAAAAGGCATAGATGGGGTTGTGCATTTTCTTTAAAAAAATTGTATCGTTAACTCGTTTCAGAGATGCGCAAGACAATTAAAAAAAATGTGTTTATATAAGGTTAAGGTGCTTCATCTATGTCTTTTAAAATTCATCGAGTTTGTCAGTATGTAAATATAAACAGAACTAAAAAAGAACTGCATAGATTCATAACAAAATTTAAACGCAAATACGGTACGCTATTGCTGTAAGTAATTTGAGCTAAATAACGAAGTAAGAGGAAAATTAAGCATGTCATATAATATAAATATATCTTAAAGATAAGACATGCTTATTTTTACAGTACAGAATAAATAGTAATAGAGTAAGTACAATATAAACATTTTGGTCACATTGCAATTGGTGTAATTATTGCTTCTTAATTATTATATTTTCATGTCGCATATTAACTTTAGTGAAATGTGGAACTAGCTAGAGTTTTTTTACTCACACACAGTCATTTATTTTATTTTTACGTCTGAAGCGGTTTGGCAGATACTGGTGTTCTCTATACATGACAGGCATCCTACCATCATGCATTTACACGTCCACCTAGAGAATGGCCAGCGCATATATTTTGATCCCGACAGCGTTGCTGAGCGCTTGAAAAATCCGCGCCAAACAACTCTCTTGGCATTTTTCAGGCTCTGTGCAGTCGACCAGTTTGGGAGGTCCCTTACGTATGACGAGATACCTTCATATTACACGTACAATAAGCAAAAGGGTGTATTAAACCGACGTCGATGAGGAGGTGCTGTGGAAGGTTTTTCGGGAAGTTTCAAGGACACCGCATTTTGTAAAGTTTATACCGTACACACGAATAATGATGAATGCTATTTTCTGCGGTTGTTACTTCACACGGTCCGAAGCCCAACGTCTTTCGGAGGACATTTGATGGCGTGGAGTATCCCACTTACCGCACAGGCTGCGTAGTACGTCACTTTCTCGACGGTGACCAAAACTGGGATGACACCCTCGCGGAGGCGAGCGTCAGTGACAGTCCCAGCCACATGCGTCATCTGTTTGACTTCATCTTGGTGTTTTGTAGAGTCGCGAACCCGGTTGCTTTGTGGGAGAATTATCGCCATCATCTCTCTGAAGATTTTCTACGAGCTTTGAGGCGTGCTACTGGAGACGAAGTCGAAGCAACTGATGAACGCGTGCTGAACACCTGTCTCAGTTTACTTCAAACGTGGTCATTTCTATCAGCGGCAATAGTCGAATATGGGTTACCAGCTTCCCAATCATCACTGCATCAAAACCGTGAAAATCGGGAGTATAATGCGGAGACAATTTACGATCCGGGTGAAATGACCACCATACGAAATTTATGACATCGTCCTTGAAAGCGTCGGGCAAAGCCAGGGTAAAATGTTTTTCTTGGATGCTCCTGGTGGAACAGGAAAAACATTTGTTACCACTGGCATACTTGCAGAGGTCAGGAGGCAAGGCAAAATTGTCATTGCTGAAGCGTCGTCGGGAAGCGCTGCTACACTGCTTCCGGGTGGCAAGACAGCACATGCCATGTTTAAAATTCCCATCGATTTAGAGAGCGCCGAAACGCCCATTTGGTGGTGTGTCACGTAACAGTGATAAGGGACACGTGCTTAAAGATTGCTCTCTGATCGTATGGGATGAGCATACAATGGCCAATAGGAAGGCAGTTGAGGCCGTGGACAGAACCCTGCAGGACATCCGTAGGAACGAGCATTTGATGGGTGGTCACAGTTTTGTTCAGTGGCGATTTCCGACATACACTTCCCGTGGTGACGCGGAGATCGATGGCTGACGAGGTGAGTGCTTCGTTGAAACGATCTTCGTTGTGGTCATGAGTTCGCACGCTGCGCTTGACCATTAATCTGAGAGCTCGGCGTCAATGCACATGCTCAATAATTCCTCAATGTCCTTCTAAGTCTTGGCAAAGGCACACTACCAGAGAAGGAGGACAGGTGGTGCTTCCAGAGTCTCTCAGTAAAGTTGTATCCAGCTTAGAAGAACTCATTCGCTGTGTGTACGGGGACATCAGTTGTATACCGTAATAGCAGAATTCTTCGGTGTGTGAGCGGGCTATTTTGAACCTATCTCCTCCGAAGTTGTGTAACGTGACCCGCCTTAAAGTCATCTCGCTCCACAGACAAACCATTGGGCGGAATTTTTTACTGGTCGTGGCGTCCGCGAGGCAGTATTTATACCACGCATTCCCCTCATACCTCATAACTTCTCGTTCCCGTTAAAGCGCTTGAGTTCCCCATGAGTGTTTGCTTCGCGATGATCATCAATAAGTCGCAAGGGCAGACACTGAGGGCAGCGACTGTCGACCTCAGGACGAGCTGCTTCTCCTACAAGCAGCTGTACGTCGCTTGCTCCCGCATAACCAGTCCTGACTCTCTTTACATTTTGGCTGCAGAGAGCCAAACCACTAATGTTGTATATCGAGAAGTCCTATAAGTATGTATTTCAACTTATGACCTACCATAAAGTCATTTATTCAAAGCAGGCTGAAAATCAGCATTTTTTGAAGGTCAATTTTACAAAAGACAGTCTCCCTCTGTTAGTGCAATTTCTGCAGATATGAAATATAAAGAAGAAACGGATAAATGAATGTTATTATAAAAGGTATAACCCTAGGTATTTATTTAATAATTTTGTGCTGTATAGCGTTCACGCAGACGACGTCACGGGCAGCAGCTAGTAATTTATAAAATAGTCTTATTCTTAAGTGAATCTGATCTGAAAAACCAAACAGACTACACAAAACGGTATTATGTATGTAAATCTATCCATCACATAAAGAAATACTTTCATAAATCGTATAGTATATCGCTCCCAAGTGAGTATTACCATTCAGTACCAGCGATTATATTGTACCTTTGTTTTGACTCGGCATGTAAGTTTTCTCCACAACTGTGGGTATACTAAAGTTGTTACATCCCATGAGGCTATTGGAGAATCGAAAGAAATGTTCAATATTTGATATTACGTGTGGGAATTGTAACCTTTATCTGCTGTTCGTTTTATCGACGGACTGGACAGAATAAAGCGAATAAAGGATACTATTTTGGAAATGTTACAATTTCCATAATTTTCAGCAAATCTCTATGGGTTTACGATTAGCAGCGTAATGCTAACGAATCGAATGTCTGAAATATTTTTCGCCATAGAAATATTAAAATTTTGAAATATCGAAAACTATTGTCACCAACACAAACAACCTGCTCTTGTTTGTGTTCACGTGATGAAAAATAAATAAAATATACAAAAAAAAATCCTTTGTATGCAATTACTTTGAAACTTTAAATATAATGTTACTCAATCTAATACTCAAAGTCATAAGTCAAAGTCATATCCTTTATTCATTTGGGTCACAATGTGACGCTTATGAACGTCAAAATAATAAATTTATAAACTAATTACTTAAAGAGTCTACATTTACATTTACTGCCACGTTCGCAAAGCAAGGGCGTAGAACCATGAAAAAGAAAGAGCAATAAAACCCACGGTCACTCTTTTTCATCGCCAGGTTTTGCATAATACACATAATTTACATTTTGTAAGGTGCTGCAACTGTTACACCTTCTATTTCACTTGTATATATTTACTGTACATAATAATACTCAAGCATAATACTTAATTTTAATTTTGTAGTTCATTTAGTAAGCCTCCTCAGAATAGACATGGTGAAACAGGAGCATCCACTTACATTATATATACCTAATAATGCAGGCAATCCGCGAAAGTGATCAGACCCATGATGGAAATGATGCAGTTAAATATTAAAATGTAATACCTGCAACAAGACCGTCATCGACCAGTCATCGCAAGTAGCACCCGTTCACGAGTATGACGCATGGGCCAGCCATCATCCCTCTCGCCATATTAGAGGGACAGGGATGACCCGACACACGACGCTCCCACAAGAAATTACATTTTAGTGAGCATGACGACAACGGTATACGAACCGGCAGTAAGAAACAATCTATTGGTATACTGACATGACTGCCAATTATCTCAACTTTCCAGATCGTTATTATGAATATATTATAAGTTAATGCAACACGTGGAGGAATGCAAATGTAGAAAGAATTTTGTGAAGGTGACAAGTGAACAATGATATAATCAGGGATAAATGATGTTAAACCACATTCAACAAATCATAAAAATATCCAAATCCTGTAAAATCATGTGTTCACGAGATACCTCCACTTAACATAACATGCCACTTATCAAAACGATAATTTAACAAATCTATATTATATTAAACGGTCAGAAAAGAAAATATAGCCTAAGCCTGTCCCCATGGTGTCTTATCATTAAAAATTCCTTAATAGTGTAATAACCCCTTTGTAAAAGATAGTTCCTAATTATCCGTTTGAATTTGTGCATGGGTAAATTCATTATTTGAAGAGGCAATTTGTTGAAAATCGTCTACCAATCCCCGCAAATGAGTTCTGAACTTTATGTAAACGGTAGTTATTTCCCACTAGTTTATGATTATTCCTTGTGTTCACTTTGTGCAAATCACTATCTTTGCGGTATAGAATTAAGTTTTTCTTAATGTACATTAAGTTAGCATATATATATTGCGATGCAACTGTTAAATACCTACTTCTTAAACTTTATCACGTAAAGAAACTCTAGCACCTAACTTATAAATTGCACGTATGGCCCTCTTTTGAATGACAAAAATAGTCTGTCTATCAGCAGCTGTACCCCATAACATTATACCGAAAGACATTACGCTGTGAAAATAACTAAAGTAAACTAGTCTAGCAGTATCTATATTTGTGAATTCCCTAACTTTTCTAACTGCAAATGCCGCAGAACTAAGTTTGACTGCGAGACAGGATATTTGGACGCCCCACTGATGCTTACTTTCTAAAGTTAGACCTAAGAATACGGTTGATTCGACTAGTTGAATTGTTTCCTTATTTAAAATTATTTTACATACACATTTGGTTTTACTAGGGTTGAGTACCAAATTATTTGTCGAAAACCAATTCAATACTTGTGCAAGAGTGTTATTGACGGTATCAAAGTTACTTGAATTGCGATGAAATTTAAAAATTAGTGACGTATCGTCGGCAAACAAAACAATATCACATAAATTTTGTACAAAGAACGGCAAAACATTAAAAAAAATTGGTTGCCTGTAAAGTCGGTATACGGGCGAAAGTTTTACGTGACAACGACTTTGAGTGGTAAAATAATTTTAATGTGAATATTCATTCGTATAGTAGGAAGAAGGATGAAAGACGCGTGCCTATCACTTTTTATGTCTGTCTCTCTCGCTCTTAGGCGGGACGCGTGCCTCTCACTCGCTCTCATTGTGAGCGCATAACGTGAGCGGAGCGTAACGCAGTTTCTTGAAGTGTCACCCGGCAAACCAATTTATAAGACGTTGTCACGTCAAAAAGAAATGTACCCTAGTTGATAAGATTAAGAATGCCGACTTGAATGCACAAACTACTGTCATCATATTGTATGGTGACAGCTCATTAGTCTCCAAAAACAGTCTCATAGAATTAACAGACTTAATGATAGATCTAAGCACAAAAATAGGATGTAGCTTTATTATTTGTGCATTGACTTATTCATATGCTCTCACAGATGACCAAACAGGCAGATAGGCAAATTAAATTTATTATTATACAATAGGACATGTCATAGTAACAGTATTTTATTTTTTGACACTAATATTTTTATTAGTAACTTCTTTTTAACAAAATATACTATCTATATTTCTTGTGTACATAGGCGACAACTTGCTAAAGTATTAGCATTTAATTTATATACTGACAGGAGTACTACTAGAGTACTCAGGAATTTGGTAGATAATAGTTACACCAATAGTAGTATTGACACATCTATTAGTTTAAACTATTAGATGAGACAACAGATAGGCATTCGTGTGTTTTAAACTTAGTTCATCAAAACATACAAGGCCTATCTGGCAAGGAATTAGAAATAGATTTATTTTTAAATAAACATAAGATTGATATCTTATGTATAACGGAACATTGGTTGCGAGGTGACAAATTAATATTTAACAATCAACATTACTCAGTTATAAGTGCATTCGTAAGAAAGAAGGCTATTCGTGGTGGCTCTCTAATATATGTATCTAATAGTTTGAAATGTAAAGAACGTAAGGATATAGCTAAACTTTCTATCGAGCGCACTGCTGAGATTTCTTGTGTTGAGCTTGAACAACATATAATTGTGTGCGTGTATCGACCACCACAAAGCGACTTCACTCAGTTTGAAAGCATTATAGAGGATGTCTTAAAACACATAATTTCTAGTAGGAAGTCTATAATCGTTTATGGCGATTTTAATGTCAATTTGTTAAAAAATCACCAATTTGTACTAGGTTAGTAAGCTTATTTAGTTCATTTAATTTAAATGTTTTGTTCTCTGAACCAACCTGAATAACCTCACATTCTTCTACATGCTTAGATAATATTTTTTGCAATTGTCTTTATTTAAGTAAGGCTGTTTAACTGACTTGACGTCGGATCACTGCGGGCACAAGGTTGTAATTCCAACGAATATAACCCCTAAAGTACGAGAAATTACATGTAGGCCAATGACCTCTGCTCGCCTCAAACACTTTATTAATGATGTTGCTGCCAAGATCGTCAGCATTGACTTAACCGTTGATGAATGATATAAATGCTTATTTAACACTATTAATGATGAGTAGAAAGTAGCATTATTTCTAGATATAACCGTCTGCACCTCAGATTCAACAAATTGTATTTTTTCAACAAATATTCATAAGTGGAAAAACTACGCAAATATCGATAGTTTACGGATTTTATATATTTTCGCTGAACAGTCTCTAAGCTATCTACATATTAATTATAATAAGGATTCCATATAGCTACAGCATACTCTTATCTAGTTGTGATCTGACTAAGGATTTGTAAAGATGGATATAAGTATTCGCATTCTTGAATTCGGTCGTGGATCTCATTATAAAGCCGTACATATGATATGCGTTTTTCCCAATCTTCTCTATGTGTTGATCTAGGTGGAGTTTATTGTCCAACAGCACTCCAAGATCTCGTACAGTAGATGATTTTACCAAAACTACGTTATTAATTTTGTATATACTTGGAATAATGTTTTTATTTTTGGTGAATGAGATACTGACACACTTTGAAATATTTAAGTGAAATCTATTTTCCACATAATACTTGGACAAACGATCTAGGTCCTCCTGTAGTAGGCAACTATCAGCAAAATTTTTTTTGGGTCTGTATAATTTTAAATCATCGGCATATAATGAAAACTTTGAGTGCCTAAACCAATTTGCAATGTCATTGATAAATAAAATGAATAATACAAGACCTAGAATTGAGCCTTGGGGGACTCCGGATGTAACAGTACCAGGTGCCGACGGATATCCTTTAAGGACGACCATTTGGGATCTATTGGTGATGTAAGAGCAGAACCAACGCAGTAGATCACCCCTTATTCCATTATACGCAAGTTTATTTAGAGCAGTCAGATATGTTTTTATATTGTTTCACTTTATCCATGCTTTATTTTTATTTCTAAAAATACGAATAAGTGATGGGGAGAACCATAGTTATGGGAAATTTTGATGTATTTAATCTAGATTTGGATAGTAGGTGAAACGGTAGAAATCAAGAAATATAACAATTTCAACCAGGAGGATGGATATAGATTATCGGCTACTTGGAATCCAGTCATCAGCAAGTGTAAACACCGCCGCAGCGATAAATCTCAACAATGTGTAGACGTCATTAGTGTAGTGTGTTGGAGGACCGACATTGCGAACTTAAATAAAGACCAAGTGAGGGTAGGTGCCGAAACCCGCACTTCCACAAGACGGCGCTGAGCTCTCATCTGTCTCTCAGCGACCACGCTCGGTGCAAGACGAACGAAACGTTGGAAACAAATAGGTATTTATAGCTTAAATAAGTTAAGTAAAGGCGATAAAGACCCGCTAAATTATTTTGTATGAACAATAATAAGCTTCCATATTAAACGCTGTCCTTTAAGCGCTCTTCTTAAAATGCAGCAGTTTTATCACGTAGAGAGATCAGTAGGTAATTAGGTACGTGCACCGCTTGTTCAAAAATCTCTTATAATTTGGTGCTAGTCCAAATGACAATATCTTAGTATATAAAGTAGTTTAAAATATTAACTTCATAAAGCTACTGCTTTAAAGCTTCTAAACAAAAAGAAGAGAATATTCCAGGAATTGCATACATTAAAAATAAATGCGGCAGTAGCCTTTATTGCTTGTGAATAATGCAGCAGTTACGGCCTTCTATGAGCATACAAAACTGTGATAGCTTGTCTAGTGGATCTTCAAATTAATTTTACTCTAGCATTTAATAACACTGCACCAACACGACGAATTACTTGTGGTACTTGCACTACTAATAAAAGGGCTTGCAGTGTGCCTATAAAATAGGCATACTATGTAGGTACATTGTATGCTCATTTTATAGACATCTTCACCACACATGTTGCGCATCAAAATGTTCCTTAGTAGGTACGAGTCTTCAAGCTTCATTAAATGTAGTGATGGGACAAAATTGCACGGCCCCATGTGCAAATGGAATGTCCCAGTTTTCTTCTCTATTTTGAATTGAGGAAGCTTTTAGCAAACAATTTGGTTCGAGGAAAATGGCGAGAGAAATTTATCAAAGTAGTTGAGGCAATTTAGAACATTTTCTACCGGATCTTTGTTCATTGTTGACAGGCATAAAGTTTAAATGCAATATATTATTGAATTATTTGTCCTTACTTCTACAATGTATGTTGAGTGGGTTAATTTAATATTGTTTTAGAAACAAGAACTTGTATTATTTGCTTGATCATAGACATGCACAGAAATGTTATAGATTAGCACGACTTTAGAATCACGTAGCGAAATAATGAAATGTTACCTTATTTCAATATTGTTATAATAATTATAGATATTAAAGCCACATTAACAGGACGCTCTGCATATTTAAACGTTGTTATGATGTATTTTCGGTCCTGATCAGCATTATTCTATAACGTCACGTTCAACTACATAATATGTATATTTTTGAAGCACTTGACAAAAATACTCACCGTATTGTGTGTCTTGCGGATTATCTGCTAGATTGGCTTCTTCTTAGTACATATTCTTTTATTCTAAAGGATAGAATTCGCAACGAGGTCATCCGGAAGAGAACTGGTGCCGAAGGACCGACGACCAATGGAGCAGACGAGTCTTAGAGTGGAGACCACGTTTCGGCAAACAAAGAGTAGGACGCCCCCGAACTAGATAGTCCGACGTCCTAAAAAAGGTGGCTGGGGCGGGCTGGATGTGGAAGGCAGAGGATCGGTCATTGTGGCGCATGTTGGGAGAGCCCTATGTCCAGCAGTGGACTGCAATAAGCTGATTGATAGTACATATCGTGGGTATAATGGAAGAACTGAATAACTCAAAATTTCAAGTTTCGAGATAATCGCGATTTAGTGTTTTTTTGACACTTTTTTTTACATCACTAAGAAATGGAGAATAATTTTACCGTCGGCGATTTTATGTGCTTTAAGCATGTTTGCTGTCTATTCTATCCTTGATAAAACTAACTTTTATCACGAACCAAAAAAATTATAAAAATAAAAAACCAAGTTATCCAATTTTGCCACACCAAGATATTGCAAACATACCGTAATCATAATTTTACCGTCGGCGATTTTATATGCTTTAAGCATGTTTGCTGTCTATTCTATCCTTGATAAAACTAACTTTTATCACGAACCAAAAAAATTATAAAAATAAAAAACCAAGTTATCCAATTTTGCCACACCAAGATATTGCAAACATACCGTAGTTAGTTAATTCTATATTGTAGTTATTGAGTTTTTTCACACATTGAATGAATGTGAATACATGAATTTGGGTCAACTAAGTACACTTATTGAGTTATGAAACTAAAGAAATATTTAAACACGAAAGTTAGGCATTCTTAGTGAAAGTTTATTTGTGGAATTTTATCACTGATTATTGATCTCACATGAAATAAAAAACCTGGATTGGAAGTAGTAACATTGTATATAAAAAAATAAACATAAAATTACAATATCAAAATTAACAGAATTAGGTATGGCAACAAAATATTATAATTATGTAGTAAAATCAAATAAATTACTTATTATAAATCTTCTAAAATCAACTAATACAAAAATAACTTTCCTTTGCATTAAAACATACTAGGGTGGTCTGAAAAGTTTCCGACCTCAACCTGAAGGAAGCAGCACTCGTCAAAAGTATTGTGGATGTAATTGTACTTCTTGTGGCAGTTACCCACCAACCTTTCAGCTATTTTGTATTAGTAGTTGCTGTTTGACAGACATACAATTGAGTCAATGTGAGTGTTTTTTGTTAAAATGGGAAATTTTGTATCGAGCTGTCATTAAATTCTTGTTTTTAAAAGGCAATACGCCGACGCCATTTAAATTTGATTAAAACTCTGTTTATGTCTCTCTGCTCCATCATCATCGCCCTAGCGGTTTCGCGGTTGCATCCAAGACTTACACGTTTTAGAGCCCGAGGTCCGCTTACTGGTCTAACCTGATATGACAGAATATCACCTTTTCCACAGAGCGACTGCCGTTTGACCTCCGCAACCCAAAGGGATATAGCCAACCATAGCGATATTCCATGGTTTAGAGCAGTATCAGTTTATTTGAGGGAACTGACTCGCCGTAACCACTGTCAAAGATCTTCATGACAGCCAGGACCGACGGTTTAACCTGCTCTGAGGCACGGCGCAAGTGATAATTAACAATTTAATACTCACTTAACTTTGAAAAGTCATTGGTGCGTGCCGTGGATTTGAACCCGATACTCTCTGCATGGACTGCCATTGGTACCTCCACTAGGCTATCGCTGCCTCTCTGCTGCATCATTTACCACAACTAAATTTTGGGCAGCTGAATTTAAACCTGGTCGTAAGAGGCAGGGAAGAGATGAAGTTCCGGGGCGGCCAAAAACTGCAACCACTGACGATAACCTCGCTAATTTTAATCAAATGGTGCTAGACGACCGCTGAATTTAGTAAGAGAGATAGAAGAGGGTATAAAAATTACCAATAAATGTATTATTTACATATTAAATCAAGATTTAAGCATGAGCAAGCTCCCAGCGCGATGGCTGCCGCGTTTGCTCACGTTAAGACCACCGTGTTCAGATGAACATTTTTTAATGCTCTGTTTGCTTAGTTTAGGCCTAATAAATCCACATTTTGGTCCAATTAATGACTTTAGACGAAACCTGAATACACCACTATACGCCCAAATCAATAATACATTCCAAACAGTAAATTGACAAATGCCGTTTTTTCGGCTGAGAAAGTGATGCTGACTGTTTTTTGAAAGGGATAACTATTACTGTGTATGTAGAAGTTGTGCAAAAAGGTCCACATTTGCAGAAAAGACTATATTACTGACATAAATCTTCGTAAATTTTATATTTATTTTGTCGCTGATTGCCTCCGTGACCCAGTAAATAACCTATGTGTCTGTTGATCGAGAGGTCTTGGGTTCGATTCCCGGGTTAGGCAAGAGTGTAGGTAACCGATTTTCCGAATTCTCAGTAGACCAACGACAACCCAGCCTACTAGACACCTAATGTTTTCATTTCTACAAACAAACAATTCTGTCAAAGCGGTGAGGTATGCGGGGCAAGGGGGGACCAAAAAATGCATTCTAATTGGCGGTTCAAATTTGCCGAACGTCATAATTCATGTCTAGTGTTGTGATTGGTCTTATGTAAGACGTATAAGTCTAACATGTTGTCAGAAAGTGTTCGTCTTACGTTTGCCGTCTAGTAGGTGTGGTTGTCGTTGAGTAGAACGAAGTCTGGCAATGTGCCCGGCAACATCAATACGCCCCCTTTTTACGTAGGACCTAAAAATGCACGACATGGCCAAATGTGGGTGTAATAATTACAACTTCTGTCTACCTCTTCGGAGTATCGGTTTGCCACGTCACGCCTTGCCTGCGAGATGCGAGGTGTTTTCTCACCTTTAGGCTTTCATAATAGGAAGGGGGCGTATAATGGTCAAACAATTATAATAACTAATTCTTCTCATTTAACTCATTTCATCAGCCTATCACTCCTAGTGGTGGGACTCCCCAGGGTATGCCACAAGACCCATTCTGGCGGCCAACACTACGCTTGCTGAGGCGTGGCCTTAATTTAAGGACCTGCTTTTTAATCGACAGACCATAAGTTCCCTCATTCAATTTGCTATAACTCTGAACTATGTCAGTTACTTTGGTCTTCTGCCGGATAATCTCGCGCCGGAAATTATCCATCAGCGAAATCCCTATAGCCTTGTCATAGCTCTCTGAGAGACATGTAGTGTAGGCAGTGCATTGCAGGACAGCCCAGTTTCAATGGAGTTGAAGGCATTTTCCTAATTCACAAAAGCCATCCAAAGCTGTCTATGAAAAAGTATGCTCTGTATGGATTTTGCCCACGGTACTAAAGCCTTTAAGAAACTTAGCCTGCACCGGTGGCTGGAAGACATCCAACCTTGATGTCAGAAAAAAGTAGGGAGGGGTGTCCATACCACCTAGTCTTAAAGAACTGCTCTCTGAGGCACGAGGCAAGCCATAATTAACAATTTAAACACATTACTTCGAAAACTTACTACCTAGAATTCTAACCCGAGCCCTGTGAATGGCAGTCTGTTGATATCTCCACTAGGCTATCGCTGCCTACCTTAGTAACAATTATGTTACTTCGGTTAATAATAGTATAAACAGATATACTATTATTAGACATATTAATGTCTATAGGGTGCATAGGGTTCCCACCAAGAACTTAGGGTCCCAAGCCAACCTCACCTGCAAGTGGTGCACCTGCTGATCAACGGTTTAATATGCCTCAGCCTACCTCTTCGCGGAAACAGTCGTGAGTCTATGTATGTATGTAATATCTAATAATAGTATATCTGTTTATACTATTATTATCCGATTGTAATAAAACATAGCAATAGCACGTACTACTACTTTTAGTTGCAATGAGTTTAGAATCTTAATCGATAATTTTGCTGTATTCTGCTACCTAAAGATTTAGTTATATTTAAGTAATTTTATTTTAATTGGAGCAAAATTGTCGTGGAGCCTCTGGAGATGCTACGTGCAGCCCTGGCGCTCCGCGGAGCACACTTTGAGAATGGTTGATCTATAGATTTACTTTATTGCGCGCTAATTTGTACTACTGAATTGCACGATAACTTTGCTTACGTGCGTATACTATAAATAGAAATATTAAATAACTTCACCTATTGACATTTATTTGATTGGAATCTCTTATAAATTTATACTTTCTCGAAGAAGAAATAAATAAAAATACTTATTTAAAAACGAACGAACGCTCATTAATGCCCGAATTAAATAACTCTAGTTGTTTAGTTTTCCTTCAACTTGACTAGTTACATTAAAATATTTTCGTGCGTGGAAGAACTAAATAACTCAATTTTGCTAATTCATTTCATATTCAAGTGATCAGAAGTCACAGTTGTTCATTTATTTATAGAGTTAGTCATTTTTTCTATTAATATTTAATGTTAATTTTAAAAAATGCCTTTATTTTTGGACTGGGTTAAGATATAAGAATGTTTGTTAGATCAAAAGATGCGGCACATTTTGGGGTTCACGAAAATTGTAAAAGGTCAATTTGGCCAAAATCTGAGTTATTTAGTTCTCCCATTATACCCACGATATTGTTATAATAGTTAAGTAGTTTACACACATCATCATCAGTGTTTAAAAATCCACTGCTGGACTAGGCCTCTCCTTTGAAAAGAGGAATTGGCCTACTTGACCACGCTGGCCAAACGGGTTGGTATAGGGCTTGTATCAAGTTTTCCTGCTCTTACAGTGTTGTTCTCTGTATAATATGCTCCCTCTGTCGGCTCTTACGATACCCATGGGATGATATGGGGTGGTGACATTCCGTATTCTTAATCCGTCGCCACACGGACTACGGAGTTTACACACGTTTTTGAATATTTATTTTTATGAAAATATAGTAGGTATATGTAAATTACTAAGTTTGTGAAACCTATATTAAGAATTACTTTATTATTCATGTAATGTCCTGGGATAAATTAATTACATATTATTACATTAACGTTATAACTATTTATCATAAATCATATATTTTTTAAATACAGTCATTATTGTCTTACCCTGGTCCCAATTTATTTGGGGTCGGCGCAGTATGTCCTTCTCTTCTATACTTCTCTATCACCAGTCATCCGCTCGCTTACTCCTTTCACTTTCATATCCGTCCTCACACAGTCCATCCATCTTTTCCTTGGCCATCCAGTCTTTTTTCGTCCTTCTACATGCATATTCATCACTTTTTTACCTACATACATCTCATCTCTCCGCATAACATGTCCATACCAGGCCAATCGACTCCTTTTTACCTTTTCATCAATGGGCGCCACTTTCATACTAGGTACCGCTGACGTAATCATTCCTAATTCTGTCCATTCTTGTCACTCCACATATCCATCGTAACATTCTCATCTCTGCCACATGTATTCATTTCTCATCCATCTTCTTTGTAGCCCAACACTCAGCTCTCTACAGTACAACAGGCCTTATAACCGTCTTATACATGCAGCCCTTTAATTTCACAGGCATTTTGTGGTCGCAATTGTGCCTTAGACCTGTCGCCATTTCATCCATCCCGCTTTGATTCTTTGCCTAACATCCCGATCATTTTCGCCGTCATCTTGTAGGAGTGAACATAGCTAGCGAAAATCGGAGCATACTGGTAGAGGTGTACCGCCGAGTGTAACCGGTATAGGACTGGAGAGACCGCCAAAGTCATAGAACATATATTACGTTTTGGTTCTGCTTATTCTCAGGCCTACATTCTCCAATCTCAGCCGCCACTCCTCCAGCTTGCTCTGCACCTTCTGTCCACTCTCTTCTACCAGAACGATGTCATCGGCAAACAGTATGCACCAGGGTGCCTCTTACTGTATGTCCGATGATATAGCATCCATAATTAACAGGAAGAGGTAGAGGCTAAGGGCCGACCCTTGGTGCAAGCCTACGGCCACATCGAATCTGGCTGTGATACCAGCTGCGGATCGGACTTGCGTTCGGCATTCAGCGTACGTGGCTTGAATCAACGTCAAGTATTTCCCAGGCACTCCTTTTTTCTTCAGGGCCCACCACAAGACTTCACGAGGCACTCGGTCGTATGCCTTTTAAAGGTCGACGAACACCATGTGCAAGATTTATGCACCTCCCTGTATTTTTGCACATTTGGCGAAGTGCAAAAATGGCATCCACCGTACCTCGACCAGGCATAAAACTGAATTGGTTTCGTGAAATCTCACTCTCGTCACGCAGGCGTCGCTCAACTACTCTCTCCCATACTTTCATACTATGAGGCATTAACTTTATTCCCTGATAACTGTTGCACTCTTAGATATCGGCCTTATTTTTTAAAATGGGCACCAGGTAACTGTTGCACCTTATTTATTCCTAGGGTATGGTCTCCTCGTGCAACAGCTTATTGAAGAATATAGTTAGCCACGCCCATCCATCATCTCCTAATGCTTTCCATGCTTCTACTGATATTCCATCTGGTCCTAACGCTTTTTCATTCTTCATTCCACTAACAGCCTTTTTTACCTCGTCCTTATTTATTTTCTTTACTAAACCAATATTCATTATCTCATTCTCAAGTTTTCCGGTCCAATCGTTCACCTCATTTATTAACTTTTCAAAGTATGTCCTCCATCTTTCTTTTATTCTATCGTCGTCCATGAGAATCGCTCCTGTTTCGTCTTTCATGCACTTAATATGGAATACATCCTTCGCCTTTCTCTCTCTAGCTTTAGCTTTGCTGTTTAAATATTTATGACCCTGATTTTTTAAACACAGTATAATAATTAAATGCTACTGTAAATGTATAAAGCTGCTATAACAGCCAAGTCGGAGCCAAGTGCTGATTCCATAATTAATTATGTATGTATTATTTTTTTTATTACTGCAGTTAAGATATTATATTCCAGACTGCTTACATTCAAACATAATTAAATGTGCTGTGATGATAATTAATACTTTTGTGTGAATGATGTTAATATATTGTTTGAAATAGAATAAGTTTTTATTATAAGTCAAATCGATTATATCGATTAAGTAACATTTTGTTTAGTCTATTGAAAATTTCTGACAATGGTCACACTGAACTGTCACTTCCTTCCCGCCTTGAAAAATTAACACGCCGTCTTGGTCTGTCTCGCGAGAATTATTGGAATTGATATAAATTGATCGCCCTTTTGAAAGCACATAAACCAGCTTCGCGAATTTGTATTGTGAATTCTTACCCTGCCGCCTTTGGTTTGCCCGGCAAAAGTTGAGTTGAAATTGACATTTGCAAAACTGTAATTGCGAATTGTGAACCCTGTGAATTTGCATCGTGCATTGAAGACGCTGCGTTGGAGTCTGGTAAAGTAAAGATAATTCACTTGCTAATATTGGCCAATTTTAGTCTTGTGTGTATCTAGCTTGCCTCCAGGACTCCACTCAAGAACATCACCAGGAGATATAAGGTAAAATTTTCATGTACCTACTTAGTACTTGTATTCGCTGTGCAACGCAGTGCATTGTGTCTGGATCCTTGTCTATGGCGGTCAGGTAGATGTATTACATCTTTCACTGCGCACCCTGAAAATACCTGCCTGCCTTCGGTAATTCTAGACATATCTTTGGTGCAGAGCGCTGTTGTATCTTAGCCGTTGATTGTATCTGAACTCAGATTGGTGTTGTATGAGCTATATATCTCATTTATAATCAGTGTTATAGTGTTCTCAGGTCAGTATTGTCTAAAATACATAATATTTAATTGTATAAGTTGACCTAGATAATTTGAAACACATGTCATACATAACCTCAATCAGTAATTGTTTGATTTAAATTGTTGAAATCTAGCATAGATTTGTTGCTGTTACTATTAATAAGTCAGTTTGTTTGGATACGTAACAGCTGTTTGTATCAATAAATTTAGTAAATTTAGTTTATCTCATAATTATATTAAGTTTAAATCATTACTTATAACAACCAAACTTTTGATAAACCTTTGTTTGTTATAATATATAGATAATATTGCTAGGTAACACATATTCTGTGCTTACTTACTATTGTATATCTCAAATAACACAGACAGTCTGTCTGTTGCAAATAATTCATTAATTAATTTGAAGTTCAACTTTTAATTTGTTATAAGTTACAACTTTTGATAACTTTTGTGTTTGTTTCAATATATTGAAACTATTAATTTTGTTGGACAGTAGATACCTGTCACTTGCCTGCACTTGCAGTAAACAGGCTAATACTTTGTTGATTTCAAAGAATTTAGAAAAATTAAGTTTTGATTGTTAATTTTATTTAACGCTTGTCCGTGCTCTTTTGAATTTTGATTATGTCAGCTATCAAGGACTTGCGTGCGGCTGCTGGTGCTATTGCATCAGATTTGCGCTGGTTTGCCTCGGCCAGTGCTTTAGTGAACCGGCCTGATCGCCAGCAGGCCTTACTTCAAAGGTACGAGCGGATCGATGATCGCCTGGCAAGTGTGGAACAGCAGTTCCGCACTTTCAGCGCTTGCTGTCTCGAAGTGTCAGTCACTGATTTCACTGCTGACCAGCGAAATAAGGTCAGCGAAGACTATGCCCAGGTCTTAGACCTGTATGATGCTGTCTCCAATAATGCGAGACAACTAGTTGCCGATAGGGAAGGGCAACCCGGCCTGAAGCAGGAGCTTCCTAGGTCAGCACCGGAGCTGGTGAGTAGGCTCCCTACTTTGGACCTCCTCCATTTTGATGGCTGCCTAGGAAGCTACCTGGGCTTCGTTAATTTGTTCGACAGCCTGGTCAATGATAGGGCTGACCTTCGGCCGGCACAAAAATTGGCATATTTAATGTTGGTTCTGGATGGGGAGGCTAAGGGCCTCATCCAGCATCTGCCCGTGTCTGACGAGGCGTACCAGACGGCTCGGGACCTAATCACCCGTAGGTACCATAAGAAGCGTAGCCTCGCCGACACGCACATCAAGCAGATTTTGGGTTTGCCGACGCTCACCCGGGTCTCTGGGTTGCGCACCCAACTTTTGAACCCGCTTTTGGTGGCCATCAACGCACTTAAGTGCCTTGACCTGCCCGTGGACCAATGGTCCTATCTATTGGTACACATTGTGCTGAAGAAGCTGCCTGCCGACCTGAGGTCGCGTTTTGAGCAGCGCTTTGGTGGGGATAGCGCGACCCATCTGCCCCCCTTTGCTGACCTGGAGAAGTTCCTGGAGGATGAGTGCCGGGTCTTGGACAACTCCGGTGGTGACATGCCGGCTAAGTCGCAGCCGCCCTAGGTCAAGGAGCAGGCTCGCGTTCACACCCGAGCCAATGTTGACCGGCGCCCTCCTCGCTTTGCGGTCACGCAGAGCCCAGCGGAGTGCTCCTACTGCAAGGTCATGGAGCACAGAACGGCCAGTTGTAGGGCATTCTTGGACCTACATGTCGCCTCTCGTAGGCGCATCGCGAATGCCCGCCGCCTTTGCTTCTCTTGTTTGGGGTCCTACTACCAGCGAGACTGCCCAAATTCTCGCCCCTGTCCTCCTTGTCTCCTTGTCTGTGGAGGACAGCATTTGGACATTCTCTGTATGAATGCCAGATAGGTAGGCCGCTTGTCCAACCAGCCGACGCCGCGCACGGGCGGGTGTTTTGAAGGTGGCAGCCGAGGCTCACCGGCGCGCAGCCGAGAGTCGCCTCGCTCAATTGATCGACTCAATTGATTGACCTTTGGCGGAGCGTTGACTCGCGCCCACCTCGTTTTGGGCGGGTGCGTCATTATGACCCCCCACAAATGGCGCGCGGATCAAGTCATCGCGCCTTTGAGGACTTCAAGCCGCACCCTCGTTTTGACTTGCCTGGTCCTGGCCAACGGTCGCCGCCCAGGCAACAATAGGTCATTGACCCCTGCCCTATAACGCCAACCTCCCCCATTGAGACCGTTATCCTACCAACGGTTGCTGTTAGGGTCTGGGGACCCACGGGGACCTCTGTTGTTGTCCGTGCTATATTGGACACAGGTTCACAAGGTTGCATTGTTTCCACTTATTTGGTAGGGCAGGTTAAATTAAATATGGGCTCTTTTCCGAATTGTATACGGGGCATAGGTGACATAGCCTCTAATGTTGAAGGGCAAGTTAAGATTTTGTTTGGCCCTGTTGAATCCTCACACCCGAGGATTAAAACATCGGCTATTGTACTGAAGAATACTTTGGGCATGCACCCACAGAAGCAGCTATCTGCTGCTGTGGTGAATTTGACATCGGGATTGGAACTGGCAGACCCCAAATTTGACACACCGGGACAAATCGACTTGTTGATTGGCTCTGATGTCCTCGGTGGAATTTTGATTGGTGGGAAACGGGTCTTGGTGCCAAATGGTTTGACTGCCATCCCGACCATATTTGGATTTGCTTTGATGGGCCCTGTACCTAGGGACCCCCCTCCATCTGAACTTGATAATTTGTTGGCTGTAGGCTCTGCTCTCTCTGATGCGGTTCAGAGGTTTTGGGAAGTAGAGGAGCCCCCTCAAGCTGCCCGTTTGAATCCAGAACATGAGGAGTGCGAGCTGTTCTTCCAGAAAAATACTGGTCGACTCCGTTCTGGTCGGATTATTACGAGGCTACCCTTTCTGTCTGTTCGGCCTCCGCTTGGTGAGTCACGACCTTTAGCCGAAAAGAGATTGTTGGCTATGGAGCGCCGCATGGGTCGTGATCCGGAGCTCAGACAGAAGTACATTGAGTTCATGAGAGAATATGAACAATTGGGACACATGTCCGTGTCAAATTTGGATTGGCGTTCGGTGGAGCACTACTTTCTCCCGCATCATGCGGTATTGAAGCCATCAACTGGCAAGCTGCGCACAGTGTTTGATGGTTCTGCGCAGACTTCAACAGGCGTATCCTTGAACCAGTGCTTGCATTCTGGTCCCAAGTTGGTCAAGGACCTTTGTGACGTCATCACCAGCTTCCGACGACATCTGGTTGTCTTTGTAGCCGACATAAAAATGATGTTCAGGCAGACTATTATCCACCCTGAAGACCGTCGCTTCCAGCTGATCCTTTGGAGAGAGTCTTCTCGTGATCCCATGGTCGTCTACGAGCTCAATACTAATACGTACGGGTTAAGGTCAAGCCCCTACTTGGCAATACGTTCTCTTTGGGAGCTCGCAGACCGCGAAGGCCTACGTTTCCCACGAGCCTCTGCCATCTTGAAGGACGATATTTACGTCGATGACATTTGCTCGGGCGCCTCCACAGCGTACGAGGCGATCCTCCTGCGGGACGAATTGATAGGTATTTTGGCCTCCGCTGGTTATGAGTTGCGCAAATGGATTTCCAACTCACCAGCGCTTTTGGAAGGCTTGCCAGAGGATCATCAGCAGGATCTACATCTATTTAAGATTGTTGACAACCCCGCCATGATGGCTGTTCTCGGCGTTCAGTACAGACCAGTCCAAGACATCTTTACATATAACTTAGACTTGAAATTGCCGTGTTCTTGGACTAAACGTCTCGTATTGTCTACTGTCGCCAGAACCTTTGATCCGAATGGTTTGATCTGTCCAAATATATTTTGGGCAAAATGCTTCTTGCAGAAGCTTTGGACAGTAGGATTGACCTGGGACGAACCTCTGCACGGTACTCTTGTTGAGGAATGGACCTCTTTTGTATCCTCACCTCCTGCCGTCAATGAGATCTCCTTGCCTCGTCCCATCCTTCCTCTCGGGAAGTACAAGGCCACCCTTCACGGGTCTTGTGATGCCTCGGAGCGTGGGCACGCGGCCGTGGTGTACTTGCGCACAGTTAGTGCCTCAGGTCAGGTGAGGGTTTCCCTGATCATGGCGAAGAGCAAGGTTGCACCCCTTTGTACATCTTTGACCATCCCAAAATTGGAGCTCTCGGGAGCAGCCCTACTTTTACGTTTATTGAACCACGTGTCTAACACTTTGGGTAAAAGCATTTGTATTAATGGGACTTACGCCTGGACAGTCAGCCAAATTGTTCTTTGTTGGTTGAAGGCTTCTGTCCACACCTTGGAGGTATTTGTCGCTAATCGCGTTTCCCAAATCCAGAAATCCGAGGTCAAACTTATTTGGAGACACGTGCCAGGTGAGCTCAACCTCGCTGATTGTGCCTCGCGCGGATGCTTGACGCCTAGTTTGATAGGTCATTCGCTGTGGTGGGGTCCGGAATGGTTGAATCGACCAGAAATTGAGTGGCCTTGAACGCCAGTTTTGAATACTTCTAATTTGCCGGGTCTACGAACACTCGCTCTTGAGAAGGTGGAATGCGCCTTCGACCCCGATTTTTTGTTAAATCGTTACAGCTCCCTCGACAAGTTGTTAGGTGTCACTGCTTGGATAAAGCGTTTTGTTTTTAATTTTAGGCACCCACAACAGATACGACTGACACCGTTTCTCTCACCACAGGAACGACAGCAGTCTCTCACCTTTTGAGTTCGTTCTGTGCAATTGGCGCATTTTGAGAAGGAGATTGCTATCCTTAAATCAGGCAGATCGAAATTGTCGGGAGCTGTATCTAAATTGAACCCCTTTTTGGACGATACGGGTATCTTGCGCGTTGGAGGGCGTCTCAAGAACGCCAACCTCCCTTACGGGGCTCGTCACCCCCTTTTGTTACCTAAGGACGGTCATTTGGTACGTTTGTTGGTAACTGACCGTCACCTTAAAAATTCGCATGCTAGTTGTAATGCTTTGTTGGCCATTTTGCAACGCAAGTTTTGGATTTTGTCTGCCCGAAGAATTATTCGGAGTGTAGTCTTTCACTGCATCCCTTGCTATAAGCTCAAGGCTTCTACCATGCAGCCCTTGATAGGAGACTTACCGGCAGATCGCGTAACTGAGAGCAGGACGTTTGACGGTGTTAGCACGGACTTCGCTGGTCCCTTTTTGGTGAAAACGTCGACACTTCGAAACAGCAAGACTGTTAAGGCCTACTTGTGTGTTTTTGTTTGTCTCTCCACAAAGGCCGTACACTTAGAACTGGTCTCCTCGCTTACGACCGAGGCGTTTGTAGCCACATTTGACAGATTTGTATCCCGCAGAGGGCTGCCTTCCTTGATCCGTTCTGACTGCGGCACTAACTTCAAGGGCACCTATAATTATTTGAATGATGTTGTTAATTTTCTTGAAACCAACAAAGCTGATATAGGTGATAGGCTTGCTCGACGTGGGATAAATTGGTTGTTTTCCCCACCAAATTGTCCACACTGGGGTGGTATATTTGAGGCCGCCGTAAAATCGGCCAAAACACACTTGCGTAGGACAATCGGTGAATCTGTCCTTACATTTGAGGAACTCGCAACTGTGTTTTGTAAGATTGAGGCCGTTTTGAACTCTCGGCCATTGTGCCCGATCTCCTCAGATCCGAATGATTTGGAGGCCCTTACGCCGGGCCATTTTTTGATTGGTCGCCCACTTGTCGCCTTGCCTGAGTGCCCCTATATTGATACGAGACCTGGTCGTCTCTCGCGTTTTGAATTGGTACGCCAGATTACTCAGAGCTTTTGGAAACGCTGGAATTTGGAATATTTGCACATACTCCAGCAACGCGTTAAGTGGACCGACAAGACCGATCCACCCAAGATTGGTGACCTCGTTTTGATCAAGGAGGCTAACCTTCCGCCAGATGGCGCAGGGGGCGCATCCTTCGTTTGGTAACTGGGGCTGATGGAGTTCCCCGATTTGCTGAGGTCTTGGTGGACGGTTCGATTCTGAGGAGAGAGGTTGCAACATTGTCACGTCTACCAACCGATTAGCGGACCGGTAGGCCGGTCTGGGGCGGGTGGATGTTTGAAATAGAATTAGTTTTTATTATAAGTCAAATCGATTATATCGATTAAGTAACATTTTGTTTAGTCTATTGAAAATTTCTGACAATGGTCACACTGAACTGTCACTTCCTTCCCGCCTTGAAAACGAGAAATACCAAATACGGCCTGTAGCGGCCAGAAAGTTGTGAATCGTTGAAATTAAACATATAATTTTTAAAATTTTTACATCGTTTTCGTTTCTTGATAGAGTATCGGTGAAAGAATTTAGTTTTTAAAGATTAATTATTTTGAATAGGCTATGGTAATAGCGGATGAATGTCTTATGTTGCCAGCATTAAAAATAAAATGAAGTATGGTAGGCAGAAATTGTTTTAAGGAAATAATATTTTTATTATTATATTAGAAAACAATATATTTTATTTACTTTATAAGTATATTTGTAAAAAGAATCAAGAAATATATAATTTATTATACATTCCATAATTATTAATCGGTAAAAATCGTTTTGTTTTTTAATCGATAGTAGAAATATTTTTTCAAACCATTTGCAACACTTTTTTTATCTGTTATGTCATTCGTGTTGCTACTGTGTATCGTAAATATTTTGCTTTGATTTATTGGTGTTTTCGTACGGTTTTAATGTAATGTAATTGAATATAAATTCAATAATAATGATCAGTACCTTCTACCCATGCTAAGAATATGCAGCGGTGTTTGTGATTGTGGTTAGCTTTTTTGGACGAGTATACATAGTACGAGGTTCCCTAGTACACAGGTGATTATTCATTATTATTGGCCACTCTTTATGTAGTTTTTGTTCTTTAAGACGCAAAGACATACCTTTATTTACATCTAGGTATTATATTTATGTTAAAATTCAATTTTGAGGTATATTTAGTTACGGAATAATTTCCATTTCAAATATCTCGTATCTTATTTCCACCAAAAGTTATTTAAAAAGAAATTATACAGGTTAATAGAGTAGTAATTTATCTTCAAAACACACATGGTGTCGTGTTTGGCCGTGCCAGGCCCATAATGTATGGCCAAATGGTACATCTCCTTAACACGCCGTCTTGGTCTGTCTCGCGAGAATTATTGGAATTGATATAAATTGATCGCCCTTTTGAAAGCACATAAACCAGCTTCGCGAATTTGTATTGTGAATTCTTACCCTGCCGCCTTTGGTTTGCCCGGCAAAAGTTGAGTTGAACATTGACATTTGCAAAACTGTAATTGTGAATTGTGAACCCTGTGAACTTGCATCGTGCATTGAAGACGCGGCGTTGGAGTCTGGTAAAGTAAAGATAATTCACTTGCTAATATTGGCCAATTTTAGTCTTATGTGTATCTAGCTTGCCTCCAGGACTCCACTCAAGAACATCACCAGGAGATATAAGGTAAAATTTTCATGTACCTACTTAGTACTTGTATTCGCTGTGCAACGCAGTGCATTGTGTCTGGATTCTTGTCTATCGTGGTCAGGTAGATGTATTACATCTTCCACTGCGCACCCTGAAAATACCTGCCTGCCTGCGGTAATTCTAGACATATATTTATTTACACTATGACGTATAAACAAAATGATCACCTTTGTATGTCGTAATTCTATCTACTTACCTAAGTGCACACGGGTTTGAATCGATTGATTTAAAATGATGATAAAAAAAAGTGTAATTTATACATCTGACGCGTAGTTTAAAAATAAACATTGCTATTTTAAAAGAAAAGATAAGTAGGTATAATTGCAATACTTATTGGATAACTTTTTACCACAATAAATCGGAACAAAATATATTATATTTGTGCACCTTTTTCTACATTCAATTCACGTAGGTACAAAATGTTGTAAACGTACAAAAACCGAGAACAATTTGCGGCAAAAGTAATAAAAATAGGACATTACCTTAATTTATAATCCGAAAGATGTTGCTGTTATTTTTTTACGTTACCAAATTTGAATTCTCTAATGAGAGCCGAGTTATATGTAATACAAGCACCATTCGCATGTGTGCGTCAGTTCATTGACCTCACACTACATAGATGCCAATCAAAATATTCCATCAAAACATTCGGTTCATTCCAAATTGAATCCGTACATATTTGATCAGTGTACAAATTCACTGAAAACCGGACGTACACCTATGTTTTGCAGGACATTTTACAAATAATACATCCTATATTTGAAAAGTGTTGACTGTATCAATGCTATTCAATTCTCAGCATAAGGATGCGTTATAGTTCAGTCAGGTAATTTCGCATAATTTCATAGAGGCCCTTGGACTTAATAATTGGGTTAAGAGGGAAGATAATTAATGGAAATACAAGAATTAAAGAATCCCTCAGGTACTTGTATTGTATGAAAGATCTTCCCGAGGAACGGCTTATTGCCCCCAATCATTTTGGCTTTGAGTTGTTTGAAAGTCAGTCACTCAGTAACGGAACATTTTTTTGTGTTTTGATTTCAACTTACCAGTTACCATACGTAGTTTAATAGGTAAAGCATTACATGACACGAGGATTGCTTCCCTGTGTGGCTGCACATGCCATACCACACTAAGACAAGTTGAAGACACCGCGACGGTTTTAGTGCATAGAATGAACAAGTTTCAGGAGCTGCACATATTGAAACAGAAAAATACATAATGAATAATTATATGCCGAGCTTCAAAAATACACAAAATAATGAATAATATATACAGTCATTTAAAATGCATCATCAGATCTCGAGTAGGAATTTCACACTTTAAAAATTTCTATATTTTCCGTTGCCTAATTTATTCGTAACTTAAAAAACCGCAAAGCCATTTTTCACATTTTGCTTCAAAAACTGCACTACCTTTCATTGGTAGAGAATTTTGGTCGCGTGAACAAAAGTCACAACACCGATTCAGAGGTCCGGAAACCTTCACAACGGCTACAATTGGTCGGCAAGCCTGTCGCTATCTAAATTATACATGATGTTTTCTTTGCAAAATAATGAAGTAAGCGAAATAATATGCAGTCGAATATTTTTACCTTGTTCTTAGTGAGTGGCAATAGAAAGCTTTTGAATTGGCGACAATATTTGGACAAAAAGCTTCTTCAGCAAGAAGTATTGAATAAATAATAGTGAGTAGTAACATTATTAATAAAAGGTTTATGGGGCAATACTGGTAGTCCAGGCGCTCTGAGAATTGCTTGATATTGCTTAAGTCTCTACACGTAAAGAATTACACTTTGAACCAGTAAGTGAAGTGTAACCCTGTAGCAGATTTTATAGGTTGTGTAGGTAAAACAAATCAACCATGACATAAATTAATCTGTTATTTGTCTAGCCTAGTAAAAGCCTACTGCTAGACGTAAACCCCTTCAAGTCAACGACTCGATTTTGCACCATAAGTAATCAGATTTTTCCATTTTACCTTTGCATTAAAATTCATAATCCTGAGGTGAAATTATCGTGGTATTGTAAAGAGTAAAACATTTGTTTTCTTGAGTACTCATACTGTTATCCTTCATCATCTGTCAGTGTCAGTGTTCTGCAATCGGTGCACAAATAATTTTGATTCTGTACCTCTCGGACAGCCTCAAAATGAGCTAAGCTAACATGTTGTATACTATACAGATTTCCTTTGTAGATTTCGTTGAATGCGGTACTCGATACAGTCCCGCGTTAGTTGGTTTACGCTGGTTGGCTAGATAAATACAGGGCCTTTGGTTTCGTCGCTGTGCCAGCCGACGAAGAAACGCCTTTAATATTCACCTGGTAGGCAACGTAGCATTTAAATTAGGGCAGCTGCTATTCTTTGCCATTTTATGAAACTATTAGCCATGAATTTTATGGAGTAGATATGCTATTACCAGTCGGGTAAGAGTTGAGTTATCTCTAGTACGGTACCAAATAATAGTTAGAGAGCATATTACTGTCATACTAAGACCAGGCCAGCGACGGTAGTAATTTTAGGAACTAAGGCTTACACATCCATATCAGACAATCGGTAAAATTGGTATACTAATAACTAGCTGAGCAATTTTATCATCTCAATTTTGTTGACTTATCAATCATGCTCAATAAAAAAGTAGCACACTGGAAATAGCAAAGTTTAGAAGTGTTCTTTAACGAATTATTATAATCCATCATGACAAAAGCACTTACATTTGGATATTTTCACAATTTAACTTTTTCTTTCAGAGTTCAGGAGAACTTTCTTTGAATTAAATAATTTTATTTATATTTAATTGGTGTCGCGGGATTTTTATGGAACCTCGTTCATTTTAAATTTTCCGCTACCGTAAAATGGACTTTTCTTTTAATTTTAGATTTGTTCTGAAGGAAAAGCGAACTTCTCTACCATTAAGACTTTTTGACAGCTCTAACTTGATCAATTTCTTTAATACTTTGTGCTAAAACGTTTGGCGCCGTTCGTTGTGTTATGATTTTTCCTTGGAACTTAATTTTGCTTGCTTGCTTCATTTTGCCTGGTTTCTGTGAAAAGATATTTCGCTTACCCATATTTGTTCCATGTTAAAATGCTATTCAATCCAACGTAAAAACATATTCGCTTTCCTTTGCCGTTCATTAACTTCTAGTACCCAATTGTAACGTTTTCTCGACGATTGCAAATTACTTGTAAAACATAAATGAGGAAGCGCTAGTGGACATACCAATAGACTGCCATGCAGAGGGTATCGGGTTCGGATCCACGGCGCGCACCAATTAATTTTCGGAGGTATGTACATATATAATTGTCAATTATTACTTGTCTCTTACTTCGGAGAGAACGTTAAGTCGTCGGTTCCGGCTGTCATGAAGATCTTTGACAGTCGTTATAGGGCGTCAGTACCTCTAAATAAACTGACACTAGTCTTAACCATGTAATATCGCTATCCCTTCGGGTTGCGGAGGTCAGACAGGCAGTCGCTCTGTGGAAATGCTAATATTCAGCCAACTCCGGTGAGACTACTAAGCGGAGCCCAGGTTGCAACTGGGATAACGCTAGGAGGATGATGGCTTGTAGATCATAAATTACTTGCAATTTTTGAGAAAACTATACAATTGGGGACTAGAAGCAAATATATAGCGAATTATTGTCAAAGTAAATACGTTTTGATTTATAAATCATCAGATTCCGCAGACACGGTAATAACTCATCGTTTATTGTAGTTTCCGTGGTATAAGCAGCTAATGAACAATTAATTCGGCCGGATTAAAATTGTGTTTCATGATTACTGTTATAGATTTGAATTATTTAGCGCAGATTATATGCGTTCATACTCGGATATTATTTGATAATTTTATTAAAGGGTAGCGATTTTACTAAATCTGTTAAATAATTTATAATCGCTCATTGTTTTGATTTCATTTTTGCCAAAAGTTGGCATACCAAAAAAATTCATAAAAAAATAAAATCAGTGATCATTTCGAACAGGATTTATAAAAAACCGGATTTAAATCTAGGACTATCGATACATAATATCGGGTTTAATAAATCTGCCTCAAATGCTGTTTATATTAATTGGAACAAGGTTTGTTTTTCGTGTGAGTGTGTGGCCAACTCTAGTGCCGGAGTTTTTAGACCGCCCGAAGGCCTCCGACATGGCCTACGATTCTTATCTTGGGACAAGAACCGAGACCGACAGCTTTACGTGCTCTCCGAAGCACGGTAGCGCTCAGATGTTAGTGCCACACTTGATCACCCATCCAAGTGGCGACCTGTGCAAGCGTTGTTTAACTTTGCCTATCTGTTACGAACAGCAAGCCAAGTCTCGCTATGAGCGCTACTGGAACAAGGTAATAAATCTATATATGGATGTGACCACAAATCAATATGCTGGTTTGATAGCTATTTGAGCAATCGATATCAGCTTGTTCAGGTGACAGAAAATGATGATAGTAAGTCAACATCTTCACATGGTTCCGTTGTGAGAGGCGTCCCTCAGGGATCAATATTAGGCCCGCTTCTGTTCATGATTTACACAGCAGACATAGGTAGAACCATAACTCAAACTAGATTCCACTGATATGCTGATTATATCCAATTGTATGTGTCTTGCAGGCCGGAGAGCTGCTCTGAGTCTGTGGGTGAGATGAATAAATATTTAGACAATATATCTGAAGGGGCGAGCAGAAATTCTCTAATACTGAACCCAAATAAGTCTACGTTTTTGTTCATCGGCACCAGGGAGATGGTGAGCAGGGTGCATGGATGTGAGCTGGATGTGAGGATGAAAGGTTGTCCAATAGAACAGGTACAAGAGGCTCGGAACCTAGGTGTTATATTTGACCAGTGCTTACACTTTGAGACTCATATTGCAGAGGCTGTGCATAACTGTTTTTATAGGTTGAAACTAATATATCAGATTCGACCCTATATTGACGAGGAAATGCGTATTCACTTATATGAAACGTTGATCCTGTCCAAGCTGAATTATGCAGACACGGTGTATGGTGCCTGTCTGCTAAACCGAACTGAAAGGCTAATTCAGCAGATGCAAACTGCTTGTGCACGATACTGCTTTAATGTTCCACCACGCTCACATATTACACTCTTTCTAAACAAAAACAAGATCTTGAAGTTGTCATCTCGCAGGAAGCTACACCTGGCCACACTTCTTTTCGGAGTTATATGTACAGGTAGGCCCACATACCTCTACAATAAACTTACATGGTCCAGCGATCTCAATAAACACATAACGAGAGGGTTTACTTACCTATTGGTTACGCCTAGACACCGAACAGCTGCTTTTCTTGGAAGTTTTAAAATAACTGCAAGTTATTGTTGGAACGACTTGCCACCACCTTTAAGAACCCTGAAATCAAGTTTCAGTTTTAGTAGAAGATACAAACAACATCTGCTAAAAAAACAACGTCAACTTTAAAACTTACCACGCTATGCAAAATTATCTAGATCGGTCTCACTGTACCTATTGTCATCTAACCAGCCAGCGACACATTTAATTCTCCAACTCCAAGGCCAGTTGTTTGTGAGTATTGGGAATTTCTTTCACTCGGCTCAAAACCGTGATATATACTCCCTTATAATAATAATGTCCTGACGCATGGCAGACACACAAAACCAATGCCGATATATATTGTAATTGTTCACAGACATAATTATATGTTTCACACGTGAGGAATTTGAAATTTCCTCCAAATTTCTGTTTGTTTATTCTTTGTTTAGTTTCCACCATTGTTAGTATTGTTACTTAAGCTTGGCGTCTGTTTCCAACTTTTAAACTCCGCGCGGTCAGCGCATGCACAGAATATAACTAATATACAATAGGCAATAGATAAGATAAGATAAGATAAGATAAGATAAGATAAGATAAGATGAGATAATCATTTATTTGTATAAACATGGTGTACATACATAGCATGCAAGATATTAAATTAAATAAATGGTGCAACATGTTTAGTCACTTATAGTGACATACAAATATTAACAAATATTATTGTGCAGAAGTAATAAAAAAAATATTCTCAAAATTAATTAAATGTCAAACTCAAATTCTCAATAATAATCCAAATCAAATGTCAAATCAAAAATCAAATCAAATATCAATCTAAAATTAATAAAATACCAATTAGAATAACAAAGATATTACAATGCTATTGAGTATAACAATACTTTTGAATGTCAATAAGTGTAAAGTTATTAGAATTTATATACCATAAATATATTATAGTTACGCATTAATAAACATTACATAGTATTTTAACTGACAGATTTATTCATTTGCATATTAGAAATTACAAAAAAACAGACATGAGCAACACAAAAAGTAAGGAATCATTTTATACTCCATCAAAATTTTTCTCATTTAGGAAATCATTAATACTGTAATAAACTTTCTCAGCCAAAAATGTCCTTTACTTTGTTCTGATATCAGAAACACCTAACACTCTCCATGATTTGGGCCATTTATTAAAAATTACTGGAGCCATGCAGAAAATACTTTTGCGCATAAGAGTTGTTTTGCAGTCATGAAGGCATAGTCTGAAATTATCACGCCTATTTCTGGATCACGTCTTTTGTATTGGACAAACGCGGAAACAAGTTAGCGTTATTTCTGATGAACATAATAGCCTCCAAGATATATAGTGAAGGCAAAGTGAGTATTTTATGTTTTTCAAAATAAGGCCTACACCTGTCCGTTGTTTGTAGTTTAAATATCGACCTGATACATCTCTTCTGGGCCCGAAATACCACTTCGTTGTCCGTGCTGTTGCCCCAAAATATGACTCCATATCTGAGGATTGATTCAGCTAGACCATAATAGGCGATAAGTAACGCATCTGTGCTATTGACTGCTGCAAGTTGTCTTAGGGCGAACGCTACACTACTTAATTTTTTACTAATTAAATGGAAAAATGGAAGCTCACAGTTTGTCCGTTACTGTATGTATATTTAGTTTTTTAAGATTTAACTACCTAACTTGTTTAAATAAACTTTATTGCTCGTGTCCGTAATATATTTATTTTATTTATTATTAATTTATTTATTTGTAGAAACAGTCCCAACAGAATACCAGCGCCATCTTGTGTCACAAGATGGCAATATGCTGAGTTGGGACCGATTCTGTTTAGGTTAAGTTAGTTTAAGTTTTAATGTTACTTTCTGTTAAAACCTAAGCAGAATAAATGAGTTTTCGTTCTTTCTTTCTTTCTATATGTATGATTAACGGGGTCTGCTAAGTATATTCTCTCTCAAAATATTCAGTCGTAATGGCAGACGGTGACTCGACAACTCAATGAATGTATTTGCCTTCTATGAGTTTAAACGCTTCGTCAAACGTTTGACGAAGCCTTAAAAAGTAATAGAAGTTTCCCATAAAGACATCATGAGGGCATTACCGTTGTGAAATGTCTCGTGGCTAGAAAGTAAAAAAATATTTCATTGTTGATAATATGAGGGGTTACTTTTAAGCCAACTTTAAATATGTTCTCAAACAAAAAATATACTTGTAGGTTTCGAGTGTAAAGCTAAAGGTGATTTCACATTTTATACCTACATTTAGCACATTATACAGTATATTGAAAGTAAAGCATAATATTATAAAATTACATAGAATAGTATAAGAATTACCAACATTTAATACTAACATCGACTTCTTTTTTCTACCACAGGTGGCGTGGCTTCGCGTAGACACTCAAACCATCCTGACAATAGCCGGCCATGTGATAACAAAGAACCACAGGGTAAGCGTGAGTCACGGCGATGGAGCGTGGTCGTTAGGCCCAGCCCATGATGAGTCAGACGCATCAGCTGCAAGTTGTAGGTAAGACAATCAAGTGATGTTGTAATCTGAGATACTTTGCCTTTCCATAAGCTCGTCGTCATAATAATAAAAATCTTTATTGACACTGTAAGCCCACATAACAGAATACAAATAATTCACAAAAGAACATTGAATTCTTGTTTACAATAGTAAGTAAGACTTAAACTTAAAACAACAAATTAGATCTCTGACTCCTAAACTAGGATTATATTCCTGTATCTTAGGATATCAGAAACGCCAATACGGATTTGACAATTAAGCCAACACAGCATGGTGAACGTTTACAAATTCAATTTATTTCGTTTATTCATGACAAAAGCACTTACATTTGGATATTTTCACAATTTAACTTTTTCTTTCAGAGTTCAGGAGAACTTTCTTTGAATTAAATAATTTTATTTATATTTAATTAGTGTCGCGGGATTTTTGTGGAACCTCATTCATTTTAAATTTTCCGCTTCCGTAAAATGGACTTTTCTTTTAATTTTAGATTTGTTCTGAAGGAAAAGCGAACTTCTCTGCCATTAAGACTTTTTGACAGCTCTAACTTGATCAATTTCTTTAATACTTTGTGCTAAAACGTTTGGCGCCGTTCGTTGTGTTATGATTTTTCCTTGGAACTTAATTTTGCTTGCTTGCTTCATTTTGCCTGGTTTCTGTGAAAAGATATTTCGCTTACCCATATTTGTTCCATGTTAAAATGCTATTCAATCCAACGTAAAAACATATTCGCTTTCCTTTGCCGTTCATTAACTTCTAGTACCCAATTGTAACGTTTTCTCGACGATTGCAAATTACTTGTAAAACATAAATGAGGAAGCGCTAGTGGACATACCAATAGACTGCCATGCAGAGGGTATCGGGTTCGGATCCACGGCGCGCACCAATTAATTTTCGGAGGTATGTACATATATAATTGTCAATTATTACTTGTCCCTTACTTCGGAGAGAACGTTAAGTCGTCGGTTCCGGCTGTCATGAAGATCTTTGACAGTCGTTATAGGGCGTCAGTACCTCTAAATAAACTGACACTAGTCTTAACCATGTAATATCGCTATCCCTTCGGGTTGCGGAGGTCAGACAGGCAGTCGCTCTGTGGAAATGCTAATATTCAGCCAACTCCGGTGAGACTACTAAGCGGAGCCCAGGTTGCAACTGGGATAACGCTAGGAGGATGATGGCTTGTAGATCATAAATTACTTGCAATTTTTGAGAAAACTATACAGTTGGGGACTAGAAGCAAATATATAGCGAATTATTGTCAAAGTAAATACGTTTTGAATTATAAATCATTAGATTCCGCAGACACGGTAATAACTCATCGTTTATTGTAGTTTCCGTGGTATAAGCAGCTAATGAACAATTAATTCGGCCGGATTAAAACTGTGTTTCATGATTACTGTTATAGATTTGAATTATTTAGCGCAGATTATATGCGTTCATACTCGGATATTATTTGATAATTTTATTAAAGGGTAGGGATTATACTAAATCTGTTAAATAATTTATAATCGCTCATTGTTTTGATTTCATTTTTGCCAAAAGTTGGCATACCAAAAAAATTCATAAAAAAATAAAATCAGTGATCATTTCGAACAGGATTTATAAAAAACCGGATTTAAATCTAGGACTATCGATACATAATATCGGGTCTAATAAATCTGCCTCAAATGCTGTTTATATTAATTGGAACAAGGTTTGTTTTTCGTGTGAGTGTGTGGCCAACTCTAGTGCCGGAGTTTTTAGACCGCCCGAAGGCCTCCGACATGGCCTACGATTCTTATCTTGGGACAAGAACCGAGACCGACAGCTTTACGTGCTCTCCGAAGCACGGTAGCGCTCAGATGTTAGTGCCACACTTGATCACCCATCCAAGTGGCGACCTGTGCAAGCGTTGTTTAACTTTGCCTATCTGTTACGAACAGCAAGCCAAGTCTCGCTATGAGCGCTACTGGAACAAGGTAATAAATCTATATATGGATGTGACCACAAATCAATATGCTGGTTTGATAGCTATTTGAGCAATCGATATCAGCTTGTTCAGGTGACAGAAAATGATGATAGTAAGTCAACATCTTCACATGGTTCCGTTGTGAGAGGCGTCCCTCAGGGATCAATATTAGGCCCGCTTCTGTTCATGATTTACACAGCAGACATAGGTAGAACCATAACTCAAACTAGATTCCACTGATATGCTGATTATATCCAATTGTATGTGTCTTGCAGGCCGGAGAGCTGCTCTGAGTCTGTGGGTGAGATGAATAAATATTTAGACAATATATCTGAAGGGGCGAGCAGAAATTCTCTAATACTGAACCCAAATAAGTCTACGTTTTTGTTCATCGGCACCAGGGAGATGGTGAGCAGGGTGCATGGATGTGAGCTGGATGTGAGGATGAAAGGTTGTCCAATAGAACAGGTACAAGAGGCTCGGAACCTAGGTGTTATATTTGACCAGTGCTTACACTTTGAGACTCATATTGCAGAGGCAGTGCATAACTGTTTTTATAGGTTGAAACTAATATATCAGATTCGACCCTATATTGACGAGGAAATGCGTATTCACTTATATGAAACGTTGATCCTGTCCAAGCTGAATTATGCAGACACGGTGTATGGTGCCTGTCTGCTAAACCGAACTGAAAGGCTAATTCAGCAGATGCAAACTGCTTGTGCACGATACTGCTTTAATGTTCCACCACGCTCACATATTACACTCTTTCTAAACAAAAACAAGATCTTGAAGTTGTCATCTCGCAGGAAGCTATACCTGGCCACACTTCTTTTCGGAGTTATATGTACAGGTAGGCCCACATACCTCTACAATAAACTTACATGGTCCAGCGATCTCAATAAACACATAACGAGAGGGTTTACTTACCTATTGGTTACGCCTAGACACCGAACAGCTGCTTTTCTTGGAAGTTTTAAAATAACTGCAAGTTATTGTTGGAACGACTTGCCGCCACCTTTAAGAACCCTGAAATCAAGTTTCAGTTTTAGTAGAAGATACAAACAACATCTGCTAAAAAAACAACGTCAACTTTAAAACTTACCACGCTATGCAAAATTATCTAGATCGGTCTCACTGTACCTATTGTCATCTAACCAGCCAGCGACACATTTAATTCTCCAACTCCAAGGCCAGTTGTTTGTGAGTATTGGGAATTTCTTTCACTCGGCTCAAAACCGTGATATATACTCCCTTATAATAATAATGTCCTGACGCATGGCAGACACACAAAACCAATGCCGATATATATTGTAATTGTTCACAGACATAATTATATGTTTCACACGTGAGGAATTTGAAATTTCCTCCAAATTTCTGTTTGTTTATTCTTTGTTTAGTTTCCACCATTGTTAGTATTGTTACTTAAGCTTGGCGTCTGTTTCCAACTTTTAAACTCCGCGCGGTCAGCGCATGCACAGAATATAACTAATATACAATAGGCAATAGATAAGATAAGATAAGATAAGATAAGATAAGATAAGATAAGATGAGATAATCATTTATTTGTATAAACATGGTGTACATACATAGCATGCAAGATATTAAATTAAATAAATGGTGCAACATGTTTAGTCACTTATAGTGACATACAAATATTAACAAATATTATTGTGCAGAAGTAATAAAAAAAATATTCTCAAAATTAATTAAATGTCAAACTCAAATTCTCAATAATAATCCAAATCAAATGTCAAATCAAAAATCATATCAAATATCAATCTAAAATTAATAAAATACCAATTAGAATAACAAAGATATTACAATGCTATTGAGTATAACAATACTTTTGAATGTCAATAAGTGTAAAGTTATTAGAATTTATATACCATAAATATATTATAGTTACGCATTAATAAACATTACATAGTATTTTAACTGACAGATTTATTCATTTGCATATTAGAAATTACAAAAAAACAGACATGAGCAACACAAAAAGTAAGGAATCATTTTATACTCCATCAAAATTTTTCTCATTTAGGAAATCATTAATACTGTAATAAACTTTCTCAGCCAAAAATGTCCTTTACTTTGTTCTGATATCAGAAACACCTAACACTCTCCATGATTTGGGCCATTTATTAAAAATTACTGGAGCCATGCAGAAAATACCTTTGCGCATAAGAGTTGTTTTGCAGTCATGAAGGCATAGTCTGAAATTATCACGCCTATTTCTGGATCACGTCTTTTGTATTGGACAAACGCGGAAACAAGTTAGCGTTATTTCTGATGAACATAATAGCCTCCAAGATATATAGTGAAGGCAAAGTGAGTATTTTATGTTTTTCAAAATAAGGCCTACACCTGTCCGTTGTTTGTAGTTTAAATATCGACCTGATACATCTCTTCTGGGCCCGAAATACCACTTCGTTGTCCGTGCTGTTGGCCCAAAATATGACTCCATATCTGAGGATTGATTCAGCTAGACCATAATAGGCGATAAGTAACGCATCTTTGCTATTGACTGCTGCAAGTTGTCTTAGGGCGAACGCTACACTACTTAATTTTTTACTAATTAAATGGAAAAATGGAAGCTCACAGTTTGTCCGTTACTGTATGTATATTTAGTTTTTTAAGATTTAACTACCTAACTTGTTTAAATAAACTTTTTTGCTCGTGTCCGTAATATATTTATTTTATTTATTATTAATTTATTTATTTGTAGAAACAGTCCCAACAGAATACCAGCGCCATCTTGTGTCACAAGATGGCAATATGCTGAGTTGGGACCGATTCTGTTTAGGTTAAGTTAGTTTAAGTTTAAATGTTACTTTCTGTTAAAACCTAAGCAGAATAAATGAGTTTTCGTTCTTTCTTTCTTTCTATATGTATGATTAACGAGGTCTGCTAAGTATATTCTCTCTCAAAATATTCAGTCGTAATGGCAGACGGTGACTCGACAACTCAATGAATGTATTTGCCTTCTATGAGTTTAAACGCTTCATCAAACGTTTGACGAAGCCTTAAAAAGTAATAGAAGTTTCCCATAAAGACATCATGAGAGCATTACCGTTGTGAAATGTCTCGTGGCTAGGAAGTAAAAAAATATTTCATTGTTGATAATATGAGGGGTTACTTTTAAGCCAACTTTAAATATGTTCTCAAACAAAAAATATACTTGTAGGTTTCGTGTGTAAAGCTAAAGGTGATTTCACATTTTATACCTACATTTAGCACATTATACAGTATATTGAAAGTAAAGCATAATATTATAAAATTACATAGAATAGTATAAGAATTACCAACATTTAATACTTACATCGACTTCTTTTTTCTACCACAGGTGGCGTGGCTTCGCGTAGACACTCAAACCATCCTGACAATAGCCGGCCATGTGATAACAAAGAACCACAGGGTAAGCGTGAGTCACGGCGATGGAGCGTGGTCGTTAGGCCCAGCCCATGATGAGTCAGACGCATCAGCTGCAAGTTGTAGGTAAGACAATCAAGTGATGTTGTAATCTGAGATACTTTGCCTTTCCATAAGCTCGTCGTCATAATAATAAAAATCTTTATTGACACTGTAAGCCCACATAACAGAATACAAATAATTCACAAAAGAACATTGAATTCTTGTTTACAATAGTAAGTAAGACTTAAACTTAAAACAACAAATTAGATCTCTGACTCCTAAACTAGGATTATATTCCTGTATCTTAGGATATCAGAAACGCCAATACGGATTTGACAATTAAGCCAACACAGCATGGTGAACGTTTACAAATTCAAATTGTGAAATCGTGTGTAAGCTTGGCTGCGATCAGTGCTACTGCTGGTATATGTATGTAAGAATGTGCGGTATATAGAATTAGCATGTGGGTGTGCGTGGCGTGCGGTGTGTGTGTGTGTGTGTGTGTGTGTGTGTGTGTGTGTGTGTGTGTGTGTGCGTGCGTGTACGTGTGCGTGTGTGTGCAAGTGGCAAGTGTATGTGTGTGTGTGCAAGTGGCAAGTGTATGTGTGTGTGTATGTTTGCTTTATGTATTGTTTTGTGTTTGTTTATATTTATCAGCTAGTAAATCCTCGGTTTCATCATAATTTAGGTTTAACATGTACCAGTGTGTGTCTTAATGATTTTTCAATGTTTTCAAATTAGTACGATTATTGAGAAATCAACGAGTGTACTGCCGTCAATAGATATTATATCCACTCAACATAATAATATCATGGTCATTGACGAAAATAAAAAAATATGCTTTTAACCTGCTCATATTTACAAACGAGACATATTAAGTAGCGGCATTTATCAACATGTCCAGTTTGAAGTGCCTTAGATCACTTATAATATGACATAATTTAATTTTGTTTGTTGTTACCTTTGTAATCCTGTGACAAAAATTTATCACAAATACTTTTATTTAGAAGATTATAATTATATTACCTATTATTTTGATAAAAGTTATGTAGATCTAGTCTCTTCAAGCCTGTTGGAAGGCAAAAGCTTTGTACAAGCTAAGAAAGCTTCCAAAATAATAATAATAAAAATTTATTTATTCATCAAGTAACAGTGACTCAAACAGGTTAGTAACAATTTTTACTTACAATCTATGTCAGTAGTTCGCATAATTATATATTTATTTGCACGGTAACAGACGTAGACAAATTAATACAGTGATTGACATATTCACAGTCTAGTCTATTAGCAATACATTTTAGTATTTTATTGGGACTGGCCCGCACGCAGCGCACCAGAGACGCGCATCTTTTGCGCATTGTCGCAAAGAAGCAATCCGTTCTCGCTTCAGCAAACATCCCTGACGCGCTGCTGAAACGGGGCAGTCCCATTAACACCCGAAACGCGTTATTGAATTGTACACGAAGAGCGCTGCAAGATTTTTGAGTATAATTCGCCCACAGGTTACACGTGTAGAAAGATGTACAATACGAAATAATGTATTTTTCACTTGTTTAGAGCAACGAGCAAACCTGCGAGCTACCATATTGGCTCTAACCGACAGCGCCCTTCGTTCCCTTTAAATATCATCATTGTCTTTGAGATCGACCGTCAAAATGTGTCCTAAATATTTAAACGTATAGACCCGAGCTAATGGTGACCCATTTAATTTAAGCGGTGGTACATGTTCTGGACATCGACCACCGGCCTCAAAGACCATGAGCTCACTCCTTTTTAAAATGTTACCTTAAAAAAAAGACGTGTGGCACTCGGAGACTGCCGCGGTAAAGCTATTGCATAGCATTTTTTATCAACTTATGCAATTATAATTATTTATTTATGCAGTATTTTTTCTTTGATATTAATTCAAGTTACACTTTGAGCGTGGTGACCGATAGATAAGAAAACAAATTTTAGCTCTTTATGCTTTCCTTCTCTATAAAAAGAAAATATCTTAATAATATATAAAATCCTTGCATTACTGACTGACAGACACGCTACAGCCAAAACTATTGGGCGCAGGAAGCTGATATTTGGCATGTATGTTCCTTGGAGACCGTAAGGGTGCATTAAGAAGGGATTTCTCGAAATTCCCACGGGATCGGCCAAAACGGGTAAATTTAAAAAAAAATTACAGGCGTAGCTGCTGGCATCTTCTAGTCTAGGTATAAATAATTAGGTATTAATAGTGTAATTACACACCAAAATAATTATTCATTCAAAAAATTTGAAAAAAAAACGATATTAAGAATTTGACTATCGAATTTCGCGCAATGTACATTTATATAGATATATACTTTCTCTGCGCGGCATTAATGTGTATTACCTATACATACGGGCGCGCGCGGCACAGCGACAGCGCGCAGCCACGGTAATAATATCTAACAGTATTGTAACTCCATACAAACGCACGAAACTCGAGTTATACCTACGCGCCTCGAGCAGAGTACCCATTAGACTGGGCGGACTGTGCCTACAGTACCCGCAGCCGCTATCGTGCCGCAGCTAGCATGCGGCGCGTCTGGTAGGTATATAACTCACGAAGACGGCCGAGTTACAATACTGTTAGATTATATTACCGTGGCGCAGCCCACGCCGCACACGCACGCCACCGCCGCGCACACCACGCCCGGGGTGTGTGTGGTGAGTGTGTGGTGTGTAGTGTGCCTTTGTACAAGTAAAGCATTTTATTCTAAACTAAACCTTAATTAGTAAGCAGTAAAGTTCATAATACATATTATCAACTTGGCGTAAGCGCCAAGTTGGTAATTGTATGATTAATATGTGAAGGGCGTTAGGTTTTTTCGTTACGGAATTTCTGGATTCGGTCGCCGCGCTCAAGCCCGCGATAAAAGCTATGCAATAGCTTAATAAAGCAGACTAGATCTTACATAACACAGTTCATAATATTTTATGCTATACACTTATGTAAATGTCTTACGTGTCATTACTATATGAATAGTAACAGCCTCATATAGAAAGCAAAGGTTACGTAGTCTGCACCCTAATATCCATTACCTACTTAATATTAATTACTGCTTAATAATGTGTATTATCGTAGAAGAGCTGAGGTATCTCAGCATAATACCATTATTGAAACATCACAAAGGATTACGTCAAACATACTATTAATATACGATTACCAGAAAAACATAATTTGTATGCCGCTTATCTTGCATAAAATTTCGATGAGAAATTTATAATTTTGCTTTTTGTACAATCGGCAATAACGGGGCTTGTTGATATTGCTCTGGGTTTTATTCGTTTGGTAGCAAATACATAAAAAAAATTACAATTGTTGATTCGAAAATGTTTGTGATTTCACGATAAATTTGTTCGTGAAATTAAATAAATAGCTATTAATATTTTTACCTATAGCTATAATATATTTAACTTTACAGACGTTTACAAATAAACGTACATAATTTATATGAACATTTCTATTAACCTTTAAGTACCGACGCATTTTAGTTACATAAGTACCGGCGTGAGGTCTGGCAGACCACCATTGCTTTCATAACTAAAAATATTAAGTTGTTTCATATTTTTCTAAAATAACCGTTCATATGTATTGTTTATATATCTAGTTATTGTGTAAATAAAGGAAAGTATAGCAGGTATAATATTTATTACTAATTATAAAGTTTCACATTACGGCCTCTAATTCTTTGGAAGAAAAAATTACTTTCACTTTAATAATAATTATCTATCTACTTAGCAATATATTTTCTTAACGATGCAGTTTTTCTTAATGTTTTTTTAACCGTTTTTTAGGAAATCACTAGGTACCAATATGTGTGTACTATCATAGTTTATAATTACTCTTCAAGATAGGCTGCTCCATTGTAGGCAGACATGTTTCACCGTCAGACCCTTCCTGTTCAGATTTTGAATCATAGTCACTCTCCAATGGGTAATGGAGAATGACCAATTTTGTATGGGAGTTGGGCTAATTTGCTTCTTGATGGTTTGTGCAGTTATATACAGGAAATATAATCGTAATTAAATCAGGAAAAAATAAATACGAAATTCGACGGCAGTGGTTCGATATCAGACATTTAAGATTCCAAATATTTTGAGGTTATGCTTTGAAATAGTTATAAGATTTTATCGTATTAGTAGTAGCAAATTAGTTAATTATCGCCTGGTACGTTAAATGCAACTGACAAAGCGCTAGGACGGTGATGATATTATGATTTGACCATATTAACGGCATTTATTATAAGCCTTTATGAATATTATATTAATATAGAAAAAAGTTATAACAATAAGTGGAGCTACGAAGCAAACGGTTGTACATTAATTACTTTGGGGGTTTTTCAGTCTGATATATTTCTTACTGAGAATTCTCAGTACCATGTGGTACAATAAAATACATTTTCAGTGAGGCTAGTTCGAAAAAGGTAAACTCATTCTGTTAAACCTTATCACAAAGTTGGCATTAAAACTACACTGTTTTATGCTTAATAGGTAAATGAAGCACAGTTATTATGTTACTTTTCATTTTATTTGTTATAATAAATCTTCTTCAAATAAATTATCTAAAAATGAAGCAGGAGCTTGTATATCGTATACCATAATGTGATGCAGGTATGACCTCAGAAATTACAACAGCTTCAATTAATGTGTAGCATTCTAAACATAAGACTCCACTCAATTCCTGAAACAAAGAATTAAAGTCCGTCTGAATATTCGGTGAGGAGAACACGAGAAAATTGTAAGAAATGAAAAGAGAAGTAAACAACACTTACACAGACTGGCGCTATCCATGATGTCAAATTATTAAGCGCCGAATGAGATAACTTGTCCAAAGAACGGACGTGTTGCTGCCGAGGTACCACAAAGGAAGAGTTAACACAACCGCAATCCTCACCACGGCTAGTTGTTCTACGTCCAGATGACAGACTCATGTTACCAATAAATCCTGTCTCATACTTTAGTCAACCAATGAGTCTTCACAACATGAATTAAACTTGTTTGGTCCACAAAGGATTGCTCAATTCAATATAAAGGACATTAAATTACTTATTTTCCACAATACTATAGATATATTAGCATAGGTGAATGCAATTGACTGTTTTCATGTCATAATAACTGACGTAGGACATTATGGATGCCAGCATAATAAAAATATGTTCCCATATTTTCGATAAATACAAAACATGTACAAAACATTATTTCGTGCAAAAAGGATAAACATATTATTTATAGAAAATAGTTCACCACAATACATGTTTCAAAATATCATAAGATTTTGGTATTATTTTGCTTATTAGAACTTTTGCTATGTCACACTGTTTGCACTGTGAATGTTATTTTTCCCTATTAAAAGGAGATTGAAAGAAACTGTAAACATTTGCCGAAAAATGCTTAGTGAGTTTTGGATATGAAATGGCAATGTCACGACCGGCACAACGCAGATACTTTTATTTTAAAATTAAAACCCCCCAATACGCTTTAACATAAAAATTATAAAATAAAAGAAGATTTTCCATATATGAATGGTTTAGTAGCAAACTTGCCACAAAATAGCCCAGTTTTGGTCATTCTCTTTTGTAAAATTTGGGTCGATATCGTTACAGTCGGACTCTGAGCTCCTATATAGCCATTCCGCTAAAATTTCTTAATGACCTTTATTTTGAAGCCTGGTTTGATATTTTTTACTGGCATGTTTGTTTGTGGTTACCAATTTTATACCCAAAGTACCTGGTTTATTCATTTTTATACCATTCATATAATCTATAATAATTCGTATCGAATAAAAGTCACATAAATACCGACGAGTGGTCCGACAGACCACCCGCAATCTAATAAAATCAGAACTCGCCGGAATTGCACGCACCGACATAGCCACTCCCCATAAACGCTACTGGGTGACTGCTCGCGGGGTAGAGAAAAGCACAAGTGGTTACGTCTTCGCTAACATATGAATCTCGAACTTCCGAACTCTGAAAGTGTCTGTCAGACCACACGTCAGAACTAAAAGGTCCATGCAGTTAAAATAGGATTTTTACAGATTTTTGGAATAAGCAAATATGATAATACACTATTTCTTCACCAGTGCGGTGGCACTGGTGAAGAAATAGTGTATTATCATTTTCATTTCACCGCTACTGGCTTCATCGTCGATGTCAGGTGTGACATCGACGATGAAGCCAGTAGCGGTGAAGTATTAGTGAAAGAGGGAGAAAACGCAGCGCTACGCTGTGTTGCCTCGGGAACACCTTCGCCAAATATTGCGTGGAGAAGAGAGGACTCAAAGCACTTCAAGATAGACAACCAGACTTTAGGTAAGACATTACTTTTATGACAAAACACAGCTCACGCACTGATAAGTCATATTTGGGTTGCAATGACTTCACCAACCATAATTTCAACTTAAAGATATCCATTGCTGGCCAAGGCCTACCCTGATTCCCCACATGGATAGATCTTGAGCCGCCTGCATTCAATCTCATCCACAAATCATAGACCTTGTTCCTTTTCTGACTGCCGACCTATATCCATACTCCCGTTCCTTTCCAAAGTCCTTGAACGTCTTGTACATACACAACTCTCTTCCTTTATTTCCAAAAACACTCTCCTAAATCTTTTCCAATCTGGTTTTCGTCCTGGTCACAGTACTACCACGGCATTGGTACATATCACCGATGAGATTAGGCTGGGAATGGATTGTGGAAAGCTCACGCTACTGTCCTTACTTGATTTTAGCAATGCCTTCAACACCGTGGACTGCCACGTCCTGCTCGGCATACTCCGCTCATTTAACATATCTCCAACGGTGATTGACTGGTTTCGTAGTTACCTGTCTGGACGCTGACAGCGTATACGCGTTGAGGAATCATACTCTTCATGGAGTAATACGACTGTCGGTGTACCGCAGGGTGGCGTTTTATCTCCGCTACTTTCCGCAATTTTTATAAATTCTGTCACCAAACATCTACTTTCGTCCTACCACCTTTACGCAGATGACCTGCAGATATACTCACAGGCACCGCTAGAGTCTATTTCAAATGCATTATCTACCATAAACAGGGACTTGGCACAAGTTTGTGAGTGGAGCAAAAATTATGGACTAAAATTAAATCCAACCAAAACCCAGATCATTCTGATTGGTAGTTCCAGGATGATGTCTAAGGTCAATCCGCCACAACGTCCTGAGATTAAATTTGATGGAAACATCTCACCAATAACAGACAGTGTGAAAAATCTGGGAATTTATCTGGATAAGACTCTATCCTGGGGATGGCAGGTGCAGGAAACCAGTCGGAAATTGTTTGCTTCGGGGGGGTCGTTGCGCAGGTTGCGAAACTTTCTGCCCATAACCACCAAAATTGCGCTTGCACAATCATTGCTTCTCCCAACACTTAATTATGCCGATGTCAGCTATCTTGATCTCAATGGGGAGCAACTTGATAAACTTGAGCGTCTCCAAAACTTTTGTATTAGATTTATATTTGGTTTACGCAAATATGATCATGTATCTGAATTTTGTAGCAGGCTCAAGTGGCTCCCATTTCGCCTTCGCAGGAATACTCATATTCTAATATTACTATAAATGTATTGTTAAATCCTGACACTCCCCTGTATCTCAAAGAACGGTTCAAGTTCCTTCATGACACACATACAAAGCGCCTGAAGTCGTCATAGGATCTGCGATTGCAGATGCTAACGCATTCCACAATCTTCTTTGATAAATCCTTTTCAGTTCAGGCTGTACGTTTGTGGAATGCGCTGCCAGTTGAGATTAGAAGAGCAAAATCACTGAACATCTTTAAAAACATGTTAAAATAGCACTATTTGTCAGGTGATTGCATTATTGTCCTTAAATTTTTATTAGACTATAATATTATGTATCTCATTATATTTATATATATTTGTATATACATTTATATATTATATGTATTGCCTATATATGTAGTGTATATATAATATTTTATATAATATGTATGTCAACGTACCTATTTAGTAGGTATTTATTTTATGTATACTATGCGAAAAACATATTTATCAAAAAATTCTAAACTACACCATCGAATACTTTTTGCTCCTTCTACAGTCATGAGTCCATTCCTAATGGTTGCCTGGCAGAAATTGCTGTATACGATAAGGCCGCCAATTGTGCATTTCTTGTTTGTGCTCCTTCGATGTATGTTTTCCTTATGTGGTGTACAATAAAGATTTATCTAATCTTATCTAATCTAATCACATAATGACTTTACAAACGTAAAAAAATACATGTATGAAATATACCTTAAATGAGCATAAGGATTTTTTAAATATTATTTTACGTAATTATGAATGTTCAGCTCATCTCTAGCAATTCTCTCTTCACTTCGGTTGCAGGTACGGTCGCGGTCTAAAAATGTTTACCACTTTTCAAATTACATTCTTTGTCACGCTGGGTTCAGCAAGGTCTAAAATGCTATATCTGAGTACTTATTACTTTTCAATCATTGGTAAGACATCGATTCAAACAAAAAGAGTATGAATATTTTTAAGTCGAAGAAATAATTTGTGATAATGACAGAATTGCATTTATGCTGTGGCTGCTGAGGGAGGCTATATTCGTTAATATAACTTTTATTAAGAAAAAAATATGTGTTGAATTTGTTTTTGATTATTTCTGCCTATTTTTTATAAAGCACGATTTGCCTGGTTAAGGGCGCACACTATCTAAACAAAAGCTCACTTATGTGATCAGCACGCGCTTTAACGTGACTAGCATACCATAAAAAAGGTTTTATATTCAGGATGTCGTAATTTCGCCATCCCTTTCATTAAAATCCAATTATAATCTGTCAATGTAAAAGTCATTTGATAAACTTATTAATTACAAATACCAAAATCGTAAATAGCAAGTTTAAAATAACATTATTTGAAGACTACAAATATTTATTTTCAGTGTAAATATCACGCTTGTAATTAAATGAACGTATATTATAAATGTGGAATTATAAATCGTTATTGACACCAGTTGCTACGCAACGCATGTTATCATAGATTGGTTGCCTAGTACAATATCAAAGTACAATATCGTCGTCCTTGTGTCATTGATGTGATCATGCAATTATAAACCTTAAGGTGGTAAACACTTTCAGACCGCGACTGTACATCTTAACCATTTCTGCAGGCAATCATTGTATCTTCGCAATAAAAAATTGCTAAAAGCAACGTGATATACTTTCTAAAACAGCACGTTTATTATACATTAACATTAAATAAAATGAAATGTGAAATACATACATATTTATATTTTTATTAGCAATTTACAACCTTTTTTAATAAAAAGGACGTATAATTTCAAAGTTGCCCATTGAATCATAGCATTGATTTCAAGCAAAATTAATCATCAAGAGCAAATTCAGCTGGTTAGTTCATTTCGCAGTCAATTTCCTTTTCAATTAGTATTTGGCCACGTCGTGTCGTCAAAAGCAACTGTTTCCCGTAAAAATAATTAGGGAACAGCAATTCCAAACGAACGATGTTGCAGATTTTATTCAATGAGGTAGGTACACAAAAAGACATCGCGTCGCGCAAACAGCACAGTAAAAGCAAAATTCGCAGATCCTCTTAATTCCGTTCAAACAACAAGCAAACAAACAATTGTTTTATATAAACTTTGGGCCAGAAATAAGCTTTATCTGTTATACACACTACCGCGCAGTAGTTCGCAAACATTATAATGCGACAAAGTGCAAAAACTGTCACAGTATGCACACAGCCAGTCACTAGCAGAACTAACTGCTATACAAAGGGAAACTTTAACGCCCGTGGCTATAAATTGAATGTAAGCTCTCTTATTTGCATTGTGTGCTCAAACGGACTTGTTATAAAATTGTGAGGGTTATCGTTCGACCTTTGCTACCGAGAACTCCGCTAAGTTCTTAATAAATTCTTATTTCATTGTTTTCCCAATGAAATTGTCCCTCTATTTCTTCTTGCGGCCCTGTGTAAAGTATTAAGTACCCAAGTATTAGAATTCATGAATTCTGTTGGCAAATAATTGTTTTGTCAAACCCCACAAACTGCCTCCTTTGAGACAAAAATATACAACAGAAAGTGGCTGACTCAATACAATTTACAGAAAAGAAAACGATCATATTACAATTGTGATGAATAAAAGGAGGGAAAATATATCAAACGTCACATTCATTAATACGGATATCTTCACGAGGAAATTACTTTTCCCAAATAGTCATGCTTCTTTATGTGAGAGTAAATTATTTACTAATACTAATAATAATAAAATAACTACATTGTTTATAAGGAAGTTATTTTATATGACTAGAAATTTGGCAAAAGATAATAACTATGTGCACTGCTGAACATCAAATAGCCGGGTATTGCTGAAAAAGGAGACTGACGGTCCTTACATAATAATAAAAAAATAAAACTGAAGCATGACCATTTATCGATTATGTGCCTTTTTCCTTTTTTGCTGCATACGATCTCTGAATTTTGCTAATTATTTTGTCACTGATTGTTTTACCGCTTTGTTTTTCATATACTCATTTTGTTTAACATGCGTTATTATGCTCAAATTTATTAATAACTATGACAAATACACTACAAACCCATAACACATACTGGTTCGGAGATGCACAGAAAGTATGAACTAGGCGATTTGGTGATATGGAAAAATTATTAATATTGTGGACTGTATAAAGAATGGCTGGTAAATCGCCTAGAAGACGACTCGATCGCAGCGTCATTGAATTCCGCGACCTATTAGAGCGAGGCGTACCTTTGGGAGGGAGAGGGATAAAAGATCGCTCGTTTTAATACTGTGGTATGCAAAGGAATTTATTAGCTAGGTGTTGACATAATTAACTATCAATAGAAAATGGCCCTAAAGGGTTACCTTTAAAAAAATTAAATTGAACTTATCTATGTTGGATGTACTACCGCATAACCCATCAATAGGCTAAGACAGCGATAAGATATTAAAATTAATTTAAATTAACTTTAGCGCAACAATTATAACGAAAACTACAAACTAAATACTTAAACTAAGAGGTAGATCTTACTTCAGGCTAGATCTCACTGAGTTGGAAGCGGACAGAGACGTACAACAGAGCGCACGAAGCTCCCCTTCGCGGTTTTCACGGTAACAACGCGGGTTGTACCGTCTTTGGAAATATGCAGTTTCTCCACGATGGCTAATGGCCATGAAAATGGCGGAGCATTATCATGTACTATGACAACCAACGTACCTTCCTGTATGGGGGATGCAGGACTATTCCAATTGGATCTAGCCTGAAGCTGGTGTAGATATTCCGCACGCCAGCGCCGCTAGAACGACTGCATGAGTTTATCCAGCAGAGTATGTCTCTGAAGCAAGCTTGAAGAGTCTGCTTCAGGAGCCGGAAATGACGATAATGGCACTTTGTTTAGAGAATGTGCAGGGCTTAACGCGGATGGTTCTGCAGGGTCACTACTCAATGCCGTGAGCGGACGCGAGTTGACCAGTGCCTCGACTTGTGCAAGGACAATTAAAAGCTCTTCGTAAGAGAGGATGTGTTGACCTATAACTTTGAAGAGATGCGTTTTAATTACTTTGACCATGCTTTCCCAACATCCACCGAAATGTGGTGATGCTGGTGGAATAAACTTCCAGTCAATATGACTTATGGAAAGTTCTTCCTGAAGACGAGTACGATATTCTTCCCTGAGAAACTTATAAAGGTCGCGTAAATAAGAGCTTGCGCCCACGAAACAAGTGCCGTTATCCGTGTACAAACACTGTATAGGGCCGCGTCGTGAAAGAAATCGCTTAGGGGCTGCCAGGAATGACACCGTGCTGAAATCCGTCGCAACTTCAATGTGCGTAGCGCGCGTCGTTAAGCATGTAAAAATACATAGCCAAGCTTTACGGCCTTTAACACCTCGACCACGCACTGGCGTATACTGCAGTGGTCCTGCGTAATCACAACCAGTATGTGTAAACGCTTTATCAACCTGATTGACGCGCTGGCTAGGAAGATCTGCCATGGGAGGGAAAATCGGACGCGGACGAAATTTGAAACAGACGTTACATTTATGTATTCTGTGACGAATTATTCGTCGAGCAGCTAAAACCCAATATTTATGCCTAAGTAAGGACATAAGCAACTCTGGACCACCATGGAGATGCTTCTTGTGATAAAAATCAACAAGAAGGTCGACAACATGGTCATGACGCGGTAAAATGCAAGGATGCTTGTAGTTATAAGGTTCATCCGAATTTGACAGACGACCACCAACGCGTATGACGCCATGATCATCGAGAAACGGCTTGAGCCTAAGAATAGCGGGCGAACAAGGTACATTAATTTTCAAATTTTGAATGTCGTTACTAAAATGAACAGCCTGTACAGCTCTTAGTACCTTATATTCTGCAAATTCAAGGTCAGTACTTGAAACAAAAGTCCCATTAGGTAGGTTCCCTAAGAAACCTACAGACATAAACGATGGCGCGGAGTAACTTAGACCACGATGACACGCGTAGTGCGAGTGCATAGATCGGAGATTCAGCAACCTCAACAATCACGGGATGAGAAACAGACTTCGGTTCGGGTACATCCTCGTCCTCTGCACTGTGGTCAAAGGGTTGCATGGGCCACTCTGACGGATCATGGAAAATCCAAAAAGGTCCATGATGCCACAATGGATGATGCAGAAGATTAAGTGGAGTAACACCACGAGACAGGCAATCAGCGGGGTTCTCAATACCCGCGACGTGATTGAAATAAGTAGCAGGAACAAGTTCAATTAATTTACTAACGCGGTTGGCGACAAAAGTCTGCCAGCGGTGAGGAGAAGAATAAATCCAAGCGAGCACTATTTTGGAGTCAGAAAACGCGTATATTTTATTGATAGGGTAGTGGGGCAAAACTGTGTCTTGAGCCTTGCGGAGCAACTGAGACAGCAGAAGGGCCGCGCACAACTCTAGTCTCTCAATCGAAATGGTTTTAATAGGCGAGACCTTGGACTTGGCACAAACTAACTGCACCAAGTAGTTAGAACCAACGCGGACTTGCAGATATATGACTCCGCCGTAAGCACGCTCGCTGGCGTCAGCGAAACCTATTAAGTTGATGGTACATCCATCTACCAACCCAAGATGACGCGGAATAGTAATTTGATTGAGCGCGGTAAGCTCAATACAAAACTGGCTCCAAGCGGCGACAATATGGTCAGGGGGTGTTTCATCCCACTCACATTTTGATAACCAAAGTTCTTTGATCAAGAGCTTGGCGTACAAAATTCTGGGAGCCACAAAACCCATTATGTCCCATAGTCGAGCCACTGTGGACAGCATAGTGCGTTTGGTACACTTATCATCTGGCGGTGAGATGTCAAACCGAAAACTATTACAGGATTGGTCCCAGCGTAAACCGAGAACTTTATGCGGTACAGACTTCTCAAACTCAATGTCTGGAGAAGCTTTATGAGAATCAGGTATACGTGCGAGAACCTCCTTAGAATTGCTTGTCCATTCGACAAGATCAAACTGGCCTCGCTTGAGAAGCTGAATAAGCTCTTCACAACGCGAAATTGCTAGCGGAACGGATATGACACTGCAGGCGATGTCATCCATATATAAAGCGCAAGTAGCAACAGCTGCTGCGGCGGGAAAGTGATCGCCTTTTTCTGCGATCAACTGGCGAACAACTCGTAACGCGTGATATGGGCTAGACTTGAGTCCAAAACAAACACGATTGAACTGATACACGGATAAAGGTTCCTTATTGTCAACACGATAAAAAATCCGTTGAAATTTACGGTCAGATTCGCGAACGCCGATATTGAGAAACATTTGGCGGCAATCAGCTGACAGAGCGATTCGAAAAAGACGAAACTTTATTATGATGTTAAATAAATCACCCTGTAGATTAGGGCCGGCATGCAAAATGTCATTAATCGACTGACCCGATGTAGTCCTACAACTAGCATCTAAACCCACACGAAGTTTAGTAGAGGTTTTATCTTCGCGAACTACGCCGTGATGCGGGATATAATATGAGGGAAGAGAATTGCCCTCGTTTGAAAATTATTAATTGAAAAGTAACGACATTCAAAATTTGAAAATTAATGTACCTTGTTCGCCCGCTATGGGCGAACAAGGTACATTAATTTTCAAATTTTGAATGTCGTTACTAAAATGAACAGCCTGTACAGCTCTTAGTACCTTATATTCTGCAAATTCAAGGTCAGTACTTGAAACAAAAGTCCCATTAGGTAGGTTCCCTAAGAAACCTACAGACATAAACGATGGCGCGGAGTAACTTAGACCACGATGACACGCGTAGTGCGAGTGCATAGATCGGAGATTCAGCAACCTCAACAATCACGGGATGAGAAACAGACTTCGGTTCGGGTACATCCTCGTCCTCTGCACTGTGGTCAAAGGGTTGCATGGGCCACTCTGACGGATCATGGAAAATCCAAAAAGGTCCATGATGCCACAATGGATGATGCAGAAGATTAAGTGGAGTAACACCACGAGACAGGCAATCAGCGGGGTTCTCAATACCCGCGACGTGATTGAAATAAGTAGCAGGAACAAGTTCAATTAATTTACTAACGCGGTTGGCGACAAAAGTCTGCCAGCGGTGAGGAGAAGAATAAATCCAAGCGAGCACTATTTTGGAGTCAGAAAACGCGTATATTTTATTGATAGGGTAGTGGGGCAAAACTGTGTCTTGAGCCTTGCGGAGCAACTGAGACAGCAGAAGGGCCGCGCACAACTCTAGTCTCTCAATCGAAATGGTTTTAATAGGCGAGACCTTGGACTTGGCACAAACTAACTGCACCAAGTAGTTAGAACCAACGCGGACTTGCAGATATATGACTCCGCCGTAAGCACGCTCGCTGGCGTCAGCGAAACCTATTAAGTTGATGGTACATCCATCTACCAACCCAAGATGACGCGGAATAGTAATTTGATTGAGCGCGGTAAGCTCAATACAAAACTGGCTCCAAGCGGCGACAATATGGTCAGGGGGTGTTTCATCCCACTCACATTTTGATAACCAAAGTTCTTTGATCAAGAGCTTGGCGTACAAAATTCTGGGAGCCACAAAACCCATTATGTCCCATAGTCGAGCCACTGTGGACAGCATAGTGCGTTTGGTACACTTATCATCTGGCGGTGAGATGTCAAACCGAAAACTATTACAGGATTGGTCCCAGCGTAAACCGAGAACTTTATGCGGTACAGACTTCTCAAACTCAATGTCTGGAGAAGCTTTATGAGAATCAGGTATACGTGCGAGAACCTCCTTAGAATTGCTTGTCCATTCGACAAGATCAAACTGGCCTCGCTTGAGAAGCTGAATAAGCTCTTCACAACGCGAAATTGCTAGCGGAACGGATATGACACTGCAGGCGATGTCATCCATATATAAAGCGCAAGTAGCAACAGCTGCTGCGGCGGGAAAGTGATCGCCTTTTTCTGCGATCAACTGGCGAACAACTCGTAACGCGTGATATGGGCTAGACTTGAGTCCAAAACAAACACGATTGAACTGATACACGGATAAAGGTTCCTTATTGTCAACACGATAAAAAATCCGTTGAAATTTACGGTCAGATTCGCGAACGCCGATATTGAGAAACATTTGGCGGCAATCAGCTGACAGAGCGATTCGAAAAAGACGAAACTTTATTATGATGTTAAATAAATCACCCTGTAGATTAGGGCCGGCATGCAAAATGTCATTAATCGACTGACCCGATGTAGTCCTACAACTAGCATCTAAACCCACACGAAGTTTAGTAGAGGTTTTATCTTCGCGAACTACGCCGTGATGCGGGATATAATATGAGGGAAGAGAATTGCCCTCGTTGTTTACAACTACACTCAAAAAACCTTTATTTAGGTAGTCACGAATGACGTCATTATAGGCGCCGCGTAACTTAAGTGATGCATCAAGTTTACGTTCTAAACAATGAAAACGTCTAAGCGCAGCAGCGTACGAGTCGCCTAACGAATAAGGGTCACCATAGAATGGCAACGCCACAACGTTTCTGCCACTTTCGTCACGAACAGTGGTAGAGCGGAAATGTTCTTCACACTCGAGATCCTTACGGCTCATCGAGGGCGGTGCGGTAATCTCTTCCAGCTCCCAAAATCGCTTGAGAAGAGAATCAATATTATTTTCTTGAAGAAAAAAGAAGACAACAACAAGACGTAATTTAATGAGAAGTATGTAACGTAGGTACGGTACCCATAATCACATACCCAAATACCGTCTCAATAGCGGGCGGTAAGTTATGTTGCTCACTACGTACAACTTTAGGTAGTAACAAGTGCGGAAATATTGAAGCTCCGAACAAAACGTCAATGTCTGCCAGATTCGCCATTTTGGCGTCTGCTAGCGGCAATGTCTCGAGATGTGTGAGTAGCGATACGTCCACATTAGCGTTCGGCAATGTGTCCGTAATACGCTCCACGATAAGCGAAGAAATGTTAAGATTATTATCCCTATCAAAACGCGAATGTATTTTAATATCTACGGAACCTTTGCAATGTTTTTCTGACCCCCCGATCCCCTTGACTACTATGTTAGTATTTTTAAAGTTATTCCACAGTCCGAGGCGTTTGAAACAATCAGAGGTAATAAAGTTACTCTGTGATGCACTATCGAGTAAACAACGAACTATGTGCGGTGCGTTATTAATATCATAAACGATAACTTGCGCTGTTGCTAATAGAACCATTTTGGACGCCGTACACTGCGGTTTAGCATCGCGCTGAGCATGACAAGCGCGCGAGGGTTGTCCGCGTATGTGCGCCGCCAGCGCAATGGACGTCGTACACAACGATACTTCGCACTGAGACGCGGAAGGGGAAGCCACCGTGGCCTGCACCTGCCACGTAAGTGGGCTAGAAATCGGGTCAAGGTTACCGGATTGGCCCGACAACGGATAACTTTTATCAAAATGTAATAATGAGTGACGTCGTTGATTACATGAACGACACTTCGTCTTACTAGAACAATCACTCGTTTTATGTTTTATACTTAAACAATTAACGCAAGCTTTGTTTTCTTTTACACATTTGAAACAAGCAGTCGGATTTAAATTATTAAAAGCGGGACATTTATAGAAATGGTCGTGTACTATATTACTGCACAGACACTTCTGTGAATTATTATTATTAGATTCCGAGCATGCTACGTAAGATTGCGGATTAGGGACCGAGTAATTATTGCTATTTCGCGATTTATTCGACTTTTGTTTGCTATTATTATTATTGGACGAGCTAGATGAACTAGGCTGCGTATTATGAAATATTAGACACTGATCTTTGATGAAAGAAATAAAACTATCTAGTGTAGGTATTTTATGATTACGTTCCGTCATCTCAAATGCGCGAATCGTTTCAGTGTCAAACTTTTTTAAAGCGTGTTGAAGAAACATAAAGTCGGAAAGATCTTTTAATTTTAAGTTTTTAAGGGAACTAACTGCGGTAACAAAGTTGTCTATAAACAGCTGGAAATTCGAAACAGACGCGGCACCGGACAATTTAAGATTTAAAGCTTGATCAAAGTAAGTTGACGCTAGAACACGAGTATCTTGATACCTATCAAGTAGTGACTGGAATATGACCTGATAGTTCTCAGCACTGGATGTGACACCTGCAAATACGGACTGTTTCTTCGGTGACAGCTTACCTATTAAATAGTACAACCTGTCAGCATCTGTCAGAGAACCATTATCGTGCACTGTAGACTTAAAACTCGCATAGAATAACGGCCAATTTCGTATATCGCCATCAAATCACATAAGCTCATATGTAGAGAGGGGATAGGAGGGTGGTATTGGACAGTAGTAGCGGCTCAGAGCCATATCTCTCTTTAGGACGTGTAAAAAGACGAACAAAACGTACACATTATTTTTAATGAAACCGTGTAAGCGAAGACACTTTTTCTTTTTATATGGAGTGATCAGGTAATTTGGTAAATACCTTATTATACTCTTATGTTAAACTGCTTGTAATGTTGATTTTTGAGTAATTCATTACTTATGCGTTAGAATTTTCGTACTAACTTAAATTTGGATATTTTAAAATTAATTGCTCGAACCATGAATCTTATTTTTTATATCGTGTAGCTTTATTACCAAAAATATTGTTATTTCTAGTATTTTGAATGCTTAACAGTCGTATAATTTATCTTATAACCAAACTAATTAGTTAACTATTCATGGAGGCACATTAAATTGTTTATTATCTGTTACATACCATATGTATAATATTAAATATGAAGGCATAAAACTCGAGCTATATGAAAATATGAACGTTTAATGGTCGAGCGAAATATATTATCTTTAATTTAAGGCGCTGTCCTAAGCGAATGTTTAGGTAATTGAGGGGGTGAAGCAGAGGAGGTGAGGCGCACTACTGCGGGGCGCCCCCCTGCATTCTTGTCGCGTGCGGCCGTATTCTGGCGACATCCGTATTCCAATATTTCAAAAACGCAAGCAAAACGTTTTAGCATATTGAATTGAGATATTGATATTTAAATTGATATATCATATTATTCCTAAACTATTATAATGAAAATCAATATGTTTGTACAATACTGGCATAGCGAAATTTTTGTTCTCATATTTGATGAAAGTAGGTGAATACCTACGTCAACGCTATTTGGTTAAATAAAATACCAAGAGTTCGGTAACAAATAACAATTTGTTTATTTATATAAAACTAGAGGACGCCAGCAGCTACGCCTGCATTTTTTTTACATTTACCCCTTTTAGCCGATCCCGTGATAATTTCGGGAAATCCCTTCTTAGTGCACCCCTACGGTCCCCAAGGAACATACATACCAAATTTCAGCGTCCTGCGCCCCATAGTTTCGGCTGTAGCGTGTCTGTCAGTCAGTCAGTAACGCAAGGATTTTATATATTAAGATAATCTACACAACCTTTAGCAAGTTAAAAAAAAGAAAACTGACTCTAAACAATTTTAACTCTAAACGAAAATAGAAGAGGGTCACGAAATTCGAATGTCTTAAAGGAACGTGTTTCCGGCGTCACACAGGGAAGAGATACCACTTATATTCGATGCGGCACAGCTAGTGAGAGCGACCGGTCGCTCCTGCGCCACGGTATATATAAGTAGGTTGCTGAGGGGAGGACGAGCGGCCAGCCGAGAGTTGTGGCGGACGGCGTCAGCGACGACGTCACATAATTTTAAACCTGTGCCCACCCCATCCGGTATAAAGCTGGGGGACTATGTATGAATGTTATATTAAGTAAAACACGATATAAAGGGCAAACAATATATTTATTTATCATTTACTAACGAAATACAGAGATTACAACTCATCAAAAGGTAGCTGTCTGCTACCACCCGGCAGGTTTTCTTTATTCTCATCGAAAGTTAAAGGCAGTGTGTGGTGATGAGGCTTCAATATTTATTATTTGCTGTTGTTCACGAGGCACATTTTCATTTAATTTCCTTTTACGGCTTGGTATCAAAGAAACTTCATGCACTGATGAAACATTTTCCTCTCCATGATCGCGCAATGCCATCCCTCGAGCTTGATGAGAATCAACAATTACAGGCAGCAGCCAACTCATATAAAACGCCACAAGCTTTTCTTTCATTTTCGTCTCCCAGAAAACATCATCTCTTTCTATAATTTATACTTTTAGTGGTATACTTTCGCAACTCCACACAGCAAATAAATATGTTTGTCTGCGTGTAACGCCCCTGAATTTGGTAATACCAATTACAATTTTTGTTTAGACTAGTCAGTTCACTTTCTTTCGCATGTTTCCATATTTGAATTTTATTTGCTCTTATACTATTTTCCAGGCCATTCTTATAGGCAACTATAGGACATTTAATTTCCACAATTGTGTTTGGACCTATTAATCCATTTGGCGTGGCACCAATAAACGGATAATCATTGCCCACTAATAATCCGCAAGGCTCGATTGTCACATGTTCTTGCTTCGCCAGTTGTTGCAAAGCCAGTCGTTCATTTTCTGCTTCATACGCAACTCCTGTCACGTTGCAAATATTTGATTTGTACAATATATTTTTATCTAATTTGGCTTTACTGCTGTTATCTCTTTTTTGCCACTATACCAAAATTTGAAGCTGTCAACATATTCTTAAGCAATTCGAACCAGTCACTGCTATCCCTCTATCCGTCAGCAATAGCGCCATCACGTTGAGGTATTGCAGCTTTTTCCATAGATGAATGGCAGAAATTGAATGGCAGCTGCTTCCCATTTTTCATAGACAGTGTCCTGAAGTTTGATATAAGTGCAGAAAAAATTTGTATATCCATGGAAGCAGTTATTTCTTGGAATTGCGAATATCCAATGCCCAATGAAGTGATTCCTGTGACCGCAAATATATTTACACTAACACTATGTGTCTCTACATAATCTTCATTTGCGATAACAAATTCTTGTTTAACATATTACATATAAATTTATATTTTGATAATAAACCATTTCTAGTTTCTCCTATCAGAGACATGACTTTAAAATTAAAGTTAAATTAAGTACTATGGCTGGATATATTTTGAAGCTGCTAGATAAAGTATGGTATGTTTACGACTCTTCGGCCTTGTATTGGTTCAGGTCGTACATCTTCTTAGGCTTCGATATAGTATGGGTCGCCTAAAATATTTTCTTTGAAAAAGAAAAGAAATGTGTAATTGTATAATTATTACATTTTATTTACGCACCATAGTTTTTACAAGGTTCTAAATTATACACCAGAGGAGTCATAAGTGAGTTTACCGCCTAGAAAGAAAATGGAGTTGAAGGAGAAGCGGGCCCATCACGCCTCTCCTCCTTTTTAAATTAGAAATTAAATAAATATTGGATGTACTGAGACATACCTAATAGTATATGAATAATCAAAGTTTTACACGATGTACCTAAGAGGTTGATGTTCACAACACAATAATACAACATAAGTTACCGCTTGTGTGTGGACTGCGGAGCGCCATTTAAGAGCTGTTTATTGTTCGTCGTGGTGACATCTTAGCGCTCCAGGTGCTCTGACAAGCCAAAGAATTTGCAATGAGAGGTCTATGTACATAAAATGATTCAATTTTATGATATTACTATTTCAAATATTGAAAACTGTGGCAGCTGTGTAGTGTGAGAATAATTTATATAATTATATTATGGATAATTGATAATCTATAACATAGTCAGTCATATAAGAGTCTTATGAATATGAATAATTTGTGTAAAAATGTTACATTTTTCATACTCACTTGGCCACGAATGTGATTTTATTACGACGTTTTCTCATACAAATCCTTCGTAGTACTTTATTTCTCTTATTGCCCATTTTTATTCTTATAGTTATATATTATAAGTACAGAAACAATATATACAAATGAAACACAACAAGAATATAAAATTAGGTCCTAATTACATGTGTCCATAGTCACATGAAAAGTCTATTTGATTCAAAGTATTCAGTCTATAACATAAAATTACGAACTCAAACCGGCGTATTACAATAACAAACAGGTTTACGTAAAATTTCGTGCAGCGAAGACGCAAGTGACATGACCTATCTCTTACAGGGCTCATAGCCGAATGATGAGGTCTGGGCGGGGCGTAAACTAGCAACCAACACTCAGTGCACCGCTTATGCTGCTAATAAGGTTTAAATTGCCGAGGCGTTTGACATTGATGGGATCTACCGAGCGTCAAAATCATAGACGTTTTTCAGATTTTATTGAATTTAAAAAATATACACAAATAATATGAAAATGAATAGGGCAATTCTTTAGCTCATTAGGTTTCCTACAATATCTTAATATATAAAATCCTTGCGTTACTGACTGACTGACAGACACGCTACAGCCGAAACTATTAGGCGCAGGAAGCTGAAATTTGGCATGTATGTTCCTTGGGGACCGTAGGGGTGCACTAAGAAGGGATTTCCCGAAATTTCTACGAGATCGACCAAAACGGGTAAATTAAAAAAAATGCAGGCGTAGCTGCTGGCGTCCTCTAGTTATTAAATAAAAAATGACAGTTTACGATCAAAATATTGCAAACAGTGAGACGAAAGATTATTTTCTGCCTCGTTTTTGTGATTTTTTTACCGTAATTCTAATTTACATACATGAAATATTTTTTTTAAAGTCTCTTGTTCAGACTTTTGACTTTAAGCTCTATTTTTTGCTAGCTTGTAATATGTACCGTGAGACGGAGGATCTCAGGTAGGATGTCGGGGTTCGAGAGAAACACTGCTAGGCTGAACAGGTTCTTTATTATGTCTCACTACCGCTTACATAAAGTATGACCGAACTAGGTAAGCACTGGCCTGAGCTGGCTGGAGTGTAGACTCCTGCTGCTCTCCGACGCTCGCAGGGTAGCTGCTCGAAGGGTCGCCGATGAGCTGGCCAAGGTGCGCTGCGCAGGCAGCTCTGTGGTCGATGTTCAGGCTGAGCGGGTCTCAGGCGGTGCAGCCGATGTGGGTCGAGCGGTCAGGCTCAGGCGTCCGTGGCCTGGCTGTAGGAGCTCGTAGGCAGGAACGGAGGCTTGGATGGCAGCTGGCTAGTAGCGGCACGGCGCCAGCAGCTCGTGGCTTGTAGCCCGTAGGAAGAACGTAGCCCGTAGGAAGAAGACAGGTGCAGTGAGCTCGTAGGGTGAACTGGAAACAGCATAGAGAATACCCAACAACCGGTCAGGAACAGGCTGTCCCTAGATCGGCTGTTATCCTTAGGAGACACAGATACTACAGACAAAACATATAGGCACACAGACAACTAGAACATGCTTACCCCCAGCGGGACAGTAGATAGGAATTAGAATGTAGAATAATCGCGAGGTGTAGCGGCAGCGTTCCGATGTCTAGGGAAAGTGACCATTCTACAACGCGCACCCATCTTATATAGGCATAAACCTATGACTCACAAGTGCCTTTGGCTAGTGAATATGACCATATTTGGTAATATTGCGAACGATGTCTGGCTAAGCTGGCGTTAAGCGCCTGCGAGATATTATAACGCAATACGTGTAGTATTACGTTACAACCGTTATGGCTAGATGCGCGACGAAAAATAAGGCGTTTCACGGTTTATGAGGTATAACAGCGCCTTAATGCAAAAACAGCGTCTTCTTCTATTTATAAATTTTTCCTCTAACCTTTGTTAGAGGAAAAATGTATACTGAACTCTTAACAAAAATGTAGTATTTACATAATATATCCATACCTGTGGGTATTTAAATTCTACTATGAACGACTACTACTATGATTCAATATATACATCCTAGTTTACCTGTTTGTATGTGCACAAACAGGTAAACGGAAATATTTATATTAATTCATTTACAATCCTGAATTTCCATAATAATGAATGGAATTTCACAATAATTTCACCAGATATTAAATTTATTTGTATATTATATAAATTCTTGCGTTACTGGTTGACTGACAGCCAACGCGCAGCCAAATCTACTGGATGCAAGAAGCTAAAATAGGCAATAAAACCTATTGTTTAGACATCAAATTCTATGGAGTTACACTTATATTATATAGAAATGTAACATTACAACGACAAATATCTCACTGTCTCTTACTGGATATTTGGACACAAATTAGTAAAGGTTATCCAGAAGTGAACTGCGAAAGGCTGAATGAGGATCATAACAGTTAGGTATAAGTTTTATTCTTCATAATTATTTTAAAAGTAGGTGTATTCTATTAAATTTTGTACATTTTGGGCCCCGAAATCAATTGCGTTCCAATTTTCCTTGTGAAGCACTCGCTGGGATATCAGTGATCACAAATCAATGTATTTACTTCCTATAGTCATCCCATATCCTATAGCCTTCTCATCTCAGATATCTTTTTCGTGATATATGAATATACATGTCTTAGTTGTGGTTAAAAAAACAAACTGTGCTCCTGATTGGCCAAATCCGAAATTCATATAATCAATTATTAAAACACGAGGCTGTATGTATAACTTACAATAAATATTCTTGTAATTCGCTCTGCCCATCTTATTCATACGACTTAATTAAAGTTTCTTGGAAATAACCACAACGTAACAAGCTGAATACTTTTTCACTACTATTTATTCCAATAAGTGTAAAATTAGGGCTCCCAAAAATACAACTCTTTGATTATGACAATTCTAGCTTATGTAGGTACACGATTCATTTTGCGTAGGTGTGTGGGTACGCAACAAAACGTAGCCTACACGCTATTCTGATGTAGATTTAAGTTGTATTAGCTACTGCAGAGCAGAATTTCGTCAAAATACCCTTAGTCGTTTTTGTTATTCATTCGTGAAAGAGTAACAAATATCAATCTATGCTATTCATATTCTCATTTCACTTTTATTATAAAAGTGATATGTATTAAGAGTACAATTTTGATTTTAAAACTGACTTGACACTAATGTACATTGTTTTTTTGCCAACAGTATCTAAATGGAGCGATCCCTGGCTGAACGTCACTGGCGTGGAACGAGTGCTATCAGTCGCCTACTTATGTATCGCCACCAACGGTGTCCCCCCTTCAGTCAGCAAGCGTAATTAGAAGCCGTAATTAGAATTTCGAAAACGTAAGATGATACCACTGCCGGGTGACTGATTGTTTTATTTTTGACGACGTTTTGTTTCCGTGGAGGTTTGAGGTTTGAGATTTTTTGTGAATAATAGATTTACTTCCATTGAAGACGTCTTAAGACGAAAGATAATTTCTAAACCGTTCTTTAAACGTTTATAGAACGGTTTAGAAATGATCTTTCGAAAGTAAAAGAACTTTGGTAACACCTAATAACTGTATGTAGACAAACAAGAACTATGACGTTAAAAGATTTACACAACTGCTAAGGGTTATAAAGGACTACGGCGTACTATAATAACAATTAAAAAACTGAATTAATTACTCTAAAATAGTTCAGAGAGCATAAAACAGAAGATTTTGGTATTTGCTGCTTGCATGTAAGAAACTTAAATCAAACTTATAACGTAAAGGCCCATTTAGACGGAGAGAGTTTCTCGACTCGAAGATGCGATTATCGAAAGAATATAAAAAAGTTTCTTCGTCTAAACATAAACACTTCTCGCCCCTTCACTTTGGCGACAATTGCCTCGCACGGAATATTGATTGTGTCCGTGTAAACAGAATTCCAAAGCAATAATCGTATTCGAGATTTTGTGCTAGTTGCTACCGTAAGTGCATTGCGCGAGGGTTTTTTTAATTATATCTGCTCTTCTAAGACAAGAGTTAATTAAACGGAAACGGAAAAGAAAATGTTGGGGTAAAAAATGGATAGCGAGAAGAAACAATTTTGGAGCATCTAACACGTTGTGCCTTGAACTACAATTGGAAGATCAAGAGACATTTAAAAATATGTTTCTGGTTACGAAAGCCCAATTTTCATATTTACTTCAAAAAGTTGGATCATCTATACAAAAAAAAGATACAAATACTTATGCGTCAAGCTATAGCTGCTCGTACAAAATTGGAAATAACTTTAGTTTCTGGCTACAGGGGATTCCTTTCAAACATTATCAAAAAATTTTCAGAGTACCTAGGCGTAGCATATGCTACTTTTTTCAATGAACTTAATACTATCGGCAGTTCCAAATTTAATCGATCTTTGTGTCATTTTTAGGGTTCCGTACCTCAAGGTAAAAAAAGGAACCCTTATAAGATCACTTTCTTGTCCGTCTGTCTGTCTGTCTGTCTGTCTGTCTGTCTGTCCGTGTGTCACCACCGATTTTCTCAGGAACGGGTGGACCTAGCAAATTGAAATTTATACCAGATACTGAGGTCTATGGTTGCTATTAGGTGTATGAAAATCAGGGTCCTGGGTCAACCCAATAAAAAGATATGGTCAAAATTAGATTTTTGCGAAAACTTGTAAGTACCAAAATTAACCTTAATTTTCATTTTTTTTTAATTTTCGGAATTTTTCCTTTACTTGTGCTGTAAGACCTTGGTTTTGACCAAAATTGACAATTCTAGGTCAACCGTAAGTACCCATAGGTTTTGGGTCGAAAACCTATATGGTAGTTCCCGTCGAACTAGAATCACGAAATTTGGCCAAAAGCAGGGTCTTACAGCACAAATAAAGGAAAAATTACAAAAAATAAAAAAGGTGGAAAATTTAAGGGTGTCCCCATACATACATAGTAGACTCCATTTAATAGTCCTCTAAGTTGTATGGGCGCTCATAAAGATTTAGAAGACTAGCGTAATTCAACCTCAAATAAGGTAAAATGCGTACGGAACCCTCGGTGCGCGGGTCAGACTCGCACTTGCCCGAATTTTGAGAACATATACCCTCTAGTACCTAAGTACTAAACTCGAATGACGAATCTCACACTGAAAACGGTTCAAACCGATTTGTACGATACTCGTATGAACTTGAAAAAATGTCATACGAGATCGTGTTCATACAAGTCGAGTTTCTTGCAAGCCAGAATCTTCTTACTATTATTTTGCTGTGTAAACAGACGCAGCTAATTATTGCCTAGCGATAAGTCATATGCGAATCTCGTATGATATAATTGTAGGCGAGAATTTAGTTCTTGCCTGAATGTAAACACTTAGATACGATAATGTTTTGGCGATTATTGCTTGTGATAGTAGTATACGATTTCTCGTACGAAACGTACGAGAAACTCTCTCCGTCTAAATGGCGCTTAACGCAAGTGAGCCTTATGAAATAAAAAATCATAACAAGACTATACAAGAATATTCTGCTTGACGGAAACAAAAGATATCATTGATCAGACTCGAACGTTATGTGTTTGTATTTATTGAAAAACGTACATAAAAAAATACATTTTAATAGACCTTAATCATCATCATCATCATCAGCCTTAAAAAGTCCACTGCTGGACTAGGCCTCTCCTTTGAAAGGAGGAATTGGCCTACTATACCATTCTGGCCAAACGGGTTGGTATAGGGTTTGTATCAAGTTTTCCTTCTCTTACAGTGCTGTACTCTGCATAATATGCTCCCTCTGTCGGCTCTTACGACACCCATCGGTTGATATGGGGTGGTGACATTTCGAATTCTTAATCCGTCACCACGCGGACTATAGACTTATAGACATTAAAATTCAACTAAAATGCTATCGAGCTCTGTAACTACCCTTTCTTTCTTTTTTGCGATTGTTAGTATTTAGAGGACTTACCCCTCACGGAAGGTTTTTAATCTCTTGTGAAAAGATTTATAGTAAAACAGTGGAACCTTATGAATTACGCAATCAATCACTCAATTCTACTTATAAAGATACTTTACATTTTATGCCACGTTGTTGCGGATAATAAATACTGAGAAATCATTAAATTTCAGGCGAGCTTTCTAAAATGCAGAAGTCCTTTGATACACTTTGTTGAAAGAATGTACAGGCTAACTTAAATACTGGTTTTCTATTAAAAAGTTCATCGTGTGAAATAAATTCTTTAGTAACGTCAAAAATATTCTTCCATTCTCAAGTTTCTCATTAATAATGTCAAAGTTTTAGACTATCCTTTTGAAGCTTCAAGCAGAAATTGAATGTGGTTTGTATTTCAGACGTGTTACTTTGCTGCTGAAGTAAATAATTCTTTGAAAAAAAGTATTATAGCCTAGGTAGGTAGGTAAATGTAATTAATATATACCGTAGTTAAAGACATTTAAAAAAAATCTGTACTGTTGCATCGTTTATTGGTATATACGAATATTTTAAGATTTAAACTTTCATTTATCGCGATGTAAATCACGTAGTTTGTTTCGATTTCATACCGTTAATTTATAATCACGGATACAACGCGCGTCCGTGATCACCCGTGACCATGACGCTTGCAATAGTGCCGAAACGTCGCGACTACGTGATATAAACATACTATTTGTTGATTATGTCTACAATTCCAATCACACAATATAAACAATAAAAAATGATAACATCGCCATATTGATTTATTCTAAGTGTTAAAATTTATCTATCGATCATTGTAATTTTTTTTTCTTCGTAACAGTTCAACCGTCAGTATGGGCCGGCAGAGTTGCGATTCGTGCTCCAGCGGGCGGCTCAATAACTCTTCAGTGCACAGCTGAAGCGTACCCGGTACCACAAGTGTACTGGACGCTCAATGGTGAACAGAGGATTATAATATTAAAAATTCCCCTTATTGCCAATAAATAGTTGAACTTACTAATGACTTTATATGCCTGAAAATTTTATAACTTCTTTTATGTATGACAAAATAATCTATACGACATAGTATTGATATTGACTTTAAAAATTTAATAAACCTTAAAAATCAATCACACGTAAACACCTCAATATTAATAATAAATATTTAATATTCGTAAACATCTATTTCAAAATATATTATACATTTATTCACACATACCTACTAAAACAAAAATTAAAGCGCTATGTCCAAAGCGTAATAAGCAGCCGCAAGCTGCACTTTAATAAAAGGCGAGGCAATTTCCATATAAATAAGACTTTCTTTATCGTCTGTGCCCGCAGTTGTTAACGCCTCTCTGAGGTGTAAGTATAAAATAGTTTCCAAGTGTCCAAGTCAAGGAACAAAACCGTGGCTTCGCGCAACAATACGATTTAACACGTCATCACAAAAATATCAAATGGGTTCCTGCACTTCATCATCATCGTCGCCCTAATCTTACCAAAGTTTCATCCAAGATTTTCTCTTTGACCTTACAGTCTGCTCTCCAGTCTAACCGGTTTTGAATGAATATATACCTTAAAAACGGTCCAAAGCTTTTTATCGCTTACTTGGTACTCTTGGTTAGTTCGAACAACGCTTCGTCATTCTTATTTATTGTCGTGTAATTTTATTTCGTAAAGACACGTCGCCGAGATAAAATTAGCTTTACTCAACGCTCTTTCAGCGATATCCGTTATAAAATCATGACGTCACGCTGTTTTTTGACTCTCGTCATAAAATAATTTCATACCTTATTCTAGGAATAAAGTATTGTGAGTAAACGGTGAATAAACGTAAATAGCTTTGTAGTTTGATTTGCCATCATCATCACAGGGTTATCTCGAATGAATTCAAGACTTTTGCCTTGAAGCCCGGTAATCTAATTACCAAACCTACAAAAATGAATAGAATTGTCCACTAAGTAACTGCCGACAGACCACCGCAAACTAAAAAGTTACCAATGTTCCACGCCTGAGACTATGTCAGTATATTCAAAAGTGCTATCTCCTTAATCAGTGTCGTAAAATAACTTGACTCTAGTCTACATCTATCATAAACCTTTTGGATTGTGAGGGTTAAACTAACTATCTCGGCCATCAACAAGACGAGACGTTGAGACGCTCAAGGCCCAACAAATTTTACGTTACATAAATATTAGATACTGTAGCTATGAGCTGTTCACAGCAACTCATAGCCAACGAGTTGTTGGCGTTTATACAAAATGCCATCGACACCATGGACGAGGTCAGCATTCTGCAGATCTGCAAGTCCAACTTCAAAGAAGAAGACGTTTGTGGTAGCAAGAAGCTACTCTATCAGACCCTGGGCAAGTTAGACGAGATGCCGTCCCGGCGAAGGGATGGCACCGAGAAGAGTATCCAGGATATCATCTCGTTATTGAAGGTGACCGACCCTGACGACGTGCCTATGTTCGTGGCGAAGGATCTGCACAAGCTGCCCCCCGTCACATTCAACCACGTCGATGTAACCAGGTTGCTGAAGGATATCACATCCCTGAAATCCAGCCTGGCCGAGGTGCAGTCCAAGTTAGAGAAGTCGGACAGCACCATAAGTGACCTACGTGCAGAAGTAGTATTATTACGTAACGCTATTTCTACAAGTAGGTCGCCAGTCGTGTCGAACGTTAACACACGACGTGGGGCTCAAAACGCATCCATCAGCAGTTTTGAGTCAGCGAATTTGCTTGCGTCGCCTATCGCCGGTAATGCAAGCGCTGGGACGCGTAATGTTGCTGAAATCGGGTCATCGACACCGGTCAAGGTTTTGACGAGTGTTGATGCATCGACGACTAAGCGTGCTTATGCCAATGTTGCTGCCAAAAGCAAAACGCAGCAGAATCGGCCGGATGAAAAAGGGGGTAAACAGAAGCCTTGTGAACCCTCTCATAACGAGGTTGTGGAGCTACGTGCCCCAAAACCGAAGACATGCGACGAGGATGGTTTTATAAAGGTGGAGAAGAAGAAGAAGAAACCAACTTGTCGTAACCTTTGTGGTACCGGGTTAGTGGGACCGAACATGCTGCTGCGTCCCGCCGTACCAACCACGCAGTTGTACGTCTCTCGGCTGCATCACTCCACAAAGGACGAGGAGGTCGTAGAATACCTGCGCCTGAAGACCAAATGGACTTTGAGAGTCGAGAGATTGGAGTCACGGCATAACACCAACTTTAAGTCGTACGTGGTGCGGGTGCCGACTCAACATCTCGAGACTTTCCACAAGGAAGAGTTTTGGCCGAAAGGTGTCGTGTATCGGCGTTTTCATGGGAGTTTACGCAATACGTAGGCAGCGTAACATGAAGCCGTAAACAGCACCTGTTTGTTTTGCTATAATATGTTATAATGATATTTTATGTATGTTAGTCTATAAGGTATATATCTATGGGTTCTTGTTACCTGAAAATAAATGATTATTATTATTATTATTATTATTATAAATTATTTCTTAATCAATATACGATTGATACAATAACAACATATGTTACTTGAGAACAGAAACGTGGCACCTAGACATGGATATCGGTATAATGTTGAGATTAAAACTACTATTCGGTTCAAATTTTGAGACTGATTATTATCGCTGTATATATATTGGCAAGATAAAATCAAGACCTTTGTGCCTGTTGAGTCCTAGGTGTCTGTGTGTTGGGGGTAGTGTGCAAGGAGAGATAATCAAAGGCCGAAATAACTTTCACCATATATATTGTCCACAGTAGTACAATAATTGTTATAGCGACTTGACATAATCGCGGTCGAGCAAGGACTGGCTTGTCGCGCTACGTATAATAAGCGTTACATACAAAATGCTATGTCAGCCCCCACAATACTCCCCCTTTTTTAAAAAGAAAACTATAAAAGAAAAGTTTTGCTATACAATTGCAAAAGTTTCATCAATTACGGTACATCATTCATAAAAAAATAGAAAGAAGGTGCCACATACACCCAAGTAGCGAACAAACGCAGCGTCAGCGCATTGCTCGCTACTTGATCCGTATGTGCAAATATGTATAGGCATTAGGTATAACTCATATTTCCTGTTGAAACAGAGATACGCTGTACAATAAGGTGTTTATGTTCTACAACTAACATTCTTATAAGTACATTTATTTAAAACTTATTCATAATCATTACACTTTGCCTCTTTTTGTGGGGCTTTATATTAAACACGAAAATGGTGATATAGAGTCACAATAATATCTTAATATATAAAATCCTTGCGTTACTGACTGACTGACAGACACGCTACAGCTGAAACTATTGGACGCAGGAAGCTGAAATTTGGCATGTATGTTCCTTGGGGACCGTAGGGGTGCACTAAGAAGGGATTTCCCGAAATTCCCGCGGGATCGGCCAAAACGGGTAAATAAAAAAAATGCAGGCGTAGCTGCTGGCGTCCTCTAGTTCAGTATATAGTTTGAACAAATATGTTACATAGTTCACATAAAATTACTATTTAAAAGTCTTAATATAAAGTAAAAGTATTGTATACATTACACTGAAACACATCTAAATGTTGCATACAAACGAAAAAGAACTTTATTGCACGGTAATCTAAGGTTCAAAATGGAAATGTTATCACTGAGGGGTTAAAATAAAAGATATAATAAAAAATTGTTTACCGAACTTTGTTAGTAATGTGCGGCCACCGGTTGAACGTTCGGTCGCACCGATGTTTGAGTTCCACGTCCCTCCTCAATAGTTGCAATGGCTTGATCAATCATTTTACTCTTAATTTTTCTTCCACATACTCGACTTAAGACAAAACAACAGGTTGCGATGATCACAAGAACCACAACCATGGTCACGATACTATAGAGCTGTAACTGTCTTTCTACTTCAGCTTGGGCATGGTTTCCAGCCCCGGTTTGTGCATTAATGACTTCGGAATTTTTAGACTGAGGCGAACCCATGTTTACGAAAATTGTCATAAAATAATAAGTTCGAGTAAGTGTCTAACTTTCGACGTTTTAGAGTGAAATGAATGCAACACTTTTAGACAAATAATATCGAAAACAAATTCGAAAATATGCTTACTAAGATTATGTTACAAGTCTGCTGAAACTTATTTCACAATTTGTGTTAAAACGCACTGGTGGCTTTATTATTCTGCCACTTCGTGTGGTACAAGTAACAAACTTGTGTCCTAACTTTGTATTTTTATTAATAATATCAGGTTGTGTTATTTCAATGGACAGAGTCGGCGTACTATGTTCTGATTCTGCTAACATAAAGGCTGGTTTCAGTCTATCTACTGATACGTCAACTTGCCTGTTTGGAAGTTGTATCTTAAACACTTTGTTACACCTACTTATGACGCTATAGGGGCAATCGTTAGTAGGTTGTAAAGATTTTTTAATCTTATCGTTTCGTATAAAAACACGACTACAATTATCTAATTCCTTAAAAACAAATATGCGTCAAGAATAGCTCTCAGTTCGTGACTTGGGACGGAGGCTATTTATATATTACATTCTCGCAATTTTTCGACGTACTTATAATCATCGCCAGTGTACATTGGACTTACTTCGCTGTAAAAATCGCCTGGTAAGCGCAACGACTGACCTAGTGTTAGCTCGGCTGCACTAAAGCCGGTGTCACACCGAACGGCGGCCCGCAATCCAAATAAAACGGTCGCTAACTGTTCGTCCCAAGAATCGTTGTTCAATAACTTAGCAGTTAAAGATACTTTTAAAGAGCGATGCCACCTCTCTATCATCCCGTTGCTTTGCGGATGGTATGGTGTAGTTAGAATTCTTTGTACTCCTAACAACTTTAATAGGTTAGAGAAGAGTTCCCCTTCGAACTGCCTACCTTGGTCACTTGTCAACCTTTTAGGACATCCAAACCTGCAAATCCAATTCTTATAAATGGCTCTCGCTGTGGTTTCGGCTTAAGTAGGTATCGCTTCCATCCAGTGTGTACAACGGTCAATAATGGTGACGCAATGCTTGTTGTTATGCCGCGTCGTAGGCAGTGGGCCTACAATGTCTACATGTATGTGTTCGAAACGTTGGCTTGGTTCGTATGCACCTATTCCTGTGACGACATGACGACTAACCTTACTTTTTTGACATGGAATGCACGCTTTTGCCTATAAGCCAACTTGTTTATTCATATGTTTATTTATAACTTGTTTATTCTTAAATTATGTCACATAGGTATTTATTTCATGTTGTATAGCGAAGTAGTCGTTTTACTGTTAACTTATTTTTATACACAAATACTAAATGTGAAAGCTTGTAATTGGCCGTAGCTTAAACGTAGATAATTTTACATGTACTATTAACTAGCTGTAAGCTTTCTAAACTTGAAAATAAAATAAATAAATATCTGGCAAAAAAAATCGTTTAGCTACCATTTTACGGGTAGTTTTAACGCCAGGATGACTAATGTTATGAACCGATTCGAAAGCGATTTTTCTAAATGCCAGTGGAACATACGGTCTAACGTTACCTTTACTGATAACACAGTACACGCTTTTATTGACGTTGGGTACGTGTATTTGTTTCAACTGTATAGTGTTCGAGGTACCATGATTCTGTAGTAACGGTTTAATTTGATCGCCCGCCTCCTGCGCTGTTGCTAATTCTTCGTAATCTATATACGTGGGACATGTTATGGTTTCGACGCGCGATAACGCGTCGGCCACCGGGTTTTCGCTTCCGTTGACGTGCTGTATGTCGCTAGTATATTCGCTAATATACAACAACTGTCTTACGCGCCTAAGGGTTTCTTTCGCTGAGCTAACCTTTGAAACAATGAATGTTAAGTTAAGCATCGACCTTCTATCATATCCTTAAAGGGCATGATTGACACATATATAGCGAGTAACTTCCTGTCGTAGGTGCTGTATTTCTGTTGGGTATCCGAAAATTTCTTTGAGAAAAACCCAAGTGGTTGCCAAACGTTACCAACTCTTTGTTGTAATACTGCACCTACGCAGGTATTAGAGGCGTCGGTCATTGGCGATAGCTGTGCGTCAGATACAGGATGAGATAGTGTAACGGCGCTTTGGAGGCTTGCCTTACATTTCTCGTACGCGATTTCAGCTTCGTTGTCCCATTCAATTTTGGTCTTATCTTTTTTCTTAGAGTTGTGAAGGAATTTATTAAGGTACATGTGATATTCGGCAGCTTTAAATAGATGCAATCTATAAAAAATTATCATACCTAAAAAGCGTCGAAGTTGCTCTACTGTCTCCGGCTTTGGATAGTCTACAATGGCCTGCACTTTATCAGGTAGAGGACTGATGCCTGCTGATGTAATCTTATAACCTAAGAAATCGACTTGCGTAACCGCAAATAAACTTTTACTGATATTTATGGTCAACCCGATACTTTGGAATCTCTCGAATACTTTTCTAACGTGCTCTTTATTGATGGTGCTATTTTTAGACATTATGATTACGTCATCAATATAACAAAATAACGAGGACTCGTACTCGTTGTTTTTTCTCTCGCCTATGTTCTCGATTCCTTGTAGTACCGTGTTGTCTATAAATCTCTGATAAGTTTGAGAAGCGTTTCGGAGCCCAAAGTCCATCCGTGGGAATTCAAATAAGCCGAACGGAGTGGTGATAGCCGTTTTTTCTACGTCTTCTGGCGCAACCCCAATGAAATGATATTGTTACGAGCTGGGGTTCGATGATAAATTATATACACTATGCCACTAAACTGTACTTTATTTACTATCACAAACACACACTTATTTTTACAACACTAATAAACACACTTATTTCACACTTAATTCTCAGCACTAATAAAACACACTTACTTCGAACACTTTTCCACTTCACTAAACACTTCCGAATTACTTTCTTCGCTTCTTGTTTATCGCTCCGATATTCAATAGTAACTATGTCCGGTCCGTTCGCTCGCGCTCTATTTATACTGGCTGGATAACATCACTAGCGGATTCGAGATGCTTCCACAAAACTGTCGAAATAATCGCGAACATTCGATACTCGATACAGCAACGCCATCTAGTACAGAGTAGATGAATTACCTTAAACCACCGATACATTCAATCTCTTCTAGTACCCTCATTCACCGATAGATGGCGTAACACTGCCCCCCTCTTAAGCGTGTTCGTCTCGAACATCGTTGGACCCATAGTAACGAGCCAACCGGTCCACATGAACTATCTTCGGTGCACCTCGCGACCCCTTCTGGTTTCGATAGGTGACGTCGTTCATCCTAGTAATTATGCGATATGGCCCGTCCTACCTGGCTTGTCACGTAGGCGATTTACCTTTGCTTCGTACTGGGTTATGAAGCCACACCAATGATCCCTCATCGAAGCCTTTGTTGTTCGCCTTTCGATCGTAGCGAGTCTTCATCTTTTCAGACATCTGTTGTCCTGACTCCCTGATGTGCTCGTATACGTCGTTCATCTTGTTGCGTAGCTCGGTCGCGTAATCCGTTATATTGCGTGGAGATTCTGGTGGAATACCGGTTGATTAAGTCTACAGGTAAACGTAGTTCTCTACCGAAATTGGCAAAAGCTGGTGTTACTCCTGTAGTTTCGTGGACCGCACTGCGATATGACAGGAGAAATGGTTGGATGTGCTTGTCCCAATCTTTTTCTTTGCTCTTCACGACCTTCGCCAGGTACCTTTCCAGTGATTGGTTAAACCGTTCAACCATGCCATCCGATTGCGGATGATAAGCCGTGGTTCTGGTTTTATGTGCACCCATCACGCGACAAGTCTTCTTGAACACCTCAGATTCGAAGTTCCGGCCTTGATCGCTGTGGATTTCCAAGGGCACCCCGAACCGACAAAAGACTTCATGCACCAGCTTATCGGCCACTGTGGTAGCTTCCTGATTTGGGATTGCAGACACTTCAGGCCACTTCTTGAAGTAATCCATCACAACCAACAAGTATTTGTTTCCGTCCTGGCTTTCCGAAAATGGTCCAGCGACATCTAATGCTATGCGCTTCCATGGAGCTCCTACATTGTACAGCTTCAATGCACCTCTGCTACGCGTCTGTGGCCCTTTCACAGCCGCAAAACTTGTGCATTTGCGACACCAATCCTCGACGTCATCCCGACAGTGGAGCCAATAAAACCGCTCCCGGATCTTAGTAAGCGTCTTCTTAACTCCCATGTGACCTCCTGAAGCACCATTGTGATAGAGCTGCAAGACTTCCGGCACCTTAGTTTTGGGCACTACCATTTGCAAATGGCACTGGTTACCGCGAGCGTTTTCCCATTTGCGGCACAGAACTGCATCCTGGACAACCAAGCTTTCCCACTGTGCCCAATAACTCTTGGTGATGGGGCTCATTGCTGCGATATCACTCCATTTGGGCCTAGGCGCATCTGATTTCTTCGATTCAAGAATCGGCAGTACATCCTTGTCATCTTGCTGAGCACTCTGCAAAGCTTCTCTCCATTCGTCGCTTAAATCCGTCTTTAACATCCTCACTAGCGCTGCCTGCTTTGCTTCCTGTCAGCTACAGTGCTTGCACTGGTCGGGACACGGCCTACGCGATAGGGCATCTGCGTTACCATGGGACTTGCCGCTGCGATGTTGTATTCAATCCATCTGGCTACTTGTCCTACTGGGTCCTTAAATTGAAGTAGCCATTTTAGCGCAGCGTGGTCGGTTCGCAGGTGGAATTTACGCCCCAACAAATATTTGTTGAAATTCTGCAATGTCTTTACTACAGCCAAGAGTTCCCGCCGGGTGACGCAGTAGTTTCTTTCGGGTTTGGATAAGGCCTTGCTAAAGTATGCTATAACAACTTCTTGATCGCCCTTCTTCTGTGACAGCACGCCGCCAATTCCGGTGTTACTGGCATCTGTGTCAACTATGAATTCATGCTCATTGTCAGGGTACCCTAGAATAGGTGTAGTACACAGATGTTCCTTGAGCTTCTGGAATGCAACGTCACAGCTCTCATTCCAACAGAACTGCACTCTGTCTTCGGTGAGCTTATGAAGAGGTCGAGCAATGTCAGCAAAGTTCTTCACAAACCGTCGATAGTAGGAGCATAATCCGAGGAAAGCTCTGACCTGCGTTTTGTTCTCTGGAACTGGCCATTCCTTCACGGCAATGATCTTATCCGGGTCAGTTTGAATACCGTTCTCCGAGACCACATGTCCTAGAAAGTTCACTTGCTGTCTGAATAATTCGCATTTCTTCGAACTCAGCTTCAAATTAGCTCCTCGTATCTTTGACAGCACTTGCTCCAAGTTTCGAAGGTGATCCTGGAAGGTGCGCCCCACGATGATGATGTCATCCAAGTAGACCAGGCAGGCGTCTCCAATCAGTCCCATAAGCACTCGCTCCATCAGTCTCTCAAAAGTAGCCGGAGCGTTGCACAATCCAAAGGGCATGACGTTAAATTGCCACAATCCTTTGCCTGTGGAGAATGCCGTCTTCTCTTTGTCTCGAGGATCTATTTCCACCTGCCAGTAGCCATTTTTTAGATCTAATGTAGAAAACCACTTCATCCCCGTCAGCGTATCTAGTGTGTCATCGATCCTTGGCAGTGGGTAGCTGTCCTTCTTCGTGATGTCATTTAATCGGCGGTAGTCTACACAGAAGCGCATGCTGCCATCCTTCTTCTTAACTAACACCACCGGAGAGCACCACGGACTGGATGAAGGCTCGATTACGCCTTCTTTCACCATACCGTCGATCATAGCTTCCACTTCACGTTTCCTTGCCACTGGCACACGTTTTGGTCGCTGGCGAATCGGTGCATCACTTCCCGTGTTTATTTTGTGCTGGACTAGTGCTGTCTTCCCTATGTCGGCATCACTGGTCGAGAAAATATCGGCGAACCAGTTTAACATCTTCTTAGTCTTGGTCTTCTCTTCTTCTGACAGGGTACTTTGGCAGTCCTCCAAAAGTGAAGACACGTCGAATCGTGCACCCTGAACCTTGGCGCTGGTAGGTTGCTCTTGACATCTACGCATCCAAGCCGCTCCTTCATAGGTGCCCAATTCCATCCCTTTCTTGAGCGACACTTCCTTGTCACTTGCATTCAGTGCGCGTACTGATGAAACTTTGGTACCCCTTACTAAGGTTCGTGCAATCTTCCACGAGGCCTCTTTCTCTAGGCCTTCGATTAGTACGCAGCGGTTCCCTCGACCAGAATTCCCTGGTAAACAAACTGGTACAACCGTTTCCGACCGCGGGTGAAGAATGACATTCTTCAGGCAGTACACTTTTCCTGAAGTTGCACCTTCCATGAAGACTTCTTCCGAGCCACACTTCAACACTCTCTGGTTAACATCGATCTCGCAGCGATACTTCCGCATGAAGTCTAGGCCCAAGATGTAGTCGTCCACTATATCGGCCACGATGACTTTGTGACGGTTAACTTTGTTGCCTAGCTTCAGATCCACCTCCATTTCACCTCGGATGGTTATGTGCTGACCGGTAGCTGTTCTCAGATTCACACATTCGTTGTTCCTGAAGCAGCCCCGAAGAACCCGTCTTGCCAGATGGAAACCGACGACTGTCCGAGAAGCACCCGTGTCCAATGTCAGCTTGCATGGTGTTCTGTTAATTTCGCCTTCGATGATCAGGCTGTTCCCCTCGCATGATTGCGAGATCGAGATACTTGGGGCTCTTCCATTACCAGCCAGCACCCGCCCCGCAGTCCTGGCTTCTACTCGTTTCCCTGCTCTCGCTGCCTGGCAGGCTTATCAGGCGACCCCTTTGGTGGAGACAGGGTGTCACCAGGCTGCCTACGCTTTGGGCAGCTCAAGCGGATATGGCCTCTTTCTCCGCAGTTGTAGCACCGAGGTGACGACAAAACTTCCCTGATGTGGTGACCTCGGTCGTCGCGTCGCACTGCTTCCACCTCCAGAGCGTGGGCTAAGGCGTCCTTGAGGTCCTTGAAGTGCACAAGCCTCACTGCTGCTCTAACTTTCAGGTCCCGGATCCCATCCGTAAACGCCTGAACGAGGTTCCCGTCAATAAGCGCAGGAGACGACTGGTATGCCTTCCGGACCAGCTTTTCCACCTCTAGAGCCCACTGCTGCAGAGTTTCTCCGGTGCGTTGCGTCCTGTCCTTCAGCTGAGCACGATACACATGTTCGAGGTGCGCGTCTCCGTACCTCGCCTCCAGCGCCTCCAGAAGCTTCTCGTAGGCACTCGGACAAGACGTCGTCCGAGTGCCTCCAACACTGTCAAGGTCGGTCGCGAAGGCCCAAGGTTAGGGCGGTAAAGGCCTGTTCTCTGGTCCACCCATTCGATCGCATCACAGCCTCGAATTGGATCTTGTATGCCGACCATGATGACGAGCCATCAAATGGTGGAACCTTAAATCCACGAGGTGAGGGCACTACAGCCGCTGGTGTCACTTCGAGCCCACGCAACTTCTTCTCCACTTCAGCAACACAGGTCTCGTGGTGGTCATGTACACGCTTCTCTATAAAGGCGACGCGAGTCTCAAGCTTGTCGTGTACGAGCATCTCTACGTCGCTGATACGGGCCTCGTGCTGCTGAAGTTCCTCCTTGACCGCCTTCAAGTCCTTCCCTACAGCGGCGCTGAGGTCCTTTATTAGCACCACCTGCTCCTCTAGGCGGCGCGCGTGCTCCTCCTTGTCGCGCTGGAGCTGTTCTTCTAGGCGGCGCGCGTGCTCCTCCTTGTCGCGCTGGAGCTGTTCTTCTAGGCGGCGCGCGTGCTCCTCTTGACGGCGAGCCTGCTCCTCCTTGTCGCGCTGAAGCTGTTCCTCCAGGCGGCGCGCGTGCTCCTCTTGACGGCGAGCCTGCTCCTCCTTGTCGCGCTGAAGCTGTTTTTCCATGCGGCGCGCGTGTTCCTCTTGACGGCGAGCCTGCTCCTCCTGACGGCGGGCCTGCTACTGCATGAACGCCATCAGAGCCGCGATGTCGGGCACCGTCACGTGTCGTGTGTGAGGCGCTTGCAGGCTCCACTGCAGCCGCGGAGTCGCCTGGTCCACCAGACGATGGAGTAGGAACGTCTCCGAAGCGTCTCTGGTCCAGGTCTTGCTGGCGCTGGTTCCTGGTGCGCACTCCTTCAGTTTCTTCTTTCGGCATAACCGGCATAATTTATCCCTTTCTTCTGACACCAATTTGTTACGAGCTGGGGTTCGGTGATAAATTATATACACTATGCCACTAAACTGTACTTCATTTACTAACACAAATACACATTTATTTTTACAACACTAATAAACACACTTATTTCACACTTAATTCTCAGCACTAATAAAACACACTTCGAACACTTTTCCACTTCACTAAACACTTCCGAATTACTTCCTTTGCTTCTTGTTTATCGCTCCGATATTTAATTGTAACTATGTCCGGTCTTCCGTCTAGTCATCACGCAACCCCGTAGAGGGTTGGCGGAGGCTGGTTCAGGGCGTTTTGCCCCTCTCCGGCGGGTTCGTCGCCGTCCCCTAAACAAGGGACGGGTGGTTGGGGCGGGCTGAGTGCCCTACGGCTGTAGTTGTGGGTCGTGCAAGGCCGCGTCAGTCTTCACGTCGCCCGGGCAGTCAGCACAAGCCAGGTGAGACCCCCGGCGAACCGGGGGAGGCCCAGCTCCGTGTAGCCAGCGACACGGGCGACGACTTACGTGCGGCCTCAGCGTTGTTTACGACGTGTGGTGTGTGGTGTCGAAGTGGTGGTGCGGAGTTTGGTGTTGGCGTCCTCTGTTGCGGTGGTCGCTCGCGCGCGCACATGATGTGCGTATCCTGGGTTGATACGCGCAGATGTCGCGCGGATGGGGGCGGTCACCTGCAACAGGGGGAATAGAGTGTAGTGTGCGAGGGCGGCGGTTACCCGGGGGCAACCGTTGTGTCGGCAGAGTCGTCGGGGGCAGCGAGGAGGTCTCGCGGCAGCTTCTTCTTGTCCGGGGGGCGAGCGTGCCAGGGGGCCAGGTCTCGGACGTGGTCCCAGGCTGAGGCGTCAGCCCGCTCAAACATCCCCACGGACAGACGGCGGATGAAGGCGTCCAGGCTCTCTATACGGGTGTCCCGCTGTATCTCTGTACTCGCCGTCCTGGGTGCACCCACGATGGCGCGCAACGCAAGCGATTGCTGCGCGCGGAGGCGGGCCCGGTTGGTCTTGCTTGTGAGCGCGAACCAGGCGGGGACAGCGTTGGTGAGCCGAGTGCGTACATAGAGCTTGTACACACTCAGCTTGACACGCAGCGGGAGGTGGGATGAGAGCACCAGACGTAGTAGCGCTCTCGTAGCGCGGACATGTGCGACGACTTTGCCGACGTGTGATTTCATGGTGAGGAGGCGGTCTAGGGTTACCCCCAGGTACTTCGCCGTCCTCGTCCAAGGGATGTCTTCGTCCTGGAGTTTGAGTGCTGGTGGATGGGCTATCTGAGAGCTGAATAAAATCGCCTGCCTGTGACTTATCCACGTTCACCGATAGTCGCCATTGCGACAGCCAGCGGGGGAGAAGTTGTAGGGTGCGCTGCATCTTTGACGCGGCGTAATTAGCGTTCATGCTTGTTGTTATGTACGCCGCGTCGTCGGCGTACAAGGCTAGCTTGGTGCCTTCGGCGACGGGGATGTCGTCGGTGAAGCGTGAGTAGAGCACAGGCGAGAGACAGGAGCCCTGCGGGACTCCGGCGGCGATGGTGTGAACGTCAGACACTTCCTGTTCCACCACCACTCTGTATGTCCTGTTGTGCAGAAACGATGAGACCGTTTTTACGATACGACGGGGCGCTGTAGAGGTTGAGAGCTTCTACAGCAGACCGGAATGCCATACTCGGTCAAAAGCTTTCTCCATGTCGAGGAATACTGCCACGGCGTGCTCGCGTTTGTTACGCGCCGCCGCTATCAAGTGCAGTATCCTCGACAGTTGCATTGTTGTAGAGTGTTCGGCGCGGAACCCGAACTGCTCTGGTCTGGGCGTGATATGCGGTGTGAGGTGCCGCAGCAGGAGTTTTTCGAACACCTTCGAGATGGTGGGCAGCAGAGTGATCGGCCGATAGCTCTCGGGCTTCAAGATGTTCTTGCCCGGCTTGGGCAACATGATTATTCGGCCCTCCTTCCAGCACGAGGGGAAGACAGGCGCGCGAGCGCTGCCACGGTACGGTGCGGCAGGCGGCGCAGCGCTGTGTTCGGTATCCCATCCGCCCCAGGAGCCTTCCGGGGCTGGGTCTGCCGAATGGCACGTTGCACCATGCCAGGGGAGAAGTGAATGGGGTCCTCTTCGGGAGCTATCGGCGTAGCGAAGTAGTCTCGAAGGTGTTTCTCGACTGCTGCGGTGTGTTCCGTGTCTGCAGTCGGGTTCGGCGCAAACACGCCCTCTAAGTGTCCAGCGAGTATGGACGCGCGGTCTGCTGCTTTGTACCTCGGCGTCCCGTCGGCGTGTAGCAGCGGGCGCACCGGAGCTGGGGTGTTAGTGAGGCGACGACATAGCCGATGTATAGACGGCCAGTCGTCGCTGGAGTCCTCGATGAAGCGCTCCCAGCTCTCGGCGGTGTAGGTCCTCAACTCGTCCTTCACTCTCTCCGCGAGCTGGTTTAGTCTGGCTTTCTGTGTGGGGCAACGAGAGCTCTGCCACTGCCTTCGAAGACGCCTCTTGTCTGCGATTATTTTTGCTATATGTGCCGGCAGAGGGGGTAGCCTCCTCTGGGTGTCTGTGGGTGTGCTAGCAGTCTCAAGGGCGCCTTTAATCGCGTTGACGAGCTCTACCGCGAGCGTTTCGACGTCGGCCGCGGAGTTGATCGGGCGAGTCGGTGTGGTGGTCTCCATCGATTCTGCGAATAGTGTCCAATCCAGTTTACGACGTGGCGCTTAGGGACTATCCGTGTGGGCTGATGTTGTATGACGACGAGCACCGGCTGGTGGTCCGACAGCAGCTCGTCGTTGAGAACCTCTTGTTGCGTCTGGCAGTGCATCTCGCTGTTGTGCACGAGTATATCAAGCCCGTCCGTGTTTCGTACGGGGTCGCTCGGGTAGTGGGAAGTTCGGGTCCCGCGACCACGTAGCCGTGCTTTTCGGTGTCGTTGAGTAGTAGTACACCAGCGGGGTTTGCGGTTGACAAATTCCACACTTGGTGCTTGCTGTTGAGGTCGCCCGCTATGATGGCTGGGTGAGGGACGTCCAATAATGAACGCAGCTCTGCGACGTTCAGTTTAGTAGCGGGCGCCTTGTAGGCGGCGTATAGGTGTAGGTTAGCACCGCCTAGGTGCAACTCTACACCCAGCGTGTAGATGGAGTTGAGGTCCGGCGTAGGTAGTGGCTGGTGTACGACTCTTCGTCTTATCAGCACTGCCAGTCCGCGGTAGTGTCTTCCCTCGGGTGAGGTTTCGTCCCTCCGATAAACGAGGAAACCTGGGAATCGTGGTTGGTCTGCAGGTCCCAGGTGCGTCTCGCTTACCAGCGCCACGTCGATGTTCTGTTCCTGCAGGAGAGGGCGGAGTAGGGCGACCTTACTCATCAGGCTGCGGGCGTTCCAGTGAATGATTCTCAAGGGCCTACTATTCATCGTGTAGAACTAGGTCCGCCAGGCCCTTGAGAATAATGGTGACAATTTGTTGCTTATCGCACCCTTCGCTGAGCGCAGTGAGTACGCTCTGAAGGACGGCGATCGCGGCCTGGACTGTGCCGGAGCTCCTTGTACCCTCGCTCTTGTGCGGGGCCTTCGTCTTTCTACCCCGGGGCGCGGTTGTGCCCTCCGGGGTGACGACTGGGTGAGCTGTCGGCTGGGATGTCGTTGCGGGAGTCTTCGGAGCTTTCCCGGGGTCGCCCTTAGCCTTCTTAGGCTTAGGCTTCTCTGTGGCCGGTGCGGGTGCATGTCCGGTCCGTTTGCTCGCGCTCTATTTATACTGGCCGGATAACATCACTAGCGCATTCGAGATGCTTCTACAATACTGTCGAAATAATCGCGAACAGTCGATACTCGATACAGCAACGCCATCTAGTACAGAGTAGATGAATTACCTTTAAACCACCGATACATTCAATCTCTTCTAGTACCTTCATTCACCGATAGATGGGGTAACAATATGCTTTATTAATGTCTAATTTAGTGTACACCTTTTTGCCTGACAACCCATAAGTGAAATGGGATACCGATCTGGTTTGGTTACGGTGTTTAGACGTCGGTAATCGCCGCAAGGTTGTAAACTACCATCTTTCTTCTGCACCACGTGTAAAGGACTAGCCCACTGACTTCTAGAAGGTCTACAGATACCTAGTTCTTGCATATGACGAAATTCACCTTTAACTAGTTGGTACTTACCTGGTGGTAAAGATCTGGGCTTCGCGAAAATAGGAGGACCCGTCGTTTCAATATAATGCTTAACTGAGTGTGTAGGAGGAGAATTCTTAAATGATACTGGTTTTGTAATCTCGGAAAATTCCTCCAACAAATCACGAAATGGATGCGATTCCTGTATACTTTTAATCGCGGGATCGTTATGACTTACGATGGTACCTATCGAGCATATTTTTGTAACACAATCTACTAACTTTCTGTTATGTAAATCGACCAATAATTGATGCATCTTAAGAAAGTCTGCTACAATTATAGGTTTAGTTACATCACATATGATAGATGGCCATTTAAAACTACGTCTTAACCCTAAATTAAGTTCTAACGTTACAATGCCAAATGTACTAATTTCTGTACCATTTGCAGCAAATAGCTTATAATTAGACTTGATACAATTACCTATTTTTGACCTAAATCTAGTAACAGGCAAGACGGACACGTTGGCACTAGTATCAATAAGAAAGCTCATACCGTTTTTGGTGTCCGTGATGCACAAGCGGTGGTTTTGGGCGGGGTTGATGTACGCTACCGCCGCGTCAGGCTGCATCCGCCCTAGTTTTCCGCCGTGGTCGACTGCTTCCCCCAATTACACGGTGTCTCACACCGCCTTGCAGCTTCTCGGAACCGAAAATGATACCAGCACAGACATTCTGGTCTGTGCTCTGCTCGACGTGGTATCTGGGACCTGAAACGGGAACAAGAACGGTTCCATCTCCAGCGTTCAGCACCAGAAAGTCGATTACTGGTACGAATGCCACTTACCTCATTGGGCAGTGATTTAAGTTCCAGTGCCATATTTCTCATCTGGATCAGTAGCTTGCTGTTAACCTCTGCCGTGCTTGACATGGGTACAGGATTTGCAGAAGCAGTAGTGTCCACTGCAGATAGCTCTCCGTTACGCAGGTTGTCCATGATCTTGTCGGCCATCTCGGCGAGGTCATCCAGTTTGGTATCTGCTTTGTTGGTAGCCAGGATCGCGCTCACCCAAGCTGGCAATCGTGTCAACCACAAATTCTTTAGGGTGTCTCCTGCCGCTCCAGAATCCTTCGCCAACTCGCTTATTTTAGCTAGCAATTGCGACGGATGTTGCTGGCCTAATTCCATTTCTAAAACTAGCTTGTTGAACTGAGCTTCAGCGCTGGCCTGGAAAGCTTTCAACAGCTTGTTCTTGAGCGTGACATAACGCTGCTGCTCCGGCGCGGTGCTGATAAGGTCGCCTATTTGGCTTAGCTCCTCTTTGCCCAGCTTGCTTAACACCATGTCATATTTCACCTGATCGCTCTGATGTTGTGGGCCCATCACTGCCTCGAATTGGACGAACCTCGTTTTGGGCATATCCGTACAAAACGGTGGTATACGCGAGGATACGCTAATAGCCGCTAACTTACTTGCTTGCATACTGGTAGTCGGCGCCGGTAAGGCCATGACTGAACATCTCACACACTGCCTTAAGCGGGGTCACCACTGTTAAGTCCTAGGTGTCTGTGTGTTCGGGGCAGTGTGCAAGGAGAGATAATCAAAGGCCAAAATAACTTTTACCATTTATATTGTCCACATTAGTACAATAATTGTTATAGCGACTTGACATAATCGCGGTCGAGCAAGGACTGGCTTGCCGCACTACGTATAATAAGCGTTACATACAAAATGCTATGTCAGCCCCCACAGTGCCATATGTAGACAGGAAGGTAGTTAGGTAGTTTTGTGTTTTATATCTATATCTACATTGCTACGCGATTTATCTAATAGAACAGAAAATACTACCAAGAAAGAATAGAAAACCTCACCTCATGTGTACATTGAGACGGAGGATCTCAGGTAGGATGTCGGGGTTCGAGAGAAACACTGCTAGGCTGAACAGGTTCTTTATTATGTCTCACTACCGCTTACATAGAGTATGACCGAACTAGATAAGCACTGGCCTGAGGGCTGGAGCGTAGACTCCTGCTGCTCTCCGACGCTCGCAGGGTAGCTGCTCGTAGGATCGCCGATGAGCTGGCCAAGGTGCGCTGCGCAGGCAGCTCTGTGGTCGAGGTTCAGGCTGAGCGGGGTTTCAGGCGGTGCAGCCGATGTAGGCCGAGCGGTCAGGCTCAGGCGTCCGTGGCCTGGCTGTAGGAGCTCGTAGGCAGGAACGGAGGCTTGGGTGGCAGCTGGCTAGTAGCGGCACGGCGCCAACAGCTCGTGGCTTGTAGCCCGTAGAGAGAAGACAGGTGCAGTGAGCCCGTAAGAAGAACTGGAAACAGCAAAGAGAATACACAACAACCGGTCAGGAACAGGCGGTCCCTATCGGCTGTTATGCTTAGGAGACACAGATACTACAGACAGAACGTATAGGTACACAGACAACTAGAATATGCTTACCCCTAGCGGGACAGTAGAAAGAGAAGTAGGATTGTAGTTGTAGTTACTACAACCATCAGCGAGACGGTGTGTAGGGCAAGTGATCGACTTAGATCGCGCACCCATCCTATATAGATATAGGCCTATGACTCACAACTGCCTTTGGCTAGTGAACATGACCATATTTGGTAATATTGCGAACGGCTAAGCTGGCGTTATGCGCCTGCGAGATATAATAACGCAATACGTGTAGTATTACGTTACAACATGTTGATACACAACTACTTTTATATCTGCAAGAAAGTCCCGGTTGAGAATTAAATACATGACGTAGTCTTCTGATACAATGAATCCATGTTTTGTAGCAATGCCTAAAATAGTTTGCTTATTCTACATACTTAGCAGTTTTGAAGTGCCTAGTTTATGAGCTTTAACGATAATTTCAAGACAAACACTTCAATAAACTTTTTATTTATTTTTATTTTTTTTTTTTTTCGAGGTGGAAAATCCCTTCGGATCTCCGACTCTTGGGGGAAATAAGAGCCGGAGTATGTGGTGTTTCCACTAAAAACCACCTCGACTTCCGCCATGTACCCGTGTGTCGGAGGGTGGGGCATCACCAAAGCACTCGTCGCCACCCTCCGACGGGTATTGGCCCGCCAGATGGTCAGGCGGGCCCCGAACAAAACCCCCTTGGCGACGGATTAAGGTGTTGGACTCCGCCGCCAAAACGCCCAGCGGCCGCAGAGGATAGGGAGGACGGCAACGCAACACCGCATCTCCTCTTCCTCTGCGGCCCCACCGCGACGCATCGAATGGTGCGCCCCCATTTGGTCGCGGGAGATAGGGCGCGCGGCAACGCAACACCGACACGCCTCTCCTCCCGCGACCGCACCCGACTGCGAAGGACAGACAGAACTGTCCCCCGCACCCGCACCGTTGGACGCATCCTGCGCAGGCCCCTCCAAGCCCACGCGGAGCGTCCCCTCCTGGATCCCTCTTAGCTTCACCGCGGGTGACCAATCCACGGTTACTGAGCCCCCCCACCACGACAAGGTGGAGATCCCACGGGGGGGAACACTTCAATAAACTACTTTGACATTAAGTAACAGTAACTAACTTACTAACTACTCCGGCTACTTAGCTATTATGATCGCTAATGATAGTTTGACTTGACAGACTACATATTATGTTATAACTAGCTTTTGCCCGCGCCTTTGCTCGCGTAAATTTGGGGTTCTCTAGTTTTACTGTATCATCTATGTTCCGGGTAACACAAATCTGCTTTGTTGGGCGGATATTTCTTTTAACTGTTTAAGAAATATAACTACAAAAAGTATTTACGCATACAAACTACTTAGTACTAATACTTAGTAGTACCAATTAATACAGATTTACATAGAAGCGCAGTTCTTAAGGATTTCGTGTGCCGATTCCAAGGGGGACTGACTCTAGTTAGTTCTTACTTGGTGCCGTTGGCGGTGCTGGCATCGTTCTCCGTCTCTCTCGCTCTCGTAGTTAAGATACACTGGAGGAGAGAGAGACAGCTACCGCAGAGCGACTGCCACGCAGCCAAGCGGCAATTTGGGTTGCAGAAAGTTTGTCTTCAAAGTGCCCATATGAAATGCGTCTCTATGTAAATATCTGAGCTCTTTGGTAGTACTCAAAATATTATCCGGTATCAGTGACGTTTCGCTAGAGTGGCCAATATGGCGACAGCGATTTGTCTGTCAGAACCATTAGAATTTATCAAAGTACTCAACAATCCGAATTTTACGGATAGATGTTGTCGACTCGAAATCTTTATTTTTTAATGTTTTATTATTCAGGAAAGGTTTCGATCGAGTCTGCCGTGTCCCTTGACGAAATTATTAATAGATATAGATTTGACACTGCGATGGTAGCGCAGTCGGTCGGTTCCAATGTAAAACATTCCAAAATCAACAACTACTTACAAATTGAAAATGACCTAAAAAGACATTTTCCGGTGGACTAAATTGTGAATCTAAAGCACTCTCAAGTCCCCTTGAACACACAAAAAATATTTCATCAAAATCGGTCCAGTCGTATAGGAGGAGTTCAGTAACATACACAAGCACACAAGAAATATATATATATGTACTAGCTTTTGCCCGCGCCTTCGCTCGCGTAAATTCGGGGTTCTCTAGTTATAGTATAATCATCTATGTTCGGGGTAACACAAATCTTTATTGGGCGGATACTTCTATAATTGTCATTTTAACTGTTTAAGAAATATAACTGCAAAAAGTATTTACACATACTAAATACTTAAAACTACGACTTAGTAGTACTCAAAATGCAAAATGTTATCCGGTATCAGTAACGTTTCGCTAGATTGGCCAATTTGGCAACTGCGATTTGTCTGTCAGAACCATTAGAATTTAACAAAATACTCGACATTCCGAATTAGGCGGATATATGTTGGTGACTCGAAATCTTTATTTTTTAATGTTTAATTATTCAGGTAAGGTTTCGATCGAGTCTACCGTACCACTTGACGAAATTATTAATATAGATTTAACACGGCGAAGGTAGCGCAGTCGGTCGGTTCCATTGTGAAACATTCCAAAATCAACAACTATTTACAAATTAAAAATTAACCAAAAATCATTTTCCAGTGGACTAAATTGTGAATTTTAGCCATTCTCAAGTCCCCTTGAAGATACACAAAAAGTTTCACCAAAATCGGTCCAGTCGTTTAGGAGGAGTTCAGTGATATAGACACACACAAGAAATATATAATATAAAAATGATTATAATTGTAACATGAGACTCATTCACAACATTTGACAAATAGTTTGTGATCTTAATACTTTCTCGATTATGATCAAAATATAAAACTTATCTTTTAATCAAAATTCACTTTATCATGAGAGAAATGCTAGAAAATATATTGTTGTCATAGATATCGCAGAGATAATAATACTCCCCCCGTGGGATCTCCACCTTGTCGTGGTGGGGGGCTCAGTTACCGTGGGTTTCAGGTACACCCACGGTGAAGCTAAGCGGGATCCCGGGAGGGGACGCTCCACGTGGGCTTGGGTGAGGCCTGCGTAGGATGCGTCCCAAGGTGCGGGTGCGGGGGACAGTTCTGTCTGGCCCTCGGAGTCGGGTGCGGTCGCGGGAGGAGAGGCGTGTCGGTGTTGCGTTGCCGCACGCCCTATCTCCCGCCACCAAATGGGGGCGCACCATCGTTGCGTCGCGGTGGAGCCGCAGGGGAAGAGGAGATGCGGTGTTGCGTTGCCATCCTCCCTATCCTCTGCCGCCGCTGGGTGTTTTGGCAGCGGAGCCCAACACCATCATCCGCCGCCAAAGGGGTTTTATTCGGGGCCCGCCTGACCATCTGGCGGGCCAGTACCCGTCAGGGGGTTGCGAGGAATGCTTCGGTGATACCCGACCCTCCGACACATGGGTACATGAGGAACATGGGTTGGATTTTAGTCAGTAAGAGTCTGACAGTTCCCTTCGGCCTTCCCCCAGGGCGGAGGGACTCCATCAGGATTTTCCAATCCGACACCAAAAAAAAAGACAAAAAAAGTTAATAATTCCAGCTAATTGGTCACCATTCATTGGCTTGCTTTATAATTAATCCACGATAAAAATAGGCTGTAGTACGGTATCTTCACAATCAAACTGAAACAAAGAAAATAATAAAAACAATAGCACTTACATTCCTTTTAATTACATTCTTTTGTGTTCATTTATTTAAACAAAAAGTACCGGTTGTAATCGTGAAATTTTCAACTGAAAACGGAATGCCCCGTACATATTTAGTTCATAACGCTACCGTTTGTTTTTAAAGTCATTCGGTTTTATGTTTGCCGGAGACAGACAATATTTGGTACGTGAATGTATGTCTGCCAACTTTTTATGTGGAAACAATGTGAATTTTGTCAACTGCTTTTGATGGAACAAAATTAATCGTATAGGTTCTTTTAGTAAAATGTCCGTCCCCTTATCTGACTATATGTATGCCAATGTCACAGAACTCTTGTAGTCAATGAACCAGTATGATATGTTTTCAAAACCCGTCAAGAATTTAATTAAAATTATAAATAAAGTTCTTGGAAATTTCTAACGATTGGTAGGACATGAGTGTCAAAGTTCCCCTTTACGCTGTAAAAATATAAGGCTTTTTACGTCATCTCAATGTCAAAATATGTCCGTTTGGAAATTTCAAGGTACTTGTGAATCAAGATTGGAGTTTTTACTTATCGTTCTTCTACTATTATGACATGTTGCAATAAATTGGGTTATAATAATATACAAGTGAAGTAAAAAGATCAAAAGATAACATACACACACCAGGACAATAACATGCAGTCCCAAACTAAGTAGTATTTTACCATGGGTAAAATGGATAAACATACATACGAAATACGTTTTTTTTTGTTAATACAGTCATTTGGTGAAGAACTACCGGCAATACACCGATGCGACAGTGCATCAAATTACCTGTAAACAAGCTAAAACTATACAGGATTACAGCAGGCTCGAGCCAAGTTAGACTGGGAAACAAATACAAAGGCCTATTAGCACCCGTCATTACCTTAATTATAACTTTTATGGCGCAAACCTCAGGTAAATTAAAAAGATAGGTACGGCATGGCTTTTGTTACTAGCCAAATCAAAAACTATACATGTAACTTCTTTGATAGGAAGTTCCATATCATGGTATATTTGTGTGAGCGTATTAACCTGGATTAGTTTAATTTTATTGGTTTCACTAACCGACGTGATTTTTACCGGATACTTATAAAAAATGCAAAGGACATCACTTATTTTTTCGACGATTTATGTAACGTTTTCACTGCTTTTCTCCACGGAATTCTTGAAATTCGTAATAGGCTGCCAATTTAAATTTTACAAGAAAACATTTCCCTTATCTGAAGTTGAAGCAATATGCTCATTGAGTTACAAACATTTCAAGGTTCAAACTTGTTGTCATTTTAAAATAAAAAAATCAACACTTTTCATAACAAGCAACAGCACGCAAAATTCGTGGGATCGAAAGTTCCAAATAAAAATGTTTGCCTGCGTGAATAAAGACACTGTCGCAAACAAAATACAGTAAATTGTCGCCCGAAGCTGTATTTTCGAGAGAGAATTTTATAAATAGGACCACACTAAATTGCTTTCCTGTAACACTTTTTGTGTAAAGCTGCCTGATTCATGCATTCAATATTAATATAAAGAAATAAAAAATCAATATATTTTAATCTGTTAGTTTTCATAAAAACAACAAACATAATTAAGTATGACAAGTACTAAGCTCGGTGACGAAAATACCTGCAGTAAAAAGTCAAAGTAAAATAAAACCTTACTATTATATCAAAAGTAAATCCACGGACTTTCATACAAATTCAGAGCAAACAAACGAAATAATAACCTTTATTGTTGACGTCAATTGCCTCGGTAATCTCACAAAGCATCAAATTCTGCTCAGAAACTTTTTAATTTCAAAATTATTATTTTGCATTGAGTTTATTACACTTTGATGTATCAGCTAATGAGTGCGCCGGAGTTTCCAAAGTTTTACACTAAAAGAATTATGGCTCTGGATACAGTTATTTTATTATAAAATCCATAAGCTTTTATTATGCATTTTGTTTTAGCGAAAAATAAAACAAATTCTTTTAAGTTGGACCTTAACCTAAGATAGTTTATAGATTAGCTTTTTAATTAATTAGTGTAGTTTTAATAAAAATAATAAACTTCACGAAGTGTAATAAGCTATTTTTAGTGTTCAATAACCTTTGTTTTGATCTAATGGTAATAAATATATAAATGTTAATTATCGTGATTGCAAAAATTGGTCTAAATACTTTGAACTGTCTCAATGTATTTTTCTTTTAAAGATTCGGCTATGATACAAAGTTAATAAATGTCCTAATATACAATCGTAACGAAAATAACTGGTATAAAAAAATCATGTTTTAGAAATGTATATATCTCTATAATTCAAAGAATATACAATATAATAAACCACAAATTGAATTAGTGGTTGTAGTTGACAAAAACAAAATAAAAACAACAGCCTCTCGACTGCGGAATACTAAAATCGAACGGACCGAAAATTTTCCTACCAACCATAAATTATTTTGGGCTAGTACTCAATTATTTATAAAACAAAAGATAAACTTTTGAAAATAAATAGAAAGAAAAGCTAAAATATTAACAGGATGAAATTAAATTTATTGGTGGCTCCTTTTAGAAGCTAAAAAGTCTAAAATTTAACAGTTTATTCACAATGTATTTTGTAACCGAAATAGATTGTTGTGTATTTAAATTGGATCTTTTGACGTTGTAATTATAAAGATTGAAGCAATTTCATAATCAACTATTTCCACATTGCTGCTCTAGTGGTTTAATTACTTTTTTATATAGCCACGCCGGTACCCCCGTAAGGGATAGGCAGAGGTGAAATGTTACACCCAAATATCACCTATTGAATTTTAGGTCCCACGTAATAGGGGGCGAGCCTATTGCCGTTACTGGGCACATTGACAGGCTCCGTGCTGCTACTGAGAATTGGGAGAAACTCAGTAATAATTTTTGCCCGAACCGGGCATCCAACCTGGGACCTCTCGATCAGTGGACGTATACGCTACCCACTGGAACACAGAGTAATTATTATTATTTTTTGTAGCCAATGGATTCGAAGTCTGGCAAAATACGAAGGCTCTCAGTCTCGTCACGTCTCCTTACCATTGTAAGTAAGTTTAATATTCAATTGATTTTTCTTCTTACTGGTTTTTACTCGCTCGCGTAATGTAATGCCTGGTAGATGGCGATAGACTCGTCCCCTAGTACGTTGGGACCGAAACATAACTGGCGAAGTGTGGGTGTGTAATACACCTATGCCTATTCCTTTTGGGGATTAATGCGTGAAGTTATGTAATAGTTTTTCTCATTATTAAGTAGTAAGCACCGTTTGAGCATGACATCGCGAGGCTACCGTCACACGATCAGTCTGCTGGTCACTGAAATGTCGAGAGAAGACGCCGGCGCGTACCGCTGCCATGTTGAGAACACGCTGGGTCGAGCTCAAGCAGAATTGTTCTTGCATAGTAAGTTATTGTATTCTTGCAATTTACGGGAGCTTAGAAATGCGATTTAGAAAATTTTCTTCTACTGTGAATTGTTTTTGGGATTATTCTTCATTATTTCTTGGTAAATAGCTAGAGTTACTTTTGCTATTGTCCTAATTGTCCTAAACTTACGGTTTCAATTTTCTATCCATCCATGGATTTGGAGATTAGAGATACATATTTTATATGCAGCTTATGTCAAATGTAACAAAATCTCCAATAGATTGAATATTGAAGCTGTAAATATACTGCAAGCATTAATTTGACATAATTTCGTTAATTATCTTGTCATCGTTGCTTGTAAAAACGTCTTATATAAGGAAGTTCATATCTACGAAAATAAATTTTAGAATTTAAGTACATTATTGTATATACACGTAGCACATCTTGAATTATTGATAGCCGAAATATCCAATAAACTCATTAGCAGAGAATCTCGAGTTCACAAATACTATATGCATCTAACTACAAAACTTTTGTTTTTCATGCAGTGTTGACGATCACAACAACGACGACTACTAATACAACTACGACCACAACCACAACAACTACGACCACAACTCAAGCGCCGCCGACCACAGCGCTGTTACCATGTAAGTCTAGAGTAATAGAAGAATAACTGTATCCCTACCGACCACGACCACTACTCAAGCGCCACCGACCACAACACTGTTACCATGTAAGTCTAGGGTAATAAAATAATAACTGTATCCCTACCGACCATGACCGCAACTCAAGCGCCACCGACCACAACACCGTTACCATGTAAGTCTAGGGTAATAGAATAATAACTGTATCCCTACCGACCACGACCACAACTCAAGCGCCACTGACCACAGCACTGTTACCATGTAAGTCTAGGGTAATAGAATATTAACTGTATCCCTACCGACCACGACCACAACTCAAACGCCGCCGACCACAGTACTGTTACCATGTAAGTCTAAGGTAATAGAATAATAACTGTATCCCTACCGACTACGACCACAACTCAAGCGCCACCCACCACAGCACTGCCATCATGTAAATTTAGGGTAATAGAGAAATAGCTGTATCCTAACCGACCACGACCACAACTCAAGCGCTATCGACCACAGCACTGTTACCATGTAAGTCTAGAGTAATAAAGTAATAATTGTATCCCTACCGACCAAACCCACAACTCAAGCGCCGACGACCACAGCACTGTTACCATGTAAGTCTTTGGCAATAGAGTAATAACTAATCCCTAGAGACCACGACGTTAATTCAAATGCCACCGACCACAGCACTGTTACCATGTAAGTCTAGAGTAGTACTGTAATAACTGTATCTCTACCGACCACGACCACAACTCAAGCACCACAGCCCACAGCACTCTTACCATGTAAGTCTAGGGCAATGCTCTCGTTTAAATAAGGCTCGCAGGCACCATCGGAGAAGAAGATATTCCATGAAATGGAAGTCCATTTTGTATCGTGAAATAATTAGGAATACACATATTTTTTCGCCTCTACAGTCCCATCTTTTTTTTTGACACCTGATGAAAACCTCAGCTTGCGGGGTGGGGTATATAATTAAAAATGTATATAATTTCTGACTGAGGCAACTTCACTCTCATACTTTGTTTTATTGCAGTGTGTTTAAAATACTACATTTACATAAGTCTCCCATTATCTTAGGCTTATTATTTAGTCCAGCCTCTAATAGAAAAATGGCGAAAGTTATTCTAAAATACCAACTATTTTATGACATTAAAACTGTCGTAAATAATCTCACTATCCGCAAAACTGCTTACTTAATAAACTCTGTAAAGATATAAATCAAATTATCATGAGCTGGGGATAAAGATCTAAAGACTTTAATTATTAAAATGGAGTTGAATCTGTTTATTCAATTACGCAATCGTAAGCACTTTTGAATTGTTTAGAGCAAGACCGAGAATAACTGATGACTCAGAAAGCTGGCTAATCTTTCGGCTTAATAGAAATTGATAAAGATGACTGTTTTTTTCGCTAAGTACTACTAAAGAGGTGTTTAGTTGTTTGATGTCCTTTGGAAATCAAATTGCTACATAGAGGTGAACTTTAACTGTAAACAGTCATGAAGCTACCGAATGTAGTGTATTTACACTACATTTGATAGCTTTATATTACTTATTCAAAATAGTGGCAAGAGAATGAAAAACATTTGTAAGACATTAGTTGTATAAAGAGCCTACCTCGTACCTATACAAAATAACTGAAAGTAATAGTAAAAGTGAAATACCTAGTACTACTAAAGAGGTGTTTAGTTGTTTGATGTCCTTTGGAAATCAAATTGCTACATAGAGGTGAACTTTAACTGTAAACAGTCATGAAGCTACCGAATGTAGTGTATTTACACTACATTTGATAGCTTTATATTACTTATTCAAAATAGTGGCAAGAGAATGAAAAACATTTGTAAGACATTAGTTCAGTAAAGAGCCTACCTCGTACCTATACAAAATAACTGAAAGTAATAGTAAAAGTGAAATACCTATTGCATTCGTTGCCAATTTCATGATTAGTAATCAAAACGTTTTCTTGTAGCCTCTTCTGATTTTTAATAGATTATACTTACAATAATTTTGTAACGCAATAATAGGTAAAACACAAAGCAGTCACATAATATTTAATTCAATAAATTTTCAAGGATTTTCTAAAGGTGGTTTCGATTTTAATAAACATACCGTATTTATTGATGCATGAATTGTAAACTTTGCCTGCATATATATCAGCATTTACTTGTTGACCAATGGCAATATATTAAAATGTTGTGTTAATAATACACCAGATATCTGATATATTTATTAAAATTAAAATATGAAGTGACATCAATTGACTGCAGTAATGGTTCAATAGTATGAATGCTTTACCGTTTTCACTGTGCCAAAGATGGTGTATTCAATTTCTACGCTGAATTTTTTTTTGTGATCTGCTTTTGCTGCCATTGCTTTAAGATTTAATCCAGCGGCAGGCAGTGACTGTTCTGTGTTTGATAGTACAAGGAAGATTTACTTACACTCACAGGCTATTATGACACAAATTAGAAGAGGCCAGCCCTTATCTCATGTCATTGTATGATATACCCAACATCCTGCGAGTGCTAAATTATTTATTTTTTATTTAGATGACACAGAGAGACATCAGGAACAGCTGCATCATGGTGTGCTGGAAGACTCCAGACTGGATAACCCATACATCGTGCTGAGCCAGCACCAAATGCAGAACCTGGGTAACAATTTTCATACTTTTTGAAATAAATGTACTATGTATTTCCATTACAGAATGAACTAATAGATGTTTCTTCGAGATTATGTATTTAAAAGATACATATCTTCTTCGTCTCAAAATACTTCAGTTTGGTAGAATAATTTATATAGTAAGCTGTACGTTCAAATTTGAAATCGGAAAATACCTTGTGAGACCTATAAACAAATTATCTCGAGTCAGGATGTTGTTTGCGTACTTGAGTTTAAATAATTATGTTTTGCCTGTGGTACAGGATTTAATCCTACTGATGAAGAAATCATTAAAACATAAAATGAAATAAGGTTTTATTTATGCCATACATACACTACAAGGACAGAAAAAGGATCAAAGATATATACGCAACACAGTATAAATACAAACACATTAATTATAATATGAATATGGCAAAAATAGGTTACGGTTATGTCGGAATGTCAGACACTGATTTTCAACCGTAATCTGCGGATAAGTGACACACGAAAGTCGACCAGCATATTTTAGTTAATCCTGATTGAGGTATTTTATTAAACACGTAAACTAAAATTTTACGACATTATAATAAAAGGAAAAAAAAATAATAATTACACAAATAAAACAACTCTGAGTTATGTTAAGTTCTACACTATATTTTTGCTGGTAGATTCACACATAATTTAATGCATAATTTAATGTACAGACACATGCACATCTAGATAAGAGACGCGTTAACATTAATCATATTCAGTTGCCACTGTGCGTCAATGAGGTGCCACCGTAGCTGTCGTTTGAAAGCGCCAATAGCATTTAGAGATCTGATGGGCGGCGGCAAGTTGTTCCAGGTCTTTCAACATCACACCTGCCTACATTTTGCTTCCAACGTAAATATAGTTGAACTGTAAATTATTTTGTAATGAGCATAAAACAACTTCTCACACCGTGTCAACACAACAATGAATATTATTTTGGCAAAGTACAACCATAAAGGAAATCGCCCCAAGGAATTTTGCCTAAAAACATCTTTTATGATGCAAACGCCTTGATTTGTGATTCGCAGTCCTTTGAGACTACGCAACACTCGTCATATTTGAAAGGAAATATATATTCACTAGCTATTGCTTACATTTACACAGTGCTAGATTTACAATCAATGGATTTTCGAACAATTATTTAACCACTCATCATCGGCCCTTTTTATAAACTGTCCTACTGCTGGGCATGGGCCTCTTCTCACTATGAGAAGGGTAAGGCCATAGTCCACCACGCTGGCCAAGTGCGGGTTGGCAGACTTCACATGTCTTTCGAGACCATTATGGAGAACTCTCGAACATGCAGGTTTCCTCACGATGTTTTCCTTCACCCTTTAGCAAGCGATAATTAACAATTTATTACCCACATAACTGTCGCTGCTTGCATTTAACCACTATATTACCCTTTTAGGGGTAGAATATTAAAAAAACCTTCATTACTGAATGCCGACTGTATAAAAGCAACTCGCTGTCCAAATTTTATAATAATAATTATTCTTTATTGCAACAAGGTGTGTAGTAGTGTGTGTTCAACCAATTCTGTGTAGCCCTGACTTCCAAACTAGCGTAAACTGTTGTGTTTCTAGCTTTAGTAGTTTAGATTCTGCTATGAGATATCAGTCAAGTCAAGTGATTTCGCATATACGGTGATGATATGCAACTAAAGTTCAGAATATTATAAATATTTTGTTCAAACTAAGTTCTTCTTTTCACTTTAATGAACTCGAACGTTTTACTTCGTTTCTAACGCTGACAGCAAAGTTGAGTGATAACCGAAGCTCATTCTAAACCCGTTAGATCACTGTTAGAACAAAATTTGCTCAGTTTGTTTTGCTGTTGTTACTTAAAAATGTATAAATAATTTAAATTAAAATTGCTATGCAGTTTTTAAGTTAAAACCATAGTTCGATTTTTTTATTCGGGACGAAAGCAGTTATTATATTTTTTCGTGTTCGTAAATTTCGGTGTTGTAGTTTTCAGATCGCCCGAAGGCCTCCGCCATGACGATTCTTTTTCTGATACAAAGACCGGGACCGATAATTTTACGTACTTTTTAATAGCCACTCACGTTCACCCACCCAAGTGGAGACCTGTGGAAGCGTTGGTTAACTTTGCCGACCCATTACGAAAAGCAAGCCAATTCACGCTCTGGACACAGAGCCACCCAGATGTAAATAATAATGCTAAGCAGAGAGAAGGGATATGTATAATATTTTATCTCGGAAAATTCAAATTTTATGTGTCCTTACTTTATAATGACAATATGCTACTATATGTATATATGTATTTATTGAATGTGGAGTATTCAAATATCAAGTTGTTATACTAAGACAAAGATTTGTCAAAAAAAATTAAACCTACATTTGCTAATACAGACGTTTTTCGCTGAACAATATCATTCATACCGTTTTTATTTCACAGAAATAGTGACAACAATGTGACCGGAGGCCGGGAGTCGCGATCCCTGGATGGGACGATGGGTGGCCACCATTACATGAAGTTGCGCCCACCGTCGTATACCAATGGACTCTATTAGCCTCCGTGATAGTGCTTCTAGCGTGACCTTGAACTGTGCTATACAGTAAGTAACAAAGGTTGTTGAAACGGCTTTGAAAAAATTTAAACGACACTAATTTGAGACGTTCGTTTCAAGTTTAGCAACCTGTTAAACCATGATTCTTAAAAGGCAAACAGTTTGTTGTAAAAAGATAGCTGCGTGCTTACGTAAGCAATTTGGAATTGTTCGCCGAATATATACATGCAATGATCAGCCTATGGCTGTTGGCATATGGCTGCGTAGTTTTGCTCGCAGTATCTGACAACAACAAATTATTTGCTTTATGACAAGGCAGCCTAAAAATTTGACTTGTAAATTATATCTAATTGTAATATTTAATTAAACACCGACTGCTAAACACAATTTTGTATTGTTTAAATGTATTTAATTTACGGTATAGATTTTGCTGTAAATAATTTTGCACGAAGATAGTCATATCATAGGACAGGATATAAATAAATAATTGTTAGTTAAATGAGTAATAAATTGTACTTTACAATCCAGTAATGTCCGAAATAGACGATTAATCAATAATCCAACGTGTACTTACTCTCAGAGAAACTAATATGACAAGGATTGAGTTTGAGAAAGAGAGACTTATTTATGTAATAGGAGGCTAATGAACTGCTTTCTTTGTAAAAGAAATACCAACTCTTTAAATCAACTATTTTACTCATAGATATGTAATTACGGTGAAAACTACTTTACTCTACTTTAAGGTGAAAGGCGTAAAAGACATAGCCGGCCGTGGAGACCGAGTTTGGGTTCACAGATATTTATCGACAGCGAAAACAATCTTACAGGCGTTTTATAGGCTCGTGTGTTTCTGGCCGCTTGCACAATTATGCCTCTTGAAGTTTCAACTGATACCTTCATGAATACATACTTACCTTGTCGTACATGCCACGTGTGGAGGGAAGCAAGTAGTCTGCGACTGATCTACATCTCAGTTTGGGCGTAGCAGCTACATGGCCACAAACCCACTAAATTGGATAAATGGTGTACCTATGCAAATATTGAACTCAAGTGCGTTTTTATCTTAAATACAACGTCAAGGAGAAAAGCCAGCCAGACGATAAAAAGTTTATAATTCGCAATAGCACACGCGATTTGCACTTATTTATGTTACGAAAGCGATCGCTTGATGTTACTGTCCGTTTTCAACAAGTCGTTGAGAGTAACATAACTGTATAAATCACTTTTTAGGGTTCCGTACCTAAAAGGTAAAAATCGGAACCCTATTACTAAGCCTCCGCTGTCTGTCTGTCTGTCTGTCTGTCTGTCTGTCTGTCTGTCTGTCACCAGGCTGTATCTCATAAACCGTGATAGCTAGAAAGCTGAAATTTTCACAAATTATGTATTTCGGTTGCCGCTATAACAACAAATACTAAAAATAAAAAAAATGAAAATATTAAGGGGGGGTCCCATACAATAAACGTGTTTTTTTTTCGTATTTTTGCTCAAAATTACTAACGGTAACAGGTAGACGCTTAAAATTTTCACGGAATAGTTGTATATTACCTTTAATAAATAGATAATTAAATTAAAAAAAGTAAATAATAAAGGGGGGCTCCCATACAACAAACGTAATTTTTAAGCAATTTGTTACTCGATCTTAATAAACAAGTAGAAACTTAAAAAATATTTAAGTATAAATACAACAAACGTGATTTTCTTTTATAGATGATGGTACGGAACCCTTCGTGCGCGAGTCCGACTCGCACTTGCCCAATTTTTTTGTAGATATTGTTTGTCTTGTTTATATCATTATTTATCCAGTCAGACAAATTTATCTTCTATGTATTCTCTAAACACGTTTATGTCTGGTACAGTAATAGTTAACCAATATTCTGTTTGCTTAATCATTTAACGTCAAATTGAAATTAATTGCGCAAATTGTGAAGGTACAATATAACTTTGACATGCCAAGTGGAAATCAATATTGTACTAACTGGAATAATAAATAGAACTAGAGGACCCGTGCTGCTCCACAGCATATTTTAATATTATAAAAAAGCTCTTACATATAGGTATGATGGGTACATCGTAGCCTTATCTAATAAGTAAAAAGATGATATTCTTAACAAAAATATATTATATCACAAAACTTCTTTTCTCACAACATTGGCTTTGCGTTGCACCTTAGGTATCGTGAAATTTCCACCTTGGCATTACTGAATGGTTTTCCGCTCAATAGGGATATAAATATGTATAACTGAAATAAAGCTCTTCTCAGATTATTAACGACTTCAAAAAAGGAGGATATCAATTCGAAATGTATGTATGTAATATTATTGGAAATTGGAATTGCGTAATTTTCATATAATATAATTATGATAATCTGTTAGGACTTCCAAATAAATATACAAAATTTCAAAGATGTATGTATGTTTGTCTACGAAAATCTCCAAAACTAGTGATCGGAATGAGACTGTTTCTTGTATTGGCTAAAATTCACTCCAACTTAGGGAACAGCGCAAGTTTTATCAAATTTGGTTTAGTGGTTTTCAAGATTTATGGTCTAATTCGTGTAAGTGTGACGGTGTTTCTTATTGATGCGAACTAACAGTCTAAGGGAAAACTTCTAAAGTATGTTATATTTAGGTATTCCAGTCTATATTATTATAACTAACAATGAGGAAATAAAAAACAATTTGAAAATTTAATCGACTTCAAAAAGAAATGAACTGAAAACTATGAAATAACATTTCGAGGTCGGTGCCAGCTATTTAATACGTACATAGGTATCTACCGTATCAAATAGCTGAGTTTTTAAGTTAATTTCTTTTTGAAGTCGATTTAATTTTTTAAATTGTTTTTTATTTTATTTTATAAATAATTGTAGCCTAATCTAATAAGTAAAAAGAAGATTGATAGAGTATGTGAGTAGAATGGTAGCTTTGGTAGCAACCGTAAGTTACATTGCTACCAAAACTACCATATTTGCCAAAACTACTATTCCTATCAAAACTTATGCCGAGTCACCCCCCCCCCCTCTCCACCTGCCCCAAACTCGGTACAGAGTTAGCGCAGGGGTCCTTTGAGGGACAGTCCGTAACTGGATTTCATCGCGATACAAAGAAAAGGGGGAAAATTCCTCACCATCAGAGATCAGTTCACCCAACATTAAGGGCTAACTGGTAACATTCGAGGAATATTACCTGCCATCAGCGATAATTCACTATAGTGATAATATGACCAACATCGGGTATAATTTTACACACCACCACACTCACACCCGTATGAAAGTAAGGCAAGGTCACCTTTAAGGAGGCATAACGATTTAAATTTTCCTGGCAGTTACCGCAAGGAACTTATTAGATGCCATAAAAATATTTTTGAATTTAGAACCGTCCATGTAGAGAGAAAGCAATGGAATCTTAAGAAATTTATAGGAAAATATTGAAAAATAAGTTCAATGTTCACACCTATCTTCCTTCAAACTTACCCAATTTAAATGAGCATACCATCAAATGAAAGAGCTCTTTTCAGCGCGTGTTTTAGGCCTATAACGAAACGCCTACCTCAATGAGAACCAGATATACAGAAGCAGAAAGTTATTGACTACGATAACGTAAAAAATGTATGGGAGATAACTATTTTTGCATATAACTTGATGAATGTGCAAGGTAGGTAATTTCTAATGCTTGATGACAAATCTATGCAGCGAGAGCTTTCATTTAAAAAAAAATCATGCGAATCGGTTGGGTAGAACAGGCTGGCCGACTCGTATTATAAAACACAAATTCTTTTAATATATAGATTGTTTAAAGGGCAAATGTTACCGTTGGGTCGAATATAATAATTATTATTAGGTTAGGTTTACATGAATACGTTTCAGGTTAAGTAGGAATCCAGGTAAAACAAGGTAGCGAAGAAAATTATTTGAGGGCCGTTACCTGTGTTGCCTTGGAACCTTGAAATCTGTAGGTTTACCTGGTATTTTGTAATGTCATGAAGATGTGGTCATATTCCGTGCCTACTTAAATACTTGTGAGCATTTTAAATGTTGTTGAATGAAGTCTTATTTGTACGAAAATATTGTTTTGTATTTTGAGTGGAAATTGAAAGAAATTGTTGGTTATTGATGTTTTGTACTAATCTCTTACTTATGTAGTTATAAATGTAAGTTTGGTGTAAAAAGTTAGCTAAAGTTTGTTATGTGCTATGATATTTATCATAAAACCCAAAATGAGATATATAAAAACGCTTTGTGTTTCTTCTTTTGCATTACTGTGATACAATTATAATATCCCGATCCGGCAAGTGGTCATGAAAATTACGTTCTTGATATCGTTTAAAACATCTTGAGAGCAACAGAACTGTATGAGTCTTGAAGGCTCTCATGTTGATTATAGGACGATTTATTACACCGTACTTTGCCTTTGAAATTAACAAAGTGTCAATGAAGTTAAAGGAAAATATGGTGTAGTCTCAATCAATTTCTACGTCTTAATAACTCAAATTATGGCTGCTATGCATAAATTTGATATAACATTATTATTTATTTTGTTGTTTTTGTGGTTAGTCGATGGTGGATGTTTGTTATTCTTTCTCAAAAAACTAATTTTGATGACACTTTGTCGAAAGACCTGCCTATATAGCAAACACCGACATGGCACGTGGGCTAGCTTGACAATTGGATGTACTTACTATTCTGTTTATTTTGTACATCGAACTTGCTCTTTTTCCTTTAATGACTAGGCAATTTCGTTAGAATAGTGTATGTTTAGGTATGTATGACATAATTTATATTTTTTCTACCGCATAGATACTTAAGTTAAAGGTATAAATTCTCATTTCTGTTACAAAGTTTTAATCGGCTATCATCAGCTCTGATCACGGGAAGACTTTCATACATTAATTTGACTTGAAGATCTTTGGATATGACCAGATCTTCATCGTATATTCGTCCACTGTGTAAAAACATGTTCATTGTAACATAAATCATTGCCTTAGAGCTCATTTTATCTTGTGATGTTAGCATTACAAGATGGAGTTCAACCGAATTAATTAAAATGTCTCAACCACCAATGCTAGCGTAAACTGACAAAATATTGCCATTTGAATTGGTACTTCATTCCTCGCTCTCTAAAATGATTACTGTATTTCACAGAATAAAAGGCACTTGTTTCACCGATTGTGATTAGCGTTCTAGGCCCAAAATAAAAAGGTTGTGGTATGAGTACTGTGGGTTGGTCTCAAAATCAACCACCTCAAGACCATGCATTCAAATGCATAGGAGGTGAAAATTCAGCCTTATTAGAAAGTGGCGTTTTGTGAAAAGCGTAAAAATGTGTGAACATTGCAAAGATTTTTGAATAAGTAAAGATATATTTAGCGGATTAGTACGACTTTGCCTTTGGCAGTACTCATGACACAACTTATTTGTCTTTTTTTAACTTTTTGTGTATATCTTCGTCATTGTCCTAACGTTATTTCAGTTGCATCAAAGACCTTTAAGCCTTGAGCCCCGGTCTCAAATCTGCAACACAAATGAAAAACTATCTAATACCTTACACAAAAAAATACAATCGTTCCCAAATCGCTTCTCGCGTGCGGTGGAACGCATGCCTGGAGTGTGGATTGTTGGCCAGAAATACATGTGTTTGCTATTTTGACATGTTGAGCTAATTAGATACGTCATGTTCAACTTATTGTATGAAGACATGACTTATTTTTGTCCATATTAATTTAATATGTCTCCTCACAATAATAATGTAAAATATTTTTTTGCTAAAGACATTTTCAAGACGAACATTACAAGATTCATCTCGTTATTTCGATCTTGCTTTGATATGTGTTTCTGGCGTACGACGTAGGTCTAAAATTATTATATAAAGATTGTGGTAAAAATATGATTACTGGTATTGTCTAAATCTGTATCTTGCGATAAATATAGATTGTACAGAACATAGTCAAGAAAGTATTTTTCAAAGATAACATATTGACAACGCATTTGAATTTATGGTAGTCTTCGCCAATGGAAATGGTATGTGAAGTGATCTTATCGTCTTCTTTTTACGAAATATTGTAAGTTTGACAAGGTTTTTACCAAGCAAAATAGATTTTGTGATTCAACAAAACGAGTACTTCCATATTATATGCATGAGTATGGTAATAGAAACGTAACACACAATTTCAACGAGGAAAATTTCTTGAGAATACACGAACCCTTTTAGAAATGAAACATTCAATTAATTGATTATCCATGATTGTACTCGTCCTCAATGTCACGAAAATTTAATCCATAATTTTATCTTTAATATTGCCGCTACTCTTTAATATTTGACGTCATGATTTGCCACGTTACATGATGGATGGTCTAAAACCCTTCTAAGTTCAGAAGAAATATTTTAAGTTTCGTTGTCTCGAGGAAATTACATTGTCTAACAGTTGTAATACATCCATCTTTCATATAAAAGAAAAAGAGGAATACAAATCTCAACTTATTTTGATGAATACACGCTAAAATTAATGTATAACTATTTGTAAATTCTTAATATAATGTAAAGAATAAATTGTATTGACATGTTCCGTTGTAAAATATAAAGTTTGGAATTGGATTTTCTTTTATTTTTACTATTCCTATGCTTTTGTGTCTTCTTAAGGCTGACTTCCCATGGTGCCCAATATTGTGAATAACTTTAATGTTGCAGTGCAACGACATTTGAATTTCCAATTAGAGATGAGAAATAGTTTCAAATCACAAGACTAACACAGGTTGACCCTTATCATGGGAGCACGTTGACTGTCCGTGATCGTCGAGCGTGTGTGACACATTCACATTATCGCTTACCGAGGAAGGTGACTTAGCAGCTACAATGAAGTTTATTACGAAGATTAGCTTTAGTATGTTTTAGAAGGATACTCGTTTGTGAAGATATCCAAGTCTTAAATAACAGTAGAAATAGTCTTCACTATTAGGTATGGTTTCTGTGAATAAAGTGTTCACGTACACTTTGGCTTGATGAAGACAGTGAAATGAAAATAAAACCGAAGATAAAAGATGACTTCAGAAAGACGGTGTTTGATGTTGTTCGAAACGTCACGTTTAAACTGAAGTGTAAATCAATTTAACAGTTAATTTTATTAGGCTTAATAAAAACCTGATTATGGCTACGCGTTATATAAAAATATTTATCCTAAGCAGTTACTAGTGTTAAGAACTACTACTAAGTGGCTCTGAATAACCTTTTCCAATCTAAAGTTACTTTTGCCTTAATTAAATATTATATGGATTTTTAATTTTTTTGGAATGATTGGCAAGAACTCACTAGTGATCGCGACAAGTGGAAGATAGAAGCGGAGGCTTTTGCCTAGCTGTGGGACATAAATTCGGCTTATTAGGCTTAATAATAATATTGATTTAGGCTACAAACTATAACAATTTACAAAACCAATTATTCATCAATAGTGAACTTTGAAATTCACAACATAATATCAGCGATCAGGACATTTCAATAATTTATTACATAAATAATGAATTATATGAATGATGTAAATAACGTTACAATCATCTATATACATAGAATTATTATGATTTACTGGTATTTAATAACATACCATAAATTCAATCGTGCTCTGAATATCAATTTAATGCCAAGAGAGCAATGGCAATTTTTTTTCTCAGCCTATATTCATTCGTAACGTCAAACGAATTTACAAATTTTAAACGGGGATTGTTTTATACGGTAAGTTGGGTAAAATTGTTAGAACAGTTTAAACAATGCACACAGTATATAGTACCAGTAGGTCTATAGATGAATGATCGTGCAAAACATAATTATTTATTTATTTTATTTTTTTATTTATTTTCTTAGGAAAACCAACAGCTTTACAAACATGAGAGACAGTGATTCCTGAAAATATATAAAGCCATTAATAGGTTTTCGCCAATGGTTACAATATAAATATAAAAAAAGTAATGAGCATTAGGAAAAACAATGCATATCTCCTTAATTTCTCGTACACGCATACCTCAGCAACAAAATGAAGAAGATAATAATGATACATTAAAGAGAAACATAAATAATGTCAAAGCTTACATATGTGCTTTAACAGTAAAACTTGATAATCTATATACTTACTTACTAATCAACCGCCTTGCCGACGCAACACTAGTGTTAAATAGGTCTATATCAATATCTTTAATAATTATATTGAACCCATTACTCGCCCGCCGAATAAATGTATTCTGCCTTTAATTAGTGGATGCGTGCGGAAGGCTTAGTAGTGGTCCCTTTCACGAGCCCATCATCGGCACCTTCAATGATATTTGGGACAGCATTTCTGGACAATCCAATAAACCGCATGCAACTTTCATTAAAAACAATATATCTGCAATATTGCGACGTTTGACCAGTGACAGGAGGTGGTGCTTATTGCATATGTCGATATAACGGTCGGAGTGGTATTCAACATTAGTCCTGAAGCATAAATATCTGACAAACTTGCGCTGGACTCTCTCAATGCGAGAGATGTATGTCACGTACCTTGGGTTCCATACTTGCGAGGCGTATTCCAAGTGACTCTGAACAAGAGTACAATACAAGATTTAAAGCGTTTTTGCGTGTGCGAATTCCTTGGATGTTCGCATAATAAACCCAAGAGATTTATATGCCCTTGCAACTTTAGTGTCGACATGAATGTCAAATAATAATTTAGAGTCGTGAATGATGTCAAGATCACGAACACATAATACCCTCTGCAAAACATGACTGTTCAGTGTGTAATCGAATAGTAACATATTGCGTTTTCTCCCATAGGTCATAACGTTACATTTGGATGGATTAAGTTTCATATGATGAATAATACAATAGTCCTCGAGACGTTTGAGATCCATTTGCATGGCGACAGCATCCTGCATATCGGTGACGACAGAAAAAAATTTCATGTCGTCAGCAAAACACAAGATACGTGCAAAATGGAAACAGCTGTCAATGTCATTTACAGAGCCTTCAAACAGCAAAGGCCCTAGTAAAGATTCCTGCGGGACGCCGCTGGGAATGTCAATCAAGCTAGATACAGTTGTTGATAGCAACAGCCTGAGAGCGAATTTTTATATATGAAGCTAACCATCTTAACAGATCCCCACTAATACCGATACTTTGTAGCTTAACCAAAAGCAGATTATGGCTGATACGATCAAAAGCTTTACTGTAGTCTGTGTAAACGACATCGACCTGCTGATCTTTGTCCATAGCCTGAGTAAAAAATTCGTTGAAGAGTATTAAGTTCCTAACAGTAGAACGACCCTTTAGAAAACCATGCTGGAACGGAGAGAAAGTGTGAAGTAAGGCACGATATATTTGATTAAAAACAATTTTTCAAGCAGTTTGGAAACAGTACAGAGTTTAGATATTAGCCTGTAATTGGCAACTTCTGTGCGTGAGCCCTTTTTATGGATTGGTGTAATATAAGCCCGTTTCCAAATAGCAGGCACTTCACCCTCAGAAAGAGACATCCTAAATAGCAGAGATATTGGTAAAGCAATAGATTTTGAATTTTTTTTAAGAAAGAACGCAGGTAGATCATCTGGTCCAGGAGACTTGTGTACGTCTAACTCAGAAATAAGGCGCTGAACATATACCGTAGAAATATAAATTGAAGATATATTAACTACTGGGTAATTATGAGAATCAAGTTCCTATCCCATCTCAATGACAAATGGTATTGATACATCTTCTGACCCCACGACAATATGCGAATTTTTCGCATCTTAATTTTTCTCTGTCTACAGCCCTATTCAAGACGATTCAAGACGATAACAACGACAACCACATAAAGTTTTTAAATAACATTCAAATTTATAGCTTAAGTTTATCAAACATTATTATTAGAAGTGAAAATCCACACAAAAAGCTAAAAAACTTAGATTACAACAAGGGCGCAATTTTTATCTATAAATGCGCTGCTGAGTTGGTCACCCCGTTGTCACTTATTTACAATAAATCTTCAACCTTCGGGGTATTTCCATCAAAATGGAAGGTAGCAAAAGTCGTACCAATACATAATGCTGACAAGGATTATTTAGTCTCTAATTACAGACCGATTTCAATTTTGTCGTGTTTTGCCAAGATTTTTGAGTCCTTGGTCTGTCCATTTATTCAAAATCACCTTAAACTATACCTAAGCGACGAACAGCATGGCTTTGTGGAGGCTAGGTCAACAAACACAAATCTTTTTCTGTTTACTGAGCTATTATCAGAGGCAATTGATTCAGGTCACCAAGCCGACGTAATATATACGGATATTATTAAGGCTTTCGACAAAGTCTCACATAAAATATTGACTCATAAGCTGCTAGCGTATGGTATTACTGGACCATTGCTCTCCTGGTTAAGTTCGTATCTCATGGACAGATCTTTTTATGTAGTGATAAACGGATTTCAGTGTGACAACCGCTATATCTCCTCCGGAGTTCCACGAGGTTCCCATTTGGGTCCAGTATTGTTTAATTTCTTTATAAATGACATTCCAAATTGTTTCCTACATTGTTGTTGCCCGACCCGGGAATCAAACCCGGGACCTTCGATCAGCAGTTGCATACGGTATCCACTGGAACATGGAGGCAGTCTTGTATTTCATATTAATCTACATTTATTTGTAGGGGATCCCGGGGTCCAACTAGTCTTACTAGATTTTTCATGTTACTTTTATGTTTTTCATAAATTTTAAATATATTACTGAATATATTACTTTATGTCACCTGCTACTTTTGACTTTTGCATTAAAGTTTACTATGCTTTTGCAGGCTGGCTTAGTCTGCCAAAGCAGTATGTGTAATACACTACTTAGCAACGTCAAAAGTTTGAAAGTGTTTTATAATACACAGCAGCGGAGTATTCCAAAGGTTCAAATGCGGAGGAGAAAACTCTAGAAAATATATGACAAAGATGTGAGAGAGAGATTGGACAATCTTTTGTCGCCAACCATAACACACTTTTCCACCCAGCCTACGGCCAGCTTTTGGAACACGTCCTCTAGTACAGCCGTTAATAATTTCGGGGACAGTGGGTCTCCTTGCTTGACTCCTTTTCTGATGCGGAAGGATGGTCCTGTCAATGAACCAATTTTAATAGCGGCGGTGCTGGTTTTATAAATATTTTGCAGCAGTTTTATATAAGGGAGATCGATTTCTTGTTTATAAAGAACTATGAGAATTGAGCTGTGAGTAGTGCTATCGAAGGCCTTTGTATAATCCACGAATGCTATATAGAGTGGGAGTCGAAATTCTATATGTTCTTCAATGACTTGGTTGACAAAATGAAGGTGATCAATAGTAGAAAAGCTGCGGCGGAAACCGGCTTGTTCCGGAGGCTGATGCTTGTCGAGTGTGCCCGATATTGTCATCTCGATTACTTTAATTTAAAGCTTTTTACATATGTGAGACCAAACTAATAGGGCGGTAGTTGTTTATGTCCGACTTATCACCTTTTTTGTGGAGAAGGATGATTTGTAGTAGCAAAATGATTGAGGAAGAATTCCAGTATTCAAAATACTATTGAAGAAGTTGGTTATATGCGGCAGAAGAATTGGTTCTCCTATTTTTAAAGTTTCAGCTGTTATGCCATCTTCAACTGGGCTCTTGCTATATTTCGTACTTCTTAAGGCCTTGCGTATTTCCCAATAAGTAAAAGGAGGGATGCGATCAGAATTCGAAAATGACGGCATGTTAGATAAAGAAGTTGATGTTTCGCTGTAAGACTCTTGTAGTATGCAGTGCAAATATATAAAACCTTGCTCTTATTCATCTGTCTTACACCCATATGATCCCTTAAGGAGGCAATCGTTTGTTGGCCTTTCTGGAAAATTCCTTGTCGTGCTGATCTTAAAGATAGATTTTGTTCTAAAGCAATCTTGATGACATATGTGTTGCGATTTCTCAAATCTCGACGAATGTTACGCTTGACGAGTCGATCCAAAACTTTGTATGCTGGTGTGTACATAGTAAATTTCTGTCTTTGTTCTATCATCTGTTTTGTTTGCTGGCTAAGTTGGTTTTCTTTGTGTTTTTAGTTTTGATCTTGTTGTTGGCTTTTTTAATAACATTTTTTATAAAAGAGTATTGGTTTTGTGCATTATCTTCCTCAAAAGAATCAAGTAAACTAAAACTGTTTTTAAGTTTAAAAGAAATTGGTCTTTGTTTGCTATGATCGTAGATTTATTTATTCTTGTAATTGACTTTATTTTTATTTAAGCTCCGTCTGTTTTCTAACAGAATTTAAGAATAGTGCGTAAAGGTCTATGGTCAGAACTGAATTTTAAATAATTTAGAACTTCTACGTAAGTGATATTGTACCTATCAGAAAAACCCAATATCACTTTTTGTTCGACCCGGTAATCAACCCGAGACCTCAAGATCCGCAGTCGCTAACACTACCGCAGGACTACGGAGGCAGTCGAGTTTTTTTTCTTTTTTTTGTGTATATAATTTATATGGGTAAGAGTATGTTCCCAAAAAATTTCTTTGTAATATTTGTATGTAGGTGTCTATGTATACAAAAAACATTTTTTCATACAAAAGCACGTTTTATCCCAATAACTTATTCCACTATATTGTATAAAGAAATTGCTCAATTTTATTACAACAGATTCTGCTAAGAAACCCCCCTATATTTTACAAGTATTTCTCTCAAACAACATAACTGTATTATAGTTATTTTCCTGAAAAAACCGTGGCCTTATTTCCGTCTACACAATCGTCTATCTTGGCTTCGACCACGCCCTTTGAATAAAGAAACTCTTACAGTACAAATTACATCTAGTCCCAAGTGATTTATACTCAGATTTAGCGGAGATCTTCCTAATTCAGAGTTTTACTTGGCCATTTTATTTACTCGTTTAACATGTTAGAATTAACAGTTTGTAAATTTATGACTACAAAATTGATTGCATTTAAATTATGTTTATGGGTCACGTGAACTACTCTCCTTGTTCTGCCGCTGTTAATGGTGGGTTATAACGATAAGGGAAATATTAATTTGCTACTAATATAGTTTTTAATAGTTTTGTGATTATTTCATCCTTTGGTGTATGTCTTTGAAAGTTTATGTTATAATTTAACGCATTACAGTATTCAGTACTATATGTTTTTCATTAATATTATGATGGGAACCGGAATACTTATTGACATCAGAAAGTGTATGTCAGTATGTCCAGTACTATAACAAGTACATGTTCGTCTGTTTTTTATCCTTCTTATGAAACAGAGTTACTCACATATTTAAGTCATCATCATTAGTGTGTATCAGCCTAGTAAGAATATACTGAGCTCAGAATAGCTAAGACACCATATATAAAATATAATACAAAAAATCAACAATATGCAACTCTAGCAAGAACCCATTAAAAATTCCCCTAGCGATCATACCTCATTCAAAACAATTCCGTCCTCTTTATTATGTGACTTGGCTAAACTATGAAACTTAAAAAATAAATAATTATGTAAGAAGTATATCAAAAGTAAGTAAAAACAAAAAGTTAGTATGTCACAGTAATAACAAACAAACAGGCATTGGAAAGTGAGGGTGGCTTTGATGCGAGGTGAGGCATGTACGGTTGGCGTAATAGTAAAGGTGGCCACATTGTCCCTTATTACTATCCCTGCGATGAGTGTTGTGAGTTCGATTCCCTGTACAATAGCTTACGTGTCGGAAATTATTGTTTTGATTCCGAGCTCTTGGTGTACGTTGATTTTATGTTTATGGAGACTCTTGTGATTTATTTCTAGAGGGAGACTTTGTCTCTTGTTAAGCAAGTATATCATTTAATAATAAGTGTTTTTCAATCTCTGTAAAGATTACCCAATCCATTATTGTGCAAAGAAGGACGCAATTTAAAACTCTGTAAAATATAATTTGCTTGCTGATATAAATGACTTTTAGAATTTCAGAACGTTATTTACTGCGTTTAAAGTTGGAAGACATTTTAAGTGAGGAACTAAAGATTCTCTGAAAATTCTTCTATCATCATATGAGTTCTACTCCTTTACATGTCAAAAACTTTCGACGTTCACTTAGAGGCATGTAAAAAATGCACTCTCTTTGAACTAAGACGCAGTGTGGTTTTACAGTTTTCATGGAAATGTAGTATGTCTTTACATTTTTGTAAATTTTCTCAGAGTTTTGTTTTTGGTAAATGGTATTAATAGAAGATTTTTTAAAATTGCGTGACATCAAAAAACTTGAAATCAGAGCTTATGAGAAGTTAAGCTCTCAGGTAGGTTGTCGGGGTTCTAATAGAAACACTGCTAGAAGGAATAGGTTTTTTATTGTCTCACTACCGCTTACATACAGTATGACTGACTAGGTAAGTACTAGCCTAAAGGCTGGAGGGTAGACTCCTGCTACTCTCTGACGCTCGCAGGGTAGACTGCTCGTAGGGTCAACGGTGAGCAGGCCGAAGTGCACACTGGGTAGGCAGCTCGGTGGTCGAGGTGTAGGCTGAGCGGTAGGGCTCAGGCGTAGGCTGAGCGGTAGGGCTCAGGTGTAGGCTGGTGCAGTCAGGCGTTAGAGGCTTGGCTATAGGAAGCTAGTAGGTAGGAGTTGATGCGTAGACAGCAGCTGGTAGAAGCCCGGCGCCAGCAGCTCGCTGGTCACAGCTAACAGCAACCCGTTGGAAGAACTGGAAAGAAGCATAGAGAATACACAACAACCGGTCAGGAATAGGCTGTCCCCACATCAGCTGTTATGCTTAGGAGAGTCAGATATATAGACAGAACATATAGGCTCACAGATAACTAGAATATTCTCACCCCCAGCCGCGGGACAGTAGATATGGAAGTAGAAGGCAGAATAATCACGTAGTAATAGCAGCGTAGCGACGTCTAGGGAAAGTGACCGATCAAATCGCGCACCCATCTTCTATAGGCATAGACCTATGACTCACAGACTGCCTGTGGCTGGTCATTACCTTATATGGTAATCATTCCTAGCGAAGTGCTCTTCAGACAAAGCTAGCTCCACCCACTGCGTTAAGCGCCTGTAGGTATTATAACGCAATACGGAGTATTACGTTACACTTTACTTAACTTTTTACTTTTAGTGGCTTATCGCAGTATTTAGCTATCACCTATCGTCACTCGTTCAATCAAATTATAATGCGGCGGTCGCAGTGAAAAGTAGTTATAGTTTCATAAATGCGAAGCTATGGCTTAAAAAATGTCATTAATATAGATACAAGTATGTTTTGAGTATCTATGAACAACTAGCTCGTATCCCGTCAGATACGAGCTAGTTGTTTATAATTATATAGATAGTTGTTCATATATTACCAGAATATCGTCATATTCTGGAAATATATGAATTGTTTTCGTTACTACTATAAAGCGAGACAAAAATATGTATGAACCCCAAAAATAAAAATTTGTCGCATTTTGTTACCATCGAGCCTGAAAATAATGTTGAAAATGAAAACAAAAGAGACGGACCGTGTTTCAGTAAATAAATTTATTCAAATATCCTGCCCAAAACAAAACTTATCTTTAAATCTATAGTCGTCACAGTAAGACGATTGTCTCTATCTGTACTTTCTACATTTTACCAGCGAGCGTGTCTAATTAATCTCTAGGGGTGGTTTGCATTTTGTACGGAACGGTAGGTGGGTACAATCGCGCATAAAATTACAATAAAGCAGAGTTATCTGGCGTAATGGCCAACGCTTATTTATTACACCTGCGTCGATAAAGTCAAAGATGCTGAATTCATGAGCATGTTACTTTTGTGAGTTCCTTAAGCTTTATGGCTCTATTTTCACACTTATTTTATTCGTAGTGAAAGTAGGAATATAGGTGCAGTTGGGACTGCGGTGTTTGTAAATATTAGGTTATAAGTAATGCAATGTATAAAATTTCTTTAAAATTATCCTTTTTTTAGATTTATTCCAGATTATAGCAAAACATTTACTTATATTTCATAAATATAACCTTAGATTATTTTTATTGTGGAACATTGTTATACAATTATTTCTAAATAAATAATCTAATAAACATTTCGGAATACAGACTATAATTGGCAACCAGGCGCACAAACTGTAGCACCCGCGTAGACTCATCGATCTACGCCGTAGGCAATCAGTTACGCTTGCTACGAACCTACGAACATCTCGTCAAAACAATTAATTTACTTCAATTCATAGGCGTCGGCATACTGACATTCTATTGATTAGCTTGTCTCAGGTTTAAGATGTAATGACGAATGTTGTACAACATGTTTATCCTATCTCATTTTTCAATTTCAGCACGCTGACAATGAGTTCATCGTCTTGTTAGAACAAGAATAATGTACAAAAAGACTCAACATTGCGAGAGAAATAAGATGCCCTCGATTATGCAAAGCATTCTGCAATATTGGGGCTTGAAGGAAAATAACGAAGCCTTATCAGTAATAGTATAAGTAGGCCTAAATTGCAGTTTTCTGACTATGATACGAGACTGGTTGTCGTACAGTGTACGGATGGCCTGATTGCAGTCTTTCGAGAGCAGTTAAGCGAATGTCCGTTAACTTGACTACTTCTGCGTTGGGTTATATAGTTTTAAATGGACACAACCGTCGGATAACTAGCTGGATATCGGGTGATAGCAGTCCGCTAGAAATCCGACACGAGCTATCTGTGTCTTAAGAATGCGCATAAACACTTAAATGAAGTGATATGACAGAGAACCAAGGTGATTGTGAAGAATTAGGAAGCTAAAGTAGCAGTGCGCTGGCCACATTTATTGCAGAAGCTGTTCTGTTCACATGTTGGAGCAGACTTGTTCCTGAGTGCCTTAGCAAATGTAGCTTAGAACGCTCTCCGACTTGTCGTAGTTACGATGTACGGAAGCTGGCTGACTGCAGCTGGACGCTGGTCTAGCTGAAAACTCTGTTGATATGCATGTCCTAAATAACCTGCTAAAAAAAAAAAGGTAGAGAACTGAAGAATTTGATTTTATTTTCCATCCTATCGTTATTATTTTAGTTCACTTATCAGCATGTAATCTACTGACTGATCGCAGCAAACACCAAAATGAAATGACTGCCGAAAATCTATGTCAGTATCGTGCAATTGGAGAAGTCTTTAGTTTTTTAGTTCAACAATTGTAGAATATAACAGGCTGATGATGATTTTGAATACTCAGTCAGTACTTCTGACTACGAATCTTCCCTATTTATTTTTTAAGGGCTACCACGCAATTAAAAGCATTAGGCGTCTGAGATAAAACATAATTTTATTACGTCTTCATTATCTTTCCTTTGTCTTAGTGAACCATTTTACTCGTTATTACGCATAAAATAAATTTTATTTTAGAAATTACAGTTGTGTTGATAAGTTCTAGTATAATTTATATTTGTTTTAAAATTTATGATTGTACACGGTGGCAGCCAGGATTGTTACCTTGGAGCACAGTCTATTAGCTATTCCACATAGTGACTGATATGTAACCTGTCCCTAAAGTCTGTATTGCATCCGGGATAACGCTAGGACAGTGATGATCATAGAATGCTCATTTTATTCGTTTCACCGTCTGATGACGGATAAAGAATATGGAATGTCAACATCCATATTATATCCCGTGGGTGTCGTAAGAGGCGACGGAGTAACCATAATATGAAGATAACAGCAATGTAGGAGAAGGAAAACTCGATACAAACTCGATATTAACCTGCTTGGCCAGCGTGGTATAACAGGCCAAATCCTACTTTCAGAGGGTAGACCTAATCCAGCTGCGGACTGATACAGGCTGATGATGATGATTGATGATGATTCGTTTCAGGTACTAGCTATTTTCGCCAAATTATTCTTTTTGTTTTATCTGAATGTGTTAATTTAGTTTCACTAAAATCTAAAAAATTTAATCTCTCGTAAACAGCTTTATGTAAAATCTGTATGGATTTTTTATTTATTCGGCAGCAATTCTGCAAGATGTTGTTAGCCTAACAGCGTGTTATTTATTCTCATTGATAACAATTCAAATAAAGTGCATCAAAAATATGTTGGTAAGTATTTTACCGCGTATTTGGACTGCTAACTAATATATTTCCAATACTTTGAAATAGGTACTGGATATGTTTTTCTGATCGATTTGCATGTTATATTTTAGTTCTTAAACTAAACATTTCTAGTGGAAGAGAAACGTATTGTATTTATACTTTTATGTAACAAAAAGCAAAAATGAAGTAAAATCAGACCAAGTTGCAAGTCGTTTAGCTATTACAAACATGGTGACCTTTCGGTGGGTACACACGGAATAGTAGCTGTATACCTGTTACTTGTTTCCTTATTGTTTCTTATGTGTGTTCTTCGCCAAACAAAACGTAGTTCCTTTCTTTCTTAAATACACCTAATGGTTGTATCGTTATTGATTGCCTGTTAGATACCCAACATGTAATGTGCGTAGATCTATGTTACAGAACTAGAACACGATTTTGTTATCAATATTTCAACCAGCTGATGAAAATTTTCTTGCTGCCAAGAACGCGTGCTTGCTTCAAGCTTATTAAACACCAATTTGATGTTAAATAAAATGACAAAAAAGACATTTCGATTTGATTTGATATTCATTTAGCTATTCAACTGCTGTCACCATTTACGGATTAACTTGTCCATCAGAATATAAGAGTAAAAACAATAAAATTATTCGGTAAATTCCATAAAAACACTACCAACCAGAAATAAAACCTTTGTCAGTAGAAGCTTGGCACGGATCTTTATTTCTTGTCTTTTGTTTCTTGTCCTATTTTCTAAAAACCTACTATTGACGTTTTACTTATCCCGGTTCACGGATTCCCATCTGTTACCCGAAACGCCTTACGGGTGAACACAGTTTTATTTTTCTGAAACCTGTTTCTTGTTTTTTCAAGAACTTTTTGCCCTAAAAGGATAGCAATTACAGGTATCTAAGAGAATGTAGGTTTTTTTTCTGTTGCAATTAGATGGTCCTATAGTCTATATAAACTATAGCTACTGAAGAAACTGTTTTGTTTAAAGTTTTAAACGAAATAAATTGAGCTATATGTAAAACACACGACCGAATTTACCACCATAAAACGCTAAAATTCCAACCCAAGAATCTAGGATACAAATTAATATAATTATGATCAAATTTGATTCTATACAACCGTATAGAATAACTGCAGGCATCCATGTAAAGGTGCGAGTAAACTTTCGCATATAAAATTTAATGTTTTTATATTAGTATTGTACAGGTTGCTAGCGTACATGACAGTTAATTTATGAGACCTGAGAACACCTTCAGATATATTAGTTAAAATCTCATTATATTCTTCTATGTAGGTATGAAATCAAGGATTTATGTTACATTGCCAGCCGTCCTTCGGGTATTGCAGGTGTCTATAGGGGCGGTGATCACTTACCATCAGATGACCCGCGTGCTCGTTTGCCTCCTTATGATATAAAAAAACTATAAAAAAGCTCAAAGCTGCTACTGTTATATGGTGATATCATAAAGACGACCATTGGTCGTCTTAATGATAATCACCATATACCAGTAGCAGTTTATTGTATAAGTACCTTTTTGACAACTGAAGCTATATGTGAAATCGTCTATAGTACACAGGTATTAATTACTGGCTTAGAAATGTACGATTTTAGTTTTTACTGGGGTGGTTCAACATATCTTATCAGACCCGTTTATAAACAATATCACTGCTGGCTTTCTCACTATGAGAAAATGAGAAGGTGATTAAACAACGATTTTCAGATGTTACTTAAAAGTTTTCTACTACTTCTGTTTAAATATTAATTGCTGACTGTAAAATATTGCGGATGTAAATAATTACAATATGTTAATGAATTTACGGTTTACTTTCATATACATTAAATACTAGGTAAGACCTCTCGTTTAAGCATACGTCGTTAAACGTCACGAAATCAACATTGCCGTTTCAAATTTTCTAATAAAAGGAAATGCACTAAAGTCTGCTAAGTTAAATAGCTATATTCATAAATGCAGAAAAGTTTGCTAAGTTAAATAGCTAAATCCATTAATGCAGACTAAATTCTATTTTACAATAGCAAAAAACTATGCAAGTTACTTAATCTGTGGCAATTGTACTATTTATAAATCCGCTAAAAGGTGAAAAGTTTCACTTTTGCGTGCCCATGTTACTTTTCCTTCAAACCTGACATTTACATTAAAGTGCTGAACCTCCAAATAACTTGTTTTCCTTATCGATTTTATCCTTCCGTGGAATGAGAAGCAGGTGATACTCAATGTTTTTCCTACATTCCACTCAGCACCCGAAAGCCTACCTTTGTTAAATATTTACTTACTTACTCCAATGGCTCATCGACCCAAAGTGTGCCTTGGCCTCCAATACGAGAGAACGCCACTTCACCCGATCCTTGGCCACTTCTCGCCAATCGCGAGCTTGAAGCGCCCCAAGATCTTGCTCCACAACGTCTTTCCATCGGTATCTGGGGCGACCGACAGGACGACGTCCTGTCGGTCGACCCACATACGCTCTCTTAACCCCACGTTCCTCTCCCATTCTCTCGACGTGACCGAGCCATCGGAGTCTGTGGGCTTTTATTTCCCCAATTATGTTAGGAATGGCTACGAGTTCGTACGCGTACGCGTCGGAGCGAGTCGGGGCGTGCAATATAGGATCGTTGACCGTTTTGTATCAGCTGTGTGGAATTCAAAGCATGTACAAAAATTGCGGAACTTAAAATCGATATTGTGGCTTAACTACTGCACCGATTTAATTGATTTTTGGTACAAGGCTTCAGAATGTTGTACGCTATGCCTCTGTTTAAAAAGTGCCCCTATGGTAGCGCCACCCTGTATATATCTCTATGTCTGTACATGGTGCTCTTGATCACCATAGCTTTCGATGTTGCGAAGCTGATGAGCCTAACGCCATTGTCGTTAGACTGGTGATGTTTGCTAAACATTCCAATGGTCGGCCTAAATACGACCTCTCTGCCGACTTTGGCATTAAGATCACCAAGGAGAATTTTGGCATCAAAGCTAGGTAGCTGATCGTATACTGATTCTAGTTGGTCGTAGAATTCATCCTTGGTATCTTCGTCCGCTAGTTCAGTTGGGGCATAGGCATTAACAATTGAGATGTTATAAAACTTGGTCGTAATGCGAAGCACACACAATCGGTCTGAGATAGCATCAAAACGTATCACACTACCTACTAGGTTTTTAGACACCATAAAGCCTGTGCCGTTAATATGACGTCCATCGTCTCTCCCACTATAAAACAAAATTGTTTTATTATCCACATTACACTCCCCTCTACCCAGCCACCTTACTTATTGAAGAGCTGCGATACCTATTCCGTATCGGTGAAGTTCGTTGTTAACTTGGTACAAGGCGCCAGGTCTATAAAGAGAGCGTACATTCCACGAAGCTAATCGGATTTCCATTATGCCATGCCGTATATCGTTAGAGTTGGGATCGGATCGTATTTTCTTTCGTATTGGTTTCGTAACTATGTCTTTTTTACATGAGAGGGGCGTTAACCCGCCGCAAAACCACCATATTGCTGGAGGACCACACCCGTCAATAAACAGTGAGTCCATCGGACTTAGCCGGAAGCATAGTTAGACCGTACTACCGACCATCCCCTCCGTTCGTCACCCGGAGGACGCTTACGCTAGCGCACTGCACCGTGAGGGCCGATGCGACGCGTCACTGCGCTGCACGAAGAAGGAATTGATCTATTTCTTCCTCGTGTGGGCACGAGTGAGTTATCTGATGAAAACTGCCCATGCCTTAGTGTAGAGATTAGCCAGTCAACGAGATGTGTTTGTAGTTGACTGTCCAGGGTGTGCCGGACGATCAATTATGTATCGTCACTCGGGGAGGCCCTCTACTTACACCCCTTGTTGTTAAATATTTACATGGATATAAATCTTTTTGTGTGTACTAGATTAGGGTGAAGCACCGACTAGTTGGTCGTACGCGTTTTATTTATTAGATTAGAATTTACTTCCTAGGTTTTGTTGCTAACCCGATTTTGTGGTCAGTGGGGTGTATTCAAGCGGTCACTTATTGGATTGCTGGAAACGTTTTCTATAGTTTTAAAACGCAATTTCCTATCTTTATTGCCTTTTTTAAAGTCCACCATAATTTATTTGCGAAAACGAATGGTGATTTTGGTTTAAAATTTATTGCATTTGTCCTCAACTCGTGATGTACAGATTGGAAACCATGACAAATTCCTTTCCAACATTATACTTTATAGTGACTTGTGATTTTTATTTTAGGATTCATGTTTATTCTAGGAAGACTATAAAATCAAAGTAAATGCGGCAAACATAGAAGCTAGAGATTCAATCGATCGAAGAAGGCACTTGACATCGTTCCAAGGTACTTGATTCTAGATTATGGCTGTTTTTGTGACCAAAACTCGTATGGCCATATAGAATGTTCAAGTGAGCCGTATACAAAACTTTATCGCATGTATAAAAGCGATTTTCACTACATTGTTATACTTAAGTATTTGGATGTTGCAATCGAAGCCGCCATTTAAATATTAGAACATTATTTACAACTAGAGGACGCCAGCAGCTACGCCTGCATTTTTTTCAAATTTACCCGTTTTGACCGATCCCGTGGGAATTTCGGGAAATCCCTTCTTATTGCACCCCTACGGTCCCCAAGGAACATACATGCCAAATTTCAGCTTCCTGCGCCCAATAGTTTCGGCTGTAGCGTGTCTGTCAGTCAGCCAGTATCGCAAGGATTTTATATATTAAGATTAATAAGAATAAATGTTGAATAAGAACTTACGATGACGAGAATGTATATAGGTCACTAAAAATGTGATATCAATATTGAGTTTGAAGTTATTTTGCAGCGTCGACTAAGTGCTACTCACAATGCAATGTTTCTATTTCATAATCGTGCTTACCAAACAAATCATCTTTGCAATTTTAGCCATTTTATTTTTGTGAAAGATCATCAGAGCATTACAATCTCCTTTAAAATATATATCGTAAAGTACAACGGCGACGTGGACGTCTCAAACGGAGATGGCAGGATGACCTAGACGCTTTTGAGAGACAGGGCAGAAACTGCAAAGAACAACAGAGATTTATGGAAATCCAGGGGAGAGGCCTTCGCCTAGCTGCAAAACCTACCTATATGAAAAAAAATCATGTAGGTATACAGTTTTATCTTATAATAGATAGATTTCAATGGAACCATTTCAATGTTATTTGCATACCTCTGATTGCTTGAGGAAAGGAATGTCTGAAGCAGAAACCAGCTGAACGAAGTTTGTGCAACCAGTTTTAACTCGAATTAATCCTTGCTCGTGCAACGATATTTGATTTTGCTGTGCCCATTGATATAGCGCTTTATCGACTTAAGCTGCGCAGTTATTTGTAAACATTTAAAACTTATACTGGAGACTTAGCAATTGAATAAGGACAAAACTCATTCTAAACTGAATGCTTTATATTTATAAGTTATCAAATAATATTAATTTCGAATTTTTAAAACTTAGTCCAATCTTTCACTTTCATGTCAATCTGATTGTTAATCATGTTTTCAGCATGTACCTCTACATCTCGTTCTATCAACGCTTTATGAAGAACATCAATGAATGCTATTAAAGGCTCTCAAAGTGGCCGATATAATATTCCAATATATAATATAAATCACTTGGACGGAAAACGGCTCTTTTACTCAATATCATGTACTCATCTTTACAAAAGCCTTTCCTAACGCCGGACACGATGTCAAGTGGTCGTTTCCCCAGTGGGCGGATTCCTTTATTCCAAGCAAAATAACTGATACCACAGGTCCTTGAGGCTTCACGTACACAATTATATTACTACGGAAAATATTACTCAAATATTCTGAAAGCACTCTTGTATTTTCTTTGTAAATTTAAGTGGTCAGCAGTTGAGCTCTTTTGTCAGGCTGTGAGTATAGTGTTTAAGTACTAAAATCCTAGAATAAAATTAGTTTCAGGCAAGGTACGATCAAGCGTTCATAGTTAGTTGCCGAATGTTTCTAGAAAACCAAACACGTCTCAGTTGCATGTAAACTGCTGCTACCAGTAAGTGAAAAACTGAGTCGAGTACTACTGTATAAATATATGAAAATCCATTTATAGTAGTATCATAAGCAACTGTCTATTTTCCCTGTGTCATTGAAGACAACCTCTGTTTCATGGAACTTATATAAAAGCACATACGTTTTTGGTGGTTATATGTATAAATAGTTCAGCTCACTTTATAAAATTCCGTCTAAATCATGCAGCCAGACTAATTTTGTAGCTCTAGCAAAAAACAAACCGCATGGCTTCTGTCCTAAAATTCAAACTCACAACTTTATCACAAACCTAACCACAAAATAGAGACCAATAAAACGGGCGTAAATAGAAAGGAAGTAACGTAGGTAGATGACCACAAAACATGTACTTCTTAAAATATACCTGCCCTCCAACAAAAAATGCCTTACCGTAACCGAAATCTCAATTGACTCAATGGCGAATAATCCAAGAGGTCTATTATCCATACTCTAAAGACGCCCTTGATCAAACTTATTAGTTCACGACCGTACGCCCAATTACAGCGTTAGTGCAGGTATTGAAAATAATTGTCCTCAGAGATTTAATAATGGTGAACGTTTGAACCTTCGAGAATAGTTGGGGACAGGTTGGAAGTTGGGAAGTGAAGAGTTAATTAATGAATTCGTGAAAGGATAAAGGTACTTCAAATCCCTCTTGCCCAATAGCCCGGTGAATGTTGGTGATGTTTATGTTGTACCTGCCGCAAATAAAGCTTATTTATTATACCTGCAGTGTATTTTAGAGGGCTGGACTAAACATTTCCTATTCGTTGTTTTAGTTTCTAACTGTTGTAAAGTCTATAGGGTTTACATTCAGAACAGAAAAGTATCAATTATAATTTTTAATATTAATTCTACTACTTTTATAAACGCGAAAGTTAGTGAAGACAAACAGATGATTGTTTCTCTCTTACTCAATAACTACTGAACGAATGCAAGTTTTCAGTAATATATTGATACACGAGTACAAGCTTAAAAGTGTGACGCACGACCACGTGGGTGACGGTAGATGGAACCATTGGCAGAAACTAGTCAATATAAAGATGATTAAACTGTTGCACTTTAGATAAAAAGGATGATGGTTCAACTCATATCGACAGCCTGCACTACCGAAATTAATTCATATCTAAAACAGTATATTAAACATTAATGTTGACAACAGCGCAAGCAATATGTAACCAAAACTGCAAGTAATCTTTACTTAGAAAAGGGAAAATGACGACCGGTTGGCGCAGCGGGAGTGTACTGCTATGCCGAAGGTCGCGGGTTCGATTCCCGCTCAAGTCAAACATTTGTGTGCATGAACATGGATGTTTGTCTTGGTCTGGGTGTTTCTATGTATAATATGTATGTATTTACAAAAAAAAAAAATATGTTTATCCATTATCTAGTATCCATAGTACAAGCTCTGCTTAGTTTAGGACTAGATGGTGATGTGTGTATGTGCTAGAATATTATTATTATTATATTGTTAAAATGATTTTGGTACTGGCAATACGCCTAGCGTTATAGACCGTGTCACAAAAAGGAAGTAAAATTCTGTATTTTTACTTTATTCAGTTTCTTTAATGCTGACTTTTGCAGTTTGATCTGGGAGTTACACTGTACTCCGCCCATACATCCACTCAAGCCCATCTAATTAACCAATGTTATTGTTAATTGTATAAATTTTAACAAAGCAACAACTGGCTATACTGATAATTTTCTTAGTACGACAAACCTAAAACTTAGTAGGTACTACTATTAAAGAGTCAAGTAACTCTACTTGCGGTACGTGTCCGAGATGTTATTTGATAAATCATATGTCGTCGGCTAAGAACGGAACCCAGTACAATATGCCTCAGAACATTCATAATGTAAGCTTATTATATAATTTCCTCAGACGTCCCTACCATGACTGTCCAGAATAAAAATAAATAAACACCTAGGTATACTATGTGGCAGTGTCATTGGTAAAAAGAATGGGTAAAAAAGCATACAGACGAATTGAGAGCCTGCTCCTCTTAGAAGTCGGTTAAAACTAAATCCATTTTTTGTTGCATTGTATGTTAAATAATCTCAAATCCTATAATGCGGAATATATTCTGTTCTGCAAGAGCAATATAACTTTTAACTGACTAGAATTTTATTTTCGACGACTGAAATTTAATTGTATCGCTATAAAAATATAGCAGAGTTAATAACCAGCTGAGCTCATCATGTTCTTCAATAATCCAATACTTTCTTACATTCCTAGAGGCCCTTCAGTGGGCCACAGATCATAAATTTTAGATATTAAAATTGGAAATTTAGTGCTGAAAAGTAGTGGTAGCCCAGCCTTAGTTATACTCAAATAATAGATTGCTGCCAATACAATGATCAGAAAATATAATAAATCTTTCAGTTTGTTTCGAGTGAATACTTACTAGAGCACTTACCACGGAATTCTTTCCAAAGCAGCTATTTTGAAATTTTATTTCGTTCGACTCGCACGTGCTACTGAATTATGCACTTATTGACTGCCGTTCGCTTTAGCGCTGAAGTAATATCGCGTAGAGGAAATTGCTTAATTCACTGTTTCTTTTTTAGTCATGTTTTGAACCAGAAATAAATGCCGTATCGGGCCTTTACACATGTTTAACCAATGCTCTCAAAAAGTACCTGGGCGCGAGATAACAATAATTTTATTATTGGATTAGGTAGAGGATGTGGAAGTCTGGAACTTTTGCAACACATCATATCGAGCATTCTTCTTTATTTTTTAAGTACTATTTGTTATGTTCTTATTATTATGTTAATTTTATTTTATTTATTTTTTGTACTTAGGATTGTTCTTGTATTTAATATCTGTATATATAAAATCCTTGCGTTACTGACTGACTGACAGACAAGCTACAGCCAAAACTATTGGGCGCAAGAAGCTGAAATGTGGCATATATGTTCCTTGGACCCTAGCGGTGCACTAAGGAGGGATTTTCCGAAATTCCCACGGGATCGGGCAGAAACAGCCAAATAAAAAAAAATGTGCAAGTGTAGCTGCGGACGTCCTCTAGTTTTTTATATGTAACTTTACACAAGTTACATATAAAAAAATATGTGTGGAGTAAAAATATTTTTTTTCATCATTTCATTTTATTCCATTGCTTAGATCAAGCATTAACTTCGTGTCAACATTAACGATTAATATACTACTCAAATATTTGTAATCTTCACCAAAATACGTTGATTTATTCTCTACATTATTTTGTATTTATTGTTAGGATGTTTGGTTCATAGTGTTAATATCGACTGAAACGTATATGTTTACTAAGAATAGTCTAAAGGTAAACAGTAACATAGAAGCAACAATAATTAATTTACCCAGGTAATCGTCAAGTATACACAATTACTTGTCCTATGTTTGTATGTATAATACATACATACATAGACTCACGCCTGTTTCCCGGAGGGGTAGGCAGAGACAACGGAACGCCATTTGCAACGATCCTGACATACCTCACTTGCTTCACTCACTCCCATCAAGTTTCTCATGCATGCTCTTCTGTTAAGGGTACTTCTGACTTGTCCTTTTTCAGGATGTCTCCAATCTGGTCAGAGAACGTTCTCCTAGGTCTTCCCCTTTGTCCTGTCCCATTCACACTAGCCTGATATATCTTCTTTGTCAGTCTATCGTCATCCATCCTCTCCATGTGCCCAAACCATCTTAACATGCCTTTCTCAATGCTTGTCACTACATCTTCTTTTACTCCACACCACTCTCGTATCACACAATTCTTTACTCTGTCGATCAAAGACACACCACACATACTTCTCAGTGCTCTCATTTCTACAGCATTTATTCTACTTTCAAATCTCTTCTGCCATACCCAACTTTCACTACCATACATAAGGGTAGGCACTAACACACCTCTATGTACAGCCAAACGTGCCTTTTTGGACACGTTTTGACTGTTCATAAACGCCTTCAGAGCTCCATTCACACTATTACGTGCATTAACTCTCCTTTCAATATCTGCTTCATTCTTACCATCTCTTGTAAACAACGTAGCTAAGTAAACAAACTCATTCACTTGTTCCACTCGCTGTCCATCGATCAAAACATTACAAGCCGTAACGCATTCCTCCTTTTCAAAAACCATAACTTTCGTTTTACTTACATTCACTTTCATTCCTTTCCTTTCTAACGCACGATGCATGTATTTACAAAAAAAAGGTATATATGTATGTTTATCCATTGTCTAGTACCCATAGTGCAAGCTCTGCTTAGTTTGGGACTAGATGGTGTTTTGTGAATGTGGTAGAAAATTATTATTATTATGTGTCTCTTTTTCACGGCTATTCTTCTAACATGGTGTAAGAAGAATAACCGGTCCTTTGGGAGGCTTACACGGGGATGTGGATCCAACGTGCAGAGGCCCGTAGAGAACTTTAATTTAAAATGGGATGGGACACATGCCGCGGAGCCTCCACAACTGCACTACTGAGTACAGCTATGGACTAGCAGCAGCAAATGTAGGACTATTGCAATGATGTGGAGTCTAATTTACTGGTTTATGGGGATGGGTGTTAAATGGATTGGTTATAATGATACTATGGATAAAAAACGGTACCTGCCAGTGAAACTCCTATAGCATCCGTCCGCGTGGCAGGTGGTGACTCGCCAACTCACTAGATGGGCCCTCTCTAAACAGCCGCCCAAAGCAAACAAACTCTGCCATAAAGGCAGCCAGAGGGCAACACCGGTGCGAGTGGCTAGGGGTGTCGAGCAGAGCGGCACCGGTTTCGCCATCGCGGGTCGTGACCCGGAGCGGGTTTCCCCGTAATTACGCCCTTGAAAATGATACTTCCATCCCCGAGCAAATAGCTCTTGCGACTTCCCTCTGGCCGCCCAACTAAGGCAAGCCAGAGTTGAGAGTCCTGCGGGCGCTCTTAGGCATCAACTCCAATCAGCCAATAAAGGCAAGCCGGAGGCGAGGCCCTGACCGACTCTCTAAAGCATTTGGGACCGCAGTGTCGCCTGTGTGGCGACATTCAGCTCGCCACAAAGCTGCCCTGCGGCTTGTAAGCTTTCTATTCATCTTGCAATACATTTTTTGTTTATATCACAAGATGAAGGTGATGTTTGAAAGCTGTTACTCTGCCCTCCGAGATTGCGTTAGTCTCATGATGAGATAACGGCTGCCCCAGAGGGGTTTGTTATTATTATTTTATGAAAAATTACATATCATCGCAGAACCCAAATTACTGAATCTAAAATCATGACAGCGGGTTCTTTTGAAATTAAACTACAGTTTTCGGATTTTATAGCGATATTAGAGTTCACATTTTTTTTATTAACTATAAAAAATATAAAAGAAATATTCTTACATCTAAACTCGCCAAACTTTTACGTTTGATGACTCATTTACATTGAATAAACAATATGGAGAAAAGCAAACTAAACAATTTAGTCCAGTAATTACAATGGCACAATGACATCCATTCTATCCCTACTTACTTATTCTAACACATATTTTTATAATCTTAGCCTTTCATAAATATACAAAATAAATAGGTATAAATATATACATATCTTAAAATTTAACTGTACCTACAACTTATACTACATAAAAGTCTAAAGTATCCAGGTTTACATTTTAATATTTTTCTTAATTTATTTATAACTTAGCAGTCAAGTATAATATATTTTAATTTTGTTTTTAGTGATCCTTTACTAATTTTAACTTCTTCTCTTAATAAATCTATTCTATTAAACACTTAAGGTATCAAATACTTAGATGTTCTTTTACCTTAAAAGTTCGTTATCTTTGGTTGGACAAGTTTGTTCACTCTTATAGGTTGAGACGGAGGATCTCAGGTAGGATGTCGGGGTTCGAGAAAAACACTGCTAGGCTGAACAGGTTCTTTATTATGTCTCACTACCGCTTACATACAGTATGACCGAACTAGGCTTACCTAGTTTGGTCATACTGTATGTAAGCGGCCTGAGCTGGCTGGAGTGTAGACTCCTGCTGCTCTCCGACGCTCGCAGGGTAGCTGCTCGTAGGGTCGCCGATGAGCTGGCCAAGGTGCGCTGCGCAGGCAGCTCTGTGGTCGAGTTCAGGCTGAGCGGGTCTCAGGCGGTGCAGCCGATGTGGGTCGAGCGGTCAGGCTCAGGCGTCCGTGGCCTGGCTGTAGGATCTCGTAGGCAGGAACGGAGGCTTGGGTGGCAGCTGGCTAGTAGCGGCACGGCGCCAGAAGCTCGTGGCTTGTAGCCCGTAGGAAGAACGTAGCCCGTAGGAAGAAGACAGGTGCAGTGAGCTCGTAGGGTGAACTGGAAACAGCATAGAGAATACACAACAACCGGTCAGGAACAGGCGGTCCCTAGATCGGCTGTTATGCTTAGGAGACACAGATACTACAGACAGAACATATAGGCACACAGACAACTAGAACATGCTTACCCCCAGCGGGACAGTAGATAGGAAGTAGAATGTAGAATAATCGCGAGGTGTAGCGGCAGCGTTCCGATGCCTAGGGAAAGTGACCATTCTACAACGCGCACCCATCTTATATAGGCATAAACCTATGACTCACAACTGCCTTTGGCTAGTGAATATGACCATATTTGGTAATATTGCGAACGATGTCTGGCTAAGCTGGCGTTAAGCGCCTGCGAGATATTATAACGCAATACGTGTAGTATTACGTTACAATACCCCGCTCTGTACAGCAGGATTTTTCGTGTCTAGACAAGAAAAATCCGTCTAACTAAGTCCTCCGAACTTCTGTAGACAGTGCTAAGTAGATAGTGACTATGAAACTCAAACTGCAGGTAGGTACAATGAAAGAATCTAGTTAGGTTAGGAATCGGTGTAGTTAATTAGTTTTAGATCTTTTAATGTGCCAACTGCCAATAGATTTTCCCGACGAATCCGCTAATTCGTATACTAGTGGTGACTTTTTAGCAATAATAGTACACTTGGTAAACTTAGGAGCTAGTTTTTTGCCAAATGATTTGTCGTAGGTTCTTTTCCACACAGTATCACCCACGTTAAACCCAGCCGGTTTACGACGTAAGTTGTATGTGTGTGTATATAAAGTACCATTGTTTTGGTTTTTACGTGCGACGCAAGTATCACACGAAGATATAAACTTAATAATGTCAGCGTGCATACCAGGCCAATAATAACGCTGCGCTAAAGGTTTATACGTTTTAAAAATACCTAAATGACCCGCAGTGAGTTCCGAATGGTATTCTTTAATAGCGGTAGTTCTATCCGAGGTATGTAGGACCTCTTTCCAATCGAATACTTTACGCAATGCACATTTAGATACGATATATTTGTACAATTTATCATTCCTGATAGAATAATTAGGGAAAAATGTAGGTGAGTTTTTACAGCCATTGTAGATTGTAGTATACCACTGATCCGAGGTTATAGTAGTCTCGTTATCAGTGTTAATATCAATAGCTGACACGGTAGCATTAACTTTATTAGGCAAGGAATTACTACGAGAGTAATTATTAGATAAAGAAACAGAGTTAATATAGTTTGGTAACAATTTAAATCTTTTCCAGAAGTCAATACCTAAAATTAACGAACTAGTGACTTCTGGAATTACGTACGCTTTAAGTTATAAGTTTTATTTTCAAAAGTGGTGGGTATGTTGATATAGCCGATCGGTCTCAAACGATGACCACCCGCCGATCGAAAAAATATAGTAGGGTTGTCACACTTATTCAAAGGGAGATTAGTTTGAGAAATAATTTTTATATGAGAATTATTGCCCAATATAGTCACGGCAGAACCTGAGTCAAGTAACCCAGTAAGGGGTAGATTCTTAATGGTTACATTAACATAGGGTCGAAAATCAGTATTAGGTTTTTGATCACGGATCGCAGCCACAGAATAACTGGAAAAATACACTTTTAGAGTGTTCAGCCAATTTTTCCAGTCTTCTTTGTCAAAATATTTAGGTTTAGAAGATGTACAAACGGTAGGGTTTATCATCTTATTTGACGAACTACGATCCGAGTAAATTAGTTTTTTGAAAAAGATTTATTTTTACAGTTAGGAGAATTTACGAACGTGACATCCCTAAGGCCACACTTAAAACATATAGGATAACGTTCTCGCTTGCACGTCCCTAGTGAGTGATCAGTTGAACGGCAGCGCGGGCAAAATACACACGTCTTATTAGTTATTTTTGTAGGAACAGCTGATTTAGATATCATGTTGACATTATAGTGTTGTAGGTTAGGCACAGGTGTATCGTTCGGTTCGACATTTATAGATGCGACAGAAGCGTAGTTTTTTAGTTTAGACGGTTTATAGTACTGTGAATTATTATAGTGATCGTGCGTGTCCTTTTTATTTATGTAAGCTAAATCAGGTGCTACTGTGTTAGACGTACGGTAACTAGGTTCGTGAAATTGTGCACTTAAACACTGGAACCTCTCATAGTTTAGACATAGTGTTTTTAGAGTGTATATAGTGTCTATAGCCGTAGTACATGAAGCTAGTACTGTAGAATAACACGGTCTAATATTGTGAAGCAATATATTTAATTTTTCCTGTTCGGTTAGTACCGTGTTCGGTGACAATCGCGCAAAAAGTTGGAACATAATTGATAAGTAGATGATTATACCCTCAGTTTGCCCTTGAGTACGATTACGAATCTCGGCTAAAAGTTTATAATCATAGTCGTACGGTGTAAAATCAGCTGTGAGTTTAGTAGCTAGTTCGTCCCATGTAGAAATGGAATATTTTACACCGCGAAACAGTGTAACGCATTACCCGTAAAAATTTCGGACGCGTAATCGAATAATCTATTGGCAGGTAGATTTCTAACGGTCCTAAATTCCGTCACGCGTTGTAGAAATTCGCGAACGCAGCCTGTTCCGTCGAATTTGAGTTTCGATAGTTCGCCAACCCTCAAATGCTCAGAGTGGACAGTTGCCGGAGTCGACGCTGCCTGTGCAGGGGTTGAATCCGTGCAAGTCATCGTGGCTCCGACTTCCGCCGACGGAACATTCGAGTGTTCTATCTTAGATAGCTCTGCCGACAGCATCCGAAAGCGTTCAGTCAGGTCGGATATTTTCTTGCCGTATTTAGGTTCGGATTTGTCTAATCTGCCCAATCTGTGGTAGACCTGGTTGTGCAAAGCCGTAGTTCGCTTCGCCAAGTTGTGGTCGTATAATTCCTTAAGGGAAGAGATTCGCGAATCTAAATCGGTAACTGACAGGCTAGCTCCCTTGAAGTCGTCTGCTATGTCTAGGCCTGACTCTAGGATTTCGTCATTCGGAATCAGCTCGAGTAGTTTAGGTAGCTGCTTCCGTAAACCTAAAACAGAGGTAGCCGGCTCCTCTCCGCGAATAGCGACCTCGTAGGCCAATTCATTTTTATTAAGTAGGAAGTACTTGATAGGGTTAGTGCTCATGATGATATAAAATAAGTATGATAGAAAAGAACGTAAGTATATTACAGCCCTCCGTGTGCAATAGTTCTGTTTACAAAGAAACTACGACGATTCGGTGTAAAAATGTAGACAATAGATAGTGACTTGCAAAAATAAAAAACGGTTATTTCAAATTGCGAACAGTTACGTAGGGAATCGGTAGTTGAAATTTGAATTAGACAATAGTAAGATAACACATAATAGTTATACAAGAATAGAAATTAAAGATAGACAGCAAAACACAGATATACACAAGTTTAATAGTACGTACCGGTTCGCTGATGTCTGCACCTCCTCGTTTACAAAGACTGACCTCCTAAACAAGAACAACTGCAGTAATTGGAAGTGAGACAAATAGAGTTGGGCGCCACTGAGACGGAGGATCTCAGGTAGGATGTCGGGGTTCGAGAGAAACACTGCTAGGCTGAACAGGTTCTTTATTATGTCTCACTACCGCTTACATACAGTATTTATTTATTTATTTATCTGTTACAACTGCTCAGAACACTTACAGTCACCCAATGCGTGTACTGAGCCATTAAAATACATAAAGTTCAAAAAAGAAAGTTCACATACAAAAAAATACAAAAACAAAAAGTAGACACAAGACACGAGACAAGTGATAGTACCCACGTTTCATCTCAAAGTGTCATTGTGTGACAACAAATTTGTAACTGCATTCGAAATTAATGCAAACTGTGAACAAAATATGTCAATGTTTGGGTATTGAGCAACTAGAGTGTTAAGCAGTGTGAGTGCATGACATGTGGGTGCATATTGCGCTGTATATGTCCGTACTTGAGGTGTAGCAAACAGACGGCGTGAGCGCAGTCTCGTATACTGGTCCGGCACCGATAAAGAATCTCGACACGAAATCGTCAACTTTATTATTAAGTAAAAAATAATAGTGAAAAATAAGCGCACACTTACGCCTTAATGCAAGCGTGTTAAGTCCCACCATGCCAGACACATAAAGTGATGGATATAAGTAAGGATAGTATCCATAAAGCTTTTTATACAGATATCGGCAGAATTTTCGCTGTACGCGCTCTATCATCGTACTATACTTATCCTCGTGCGGATCCCAGATTATGGAGTTGAATTCCAAAATGCTCCGAACAAAGGAATTGTACAATAGAACTACAGTTCCTCTGCTTTGAAACTGAGTCGCTTGTCTCATCACAAAACCTAGTGATTCGAAACTTTACTACACAGTGCTGCGATATGTGTATTAAAAGTAAGACTAGTGTCTAAAATCAAGCCTAGATCACGTATCTGTGTGACTCGTTCCAGCGGGACACCAGATATATTGTAGTTGTGACGGTAAGCAGAGAGCGAACGAGTAAAAGTTATTGTTTTGCATTTAGATGCATTGAACTCTAAGCGGTTGCGGGCCCCCCAGGCTACTACACTATTGATGTCCCGCTGCAGGGCGTCACAGTCTCTTTGCGAGTCTATACCCAAGAATAACTTCAAATCATCAGCAAACAAGAGACACTGCGCCGTGCTAACAACATTTGGCAAGTCGTTAATCATAATCAAAAAGAAAGTCGGGCCCAAAACACTGCCTTGGCTAACACCAGAGCGAGTGTCATATGAGCTAGACTGGTAGTTACCTAGCTGAACATATTGTGTACGGTGCTTAAAATAACAACAAAATAAATTTAGCAAATTTGGGGTAAATCCCATGGCTACAAATTTCTGTAAAAGTACGTCAGTACGGACACGGTCAAATGCCTTTTTGAAATCAAAATAAGCAGCGTCGACTTGTCTACAATAGTCCATTTTAGTAGTACAATAGTCCACAAAGTTAATTAAATTGGTAGTAGTAGATTTACCAGCTCTGAACCCATGCTGACACTCACTAAGTTGTTGTTTAAGCTGTTTAGTTAACTGACTGTTTAATATAAATTCGAAAACCTTGCCAAATGCTGAGAGCACAGCAATGGGCCTATGGTTCGCTACTTGTGACCTGGAGCCAGCCTTGGGTACAGGCGTCACTCTAGACACTTTCCACAAGGCAGGATATGTGGCAGTTCTTAAAGCTAGATTAAAAATATGTAGGAGAGGTACCTCCAGAACACCTACACAGTCTTTAATAATATATGCAGGTACACCATCTGGCCCAATTGCGGAACTAGCCTTTAAACGTTTTACTGCCTGCAATAAATTAGATCGACTTATGCTTTCGATGTTAATGCGCGAAGAATACAAATTACTTACATTATCAGTTCTATCGATATTAGTATGGCCTGTTGACGGTTCTGACAAAAAAGCAGTTTTAAAATGCTCCGCAAAGGCGTCCACAGCGTCTGAGCCCGACACTATGCGACCATCATACTCAAAATCACAACTGATTTGTTGTGAAGAACGCTGTGATTTCACATAATTCCAAAAATATTTGGGATCATTTCTTATGTTTTTCTCAGCACTATCTATAAAGTTAGTATAGGCGAACTTTATTAGCTCTTTCGTACGTTGCCTATAAAAATTAAACATGACATGATTAAATTCTAAATGTAACTCTTTGTACTTTTTTAAGTGGAAATATTTATTTTTAATATTTTGTATTATTTCTGGCGTATACCATGTAGGATACACATACTTTTTAGTATAGCCCTTTAATTCTTGTTTAATTGGGACATTGGCATCAAGACATGTTTCAAGCTGAGAATAAAAAATATCTAATGCATCATTGACGCTCGTACATGTTAGCACTTCTGACCAAGTTAACGATTCAAAGCTGTTATAAAATGCCTTGAAGTCCGCTTTCCGAAAGTTCCACCGTCGTGAGAGTGGGTGTTGCGGTGTCGGGTAGCACGGTGGCGGCGGCCGAGCCCGCGCAGCGACCGCGCGCTCAACACACAGCTCGACACCGAGCGGCGGGTGATGCGCGTCGGCCGCCACCAACGGCTCGACGTCGCCATCGACACACACATACTTATCACCTAGGCTACTCAATACCAGATCCAACATATTGCCATAACTATTTAATATTGTATTATGTTGGTTCAATTTACAAAATGACAATAGATAAGTATAATGCAAATGAACACTTTGACTACTAGACTTTAAATTGAAGTCACCGTACAAGGACATCTAATTTTCTGTACTTTGATATTATATTTTCAATAACGGTGAATGTATTGACATAAAATTCATCGTTAGAATTGGGTGGAATGTACACTACACAAATTAATACTTGCTTATGTTTTAAAGTAACAATAGCGGCCACCAATTCTATATCACAATTGTAACCGTCAATGTCAAAAACCTGTTGCACGGAATATTTTGACTGTACTGCCAATAACACTCCTCCCCAACCAACATCGTTAACACGATCACGGCGGATCACAGTATACCCTGGAGGAAATACTTCCGCATCAAGTATACTACTCAATAAAAATGTCTCAGTTAACGCATACATATTGGCACATTCACTTAGTACAGATAATTTAAACGTTTCTAATTTAGAGCGCAATCCTCGAACATTTTGGTAAAACAACATATAACGCTTAAGCTTGGGTGGTTTGCCTATCTTGCCTACGAAATCCATTCCGCCAAGGTTTCACACATATATCCTCAGGCCACTTATCTCGAGACATATACTTTTCCAAATATTTTGCTGGAACACATAATTTAAAGGACGCATAATCACCTCGCGATTTTAATGCTTCGGCGGTACAATGCACATTCGGACAAATTGTATTTAAATGTTCTATCACCTGATCGACTGACGTACCTACTTTTAAATAATACAAATGTAGGTAAGCCTTACGTTCGGCTGCCGACAGCGAAGTGGGAGTCGGCGCGGCGGTACCACGAGTCACATTCTCGCTCACTCGCTTAGCAGGACGGCGACGAACTTCGATCCAATCGGTCTCATTTCCTTCATGACAACTCACGCGCGACTCGATCGCCGCGGGTTTGTCGCTGGCGGACTGTTGCGTCGGTGACACGTGATCCGTAGTAGGGGACGAACTTGTTTTTGCGACCGGAGCTAGCTTCGGTTTATTCAGCCGAGCACCCGCTGAGATAGCCAATGCAGCCCGAACACGAGCTTCACGGATTGGACGCACGTTCGATTCCATCGATGGAGTACCTCCAGAAGTGATTTTGTGAGTGTCGTCCATCGTCACTGATTCTTTGCCAATCAACTTTTTGATAAGCTTATTTTGCTCCAAAATAAGCTTTTCTAGCGCAGACACTTTATTCTGAAGCAATATCACTGCCTTATTTAACTCCCCAATGGTGTTTTCAGCACTTTTGGTTGACATGTCTAATTATATTACTTATTATGCTGAGGCGAATAAAACAACGACTTATTCCGCGAGAGAGAGAGGAACTCTATAACCGAACTAGGTAAGCACTGGCCTGAGCTGGCTGGAGTGTAGACTCCTGCTGCTCTCCGACGCTCGCAGGGTAGCTGCTCGTAAGGTCGCCGATGAGCTGGCCAAGGTGCGCTGCGCAGGCAGCTCTGTGGTCGAGTTCAGGCTGAGCGGGTCTCAGGCGGTGCAGCCGATGTGGGTCAAGCGGTCAGGCTCAGGCGTCCGTGGCCTGGCTGTAGGATCTCGTAGGCAGGAACGGAGGCTTGGGTGGCAGCTGGCTAGTAGCGGCACGGCGCCAGCAGCTCGTGGCTTGTAGCCCGTAGGAAGAACGTCAGGTGCAGTGAGCCCGTAGGAAGAACGTAGCCCGTAGGAAGAAGACAGGTGCAGTGAGCTCGTAGGGTGAACTGGAAACAGCATAGAGAATACACAACAACCGGTCAGGAACAGGCGGTCCCTAGATCGGCTGTTATGCTTAGGAGACACAGATACTACAGACAGAACATATAGGCACACAGACAACTAGAATATGCTTACCCCCAGCGGGACAGTAGATAGGAAGTAGAATGTAGAATAATCGCGAGGTGTAGCGGCAGCGTTCCGATGTCTAGGGAAAGTGACCATTCTACAACGCGCACCCATCTTATATAGGCATAAACCTATGACTCACAACTGCCTTTGGCTAGTGAATATGACCATATTTGGTAATATTGCGAACGATGTCTGGCTAAGCTGGCGTTAAGGGCCTGCGAGATATTATAACGCAATACGTGTAGTATTACGTCACAAGGTCGGTTCACGAAAGATGACCACTGCGCAGAAATCATTTTTTAGGTCCCCGTGGAGGTGCGGGGTGAGGCGCGGGTGGAATGCCAATGGTGTGGCTCCGTTCTTGACGCATTCCCTAAATGCGTCAAGAATGGAGCCACGCCATTGGTGCACGAATGTACATATACGCGACGGCCGCCATTTGTGTTCAACTTTCGTGAACCGACCTATACCCTACGTGTTTTGTACTTGTTGTTAACATTTACCTTATATTCAGTATTATAATAATATTCCAATAATGTTTTTAGTAACTAAGAATTTAATCAGTCTTAATTGTAAGTCTTTAATATCCTTTAAATATGTTATAAAGGTTCCCCCGTATACTTAGAGCCCATAACTAATTAACGAGTCGGAAAGAGCGAAATATACTAGGTACTCTAAGAGTGGATTGCACCACATCACCGGTTAAAGTAAAAGCTAAAGTAAAATTTTACAATAACTTTAACAGTAAACTTGACGGCTGCCGTAAAATGTGTTGCACCAACGTTTTTGTTGCTAATGTTAAAGTTAACAGGGTTGCTAGACAAATGAGGCGTAATCTACCCCGATTCGCTGCTGGAACTATTTTTAAGTCCGGCAATACTAGAGCTTCGCTGTTATTGATAATGTAAAGATGTCAATTGTCAAATATTATATCGAACGTCAAACGAATTGAACGCGTTGAACGTGCATCATTTTAAAAGATTTTGATTATCTTTCTTGTTTATACTACACCTATTACGAGTTCAAGTTTGACGAAATGTAGAAGATAATAATGGCATCAAATGCAAAAAGCTTGTACATACGTAAACAGCCAAACAAAGTAAGTATGCACAACTTATTCTGTAGCCCATAACACTTGCGTGTTATTCTTTTTACAGCACACAAACTTATGCCTATCTTTACGTTAAATTCTGTATATTTCAGGGAAAGAAGCGTAAACTATACCGGAGCTGAAGTCAATAGACTTCAATCGTTAATAATCAAACATCAAAATGTATTATTTTGTAAGAAAACCGATGCTATAAGTAGTAAGCAAAAGGATAGCGTGTAGAAAGCGAATTAAATGCCCTTGGAGAGATCCCACGCACTGTGAAGCAGCTCAAATACAAATTTGAGAATCTCAAGAGTGTGGCAAAAAGGTACATAAATAGATACAATGATAAATATATTGAAGAGCCTGGTGCTCAAAATTTCATACTTATTTATTCTTCGCGACAGACATTAAAAAACTCTATAGTGAATAGTGTATTCGAAGCCGCGAGTGAAAATCGTGTAAAAATAGAGCTATCCAATCGTGCGGTAGGTATACCGAGTTCGGTTCCCGTACGCGTCAAAGTGATAACATAACGCTAGAATAGTGAAAATTCGCAAATCGGTAATAAGTAGTGCCGTGTAGTGTATAAGCATTAAACTTATACTTGTGCTAACCGTAGGGACTTAGATATCGATCATATATAGTGTTATCAGTTGTAATAGATAAGAATGAATAGTTGATAAACAGCTGTTTTGTTTACATACATACAAAGGCGATGTCACGCCTTTTATCCCCGAAGGGGTAAGCAGAGGTGTATTTCTACACCCACTTTTCGCCAGATATACTTTAGTCCCACGTAATAAGGGGCGAGCCTATTGCCGTACCGGGCACATTTCCAGACTCCGTGCTGCTACTGAGAATTTCGTGACAGAAAAACCCAATAAGACTGCCCGACCCAGGAATCGAATCCGGGACGAATCCCACGCGCACATTTATGCCGCGAGACCAACGAGGCAGTCGTATATAGGGTTTGATGTCGAGTTTTCTGTCTCTACGCAAAGATGGTATTTGCATCGTGTTATCCCTTAGTCGCCTCTTACGACACCAACGGGAAGATAGGGAGTGGTGACACTTGTATTCTTTGCCGTCAACCACACGGCATTTTTGTTTACATAGTAGTTTTATAAGTGTTTTTTAGCTTTGAATAGGCCTGAAATCAAGTTTAAATAGTTTCTTATTGCTAGTTATTGGTTTATATAGTCGAAATAATCGTAATAATAAACATTTGCATGTTTATCATAAACTTTCTTTATGTACGATAGAAAGAAAATTTTTGTATTTTATGCATCGTAGGTTTTATTATGTTATCTTAGAATTAAATAAAGCTATTTCCATGGCCTTTGTTTTATAAGATGCGGCCCACCAAAATTACATACCTACATAACTATAGTATTTCATAGTTTTTTTATAGAAAATATAGTGGGCGGCTCCTTGTGTGACAACATTTTTCGATAATTTTTCTTGAATAACTTAGTGATGCAAACAGTTAGGTTTATGTATTATATAAGTTCGATAGAACTTTTTGAGACCTATCTAGCTATGTATAGAACATATATGCATGTACCATAGTATCTAAGATAATTACATGTATTACAAATAAAGATTTGTTGTGCATATGTTCGGTGCGGTGGTCAGCGTTAAGGTAAAATTTCGAAGTAGCTAAGTGACCATATTTTTGGCCAGTTTGTTGGCGTCCCAACCACCATGTTGTAACCAAGTAACTATATGTAGCCATCCAGCACCGAACACCTCAACAGCATCGCTCTCAACGTATGAAGATGTTTTATTTCTGAAGCCCCGAATAGATCGAAGCCATACAGTCCACTAGCACATAGATGATCGTCGTAGGAACACTCGCCAGTTACACACCACCAGCGCACTGTGGCGGACCAGCTAAGATTCGATTCCTGGCATGGTCATATTTATCTTTTCAACTGTTATTATTTTCATTTCTACATACATACATACATAGACTCACGCCTGTTTTCCCGAAGGGGTGGGCAGAGGCATATTAAACGCCCACATTTCGCCAGTGTTTTGATCCCACGTAATAGGTGGCGAGCCTATTGCCGCTTATCGGGATATTTTGTTTGCCAGAGCCTCGTCCGTTGATCGGCAGGTGCACCACTTGCAGGTGAGGTTGGCTTGGGACCCTAAGTTCTTGGCGGGAACCCTATGCACCTACCATTTCTACCTAATACCTTTCATTTCTACGTAATAAAATTTCAGGTTGCTAGCACAGAGAGTGTTCCGACCGTTGAGCTACCCACCGCGCTACATTTTTGGAGACTCGAAATCTAGCCAAGAATTATTTGTTGTCCCCTTTTGAAACTCGATCGGTTCTGAAGAAATACACTTTTCTTTTACTAAGCCTTTCCCTTATCGGGTCTAAATCACATTCGTCTTCAGAAGAACTAGTTTTTGCGAGTATTTCTCGAAGCAGTGACATTTTTGGTGGTTATATTCGATGCGTATCAATAATAGAACAATAGAACTGACTTTAACAATAACATTAACCGGCCAACATCGGGCGGTTACAGTTAACGTAAAATTATGACGTCATTTTAACAATTGTCAAGTGGTGCAACTAATTTTTTGCTTAACCGATACTTTGACAGATGTTGCGATCTTTGTCATTGTTAAAGTAAGATGATGCAACCCAGCATAAGAGTCTTTTTGTTCAATACCTGCTTGAGTTGATAAAACTTACATAATACTGATCTTAGTCTATTACAAATACCATTTACATGTAATCTCCAATTAAAGGTTTTGTCTAAATATTTAAACTTCTCTACATAATCTAATTTAGTACAATAACAATTATAATTTATTCCTATGCAGACATTCGTACGTGTGTCCTATCACTGCGAGATTATCATTGTTTACAAATCTAACGCTGCGATTGTGTGGTGAATGAATGTACATACACTTAGTTTTCGCCAGATTTAATATGATTCCGTTGTCATGTGCCCATTTGGTTATACTTTCAAAATCGCTCTGTATACACCTCTGTACCTCAGCTATATCTTTGGAAGCATAAACAAGGCACATGTCATCGGCGTACATAAATACCTTACATTTCTTTACGACATTTAACACACTGTTAACGTGCATTATATAACCGACAGGACCGTAAACCGATCCAGTCGGCACACCCAAATCTATATCTGCCTCTTTACCAGCAACGCCTGTGATGATTGTGTTAATTTTGCGACGAGTTAAATCGTTTTTAAACCAATTATTTACTGGCCCTCTTATTCCGCATGCGTCCATTGCCTGTAATAAGATTTCGTGGTCTAAAGAGTCAAACGCCTTTAAATAGAGATTACATTTAAACCGAATTATCTAGAAACTACATTTTTTATTACAAAGCCGTCGTTTCGATTACTTTGCGGGATTTTTTTAATGACATAAGTGCTTAATAAGGAAACTTTTTTAATATTCCACCCTCCCTTTTTTTTGTTGACTGCGTTGGAAACTCTACCCCGCCTCGTTATGCTACTTGGGAGGCCGCGCGGACATTACGCCGCCTCCTTGCCTTTTGGCGGATGGGGAGAGCAGCCCCAGAGCTCGGCATCCATAGGCACTAAAACGGCCGCAGAGGATAGGGAACAACCTGAGCAACCTGACAATACCGCATCTCCTCTTCTTCTGCGGCCCCACCGCAACGCATTAAATGGTGCGCCCCTATTTGGTAGCGGGAGATAGGGCGCGCGGTAACGCAACACCGACACGCCTCTCCTCCCGCGACTGCGCCCGACTGCGAGGGACAGACAGAACTGTCCCCCGCACCCGCACCTTGGGACGCATCCTACGCAGGCTTCACCCAAGCCCACGTGGAGCGTCCACACCCGGGATCCCGCTTAGCTTCACCATGGCAGCAAACCACGGTTACTGAGCCACCACGCCACTACAAGGTGGAGATCCCACGGGAGGTATTTTTATTTACCTATACTTAACTACATTGTTCCGTGTGGTGACGGATTAAGAATACTAAATGTCACCACCCCATATCATCCCATGGGTGTCATTAGAGCCGACAGAGGGAGCATATTATGCAGAAAACAACACTGTAAAAGAAGGAAAACTTGATACAAACCCTATACCAACCCGTTTGGCCAGCGTGGTATAGTAGGCCAATTCCTCCTTTTAAAGGAGAGGCCTAGTCCAGCAGTGGACTGTTAAGGGCTGATGATGATGATGATGATGATGATGATGATGATGAACTACATTGTAACATAATTCTCTTGCATATTGAATTAAAACCATGGAAGAATTATATTACATAGCTATAATTTTTTGTTTGTCTTTTTAATGACAAGCATTGACAAGAATGTGCTACAAAACAAGTACCTAATTGCTCATTTGTTAACAGCACAGAGTTTGAAAACTTGATTTTAAGTGCCTTATGATTCTAAATTCACCTTTAATTGTTGGACACATTGGCAATAACATAATTACGGTGATAAAAGATCAGAAAATCTCAAAAATATTAGTTACAAATTTCAGCGACGAAATGAGCTTATAATTATGGGCTTAAGATTAAATACCATTGATTTTACATGGCCAAACAATAACAATAAGTATAATAATTATTAACATCATATACCGTACTAGTACATTTAGATACTATAATTATAAAACATCCACATCTTGACCGATAATTTTGATATTGACTTCAAATGTCTTTGATTTCAAACACCTGAATAGAAGCAAAAAATAATTTGAAGCATAATTTGTTTATGTAATAATGTCAGTTTTTACATGCTTATTGATGTCGTAAAAAAAGACAGGTCAGAAGTACCCTTAACAGAAGAGCATGCATGAGAAACTTGATGGGAGTGAATGAAGCAAGAGAGGTATGTCAGGATCGTTGCAAATGGTGTTCTGTGGTCGCTGCCTACCCCTCCGGGAAACAGGAGTGAAGACTCATCTTAATCATACATACCTACATAGACATGTATGGATGTATTGATGTCAAAATATAACAAATAAAAATTGTATGCTACTGACACGATATATTTATGCCTTTGTAGTTAAGTTTTGAGCGCAATGAAGCGGTTTAGACAACCACAAACACATTTCATTAATAAATAACAAAATTACTGACACATCTATAAAACAATAACTTCTAGAACATACGTTCAGAATCTGTATAATAAAAAAAATATAATATAAAAAGTACACGCTACAATAATAAAAGTAACTAGATTAAATATGATCATAAACGTAAGAAAACAATTACTATTTTACTAGACACATTTGTACATTGGACCTCTAATTACAATCTTGACCTTCAAACGTCCTTGTATTGGAACACACTGTATAGAAACTGAAAAGTAATATAGATAGATCCGATTTCCAAAGTCAAATGGTACAGAGGCCATAATTCAGTTTCTGCCAGTGATGTGCGCTGTGATAATGCTGATGTCAAAGCATTACAAATCAAACAGGGGCATCCTGCTGACGCCGCATATTTCAACCTTTACACAGAAGTGTTGGAAGCAAACAAATCCCAGATAATCACATCACTGAACAATATCAGCCGCATAAAGGTTCACCGTTTTTAAAGCCCCATTTTAATTTTATCTCCGTGGGTGCGAATGTCAATGCATATACGAAATACAGTAGGTGAAGATGCTTTTGAACTTCAAAGTTTGTTAGTGACTGGCACCAACGCTTACAATTTTACAAACGACGTCACAGTATTATGGCTTCACTGTGTATGTACATATGGTTGTTGTGTTAACAGTGTGAAAGCAGGTTCCATTTCGTTATAATCATGATGTAAAAGATCACCGTATGTATTAAATGCATCTTTGCAATTTGTACCAATACAGTGTTAAAAAAAGAATACTTTTCTTGTCGTTAATTACTTAAACTTTTAAAATAATACTTAAACTATTTTCCTCACTTTTGCCATTGGATAGGTTTAGACACAGAATAAACACATCGTTTCGACCTACCCAAAACTAATGGAAATATCTTTATGGCTCGTAACTGTATTTCACACATTCTATGCAACTTTACCTTAATTATACAAATGAGATTAAAATAACATCACCATCACATAATTATATAGTCCTTCTGAATTTCACTTGTAATATCCAAATTTAATGTCACCAATCCACATTGCCCTAAAAAGGGACCGAAATATGTCGTTTGCGTTTACGTGGAGAATTTCACAGACGATTTTAAAGAGGCTTTAATACATTTAGCAGGTGATAGTGGGTTGTTTTGGTGTTAATTTATAGCGTCCACCATTACATTTGAACGTGAATATTTCAAATTTACCGGTATATACATTTGGGCGGTTAATGAGTTTTACGTCCTGTAACAGGATATCGTTGGAATTTCATTTGGATCGTTCAAATGTTTGAGAAGGTGGAAATTGAATGTTCGTTAGTGCTGTTCTGAAAATTCTGAATAGTTTTACGGGTGCTGGCGACTGATTTGATTTTAGTTTTTTGGTTGTTAACTAATTCATGTGTTTATTACATGATTTGATAAAAATTGTTTGTTTTGTTTATTTAATCACAATAAATCTTACTGGAGTACAAAATAAGCAGTGTAGCACAAAATGTGAATTCTGTGAAATTAATTCATAGGTAATTATATCATTAAACAAAATAATAATATAAAACAAACTTATGCCAGTCTTTCTAATCACCAAATAAAAATGAACTTAGCGACGTATGACAATGTATTCCGGAAATAATAATATATCTGTGAAATTACGAATCCTTTTTATTATGCATACTGATTAAAGAAATTACAAAACACAGTATACCAATTTGAGTTCAATTTTATCGTTTAATTGCTTATTTGAATTAATGTACATATCTCAGATAGATGATACAATTTCTAAATAACTCCACACCAACTAGAAATAAGTGATATAATTTTTTGCTCCGTCTGGATTTTAAAACCATACATTTATTACACTACATATCACACATCGTCACAATCGCGTAGCCGTATGAAAAAGTTTTATATCATCTTTTATTTGCTTCTACACTTCAGCAACACATTGCATCAACTAATGATTGCCTGGTTAAAAATGAAAACTTAGAATATAAAGCATAGTTATAGTATAGCACCTTTTCATTTCAAACGCAAATATAGGTATCAGTAATTATTTATTTAGGTCCATTGTGAAATTGTACGTAATATTCACACTGTCGACTACCAAGCTGGCAATCACTAACACCAAAAATATTGATTAACGTCATATGTTAAATAATAAATATCGAATACCAACGGTAAATAAGTGATCCAAAACAAATAACGTCACAACTAAAAGCCAAAACAAAACGAAATAATTAAACCATAAATTCGGTTTAGTATATAAAATTTTAATACATAACTTCGAAAACAGATTTGCACAATTCAAACTGGAAAACCGAATTCTATTAAATACCATTGCGTACTGACTACCGTATGCATGTGTTACAATTAGCCTCAACACAAGTATTTTTATAACTTACTGGGGCAGCCTCATTATATTATTGTACCATAACTGTGAAATTCAATAAAAACAGTTTAATTTTGCAAACGAAAGACAAAAGTTCATTTTCCTATTCTCCCAAAGACAGTGGGACGCGCCGCTTTGTAACATTGTAAGAAAAAATCGTTTGGATACATCTTTTAATGTTACAGAGCGAGCTCGCTTGCTGGCTGTGGGGGAACGGGAATCCGGTCTATGGCTTCAGGCACTACCATCGTCCAATACAGGAACCATGTTGGACGATGAGACGTTCCGCATCGCCACTTGTCTTCGTTTAGGTTTTCCGTGTGTCTCTCCGTATCGATGTCATTGTGGAGAAGACGTCGATAGCCTCGGATACCATGGGCTGTCTTGCAGCAGAAGCGATGGTAGAATTCCTCGTCATGCTAACCTAAATGACATAATCCGTCGTGCTCTTGTCACGTCTGGCGTACCAGCTGTACTTGAACCAAATGGTTTGGTACGCGACGATGGGAAGAGACCTGACGGTATGTCATTATTGCCATGGAAAATGGGTAGGCCTTTGGTATGGGACGCAACCTGCGTAGACACCCTCGCGCCATCCCATGTTCCAAGCACGGGAGGCCATGCTGGCGCTGCTGCTGCATCTGCGGAAACCCTCAAACGGCGCAAATACAATAATCTAGTAGCTAATTATGTATTTGAGCCGTTTGGGGTGGAAACGCTAGGCTCATGGGGTCCGAGCGCTCGCTCTTTATATATAAACGGTTAATCGACGTCTCACGTGACCAGAGGGCTGGTTTATTCTTTGCTCAGAGAATCAGCATTGCCATCCAGCGTGGCAATGCTGCCAGCCTTCTGGGCACGTTACCCGATGATATTGATGCGGAGGCATTCTACGACGCCTAAACACACCTGTACATATTTTCACTTTTTATTTTTAGATTTATGTACCTATATATATGTTTAGATATTATGATTATGTAAGATAGCAATGTATATAGTTAAAATGAATAACCTGGTATAATGTTATTGTGAAAATTATTCAAATAAAAGTTTAATTTTATTTTCTTAATTTAATAAGCACAATTGTACGATTTGTAGTAGACAGTGCTTTCGTTTTAGGCCGCTTATTGCATGCAATAGGCTTGTGTCCTAAAATGAAATTAGCAATTGGTTAGTTCCTTTATTAGATGTTAAACCGAAATAACTGTTTTTTTCTTTAAAAATCAATCAGCAACATTACTAATTAGGGCTTTATAAAACCTTTTTGAATTTGACACGAAAACGCTGTAAACCATCATGGCGGTTGAGTGATATCACAAAGTGCAAAACAAATGAAACCGTGAATTAATTCTGGTCTGCTGTACCCATTTTTATTTTATTATATTCGATTTGACAGGTACAAAGTTTGACGTTTTAGTTGTATTTTACCACCAAAACGTCAACAACATGTATGGCGAACGCACTGTTAGACGTAATGCTCTCTGATTGGTGTTCACTGTCACAAGAATAGATACATTATTTTTAGTTTTAGAATCCTAAAAATAATATTAATCTTACCTTTTTATAATAAATAATAAACTTTATTGACATCTTAAAATCATAATGAATCTATAGATACTACAATCAAACCGATTTATTCTTAGTGGACACAAGCCTATTGTAATTTAGGAATAACGTGCTTAGTTATTTATTATTTTGAAAAAGCTTACAGTATGTCCTATAAGAAGAGAGTATAGACTAGCGCAGAGCCTAACAGACTTTTTTTTTGTTTTACGAGGTGGAAAATCCCTTCGGATCTCCGACTCTTGAGGAAAATAAGAGCCGGAGTATGTGGTGTTTCCACTAAAAACCACCTCGACTTCCGCCATGTACCCGTGTGTCGGAGGGTGGGGCATCACCAAAGCACTCGTCGCCACCCTCCGATGAGTATTGGCCCGCCAGATGGTCAGGCGGGCCCCGAACAAAACCCCCTTGGCGACGGATTAAGGTGTTGGACTCCGCCACCAAAACGCCCAGCGGCCGCAGAGGATAGGGAGGACGGCAACGCAACACCGCATCTCCTCTTCCTCTGCGGCCCCACCGCGACGCATCGAATGGTGCGCCCCCATTTGGTCGCGGGAGATAGGGCGCGCGGCAACGCAACACCGACACGCCTCTCCTCCCGCGACCGCACCCGACTGCGAGGGACAGACAGAACTGTCCCCCGCACCAGCACAGTTGGACGCATCCTGCGCAGGCCCCTCCAAGCCCACGCGGAGCGTCCCCTCCTGGATCCCTCTTAGCTTCACCGCGGGTGACTAATCCACGGTTACTGAGCCCCCCCACCACGACAAGGTGGAGATCCCACGGGGGGGAGAGCCTAACAGACTGCCACGCAGGGGGCCTTGGGTTCTAACTCGAGTCAACCCGCGACTAACCGACATGAGCCGGTAAGGTTTCGCGGCTACTTTTCTAAACGCGAAAAATTGTAGTAGCAACCTTTACAATAAAAAATATTCAATGAAATTTTATACTCAAACTTTAATGGGATCATTAAGATTTGACAGGATATACTTTTAATACATGTCAACGAAAATAGCATGACGGGTGCTAACGGTACGAATATCATGCGTTCCTCTTCAATTCTATTGGTAGTGAAGCAAATTCGACACATAATAATAAATAATAATAATCAAACTTTATTCAATAAAATGAACGTCACATGTTACATAGGAAAGTATTGCAGTAAAAATAATTAAATTTTATACTTAAGTTTAATGTATGCTATAAGTGCCTTTGTTAAATTGTGGTACATTAATGTGTAGGTACTTTATTTATTACGGTAATACATTATATTTGGTTTATATAGTTACTTTAATGTTTACCTGAACTAGGCTGTTACACCTGTGTATCAGGAAAAAACCTTAAACAACATTTTGTGATGCATCCGTTATTGGTATGCTTGTAAAACGTCAGAAAATATATTATTAGTGCAGGACTTGTTAAAAAAAGTAATCAATACTATTAATTAGTGGAGCATGCAGAATGTTCACCTTGAAACCCGGGTATGATCTTAGGCTGCAAAACTAGCACTTCAACAACTCCGCTAGTCATACACCCGTTACTTCAAAACCATAAAAAAATATACTTTCATGCAGCGACATTGACATCTCTAAAATTCGGCCTTGCCTATCACTCAGACATTTTCTATAACCGACCCCAAAAGGGAACGTAACGTATATCGAATACATAGTTCCTCAATGGTGTAAAAAGGTTTTACCGTAATACTGACCCCTGGAGTATTACACCTTCATAAGAGAAGGTCTCAAGGACGGATCGCAAGTACTTATTTTGTTCATAAAGGAAAGTAACCACCCAAACACGCGTTGATGATCTTGGCCTTGTAATTCTACAAATATTCCAGACATAAGATTCAGTGTTCAAGTGAAGTAGAGCAATCTGGCTAACGAAAAAGTTGTCAAAGTAATTTTGCCATATTTAATGGATTTATTATTTTCATATTAGAGGCTTTGGATATATTTCAGTGCTTTTTTATATTTGCCAATATCTACGGGGTGTAAAAAAACTCTAAACGAAAACAGAAATCACGTATTGTACCAATCATTACGAACATTTTTTACTTCGGCACCATACCTGTGAAATCACTGGTTTGGAAGTCATTTAGACTCTTAAAGGTACAAAGTCGATGCATTTACTTCGCAAATTTGTCATTTAGATGTCCTATGCACCATGGATAAGTAGGTACTTCAAGCATTGCAAGCAAGAACACTTAGTTGCAGCTTAAAAGATGTGGCTATTTAAAAAAATATCGTTTCCCAGATATTATTTTTGCTTAGTATGTCTTGGCATGATGTCCAAAACGAGTAGACTTCGGCTTGGTGATGAGTCTTGTGACATCCTGTATATTTATAATACTAGATAAGACCGTGGTTACACGCGCGTTATTTAGTGCTGATGATATTTATCGTATAATTATATAATTAAATTATAACTTGAGGGTAACCGCGGGCACAAAAAGTACATACATACATATATGTACTAATATACTTTGATGAAGATTTCACGTTACCATTCAGTTTATCACAACTTTAGTATATTCATAGAAAGTGCCTTCGTGTGCAAATAAAACAATTGACATCCTACGGAATTAGTACAACCTTAAAGGTCAGGCAATGAAAACAAATTATTCGTCGTAATAAGCTAACCAAAAAAGTCCTTTAAGGTCAAGGTTATAAGATAAAAAACAACGTTATAATTAAACGGCAAATAAGTTGAGTAAAGGTTACGAATAATGATAGTCCTGATAGTTTAATGGCTAGCGAGCCTGAGTGCAGATAATGCTGTGGGTTCGGTTCCACCCAGGACATATGTTTCTTAGACGAGCGTGAAAATCTGTTCTCTGTCTAGGTGTTGTTTATTTGCAACAAATTAGAGGTTAAGATTCAGTTTGTGCCTTAGTACACAGCCTCTGTAGTTTCGGATCAGTTGGTCGTCGAAGCTTAGTCATAAATGTGATATTACGATTGTAAGCAACTCACTTGGTAAGTGAAAAAGATAGACTAGAAAGTAGGAGGATGATGATAATTAATTTATTACTCGTATTTTTCTTTAAAAGAACATGATATTTGTGTAAAAATCTTGCTATAGATAGACATTTGAGAGACAAAAAGTTAGCCTAATGACCTAATGCTTACGATTCATAAGTTTTATCAAAGATTGTAGATTTAGAGGTTTTATTCAAATATTATATCAAGAACCATTACATAATTATTACTAACTAGTTTAAGCAAGAATAATACTTGGTTCAAAGTTGTATTTAAATTCATCGCACTTATCAGTGTTAACAATAACCATATACTTTAAAGTGCTCAAGAACAACAATAGAATAACGATTAAGTTTAATCATAAAAACAAAAGTGGGTGTAGAAAATACACCTCTGCCTACCCCTTCGGGGATAAAGGCGTGATGTTATGTATGTATGTATAAAAACAAAAGTTCAAGTAACACAATAGTTGCTTTTTACTACTATTCAGATATAACAAAGTATCATACCACAATCATCACGCCATAATTGGGTTTAGTGTTTATCGAAAATAACACAGGTAGTCATGCTTTTTCACGAAATGAAGATGTTCTAAATGCTGCAAAATTCCTAGCTCCGTCCGCCATCTTAAGGCGCTGTTATACCTCAGAAACCGTGAAAACGCCTGATTTTTCGTCGCGCAACTGGCCATAACGGTACATATTACAAGCTAGCAAAAAATAGAGCTGAAAGTCAAAAGTCTGGACAAGAGATTTTTAGGAAAATATTTCATGTATATAAAATAGAATCACGGTAAAAAAATCACAAAAACGAGGCAGAAAATAATCTTTCGTCTCACTATTTGCAATATTTTGATCGTAAACTGTCATTTTTTATTTAATAATATTGTAGGAAACCTAATGGACTAAAGAATTACCCTATTCATTTTCATATTATTTGTGTATATTTTTGTAAATTCATTAAAATCTGAAAAAAAACGTCTATGATTTTGACGCTCGGTAGATCCCATCAATGTCAAACGCCTCGGCAATTTAAACCTTATTAGCATAAGCGGTGCACTGAGTGTTGGTTGCTAGTTTACGCCCCGCCCATACCTTATCATTCGGCTATGAGCCCTGTAAGAGATAGGTCATGTCGCTTGCGTCTCCGCTGCACGAAATTTTACGTAAACCTGTTTGTTATTGTAATACGCCGGTTTGAGTTCGTAATTTTATGTTATAGACTGAATACTTTGAATCAAATAGACTTTTTCATGTGACTAATGGACACATATAATTAGGACCTAATTTTATATTCTTGTTGTGTCTCATGTGTTATTGTTTCTTTATATATAACTAGAGGACGCCAGCAGCTACGACTGCATTTTATTTAAATTTACCCGTTTTGGCCGATCCCGTGGGAATTTCGGGTAATCCCTTCTTAGTGCACCCTTACTGTCCCCAAGGAACATACATGCAAAATTTTAGCTTCCTGCGCCCAATAGTTTCGGCTGTAGCGTGTCTGTCAGTCAGTCAGTAACGCAAGGATTTTATATATTAAGATTAGAAGAATAAAAATGGGCAATAAGAGAAATAAATAACTAAGAAGGATTTGTATAAGAAAACGTCGTTCCGTGGCCAAGTGAGTATGAAATATGTAACATTTTTACACAAATTGTTTATATTATTCATAAGACTCGTATATGACTGACTATGTTATAGATTATCGATTATCCATAATATAATTCTACAGTATCGAATCGGTGCTGGAATCTATAGGGTCTGAATATGCACATCTCATCATAATGGGTGATTTTAATACCAATCTCCTAATCCCACATTCCTTTCGGTCCCGTAAACTTACTCACATAGTAGAATCTGCCAGTCTCCATATCTTACCTCTTCTAGCTACACATCACAACACCAATGGGGAAGATACCTGGTTGGATTTAATCCTCACTGCTGATCCTTCCCTTGTCTCTACCCATGGTCAATTCCCCGCTCCTGGTTTCTCCCATCACGACCTTATTTTCCTTTCGTATATCCTTAAATCACCCAAACCTCAGCCTAAAGTATTGCACTTGCGTAGTTTTGCCCGTGTTGACTGGAAAAAATTGTTAGATGATGCATCTAATATTAACTGGCAACCTATGATTACAGCTACCACGGTCGACGATAAGCTTCAAGTCTTCAACAAAGCTGTCTTAGACCTTTATGACGCTCATGCTCCGGTCAAGCGAGTAAAACTGAAGCGCCCACCAGCGCCATGGATGACGGAGGGGATTCGGATGGCTATGAGGCGCAGGGACCGAGCTTTCCGGAAGTATAAAAAAGATCGCTGTGACACCAAGTGGGTCGTTTTCAAGGCTGCAAGGAACCGTTGCAACCAGATGATACGTAACGCCAAACGCCGTCATATTCTCGAAAATATTTCATAAACTTCTGCTGCGAATGTCTGGAAGTTTTTAGGAACTCTAGGCATTGGCAGGCAGCGACAGATTGACCTAAAAGTCGTTGGTTTGGACGATATTAATCAGCATTTCGTCACCACGCCTGCCTTGGATCACCAAACTAGGGATCGGACGGTCAATTATGTCGCTAGTTTGCCACGGCCAAACGTAAATTCTTTTCAGTTTTCTCCTGTCACTGAGGGTGAGGTCAGAAAGGTTATCCTATCCATCAAATCTAAGGCGGTGGGCTGCGACAACATTAGTTGTCGTATGATTACCGCAGCCTTAGATGAACTCCTATCCCCAATTGTCCATATTATAAATTTTTCACTCGTGTCTGGCGTTTTCCCCTCGGTATGGCGTAAAGCCTATATACGTCCTCTACCCAAGGTTCCTAACCCCACCTTACCTAGTCATTTTCGCCCTATATCCATTCTTCCTTTCCTATCCAAAGTGCTTTAGGCTTGTGTCCACCAGCAGCTGACCCGATTTGTACATATTAATAACCTGTTGAGTCCTTTTCAATGATTCAGATCGGGACACAGCACAACCTCAGCCCTCCTTAAAGTAACTGGCGATATTAGAGCGGGAGTGGAGGACACCAAGGTCACTGTGTTGGTCTTGGTAGATTTCTCGAACGCTTTTAATACCGTCAGTCACGATATCCTCCTCTCCATACTATCCCACCTTTCGATCGCACCTGAAGCTTTGGAATGGTTCTCATCCTATCTTCGTGGGCGTCAACAGTCGGTTCGCATTGATGAGACCTTATCTCGTTGGTGTGATCTCGACTCTGGCGTCCCACAAGGCGGCATTCTTTCTCCACTTCTTTTTTCTCTATTTATTAATCTCTTAACTCACAATCTTCGGTGTTCATATCATCTGTATGCAGACGACCTGCAGCTGTATTCTCAGGCGAGGGTTGAGGATCTAACACGGGCCATCAATGATGTAAACCAAGACCTAATGGCAATAAAGCATTGGTCGGATCAGTTTGGATTATCAGTTAACCCGTCAAAATGTCAAGCCATTATCGTGGGTGGTAACCGCATGATGTGCAGAGTGGATACTGCAGCTCACCCTCCAATCATCTTTGACGGGTTAAATATTAAGATCACTTCGAGCGTTAAGGACCTGGGACTACACATAGATGACACCCTTAACTGGAGAACGCAAGTCACGAACGTGTGTCAAAGTGTCACTGGGACCCTGCGATGTCTCTATCGTCTGAAGAATTTCCTCCCCTCCAAAACAAAGACTATGCTAGTGCAATCTTTAGTGTTCCCAACCATCGATTATGGTGATGTGTGTTATTATGACCTGAATGCAGACCTTCTCAACAAACTCGACCGGCTTCTCAATAACTGCATTCGATTCGTTTTCAATCTTCGGAAGTATGACCATGTGTCTACTTATCGTTCTCAAATGAGATGGCTTCCCATTCGTCAACGCCGTAGCTTGCGTGCTCTCACTACTCTCTACTCGCTACTTCACTCACCCACTCCTCCAGCTTATCTAATTTCTCACTTTCAATACCTATGCTCTTCGCATGATAAAGCCCTTCGTTCTTCCCATAACCTTTTACTTCGATGTCCTCAACATAGCTCTGGCCTTGTACATTCTTCCTTCTACGTTCAAGCTATACACCTATGGAACGCGCTCCCTCTGGAAGTCAGGACGGCAGACAGTCGCTGGACATTTAAAAACAAGGCTCGTCAATGGATTCAACGTGGGTTATTGGCTGAATCATCGTAATCATCACATGATTATGTATGTATATAGAATATTTTATTGAATATATATGTCTATATATATATAAATGTATATGTTATAATATATTAATATATATATTATATTATACTAAATTATGTTATATATAGTATATTATATTAATTATTAAATTTATATGTGTATTGTATTAGTCCGTTATGTATATTATTTATTAAAGTATCTAGTTATAATTATCTAAATTCAATCACAAAGCACTTCCACCTAATACCTGCCTTAACTATCTCTGCATCACCCTAAGGTAGACTGTTAGACAATGCCTAAGGCATTAAGTCCGCCTATGTACAGTATTGTGCAGGAAGTTTAATAAATAAAAAATAAAAATAAAAATAATTATATAAATTATTCTCACACTACACAGCTGCCACAGTTTTCAATATTTGAAATAGTAATAGCATAAAATTGAATAATTTTATGTACATACACCTATCATTGCAAATTCTTTGGCTTGCCAGAGCGCCTGGAGCGCTATGATGTCGCCACGACGAACAATAAACAGCGCTAAAATGGCGCTCCGCAGTCCACACACAAGCGGTAACTTTTATTGTATTATTGTGTTGTGAACACCAACCTCTTAGGTACATCGTGTAAAACTTTGATTATTCATATACTATTAGGTATGTCTCAGTACATCCAAAATGTATTTAATTTCTAATAAAAAGGAGGAGAAGCGTAATGAACCTGCTTCTCCTCCAACTCCATTTTCCATCTAGGTGGTAAACTCACTTATGACTCCTCTGGTGTATAATTTAGAACCTTGTAAAAACTATGGTGCGTAAAATAAATGTAATAATTATACAATTACTCATTTCTTTTCTTTTTCAAAGAAAATATTTTAGGCGACCCATACTATATCGAAGCCTAAGAAGATGTACGACCTGAACCAATACAAGGCCAAAGAGTCGTTAACATACCATACTTTATCCAGCAGCTTCAAAATATATCCAGCCATAGTTCTTAATTTAACTTTAATTTTAAAGACATGTCTCTGATAGGAGAAACTAGAAATGGTTTAGTATCAAAATATAAATTTATATGTAATATGTTAAACAAGAATTTGTTATCGCAAATGAAGATTATGTAGAGAGACATAGTGTTAGTGTTAATATAGCTGCGGTCACAGGAATCACTTCATTGGGCATTGGATATTCGCAGTTCCAAGAAATAACTGCTTCCATGGATATACAATTTTTTTCTGCACTAACTTATATCAAACTTCAGGACACTGTCTATGAAAAATGGGAAGCAGCTGCCATTCATCTATGGAAAAAGCTGCAATACCTGAACGTAATGGCGCTATTGCTGACGGATAGAGGGATAGCAGTGAATGGTTCGAATTGCTTAAGAATATGTTGACAGCTTCAAATTTTGGTATAGTGGCAAAAAAAAGAGATAACAGCAGTAAAGCCAACTTAGTTAAAAATATATTGTACAAATCCAATATATGCAATGTACCAGGAGTTGCGTATGAAGCAGAAAATGAACGACTGGCTTTGCAACAACTGGCAAAGCAAGAACATGTAACAATCGAGCCTTGCGGATTATTCGTGGACAATGATTATCCGTTTATTGGTGCCACGCCAAATGGATTAATAGGTCCAAACACAATTGTGGAAATTAAATGTCCTAGAGTTGCCCATAAGAATGGCCTGGAAAATAGTATAAGAGCAAATAAAATTCAAATATAGAAACATGCGAAATAAAGTGAACTGACTAGTCTAAACAAAAATAGGGAAGTTTCCTGCAAGGGAAATAAATTAAGTATACAAGTATTTTCATCCAGTAAAATATGTCAAAATAACGGTAGTTTCATTCATCAACTAATGTTAAAACTAGATTGCAACATTTTATCGACAATTTATTGATAATAATTATTCTATTTGACAGCAAAAAACTATGACGTCACTAGGTCTTATTTCATACAAACGCCGCCGTAGCAAAGATCGTTTTGACATTTCATTAAAAGTGCTTGTCAAATCAATAGTTGGAAACAACCCTATTGTAATTGGTATTACCAAATTCAGGGGCGTTACACGCAAACAAACATGTTTATTTGCTGTGTGGAGTTGCGAAAGTATACCACTAAAAATAAAAAAATATAGAAAGAGATGATGTTTCCTGGGAGACGAAAATGACCGAAAAGCTTGTGGCGTTTTATATGAATTGGCTGCTGCCTGTAATTGTTGATTCTCGTCAAGATCGAGGGATGGCATTGCGCGATCATGGAGAGGAAAATGTTTCATCAGTGCTTGAATTTTCTTTGATACTAAGCCGTAAAAAGAAATTAAATGTAAATGTGCCTCGTGAACAACAGCAAATAATAAGTATTGAAGCCTCATCACCTCTCACACTGCCTTTAACTTTCGATGAGAATAAAGAAAACCTGCCGGGTGGTAGCAGACAGCTACCTTTTGATGAGCTGTAAACTCTGTATTTCGTTAGTAAATGATAAATAAATATATTGTTTGCCCTTTATATCGTGTTTTACTTAATATAACATTCATACATAGTCCCCCAGCTTTATACCGGATGGGGTGGGTACAGGTTTAAAATTATGTTACGTCGTCGCTGACGCCATCCGCCACTACTCTCGGCTAGCCGCTCATCCTCTCCCTAGCAACCTATATATACCGTGGCGCAGGAGTGACTGGTCGCTCTCACTGGCTGAGCCGTATCGAAAATAAGTGGTCTCCCTTCCCTGGGTGACGCCGGAAACACGTTCCTTTAAGACATTCGAATTTCGTGACCCTCTTCTTTAGAGTTAAAATTGTTAAGAGTCAGTTTTCTTTTATTTAACTTGCTAAATGTTGTGTAGATTCTTTTATGGAAATAAACAAATCGTTATTTGTTACCGAACTCTTGATATTTTATTTAACTACTTCCATCAAATATGAGAACAAAATCTGCACTATGGCTGTATTGTACAAACAGATCCATTTTCATTATAATAGTTTAGGAATAGTATGATATATAAATTTAAATATCAATATCTCAATTTAATATGCTAAAACGTTTTGCTTGCGTTTTTGAAATATTGGAATACGGATGTCGCCAGAATACGGCCGCACGCGACGAGAATGCAGGGGGGCGCCCCGCAGTAGTGCGCTTCACCTCCTCTGCTTCACCCTCTCAATTACCTAAACATTCGCTTAGGACAGCGCCTTAAAAAATTTCGACCATCTACTGCAAAATCTTCCTCTTTTCTAAATATGTATGTTGCCGAACCCTAGAGGCTCCATAATGTTTCCCTTACTGTGATATTATAACACTTTTATGTAACTTATGGAGTGCAATAAAGTATTGAATATTGAAAGTGCACCAACAAAACCACACTTTAATCACCGGTGTCCCAGTTATACGTTCGGATGAGGACATTCCCGCTCTACACTCAATTATATTCTTTTTGATAACCATGCACTTGTGTTAACCGCGATCCGAAGAGGTTTTCTATTGTAATATAACTGCGGTATTAGTATGAATGTTTGGCACCAAAGATTACAAAGACCGATATTGATTTAACAGAGGATACGCATTTGTTGCTTGTACTTAATGTTCTGTGATATTTATTTAATATTAAGGGTTTTCCGGTAGTGTGTTTGGACTTAAGTAGTTCTTACAGGTAGCTGCTACGGGGTTATGTTTAAGGAAAATAAGACATACTTTGATTGAATGCATTGATAATGTAAGATTTGTTAAACAGGTAATCGAGTGTCTTTAAAGCAATAATGCAGTTTGCCTCAGTCAGAAAGATTTTGTTACAGCGTTCATAAAAGCTATAACATTTTTTAACAATTGTTGTTATTTATGGAATCTTTCATATGATGTGGAATCCTGTCAGTTAATATTATTTTAATGTTAATTTGCACATTGCGCAAATCTATAAAAAAAACTTTATATTATATTATTGATACATTAATACCTTTAGGTGAGTCAAGACTGTTACTATGTATGCATGTGTGGTGTGTGTGTATAATGCAAAAGAACAAATAGCCTTTTCAGAAATTACGAACTATTTTTGTATCATCCATAACCGAAGCACTAGTGGATACAGAGTTCACTTTTTTCCCATCGGTGGAGCCTCGATTTCGTTACAAAAATTCAATAAAAACCACTCTGAACTCTATTCGTTGGCCGTGCGCTATGTAACTAACGGTAAAAAAGTCAAATTAAAAAACCCTTTTTACTTACTCACAACACAATTACGTCAAAGGGTCGATAAAGAGGCATTTTTCATACGCTACGTAATTTTTTTCGATAATGGCACTTAAATTGGAGTGGCCAGAGAAATCTCAGTAATTAATTTATCAAAGGGAAAATCTTTTCAGCTACACAGTGGTAAGTCCAATGTAGAATAGGCAGAAAACTGAATTTATGATATCCCTTTTAAGGTTCCGCATTTGAAAATGGAAAAGAGAGATTTATCCCATAAAAAAAATACTTGTAAAAAAAACATCCTTCTGTGTGAAGACGGATTAAGAATACGGAAGGTCGCCAACCCATATCATCCCATGGGTGTCGTAAGAGCCGACAGAGGGAGCATATTATGCAGAAAACAGCACTGTAAGAGAAGGAAAACTTGATACAAACCCTCTACCAACCCGTTTGGCCAGCGTGGTATAATAGGCCGATTCCTCCTTTCAAAGGCCCTCCTTTGAAAGGAGGAATTGGCCTACTATACCAAGCCACTTTGCCACCGCACACCATTGGCCTACTATACCAGGCCTCTTCCTAGTCCAGCAATGGACTGTTAAAGGCTGATGATGATGATGATGATGATGAAAAAAAACAAGTCTCACCACTCAGTTCTCCTACCGTAAAAAGTTCTTGGTTTTTATGACGCATTAAACAATGTAATTTATATATGTATTACTTATGAGATATATTGTGTTTTCATGGGATGGCCGAGTTAATCTATTTATTTAAAACATTAAAGATTTTTAATGAACCGACTTGGTATTACATGGATCTCACAACTTTTGACGGTCGCGAGACTTGGTGTTTTTGACAAGTATTGTTTTTATGGGATCCTATATATTTATATAGGACTAGAGGACGCCAGCAGCTACGCCTACATATTTTTAAATTTACCCGTTTTGGCCGATCCCGTGGGAATTTCGGAAAATCTCTTCTTAGTGCACCCCTACGGTCCCCAAGGAACATACATGCCAAATTTCAGCTTCCTGCGCTCAATAGTTTCGGCTGTAGCGTGTCTGTCAGTCAGTCAGTAACGCAAGGATTTTATATATTAAGATTACAAGGCACCGATAGCTTATTGGTAGCGATACCCTAGTCGAGATACCAACAGACTGCTATGCAGAGGGTATCAGGTTCGAATCTACGGCGCGCACTACTGACTTTTCGAAGTTATGTGCGTATAGAATTCTTAATTATCGCTTGCCCCGTGCCTCGGAGAGCATGTTAAGCCGTCGGTCCCGGTTGTCTTGAAGATCTTTGACAGTCGTTAGAGGGCGTCAGTACCTTCAAAATAAACTGACACTAAACGTAGAGCGTAGAGAACCATCTTCTTAGCGTGTCGATGGCAATCTAAATTGTGCCAGCCCAGAACTTAGCTACGAGTATGGCATTTTCAGTAGCGTCCATAAGTTCCTGTAGCGTGCAGGTATTAGGGCACGCAGGACAAGATATTAAGTGTCCCATTGTTTGTGGGACGGCACCACACTTGCACTCCAGATTGGTGTTATCTGTAAATCCCCACCTAAGCAGGTTTTCTTTGCTTCGGCCAACCTGTGTCCTAAGTCTATTTAAAGACTTCCAGGTCAGCCAAGGCAGCTCATGTCCAGGTGGTGGATTTTCAGCAAGCGGGACGAATGGAGTGGGTAGGTAAGCACTTTCCCGCCACAGTCTACGCCTTGCCTGTGTTCGCTCTTCATTGAGTGGAGGGACACACCTTAGAAAGCTATTGCGGCTTTTCAGTCTTTGCGGCACCAAGGTGTTGTTGTGCAAAAGCTGTCGTGAATCTTTTTCCATTCTCGTTCTTTCGCTGGCGCTTGCCACAGCTCTGCGTACCTCTGGTGGCGCTATTCCTGCCAGTGGATACAGCATTGGTACCGGGGTCGGTTTAAGGCATCCGGTTATGATCCGGCACGTTTCGTTTAGTGCTGTATCGACTAGTTTTGCATGGGCTGAGCGATTCCATACTGGGCACGCATATTCACCTGCAGAAAAGGAAAGCGCCAACCCAGTGGTCCGCATTACTGTAGGTGAAGCACCCCACTGTGAGGAAGCTAATCGGCGCAGCAGGCTGTTACGAGTGTGCACCTTCTTTTTTATATTCTCGCAGTTCTTTCGGAGCGTGAATGACCTGTCCAGGGTAACACCAAGATATTTAGGAAAGTGGTTGTGTTCAATAGGGACCCCGCCCCAAACAATGTTAAGTTTGCGGCCCGCTTCTCTATTGCGGAGGTGGAATAAGCACGCTTGGGTCTTGCTCGGGTTGGGTTTAAGCGAGTTATCTAAGTAATACTGAGCCAAACTGTTGAGACCATTTGCGAGATTTAACTCGATATCTTCAAAGGTGGTAGCTTGGGAAGTTAGGGCAAGGTCGTCAGCATAGATGAAGCGTGACGTGTGTGGGTAGGATGGTTGGTCGTTGGTGTATATATTGAACAGCAGTGGTGCCAATACACTACCTTGAGGTAGGCCGTTCTTTTGTACTCTCCAACGACTTTTGTCTGCAGGAAGGTGTACTTGAAAACGTCGATTGTGAAGGAGTTCTCTCAGTATAGTGACAAATCTTTTATCACTGGTCATGCTCTCTACTTTCCACAACAACCGTCTAAGATTCACTGTATCATAAGCTGCTGATAGATCAACGAATACAGCACCCGTGATCATTCTTGACTCAAAGCCATCTTCTATGTGTTGCACGAGTTTAAGTGTCTGGTTGCAGCAAGACTTGGCGGGTCTGAAGCCAGCCTGCTCCGGAATCAATTTCGGGTCGATTATGCACGTTAGCCGATTCAGCAGCATTTTCTCAAAAAGCTTGTGTGTATGACACAGCAAAGATAAAACTATGAAATGTTGCTATCCCTTCTGGTTGCGGAGGTCAGACAGGCAGTCGCTCTGTGGAAAAGCTAATATTCAGCCAAATCCGGCCAAATCCGGTTAGACTAGTAAGCGGACCCCAAGTTGAAACTGGGATAACGCTAGGAGAATGAATGATGACAAAGTTATTTATGCAGTTAATGTATCTCGAAAACTGTATCAAAATTGAAAAATATTTTAGTTTCCTTGATTCATACACTAAACACTAATTATATTCTAAATTTGAAGCTTCTATGTCTGCTAAAAGTGCCTTAAACTTTTGACGTAAACTTAAACGGTCAGTGAGTGATAATATTAAGAAACTTTGACTCGTCATAATTCTTAAACTACGGGTTAAAATTGAATGAAATTTTAAATATACCATGTTTATACACTTGGTAACCAAAAATCAGTCTTCTAGTTTTATCCACAACGCAGTTATAGGTTGTCGAAATGGCCTGAACTACTTCAAGAAATGGATAGTACGGCCGTGCTGCTTTTTTGCTCGACTTGACGGGGGCACTGCCGTGCCCCCCGATGCAGTACCGCAGACCTACTACGAGCTCATGGTGCTATAATTATGACCAAGCTGTATAAAAATATACAGCCATTTCTTGTACGCATTTTGCTAATCGAAATCCGATACTGCCTTTTGATTTGATGTAAACAATAAGGTAAGGCAGACTTCGCTTCTTGCCATATGAAAGGAGAATGACCAAAACTGGGCTATTTTATGGCACGTTTGCTTCTAAACCATCCATGGAAAATCTTCTTTTATTTTATAATTTTATAGATATTAATTTTATGTTAAAGCGTAATGGGGATTTTAGTTGTAAAATAAAAGTATCTGCGTTGTTCCGGTCGTGACATCGCCATTTCATATTCAAAACTCATTTTGCATATTTCGGTAAATGTTTACAGTTTCTTGCAAACTCCTTTTAATTGGGAAAAATTACATTCATAGTGAAAACAGGGTGACATAATAAAAGGTCTAATAAACAAAATAACACCAAAATCTTATGATATTTTGAAAAAATTATTGTGGTGAAATATTTTCTATAAATAGATAATATGTTGATCCTTTTTGCATCCTATTACCTACAAAATAATGTTTTGTACTTATCGAAAATATGGGAACACATTTTTACTATACTGGCATCCATAATAACTTACGTCAGATATTTTGACATGAAAACAGTCAAATTGCTTTTTCATCTATGCTAATATCTCTTTATTGGAAAATAAGTAATTTACCGTCGTTTATATTGACTTGAACAATCCTTTGTGGACCAAACAAGCTTATTCGTGTTATCAAGAGTCGTGGGTTGATTAAAGTATGAGACAGTCTTTATTGGTAACATTAGTATGTCGTCTGGACGTAGAACAACAAGCCGTGGTGAGGATTGCGGTTATGTTAACTCTTTCTTTGCGGTACCTTGGCAGCAACACGTCCGTTCTTTGGACAAGCTATCTGATTCGGCGTCCAATAATTTGACATCATGGATAGCGCTAGTCTGTGTAAGTGTTGTTTACCTACTTCTCTTCTCAATCCCTACAATTCTCTCGTGCTCTCCTCACCGAATATTCAAACGACTTTAATTATTTGTTTCAGGAATTGAACGGAGTTACGTTTAGAATGCGACACATTAATTGAAGCTATTGTAACTTCTGAGGTCATACCTGCAACACATTATGGTATAAGTACGATATACAAGCTCCTTTATTTAAAGAAGATTTATAATAACAAATAAAATTAAGAATAACATAAAAACTGTGTTTCATTTACCTATTAAGCATAAAGCAGTGTAGTTTTATGCTAACTTTGTTGTGTAAGTATATCAAAGTCCAATGGAATGAGCTTATCTTTTGTGAACTAGCCTCACTGAAATTCTCATTAATTGTACCACATGGTATTGAGAATTCTCATTAAAAATATATCAGACTGAAAAAACCGCAAACTAATATAATGTACGAACGTTTGATTCTAATATATATTTTCTATATTGTATAATATAAGTACATAGAGGTTTCTAATAAATGCCGGTAATATGATTCAATCGTATCATCATCGTCCTAGCGTTATGTCGGTCGAATCCAAGACTTCAACGCCTAGGAGCCATGGGTCCGCTTACTAGTCTAACCAGATATGACAGAATATTAGCTTTTCCATAGTCTGACCGCCATAACGCAAAGAGATAGCGATATTGTATGGTTTAGACCAGTAAGTATCGGTTTAATGGAGGGTACTGACTCCCCATAATGACGTGCGATGGTGAAAGATCTTCATGACAACTGGGACCGACGCCTTAACGTAAGTACTCTTCGAAGCACGGGCGATAATGAACTTATTTACTAATATTAAAATATGATTAAATCATGTAACTATCACAATACTTAGCCTCAAAATACTTACTTATTTGAAATCTTTAATGTCCGATAGCTAAGAACTGCCGCCGAATATCGTATTCATTTTTTCCTAATTTAATTAGGAGTATATTTACTATATTTTACTGGTCAAATCATCGAGAAGCAAACTTAGCCCATCTTCCATACAATTTTGGTCATTCTTCTTTAGCAAGAAGCGAAGTCTGCTTGTACAACATAAACTAAATGCTGAATACATAAAATTATTGTAATTACAAAGTTATAATATTAATTATAGAATCAGCCTTAATTCACATCGCTATTAATATTCGATTTTTTTTTATCCATAAAACGTTCCTTTGCACTGTAAGCTACCGATCGATATACTTACAAGAAAATATTTTCAAAACCAGATTAATGATATTTTTTTCAGCTGGACCAATAACTGGCAGGATGATACGGAACCCTTGATGCTCAAGTTACGCTCCCATTTGCCCAGTATAATTTATATTTATAGTCGCTCGCGCGTGCAAATTCACTCTTCAGTTCATCACCAAATAAAAATAAGTTCGTCTGAAAGAAACACGAACCACGAAAACGAAACACGAATTTTAGTGCTCATACTACCGCAGCTCCTTGCTGGGCCATCATAACAAATTTCCCTCGATGATTATATTATATTATTATATATTATCTTGTCATTACACGATAATATATAATAATATAATATAATCAAAATAAAATGGTGATGAAACTATCTAGTTCTGTGAGTTAAAGTTTTTAAATGGTTGCATATAAATCCAACACAACCAAATATGTCGCTGTACTCTCTAGCTCCTTTAAGTTCATCACAATAATTTTGGTAGTAGGTATGTTTTAAAAGGTAGGTACCTATATAATAATATTTAAAAAATCTAGACAAAGACCAACCAAAATCGTCTCTACGGGTGGAAATTTAAAACTTTCGTCTCGGAGGTAAGTATAGTGTTTTATAATTATGTTCTTGTTCATTTTGTTTTCCCGCAGTTTTCTAGACTAAAATATTTACTGAGCTTGAGTTTATTAAAATACTCCAGAATTTGTGCCGCACTTTAATATTTTATTTTTCGTCCAGTTGCTTCTTAATGGTCGGTATGTTGGACATTAAGAATTACTATTTTAATTTGTAAAATACATTTCTAAGTTACACATGTACTGCAACCATATTTAAGCGTAACATTTTAGTATACAACTTAGCTTGCAAAAGTGTCATGTGAAGCAAAACTACGATATTATTCACAGGTTAAAAAAGAAAGGAGATGGTGTTATAAGAAGAGTTTGTGATCTGTCAATAAATTTGATAGCATGTGTTTTGCCTGAGTATACTTTGTATTCGTCCATTGAAGGTTTGCAAATCCTGTTTCCAGATTCTTGGAATACTTTATAAATCAATAATTTACTGAAGAAATCACAGGATATGGTTGCCTGTTCCATGTTGGTTTTGTCACAACCGAGCAGTCATGGTATCCATAATCTTAATTTTTTACAATTTGGTACTTATTAACATTCAAAATACGTTAAATATTACCATGTTTTAAGATATATGTAATTAATTAATTTGTCGTTTAATCTCGAATCGGCAAGAATTTCAAAGCACTTCTCATTAGAAACATCTTATGAACACTTGTAAGTAATTGAGATAAATTATTATATAGGAAAATTAATTTGTTTGCAAAAATATAATCTATTTTAAACCTTCAACTTTGTAATATTTATTATATATATTTGTATAGTACGGATAGTTTACTAAATGGGTGTAAATCGCGTTTAATAACGTATTTATTGTGTTCGACACACTACACACCCAAGTGCCGACAGTGCAGATAAAAAAAATGTGAATGTGAAAGCAGCTGATGCCGAAACCCTCGCTTCACTAGAACGACGCTGAGTTAACAGAAGAACAAATGTATTTATTCCATAAATAAGTTATTAGGCACGTTTAAAACCTGTTAAGTATATTTTTCCCTAGGGAGCAACGCAAAGGAGGATAGGGTATTTATCAGTAGGCTATGTGTCAGCGCAGAATCCGCCAGTTGTCACTTGAACATACTTTTATCCAATTAACTATAATGATACCGAAAGTAAACTAAAGACACATAAACGATCTTTGCTTACCCAAGAGTTGGAGGAGTAAAATATTGTAAATCTAGAATTCAATCGCTGGATGGAGGAAGCTATGATTACATGCTGTTCAGCATTTGACCACTCATTTATGTTGAAAACGTGTCTTCTATAAAAAAATGTCATTACGCCTTATACAAATGCTTCACAAATAAAAATATATTTATTCTACAAATTAAACCATTAAAACTTCAAAAAATATAGTAGAGTCCATGAAAAGAAGCTAAAAATATTGTTTTAAAAATATTAATTAAATTCACCTGTTGCTATCGCTGGATGGAGGAAGCTATGATTACATGCTGTTCAGCATTTGACCACTCATTTATGTTGAAAACGTGTCTTCTACAAAAAAATGTCGTTACGCTTTATACAAATGCTTCACAAATATAAATATATTTATTCTACAAATAAAACCATTAAAACTTCAAAAAAATATAGTAGAGTCCATGAAAAGAAGCCTAAAATATTGTTTTAAAAATATTAATTAAATGCACCTGTTGCTAACTGCTAGAGTATCACAGTCTGGGAATATTTTAAGGAGATTATGAATCGTAGACATTGATTATAATTATGATTAAAACAGAATTAAACTGATATGAAATACTTCTTAATATGTAACATATAAACTCCACTACACAAAACTATGTCACGATTAATGCTCTCACAAACTCACCTCAGCTTCAGTCATTTAGGCAGTAATTAATCTCACAAACTGTTTTAGGACAGTAAAAAAATTAACCAAATAAGAATAATCTTAACTACTTTTAGATTTATTTAAATTACAAAAACTGGGTACGTGCATGACAGATATGAGGAATGTTCATGGCTTTTTTGGGGTAACATTTTGAAATAACACTTTTTGTATACGTGCTGTAGTCCAAATGAACATAATCGCAGGCAATAGGTAGAATTTTATAACCAGCATTAAAACTGGATAAACTAACACCAATCTCAAACCCAGGTTCTCGTCTGGAGAAATCTAGACAAGTGTTAAAGAACTATTTATATTTGCGATCTCCATCATTGATGGACCGATTCCAAATTATTTGTTTTTAAGTTTGTACTCCTCCTTTGGTCTCATTTAACTTTGAGGTTTAAAATTTGAAGTAGGTTTAAAACCTTAATACACGGTTGCGCAATAGTAATGACCCTATAGAAATGCCTAATATTTTTTTATGACATCTCCTGTCATTCTGATGATGAAAATGTTGTAGTATCAAATGTAAAATTCACTAAATAAACGCACAAAAAATAATTATGGACCGCCTTACTCCCCAAGAACGTGGCATTATCGTGTCATCAGTGATAAAAACATTATGTAAATTTGACACTGCATCACTGCACTGCAGCGTATTTTGGTCAAAGAATTGAAGATGTTTCCGAGTAAAACTTAGTTGACTCATCAGCTGCTGCCTAGTGATCACCGAGATCGTCAATAGTACAGCCAGCGCGTTATAAGGCTTAACCTTGAAGAGTATAATTTTTCTTCAAAATTAATTAATTTGGGATTATTTCTAATTTCGGGTGTATGTGAACAAACCACAGACTCTCGCAGCTTTAAAAGAAAACGTACATAAAGAAATAAGAAACATATCGCAGGTAGTGTTACGGCTAGTTAGGAAAAATGTCATAAGTAGGACTCAAATGTGCTTCAACTCTCGAGGTTAACATTTAATAGACATCATATTTAAATCATAATGCAACTAAACTTCATGGCCCAAATATACTTATTTAAATAACTAATTCTAGTTTTCTAATTTAGAAACGAAAACTTAACCAAATAGGGTTTCGCGCCACCCGATATTATTCGGTAAAGATAGGAAGGAAGCATATGGATCGTTGATAGTAATAATTGAATATCATATTTCAAGTCAAAGGTATCACTCACACACAAAGTGTTTCTACACAAATAAGGCAATTCAGAGATTGATAAACACTATTCCCACGAAACAATGTTTATCATCCAAGGGGGGTAAAATCTCTTCAGCCGTTATATTTTGTGGGAGAATTTATTTAAAAGACTTGAGTATCAATTAGCGAATCAAGTTTCGATTTCACATTTTGGTTTTATTGCAGATAGCCATTGGTATTTTGTAATTCCTTATCTCAACTCTCTTGTGGGCGTTTACAGTATATTGTAACTCTAGTCTTATTCTAGGCAAGGCTGGTGGACTATCCTTCCCGAGGTTGCCGCCCGTTCTTGGTCCAGTTCCTTCAGAAATGGATGCAACCAAAACCTCCAGCTGAAACACAAACAAAAGGCACTTTCCACACGCACACACACACGTACACACATGCGCGCACACATCCACATCCAGGAACACATCTCTTCACCACGCCCCCGCGTGGTCGGGTGGGCGCGGGCTCGTAGTAAAAAGTCACGGGTAAGAGAATTTGACCACCTGCGCTAGGACCTGCACAGTCGAGCGCCGTACGCGGGGATGACGGAGTCCTGGGGGGTTGAGCCGAGCGGCGCTGGCGGTAATGTGACCGTGAGGCAACACGCCCTCTTTGGTCCCGATTTCACGCTAAACGGTAGCCCTCGCTGTGAGCCGCAGCGGGGGAAATGGCCACCGTGTCCCGTCAGAGGGCCACAGGCTAGGGACGTAGGGTCCACATCAGCAGTTGGAATTTATTTCGGCTGTTGATGTGGTAGGTGAAGGCTATACGAAGGGCGCAAGCGGAGGATGACGGCTAGAGTTGGTAACTCGGCTCAGGCCGTTAACCCGAGCGGGCGCCCGAAGTCGTGCTGTAAACCAGCCCCGCGTGCCTATATCCCTCTGGTAATCCTAACGTCCGGTATGACGTTCCCAAATGCGGGCTCCATCGAGGGTGGGAAGCCAGAGGGATGAAGTCTTAGTAAACTTGCATGGATACCGAAATCCCACTTATTACCCCAACCGCGACGGGGACGGCGAAAGCTGTTCCCGCCGCCACAACCACAACCATACAGATGGTCGGCGCCGTGGCCCCGGCTGCAGGTGTCACACCATCCCCCAAGGACGTGACTTCAGCGCTGGCTAACGCTAGTACTGGTCCCGTCCTTACAATCGTCAGCCCATTTGAGATAAAGCGGGAAGACGACTCCTCCTTCGCGGGCTGGCAAGTAGTGAGTCACCACAAGGGCAAGGGTAAGGGCAAGACCACCGGTCCTGTTCGACACCCGCCCACCACACAACCGAGTGGCCCAGCTGCTACCAGCTCTGCGAAGAAGAAGAGGGCGAATAAAAACAAGAGGCAGCGCCTGGCAATAAGGCGTAAGGCTGCACAAACCGCTGCCGCCGCCGGTGCTGCCTCTACAAGCGGAGAGGGCCACTGTCACAGGTCCCAGTAATGTGACCAGCGCGCAGCCTGCGCTCAGCAGTGGGGGGTGCACGAAGGCCGGAGGCAGTACGGGGAAGCCGCCTGCCGCCAAGCGGCGGGCTGGCCACCCTGGACGGCATCCAGCCCCAGCACCACCGGGAAACACGGCAGGTAAAACTGCCGGAAACATCAGAGCCCCAGCTTTAATGGAGTTCTGTTCCAGAGACATCACAGCGATACAAATTGAAATAATACAGCAGCCAAGGAGTATAGCGGTCGTTTTCGCATCGGTTTACATGCCCGAGGCTGAAGACCCGCCTCCGTTTGACCTCACGCGTCTGGTTAACCAGTGCGAGAGAACCAATACGGAGGTCGTAATAGGGACGGACTCCAATGCCCACCACCAAATGTGGGGCATGGACTGCAACAATAACAGAGGTAAATCACTGGTTGAATACCTATTCACCACTAATCTTACCCTATTAAACACAGGTACGGAGCCCACCTTCGTCACAAAACGTAGTCAGACAATTATCGACTTAACTCTCGCAACAGAAGGAGCGGCTGAACGCATCAAAGGATGGCACGTCTCAAAGGAGGCATCATGCTCAGACCACAGATGGATCAGCTTCTCCATGAAAGTCGATATACAGCCCACGAAGCCCCGCAGAAAACCACACAACACGGACAAATCAAAGTATGTCCTATTACTTAGAGATAAACTTACCCTTACCGCTACGCCGACGGTACTGGGTGACACTGAACAGATCGACGAGCAGGTATGCACACTGACGCAGTCGATGCTAGACAGCTACCATGCAGCTTGCCCGGAAACCACTCCGCCTTCAACCCCGGGGAAACAACTCTGGTGGGGCGCTGAGCTTGAACGCAAGCGCAAGAAGGTAAGAAAGGCTCTAAATAGGGCAATGAACACAAGCGCGGACGCTGATTGGGCGCTTATAAAGCGGCCAAATCAGACTACAGGAAATGCCTCAGATTCAGACGCACCATGGGATGGAGGAAATTCTGTGGGAGCATTGAATCCTGCCAACAAGCAAACCGGGTAAGGAAACTACTGGCTTAGCAACCAACAGTTGCACCAGGTACTCTCCGTAAACCGGATGACACATACACCACATCGGAGGAGGAGACAAGACGCGTCCTACTCGAAATACATTTCCCAGGCTGCGTCCTCACCCCGGTAATAACGTGGCACGATACACCAACAGTGGCAACCGAACACGAATGGCGACACGCAAACAACGTGGTCACAGAAGAAAAAGTCCGATGGGCCATCGATAGCTTCGATCCCTTCAAAGCAGCCGGATTGGACGGCATCTTCCCAGGGTTACTACAATGGGGAGGTAAACCTGTCCTTAAAAGACTCCTGGCAATCATGAGGGCTAGCCTGGCCCTCAGATATGTACCGAAGAAATGTAGGGAAGTCAAACTAATCTTCATACCAAAACCAGGCAAAACAGACTATACCAATGCAAAGTCCTTCAGACCAATAAGCCTGACCTCCTTCATGCTTAAAGCCTTGGAAAGGCTTTGCGAGAGGGAACTAAGAAGTGGGGCTCTTAAAAACTTACCCCTACATGCCAACCAACATGCATACAGCTCAGGGAAATCGACGGAATCGGCCTTACATCAGGTCGTGAACCAGATAGAAGCTGCTATACAACAAAAAAGCATCTGCCTGGGCACCTTCATCGACATAGAAGGAGCCTTCGACAAGACAAACTTCTCCAGCATAAGCAACGCCCTAGCCAGACATGGTGTGGATCAGATGCTCATACAGTGGATCCAAAACATGCTCAGCAAAAGGGTAGTGCGCCTACACGGCGACACGCAGACAGCCTTGATAACTAAAGGGTGCCCGCAGGGACGTGTACTCTCCCCGCTATTGTGGAACTTAGTCATCAATGAACTCATAGACAATCTCAATGCGAGAGACTTCTACACAATAGGTTATGCAGATGACCTAACCATACTCACCTCAGGTAAGGTAACCAGTACAGTGTACGACCTAACCCAACAAGCGCTACGCATAGTAGAGTGGTGGTGTAATGAGTACGAATTATCTGTAAACCCGACCAAGACCGAACTAGTTATGTTCACACACAAACGCGCGCTGGGCACTTACCGACTGCCCAGGTTATTTAACACAGAGCTTAAGCTGTCTACCGAGGTCAAGTACCTGGGTGTCATTCTCGACAGCAAATTGACATGGAACAGCCACATGGAAAATAAGCTCAACAAAGCAAGCATTGTCTTCTGGCAGTGCAAGAAGATGATAGGCAAACGCTGGGGCCTGTCCCCCAAAATTGTCTTATGGCTCTATAAGACAATAATACGTCCGATGATAAGTTACGGCGCAGTAGTGTGGTGGCCTCGGACCAACCTAACATCGGCCGCCAACAAGCTTCAAAAGCTTCAAAGACTTGCATGCCTAGCGGCCACGGGCTGCATGAAAACTACACCTACAGCGGCACTCGAAGTGTTGCTGGACCTGCCCCCATTGCACCTGTTTATACAACAAGAAGCAACGATGTCAGCGGTCCGGCTAAGAGCTCTGAAGCTCTGGAAAGACACCAACACACCGCACACTAGCAACTTAAATACTCTCTTTAAAGAAGTTCCTCTCACACAAGCCATTGGCGACCAAATACCGAAACAATTTGTGTTCGACAAGAAATACAAAATCCAACTGTACGAGGATCTACACGAAGGAGCGGTTAATCACAACGAGCTCACGATCTTCACAGATGGGTCTAAGACGGATACAGGTACGTGCTCAGGAGTATTCTCCGAGGACCTAACTATCAACATCGCAGCACCGCTGGGAGCCTACAACACTGTCTACCAGGCCGAATGTTTTGGCATAATCCTAGCTGCCACAGCAATCATGGCACGTGAGGTAAGGGAACGATCCATTAGGATCCTCTCAGATAGTAAGGCAGTCCTCTCAGCCCTCAAAAGCCATACTATCACCTCGGCGCTCACGCTTGAATGCCACCAGAAACTAACAGAGGTAGGTAAACAAAACAAATTAACACTGCAATGGATCAAGGGCCACAGTGGCTCTAGAGGGAATGACGAGGCCGACGTACTTGCCAGAAGAGGGGCCACTTTAGAGGTGGTGGGACCCGAGCCCATTATTCCCCTCCCTTCTGGATTTTATCGCAACCTGGTAAGAAATAGGACCAGGACCCAACACAACCAGTCCTGGATTGGTATTGAAACATGTAGGCAGGCCAAGGAGGCTCTTCCCGCAGTAGACGGTAAGATAGCTAAACAAATCCTCCGGCTGTCCAAACAACAACTGCGGACAGTCACGGCTGCCTACACAGGACACGGATTCCTTAATAAACACCTATTCACTATAGGTATCACCGACAGCCCGCTGTGCAGGGCCTGTATGGCAGCAGACGAGACGGCAGCCCACCTGCTCCTCGACTGCCCTGAGGTCGCACAGTACAGGCAGCAGTACCTGACAAAACACAGCACCCTGAGGGAAGCAGTGGGCCACATCAAGAGTCTGCTGGCCTTCCTCGAAGAGCTGGGGTGGCTGGAATGAAGACACCATTCCCACCCGCACGCAAAATACACGCCAAGACGTGGAGTTGCGGAAACAGCCCGTGCCATCAAGTATCAAGTAACTCTAGTCTTCTAAGCGTATCGTTGGCAATCTAAATGGAATCAGCCCAAAACTTAGCTACGAGTATAGCATTTTCAGTAGCGTTCATAAGTTCTCTTACTCACGTTATATAAAAGTAAAATAACTACAGATTGATTTTAAAACCTTAACCCTGCCTTAAAAAATGTGTTCTCTTGAGACGCATGTCTATACGGATGATGCAGTAAATAGCGTAAGAAACTCGTAGTTATTTGGAAAACTCCCATATGGATTCATGTCTTAACCCTAGATTACTAACCTTCGTTAATTCGACTACGTGGGTTTGTTTAAATCGTGCTAACTTTTGCGCGCACGATCGCACTGCTTCCACACTTTACATTATCTCAGTCGACCCGTTGCCCCCCCGACTGACGGTAGAGTTTTGAGTGGGGGAGCACCGTGAGCGCCGTTCCAGCAACCATGGGTCGTCGCGTCGACGAAGGTTAGTATTAACGTAACATTTTGTCTTATTTAGTTGGTGAACTCTTGCGTTTTTTTTGTTTTGTTTATTTATTTTCTTTGCAAAAATAATGCGACTGATGTACCTCCTACCTAAAAAAGGCAAATATAAGCCTTGTGTCCCTCCGCAAAGCGAAGGATGACAAAAAGTAGTTGCACCCAGAGCAATAAATCGTAGTGCGGGGAGCACAAACTTGACATTTGTCACAAATGTATAACTTGATAGATTTTTACCAAAATTTTTTTTTGTTTCATTACTTTATTTCATTCGTTATTTCTAATATTTGAAAGTTATTTTTCACATTTACTTTAAAATAATACTTTAAAAAATCTTTTAAAATGTTACCATTGTTAATTTGCCATAAAACCTACGATCTCATTTATAAGGCTGTTTTTTTAATAAACATGCCATTTTGGTTTATGTATATTTATTAATTAATAAGAAGAATATAATAAATTTATAATAAAAATAAAAAATATGCATTTTTAATTCAAATAAAACCCACTATCCCCTTTATTAAATACCGTAGTCGAAAGTACGAAGGTTAGCAATAAGGGTAAAAAAATAAGGTTAGTGATCTAGGGTTAATTGCATTTGTAAACCGGAAAACATTTCTATAGCACAAGGTCAATCGAGGTAAGCACTTACCGACAAGGAATTACTCGCAAGGTGCTACTACACTCTTAACAAATACACCACTATTTTTTAATTAGTACAAAACATTTAACAGGGCTCTAAGTACCTTTATCTGATCATATTTGTGAAGGTAAAAAATAAAAACAGTAAGTCTCAAAACTGTCTCAAAACTGTCCACAAAAATACGTAATAATTGGTAAATGCATAACTAAAACTTTGAGTAGTAAATTATTAGTAGTAGTAAACTATTCCATTGATAAATTCCCCCCTGTCCCTCTGCGCCCGCGCCGCGCCCCTCCCGATGAGACAAACAGTGCTAAATTGTAACCGGTAATGAGCGAATCGCATCGCACATCACGAGAGTATGTAGCTATGCTTCGTGCGTACTTTTCGAGTGGATAGAACGAGAGTGCAGCTGTGCGTTTGTACAGGGAAGAGTTTGGAAGCCAGTGGATCGGTCGAAGCGGCCCCGTAGCTTGGCCTCCATGCTCACCTGACCTCACGGCCATGGACTTCTTTTTGTGAATGTACAAAAGTGAGCCGGTTAGAGGCGAACAACTAAAACAGCGCATATTAGACGCTTATGACGAAGTGAAAAGACAGAAGCGTACTTCTTTCGTTAAAAACAATTTAATTAAACTTGCCCGTCTGTGTATTGACAATAGTGGTGGACATTTCGAAGGACAATTGAAATACTTGTAAGTAAAAATTAAATACCTACGTAAATAATAATTTGATGCGGGCGGATCAAAATCGGTCTGTGTGGAAAACCTTGGGGGAGCCTTATGTCCAGCAGTGGACGTCTCTAAGCTGACATGATGATGATGAAATTTGTAAATAGCAGCTGATTCTAACTTCATAAATACGCCAAAATTACTATTATGATATTTGTTTGCTTTCTAATTACATACCTCCGTATTTAATTACTTGTTAAACAGTAAATTTTGCCAGTCAGAGGGTACAATTAAGAAAATTAAAAAGTAACTACCAACACTTATTATTTTGCTTCATTTTATTGTCTAAGGCTACCTACATCATAAGTGCGACAGAGAAAATGCAATTGAGGGGGATGGAATATTATCAATGAATTAGCGAATGGATTGTAAAATATGACTATGATTTAAGTGAGATTTTCTACAATAAACAAATGATAATAAATTTGCTCTTTATAGATATTATGAAATTCTTACGTCACATATCTGATAATAATGTCTTCGCTAATCTTCCCTTAAAGTTTTTGTACTAATTAAAAAATAGTGGTGTATAAGAAGAAGATTGAATGAAACACAAATATAGTATTTTTCGCTCAAACCTCGTTTTCTCTTATTTCTTCTTTCAAAATACGTAGGTAATTTCATACTTTTGTTTCTTCAATAAAAGAACAAAAGCCATGAATAAAAGACATGGATTACTTCAATATAGCTACATCTCTTTATCATTCCTCTAGATTCCTCAGTCCATGTAATCAAAGACATTTTAAATGAGTTGAAAGAAATATATTGCACAGGTAAATGAGCCATAAAGATGTATTCAAGGTGACAGAATTTTCACGACTTCTTTATATTTTTGCTGGTTATTTTTATACTATCTGAAGCACTTAAAACTCAAAAGCATGATTATAATAATATTATTAATAGCTATCGCTGATCGCTCTCAGTACGACCCAGTCCTATTTTCCCGCCCAAGGCGAGAACAAACATTGCGTTGTATCGGCCCCTTCTTTTCTTATTCTAACTTTTATATGGAAACGGTTGTTATTACAAACCGAATTATTTTTATAATGGATTTCATGAGTACACAAAACGTATTTGTATTTCTTTATTTGTTGAGTAGAGCGTCGATATTTCAGTTATTAGTGAAACTATTTAGACGTTGAATAAAAGGGTTTACTAGTACAGTTTACAGATTTTCTCGAATTTCATTTTGGTTCTACAGATATTATGTTTGTTTCGTTAGGTCTAGAATTATATTCCCAGAAGGTTCTGCTAACTAATAGAATTTATGTTTGTAGAATACCCAAATATTACAAGCAAGTTAATATTTGTTCTTTATTTCAGTATTACATTTTCTTACATCCGTGCTAGAAATTGAAGTAGTAAGTAAAGTATAATCAATTTTGAAAATAAATATTATGTTTCATGTTTTGACGTTGATTGTAGATGCTGCAATACTGCGATTAAACTGAAAAGCATATTAAAATAAGTGCAGAAAAGCTGAGCTAAGACAGTAAACATGTCTTTTGTTAATCAAATTAAACATCAGGTGTACTCAAGCGAATAAATAAAACAGTAGACAAATCTGTTTTATATTTAACTTTAAAAAATATGTCATATTATCAAAGTAGGTAATTTACACAAGTGTTTGACATGCTTGAGTCTAGGTGTACTTATATCTGCAAATACATACTACGCTGCACCGGATAGTGTCCACGGTATACAATACCACGGTAATAATATCTAACAGTATTCTAACTCCATACAAACGCACGAAACTCGAGTTATACCTCCGCGCCTCAAGCGCAGTACACCCTAATCGTGCCGTAGTCATGAACGGACGGTGACGGTTTTTGTAGCAGTCTTCCATATTTAAATAATAACTTTGGCGACGAGTTGTAGTCTATATTGAATTCTTAGTTAAGTCACCTAAAGATAAGATTTTTCAAATTCAAAATGTACCACTACGTTGCAAAGTTTAACTTAACTTACGCGTGTTTAAGTCGAAATTTGATCAGCACAATCTATTATTAAGTTGATATTTTTAAAAACCTATTGGTATGATTTCATTAAAGTGCTAATGTATACTAGTTGAACACTTTTACCTGCGTTATGGACAATGTATTATTTAATTGAAGTCTATGATTATGAGTAACTTAAGAGTTATTTATACAATGAAATTCAAACTAATTTATTCATATAGGTTACAAAAACAACACTTATGAACGTCAATTCAATTTTTTTACAACCTGGTTCGGGGTGGTATGGCAGATGAAGCGGATATCAATCTGCTTAATGTAATTTTAAGTCTACTTAGTGTAACCAATTGGTCATTCCTAGGGTACTTACATACCTACATGATTTTCATTTGTTTGAATAAAAAATATAATTAATATGAACAGTCATAAAGTCAGAAATTTTCTAGTAGGTAGATGTAATTAAAATACTTGGGGCGGACGGCCCTATCGCTTCTTTGCGTCTGGCGCGTTTGTAGGCATATAACTCGAGAAGACGGCCGAGTTACATATACAATACTGTTAGATTATATTACCGTGACAATACTTATAAAATGACACCTTAATAATATATGTATATAGATAGATTGTATAACATTATGTCCTTAATCTTGTAGTGTACTATGGAGAGCACTAGAAAAAATAAATTAATTATCCAAATATCTTAGCTATCGTGAAAATATTACATGAAAAACGTAAATAAGACGGAAAAGTTGCAAAAATTTTAGTTAACAAAATGTAGAAACAACATTGTTACCTTACTTCAGGTTCAGCCTATAATGCCTGAAGATACTGAATATAATTTATTTATTTATTTAGGACAACCAACAAGGTATACGCCGTTACATTTCCATTGTTTAGTTCTAATAGCTAGTGTTTAGTGCTACCTTAATGTTAGGTTGCCACGGCATGCATTTAACAGTTAGAACAGGAAATTACTTATTGAACACTTAAATAAATACAATAATAAGTATAAAAAGGAATGGAAAAATATATGTATAATAGAGGACGCCAGCAGCTACGCCTGCATTTTTTTTAAATTTACCCGTTTTGGCCGATCCCGTGGGAATTTCGGGAAATCCCTTCTTAGTGCACCCCTACGGTCCCCAAGGAACATACATGCCAAATTTCAGCTTCCTGCGCCCAATAGTTTCGGCTGTAGCGTGTCTGTCAGTCAGTCAGTAACGCAAGGATTTTATATATTAAGATGTGGAAAAACACAATAATGTATGAAAAGCTATTTTAGATTTTCATCATTTTTACAAGCTGTATCTAGAACAGTGGCTTTAAATTTATTCATGTTTTGGCCGAAGATGTCACTGTTTGACTTAGTGATAATATTATACTGCGACTGGAATCTATCGATTGGAGAATAGTAACCCAGATTGCTTCTAGCTTTCTTTGGAACAAAGACAGAGTATCTGGGACCACGAGGCAATTTAAGTGGTGTGGGTGATGTTATCTGCTGTAGGAGATGAGGGCACTCTAGGATGCCATTCACAAGCCTCAATAAAAACATTTGGTCAACCAGGTGTCTGAGAACTCTCAGACTATACAACCCAAAATAGCTCAGGCGGTGTTCGTAGGTCTTAAGAACCTTTGTATTATTACAGTGGTATGAGAAATGGTACAAGAATCTTTTTTGGACCCTCTCAAGTCTTTTGATATGCACATCATAATGAGGTGACCACACCTGATTACAATATTCAAGTACGGGCCTGACAAAGGTATTGAAGAGCGTGATTTTTGTGAAAATATTTTTGATGTGTTTACAATTTTTCAATACAAAGCCCAAGAGCTTGAAACCTGTGGTAGCTTTTTTATTTATATGTGTGTTGAAGCGTAATTGCTTATCTATAATAATGCCGAGATCACGAATTTCGTTTACTTATTTCAAAGGGGTATCATTAATTTTGTAGATAGCTGGTGTTAATTTCATGTTTCTTGTAAATCTAATGTAATTACATTTTTCTATGTTTAACGGCATTTTATTTTGCACACACCATTGAGACAGCCTATTTGTAATAACGAGCAATTATATCAGATTTAATAGCCTTATACACCACTATTTTTTAATTAGTACAAAAATTTTAACAGGGCACTAAGTATCTTTAACTGATCACTTTATGTAGTTAAAAAATAAAAACACTAAGTCTCAAAACTGTCTCAAAACTGTCCACAATAATACGTAATAATTGGTAAATGCATCACTAATACTATGACTAAGTCGCGTACTATCATAGTAAATCGACCCATTGATAAAGCAATCATATCAGATTTAATAGTCTTATACACCACTATTTTTTAATTAGTACAAAAATTTTAACAGGGCACTAAGTATCTTTAACTGATCACTTTATGTAGTTAAAAAATAAAAACACTATGTCCCAAAACTGTCTCAAAACTGTCCACAATAATACGTAATAATTGGTAAATGCATCACTAATACTATGACCAAGTCGCGTACTATCATAGCAAATGGACCCATTGATAAATTAAAAGCATATTGGATGCTTTTGACGAAGTGAAAAGACTGTGATCTGTGTATTGACAATGGTTGTGGACATTTCGAAGGACAATAGAAATACTTGTAAGTTTAGTAAATAATACCAACTTAAGTAAATAATAAATTGAGGCGGGCGGCTCAAAATCGGTCTTTGGGAGCACCTTGAGGGAGGCCTATGTCCAACAGTGGACGTCTCTAGGCTGACATGATGCTGATAAAATAATATTTGTAAATAGCAGATGATTCTAACTTCATAAATACGCCAAAATTACTCTTTTCTTTTATTACAGAATACCTTTTTTATTTTGATATGTGTTTGCTTTCTAAATACATACCTCCGTATTTAATTACTTGTAAAACGGTAAATTTTTCCGGTCCTAAGCCCGGATGAAGTATGAAGGAGAGGGTAGAATAAAAAAAAAATAAAAAAAACTACCTACACTTATTATTTTGCTTCATTTTATTGTCTAAGGCTACCTACATTACAAGTGCGACGGAAAGAATGGGTAAGAGTAGGATGGAAAGTAAGTACTATCAATGAAGTAGTGAAGGGATTGTAAAATATGTCTATGATTTAGGTGAGATTTTCTCCAAAAAACAAATGATTATAACTTTGCTATTTATAGATATTATGAAATTCTTACGTCACATATATGATAATTATGTCTTCACTAATATGTCCTTAAAGTTTTTGTACTAATAAAAAAATAGTGGTGTATAATCTGGGATATCGAGGTGCATCCCTACTCGCTATGGTACTGAATGCAATAAGAAATTAAAATCACTATTAAGGTAGTTTAAAATATGTCACAAATGAAAGAAAGAAAATTTTAAACAAAATATAAAGAAACGGCCACATCAAAAATATCGTAAATTCTTGTAAGACCTGGCTAGATGCTTATCCTATGTTAAAATTATTATAAAATGTCATGTTGCCAAAATCACAGTCCACTATCGGATATAATTATAATGTACTAGTGTTATGCCGGAAATCTTTTCCAAATCTATCTTGTCACTTGTGAACACACTTGTGTAATATAAAGTATAAATTATTTGAAATATGTATACGTACGTATAATTAAACCACAATACTTGTATCATCTTATAAAGAACTAGAGGACGCCAGCAGCTACACCTGCATTTTTTTTATTCACCCGTTTTGGCCGATCCCGTGGGAATTTCGGGAAATCCCTTCTTAGTGCACCCTTACGGTCCCCAAGGAACATACATGCCAAATTTCAGCTTCCTGCGCCTAATAGTTTCGGCTGTAGCGTGTCTGTCAGTCAGTCAGTAACGCAAGGATTTTATATATTAAGATATTAAGATGATAAATATTATTCTTTTTCATTCGTTATTATGCTTAATTAGGCATGTTATTATGCCTAATGTTATAAAATAATATGTTTGTTCCTTATATTATAAAAAAGAAACTGATTTATTATTACATACGTTTTTCTTTTTAAGCATCGATTATTCATTTTAATATTTAATTTAAAAGAAATAACTAAGGAAACTTAGTTTGGACGCTTGTCCATCTGCATGGAAATAGGAAAAACGCTTCCCTCGGGATCTCAAATCCCTCACCGGGAAATTAAAAAACTTTCCACCACTTGGGGAAACTTCATTACTGATTTTCGAGGCTAGTTTTGATCTTACAAAATATATAATCGCTGAAAAAAACACGCACTAAGTTTTACTTGACTAAATTGATTTCTGAAACATTATTTTATCTATTATTTTCTTGGATTTACGCGAATGTTACACATTGATATTAAACTACAGTTTACGGCTTTTATCGTGTTATATTGGTTTTCGAAACTTATATAACGCGATAAAATCCGTAAACTGTAGTTTAATTTCAATTAGTTTATCTTAAAAATAGAAAATATCGTATTGATTTCAATCATATCATTTGATCAGCAGAAATCAATTTGGTTTTGCCTTTCGGAAAATGTCATGTCCATCATGAAAACATACACATATTTTGTCTGTAAAATGAAAAACGTTCTGACTTTATTACAGGAAAGCTCTCATAATTATTTGTCTATAACATAGATTATACAGGTATATAATAATGTGAGTTGTGCAAAATTATATGTGTAAAAAACGTTAGAACCATAGTTATATTAAAACATAGTTTTATTATTGATATTTCTGGTTAAAAAAGAAACATTGACAATTTAGTCAAAAACAAAAACGTATGGCCATAAATAGATCGTGGCGTGATGAAACATACACCTAATAACAAAATTTTGTGATCTATCAAAGGCGTTTGATTGTGTGGAACATAATACACTTTTAAGTAAATTGAAACTTTGTGGTATTAGAGACAGCGCACTCAATCTTGTTGGCAGCTACCTCAGAGATAGAATTCAGTATGTAGATGTTAATGGGAGTTGTAGGTCTTTAGGTTTGCCAGTGGGTAGGTCTCTATTCTCGGTCCATTTGTTTTTTTAATATATATGAATGATTTGCCGTTCTTTGTTCAAAATTTATGTGATATTGTTTTGTTTGCCGACGATACTTCACTAATTTTTAAAGTTGATCGTAATTCAAGTAACTTTGATACAGTCAATACCACTCTTGCACAAGTATTAGATTGGTTTTCGACAAATAATTTGGTACTCAACTCTAGCAAAACCAAATGTGTTAAATTTTCTTTGCCTAATGTTAAAAGTGTTCCTACTAATATAATTTTAAATAAGGAAACAATTCAACTAGTCGAATCAACCGTATGCTTACGTGTTACTTTAGATTGTAAGCTTCAGTGGGTTTTTTTTTTCAACATTACAATACCAAGCCGTAAAAGGAAAGTAAATGAAACTGTGCCTCGTGAACATCAGCAAATAATAAGTATTGAAGCCTTATCACCTCACACACTGCCTTTAACATTCGATGAAAATAAAGAAAACCTGCCGGGTTGTAGCAGACAGCTAACTTTTGATGAGCTGTAAACTCTGTATTTCGTTAATAAATGATAAATGAATATAAATAAATATCTTTTAATATTTATTTTCTTTGAAACAACACATATTTGAAGCGAAAGAAATTTTTTATATTTTCCATACAAACATGTATGAGGAGAGCTAACGCAAAAGCAGTAACTCAAATTCTAATTCTATAATATCAGTATCTCATGAATAAGGTATATCCACATATATTTTTGATGTTTCATCTATTTTGAAAAATAATAATGGGTTAGGTTTCGAAACGAGTCGCCTGAATTTGAGGGTATTGGTAGTGTAGGGGGCTTAAGGGAGTTCGTTTTAATCCCCTTAAAGTAATTTTGGCTGCCGGAGTTGCGTCTAAATATTTTAAACAATTTCCAAAATTTCATAAATACTTCGGCAATTATGCAAAACGGAACGTAGTTTTTATACTTTAGTACAGTTTTAGAAATGTCATTTTTAGGTTTTATGTGAAAAACGTGCAACGAAACGCAAAACTGCCATCTTGGAATGATCATATTGACAGCTAATGACAAATTTGTGCGTCATTGCTTTCGAGTGCCTAGTGTTAGGTGCGACTGTAATAAGTAACTAAATAGGTTGTGTTAGGTTCTCTTTTGACCCTTAATCCGAAAATAGGAGCCATTCGCAGGGCTCCGTCAACCTTAGTTTCTTAAACTAGTGTGATAAATGTGGAAGTTGGCAGTGCCATACACACCGATGTTTGGAGATTTTTTTTAGAGGAAACCAAGTATTTCCGGCAAGTGAAAATGGTGAGGGGGGTTTCAAGACCTCCCCTCCTCCCTCTCTAATCACTCACAACCCCTAAAAACGGTGACGTATTTTGAAACCTTTACCATAATAATAACACCTATAATAACAATAAACATCCATAAATAAATAAAAGAAATCAACTTTTACTAAACTTCAATTATCTCGTAACTCGCTTTAGTTGAGATACGGCTTTTGCGCTTAGTAGAACATTATTGTGTTTTTTAGGGTACCGTAGCCAAACATTGTAAAAACGGAACCCTTATAGATTCACAATGTCTTTTCAAATTTCAAATTCAAATTCAAATTCAAATCATTTATTTGTTCATAGGTTCATTATAATAAACACTTAAACAAAGTTATACTTTTTTTTTAAAATTAAGCTAGATGAGGCCGGTGTTTCCTAACTGACTGCCCTGAGAAGAAACATCCGAAACAAACTCAGAGGTCATAGTCTCTTTTAAAGTCCAGATAATTATTTAAAAAATAATAAAAATAATAAGTATACAACATAAAGTATAAATATGTGAGTACAATGTGAGACGACTATACGAGTGAGAGACTAAAAAATTGTTATCTTTTGATAGAATTGCAGCAGCAGTTCAGAGCCGACCTGCTGACCAGTCCCGGCAGACGGCACCCGTTCACGAGTATGACGTGAGACTCTACGAGACTATATCACAGCCAATTCATACAACAGATTAATACTATTCTGTTGTATGAATTGGCTGTGACATACAGCGGACAGATAGACAGACATTGCAAATCTATAAGGGTATCAGTATCTCATGAATATCTCATGAATTGCGAATCTATTAGGGTGCTATACAGTAGATAGTTTACAAAACAGTTTTGAAAACTGGCAGGAATGGAATTAGATGTAGGTATTCTATGAACTGCTTCACTATTTTTATACAAAAACAAAACAAACATAATAATGGCCTCTCCATACATGGAACTGACTTAATTATTTTTATCATCTTACGGCACGTAGGTATTTATCTACTTTCGTCAACTATTAATATCTATAACGTCTAATGTAAACCAGTTTTGCTCATGGCTGCATTGAGAACAAAAATTGCGCTATGCCTATATTGTACAAACAGATTGATGTATGTAATATAAATTTTTATATCAGTATCTCAATTCAATATGCTAAAACGCTTGCTTGCGATTTTGAAATATTGGAATACGGATGTCGCCAGAATACGGCCGCACGCGACGAGAATGAAGGGGGGCGCCCCGCAGTAGACGGAGCTAAGCTCCCCTCACCTTCCCTGCTTCATTTACCAAAACAGTCGCTTAGGACAGCGCCTTAACATGTAGTTAGAGCACTCCGTGTGTAAGAATAAGAAACCCGAAATCTTTGCGTAAGTATCTAATGGTTTCTATGCTAAGCTATTTCTACCTATGATGAAGAAGAATTCAAGAACTTCTAAAAATATAAAAAATACACAGTAAAATATTTTTATAAAATTTTATTTGTAATAATTTTTCATAGAAAAGGCAACATCTTACATAGACAAAGCACCAAACGCCGGATTGCACAATCAAGTGTATATGAAGTCATATACTCAGATTCAGTTATCAAATATTACGGTATCATAACACAATAGGTCAGGGCTTCGCAGAATAATCGTGTATCGTTATTACAGCTAAAACGTACGCACAACACCACTTATAGTATAATGTGTGCAGAAACGAGTGGTTTTAATGGAAGCATGTATTGGTCAACTGCTTTATGTATTGCATTTATGCATTTAAAAATTCAATATTTCTATTCCTCTTTTGTCTCTACAATATGACTGTGTATACTTCACAATAAAGCATTATCTAATCTAATCTAAAAATAAAATTATCAGTAATCAGATTGCTATGCCTTTGCCCAACTAGTGAGTAAACAGCCCTAGAATTTCATTGTTAAAGTACAATGGAAACTCACCCGCTTGACACGAAGAAATCCTTACACCGATTGTAGCATCATCATCAGCCTTTAATAAAACAGTCCACTGCTGGACTAGGCCCTTCCTTTGAAAGGAGGATTGGCCTACTATACCACGCTGGCCAAACGGGTTGGTATAGGGTTTGTATCACGTTTTCCTTCTCTTACAGTGCTGTTTTCTGCATAATATGCTGCCTCTGTCGACTCTTACGACACCCATGGGATGATATGGGTCGGTTACATTCCGTATTCTTAATCCGTCATCACATGGATGAAATGTACGGACGCCACGGACGATTGTAGCATAATTATGCCAAATTCATAAATCCCAACCAATCACCCATCAAAATACCAATCGTTAAACCTTTCCTTAACCACGTGAATCAGTTAAACTTAACACTCCTACTACATTTCTTGCTTAATAAATATATAACGAAGCACTTAAGTGAAGTTGTATAAATACAAAATTACAATGACTCAGTAATAAATATCATGATTACTATCGTTAATGCTCTTTCCCTGGTTGTTAACGATAATATCAACAGGAGATTAATACCGTATTAATTTTAGTAGATATAGGATAAACCGATATACGGGCAATTTGCCAATTGTGAAACGTTATTGTATAGATGAGAGATAATCTTCGTATAATACGTTACAGATTTTAGAAATCTAGGTAGGTAAATTATATTATCGGCTTAAAATTCACAGGACTGCAGTAAATGTATAGTGTGTTTGATAACCCACTGATCATCTGAGTTCTAATGCCGCTATAAATAGAACAAATGATGATAGAGTAACTTAACTTGATTGGATTGCTTAAGTTAAGCATCCTTGCACGATTTGCTTAGTCTACCTCCTGTGACTGTGAATAATTAATATGTACCATTGTAAAATAAAATTATATACGATCCGAAAGTAAGACATAGCCTATCGACTTTTGTCCCGAGAATAGAACACCACGTGCCCTCCAACGCATGGCAGCGGTCACATAAAATGCTTCAACTAGAGTAATCAAACTAAGTCGGCATTTATTTCAAACAAATATCTGTTTTAAAGAATTTTATAAGACACATTTTCATGTACATTTAATCTACATAACATTACGTACACTACTTATTACGTAGGTCAGGTCTGTAAATGTTGATATATTTTCAGTTGCTTTATAGCAAGTCCTAGTAGGATTATAATATTAATAAAGTCACACAAGGTGAAGTTGACATGTGTTTTATGTCAACCAAACATTCAGATCAGATGACAATGAACTTAACAAACAAGGAGGAACTTAGAAAGCAGCCATATCCACAATAAAATACGAAGTGACATTCATCAAATGTTCAAATTCTACTTTACGAACAGTCTACATAATAAAGGTCTGCATGAGCCATAAATGTATTGGTATTATAATTTTATAATAATATACTACAAGTAGCGATAGCCTAGTGATGAGACCGACAGGGAGACGAATCTGACACATCACTGTTTATTCAAAACTGTTTAATGTTTGTTTGTATTTTTTACAGCATTCAATTATAATTGGTCTTATCGAGTACAACAAAATATTCTTTATCAAACGAAAATATTAGCTAAGTGTGATAATAAATTTTGTTATACATAACAACTAAATTTGAATGAGGACATATTCTCACAGGAAGTACTTTCTCCTTTAGTTCTGAAATAGCAACAAAGTGGTAAAAGTTAACATTATATTTTCAAAGTTATTTCGATAAGATAAATATAATAAAACAAGGTACATTATTTTTCAAATTTTGAATGTCGTTACTAAAATGAACAGCCTGTACAGATCGTAGTAACTTATATTCTGCAAATTCAAGGTCAGTACTTGAAACAAAAGTCCCATTAGGTAGGTGCCTAAGAAACCTACAGACATAAACGATGGCGCGGAGTAACTTAGACCACGATGACATGCGTAGTGCGAGTGCATAGATCGGAGATTCAGCAACTTCAACAATCACGGGATGAGAAACAGACTTCCGTTCGGGTACGTCCTCGTCCTCTGCACTGTGGTCAAAGGGTTGCATGGGCCATTCTGATGGATCATGGGAAATCCAAGAAGGTCCATAATGACACAATGGATGATGCAGAAGATTAAGTGGAGTAACACCACGAGACAGGCGATCAGCGGGGTTCTCAATACCCGCGACGTGATTGAAACAAGTAGCAGGAACAAGTTCAATCAATTTACTAACGCGGTTGGCGACAAAAGTCTGCCAGCGGTGAGGAGAAGAAGAAATCCAAGCGAGCACTACTTTGGAGTCAGAAAAGGCGTATATTTTATTGATAGGGTAGTGGAGCAAAACTGTGTCTTGAACCTTGCGGAGCAACTGAGACAGCAGAAGGGCCGCGCACAACTCCAGTCTCGCAACCGAGATGGTTTTAATAGGCGAGACCTTGGACTTGGCACAAACTAACTGCATCGAGTAGTTAGAACCAATGCGGACTTGCAGATATACGACTCCACCGTAAGCACGCTCGCTGGCGTCAGCGAAACCTATTAAGTTGATGGTACATCCATCTACCAACCCAAGATGACGCGGAATAGTAATTTGATTGAGCGCGGTAAGCTCAATACAAAACTGGCTCCAAGCGGCGACAATATGGTCAGGGGGTGTTTCATCCCACTCACACTTTGATAGCCAAAGTTCCTTGATCAAGAGCTTGGCGTACAAAATTGTGGGAGCCACAAAACCCATTATGTCCCATAGTCGAGCCACTGTGGACAGCATAGTGCGTTTGGTGCACTTATCATCTGGCGGTGAGACGTCAAACCGAAAACTATCACAGGATTTGTCCCAACGTAATCCGAGAACTTTATGCGGTACAGACTTCTCAAACTCAATGCCTGGAGAAGCTTTATGAGAATCAGGTATGCGTGCGAGAACTTCCTTAGAATTACTTGTCCATTTGACAAGATCTAACTGGCCTCGCTTGAAAAACTGAATAAGCTCTTCACAAAGCAAAATTGCTAGCGGAACGGATATGACACTACAGGCAATGTCATCCATATATAAAGTGGAAGTAGAAACAGCTGCTGCGGCGGGAAAGTGATCGCCTTCATCAGCGATCAACTGGCGAACAACTCGTAACGCGTGATATGGGCTAGACTTGAGTCCAAAACAAACACGATTGAACTGATACACGGAAAAAGGTTCCTTATTGTCAAAACGATAAAAAAACCGTTGAAATCTACGGTCAGATTCGCGAACGCCGATACTGAGAAACATTTGGCGGCAATCAGCTGACAGAGCGATTTGGGCGAGCGATTGAAAGACGAAACTTTATTATGATGTTAAATAAATCACCCTGTAGATTAGGGCCGGCATGCAAAATGTCATTAATCGACTGACCCGATGTAGTCCTACAACTAGCATCTAAAACCACACGAAGTTTAGTAGAGGTTTTATCTTCGCGAACTACGCCCTGATGCGGGATATAATATGAGGGAAGAGAATTGCCCTCGTTGTTTACAACAACACTCAAAAAACCTTTATTTATGTAGTCACGAATGACGTCATTATAGGCGCCGCGTAACTTAAGTGATGCATCAAGTTTACGTTCTAAACAATGAAAACGACTAAGCGCAGCAGCGTACGAGTCGCCTAACGAATAAGGGTCACCATAGAATGGCAACGCCACAACGTATCTGCCACTGTCGTCACGAACAGTGGTAGCGCGGAAATGTTCTTCACACTTGAGATCCTTACGGCTCATCAAGAGGGTAATCTCTTCAAGCTCCCAGAATCGCTTGAGAAGAGAATCAATATTATTTTCTCGAAGAACAGAACAACAACAAGACGTAATATAATGAGAAGTATGTAACGTAGGTACGGTACCCATAATCACATACCCAAATACCGTCTCAATAGCGGGCGGTAAATTATGTTGCTCACTACATACAACTTTAGGAAGTAACAAGTGCGGAAATATTGAAGCTCCGGTCAAAACATCAATGTCTGCCGGATTCGCAAATTCCGCGTCTGCAAGCGGTAATGTCTCGAGGTGTGTGAGTAGCGATACGTCCACATTAGCGTTCGGCAATGTGTCCGTAATACGCTCCACGATAAGCGAAGAAATGTTAAAATTAATATTCCTATCAAAACGCGAATGTATTTTAATATTTACGGAACCCTTGCAATGTTTTTCTGACCCTCCGATACCCCTGACTACTAAATTAGTATTTCTAAAGTTATCCCACAGACCGAGGCGTTTGAAACAATCAGAAGTAATAAAATTACTCTGTGACGTACTATCTAGTAAACAACGAACTATGTGCGGCGCGTTATTAATATCAGAAACGATAACTTGCGCTGTCGCCAATAGAACCGTCTTGGACGCCGTACACTGCGGTTTAGCATCGCGCTGAGCACGACAAGCGCGGGAGGGTTGTCCGCGTGTGTGCTCTGCCCGCGCAATGGACGTCGTACACAACGATACTTCGCACTGAGACGCGGATGCCACCGTGGCCTGCACCTGCGACGTAAGTGGGTCAAGGTTACCGGATTCGCCCGACAGCGGATAACTTTTATCAAAGTGTTATAATGAGTGATGTCGTTGATTACATGAATGACACTTCGTCTTACTAGAACAATCACTCGTTTTATGTTTTATACTTAAACAATTAACACAAGCTTCGTTTCTTTTACACATTTGAAACGAGCAGTCGGATTTAAATTATTAAAAGCGGGGCATTTATAGAAATGGTCGTGTACTATATTACTGCACAGACACTTCTGTGAATTATTATTATTAGATTCCGAGCATGCTACGTAAGATTGCGGATTAGGGACCGAGTTATTATTGCTATTTCGCGATTTATTCGACTTTTGTTTACTATTATTATTATTAGACGAACTAGACTGCCTATTATGAAATATTCGACACTGATCCTTGATGAACGAAATAAAACTATCTAATGTAGGTATTATATGATTACGTTCAGTCATCTCAAACGCACGAATTGTTTCAGTGTCAAACTTTTTTAAAGCGAGTTGAAGTAACATAAAGTCGGAAAGATCTTTTAATTTTAAGTTTTTAAGGGAATTAACTGCGGTAATCTGTTATATGTACATAAAAATATTGACAAATTTAGTATAAAATGTGATATACATTCTGTAAATACAAGACACAAGAATAATCTGGTAGTTCATAGCACTCGTCTCGACAAAATAAGTAGCTGTTTTATGGGGCAATGTATACGCTTTTATAACAAGCTCCCTTATAATTTAAGAAACTTATCTATAAATAAGTTCAAAATTATTGTTAAAGCGAAATTATGTTCAAAAGCATACTATAAACGATCAAAACGCTTGGGATTGAGCTGTTCTAATTCGGCACACGAAAATAATTGTATAAAATGCTTTTTTTTAATGACGTTTCGTAAGTACTTGCAAAGTTTATACGAAATAAAGAAGTATTTCATTTCATTTCATTTCAAAAACGGTAACAAAGTTGTCTATAAACAGCTGGAAATTCGAAACAGACGCGGCACCAGACAATTTAAGATTAAAAGCTTGATCATAGTAAGTAGACGCAAGAACACGACGGCTGCTCTACGGAAAAACAAAGTAATTGCAGTCAAGCAAAATTATCAGGAGGAGCAAAAAACCGAAAATCACAAATTTAACCCTTTCGCGAGCAACGGCAAAATAATTGCCAAACCACTTTTTTTAATTCCGCCATAATTTAAAAGGTTATTGATATTGTGTAACTATAGACAGCTAACGCTATCTCTTAGGATACTGTTACAATAATTTGAAATCCCGTCAATCAAGCTGACAGTAAAAATATTTGATGGATTGGTCACACAGCCCAAAATGTGAGGTATTTTTTCGGTGTTCTTACAAAAATCGCTTATAAACAAGAAAATTACCGTGTGCAATGTAAGTAACCTTATGTGTTTTTGTAGCTAATGACCTGATTTATTAAATAACAGTAATAAGAGATTACGTATAAACTTAAATGAATCCGGCTTCGTAAGTAGTATCAGTTTAAGCCCACATCACACGTCACTGGGTTAATTGAGTTAATTGTATATTATAACGTAACAACATAACTTCACGCCTCGTATTCCCTAAGGGGTAGGCAGAGGTGTATTACACACCCACATTACATTTGTATATTATCTCCCGCTCTATGTCTTGAAAAGCTTGTCAAGCTATCAGACCTGGTTGTCATGAAGAACTTTGGCAATTGTTATGAGATCTATGGACTATATTGACCACCCATATCCTCAATTATTCTCTGTCTAGTGGTGTATTCCCATCGATGTGGAAAGACGCTCTTATTACACCAATTCCAAAAACCTGTCATCCTTCATCCTTCTCTGATTATCTGCCCATTTCCATCCTGCCATTCCTTTCAAAAGTCTTTGAACGCCTCGTTTATAACCAAATAAACTCTTTCCTCTGCAAAAATTGTCTCCTTAATCCATTTCAGTCCGGATTCCGTTCGGGACATAGTACCGTTACATCCCTGGTCAATATGACGGATGACATCAGGGCTGGTATGGAAGGCGGTAAAGTCACAATTCTCGCTCTACTAGATTTTAGTAACGCCTTCAATACAGTCGATTTTGATATTCTACTCAATCGACTTAGTACTCTTAACATATCTCCTACGGTGATTGATTGGTTTCGTACTTACCTGTGTGGCTGCCGACAGCGTATACGCATTGAAAACTCACTTTCTTTTTGGTGTAACACAACTGTTGGTGTGCCCCAGGTTGGCGTGCTATCTCGTTTACTCTTCGCAATTTTTATTAATTCTATATCAAATAATCTTCGCTGTTCCTATCACCTTTATGCAGATGATCTTTAAATTTATACGCAGTCCTCACTAGCAGATATGTCACTTTCTGTAAGTACCATTAACAGTGATTTGGCACTGATTAGCAACTGGAGCAAATCCTTTGGACTAAAAGTGAATCCCTCAAAAACTCAGGCCATTGTTATTGGTACTTCAAGAATGAAATCAAAAATTTACTGGTCTCAACTCCCTCGCGTCATATTTGATGGTACCTTTATTTCCATACAAGACAAAATTAAGAACTTGGGTCTCATTATGGACTCTAATCTCAATTGGCGATCGCAGATACAAGAGGTGAGTCGAAAGTTATTTGCTTCAGCAGGGTCACTGAGAAGGCTTAGGAATTTTCTTCCTACTGCCACCAAAATTGCACAAGCAAACTCCCTCCTTTTGCCCATTATCGATTATGCAGATGTCAGCTATTCAGATCTCGCCGAAAACCAGCTAGATTATCTTGAGCGCCTTCAAAATCTCTGTATACGATTCATATTTGGACTACGCAAATATGATCATGTTTCACAATTTCGAGCACAGCTCAAGTGGTTACCTATACGACATCGCCGGAATGCTCATATTCTCTCTTTGCTGTACAACATATTGTTTAACCCTTCAACTCCTTCATGATACGCATAACCGTTATTAAAGGTCAATTGACAATTGAAAGGACAAATCTTTTTGTGTTACCGCTGTTCGCCTTTGGAATGCTTTACCATTACATATAAGACAGGCTCTAACGATAACTAAATTTAAAACTTCAGTAAAGGCTCACTATCTGTCACTATAACTTCTTCTAGTTCTACAAAATACATGTAAGTATTAAATATGTGTATGTATATGTATGTATGTATGCATAAGTATGTATGTATATTTATGTATATGTTTATATGTCTATCATTGTGTCTATCATTTATTATCATATTACAGGAATGAATATAGGTATATTAAGTATGTATATATTATACATACTTAATATACTATCTCGTGTGGTGACGGATTAAGAATACGGATTGTCACCACCCCATATCATCCCATGGGTGTCGTAAGAGCCGACAGAGGGAGCATATTATGCAGAAAACAGCACTGTAAGAGAAGGTAAACTTGATACAAACCCTATACCAACCCGTTTGGCCAGCCTGGTATAGTAGGCCAATTCCTCCTTTCAAAGGAGAGGCCTAGTCCAGCAGTGGACTGATAAAGGCTGATGATGATGAAGATGATATTATATAGCTTTGTTTACTTTGTTTACACATGCAACTACCGATTTTCTCCTACCAATAATAATTCCATCCAAAGGTTGCCTGGTAGAAATCGCTTTCAGCGATAAGGCCGCCCTTTGTACTATAGTTAGTTATAAGATCTCTAATAATGTTTTTAATGTGAACAATTAAGTGTAAAATAAATAAATAAGTCTGTCGGTCCCGGCTGTAACGAACATCTTTGGCAGTAGGTATGAGACGTAATAAATTTGGAATACACGCACATGTCTTGCATTGGTCTTAGCCATGGAATATTGCTATCCCGTTGGATTGCAGAGTCAGACAGCTCAGTAGAAAGCTAATATTTTGTCAAACCTGATTAGACGAGAAAGCGAACTCAATGATGATAATGTTTGATCTTTCATCTTTATCCACGCCAAGTTTACATAATATATTACTTAGTTCACGGAATGCAATCTTTTTCGTCTTGAATCCATTTAGCTTCTAAATTTTTGTCTTAAAAGTTGAATAAAATTTAATATGGCATTAACGACACAAAGGTTTTCCCTAGTATTCAATATGTACCTACGAATATAAGATTCAATCTATTAGGCTTAATGAAATGATTTTTTAAGGGTGAAAACGCAAAGCGCAGCCCGTATCATAAGAAATTAGCAACCCAGATCCAAATTCATTAATTACTTTCAACTAAATGAGCATAATAATTCTCATACATTTCTTTTTACGATCTCATCATTTGAAGCTACCGATAGCACTCTCTATAGGAAATAACGAATAATGTAGTGTTTCTTTTGATTATAACATGTTCCTAATTAGGAATGTACTGCGGCGTCTTCATGTTGCCTTAAATCTCTCGCGACCGTATTCTGAATGACGCGAACTTCAAAGGGATTAATTATGAAGAACTTGGAATTAGGTTCATTATCATAGTCATTATATACAGTTAAAACGAGATCTCATGAAAAGCCTTTTATTTCTTCTGTTAAAAATCTGATGAAATATTTTTATTCCAAAGAATTTGATTCTGAGGTTCTTCAGAAAACTGTTTCAAAAATGGAATAAATGAATCTCGGAGTGTTCAAAGGAATGAAGACATTTTACTTATTTATACAGATCTCTCACGCGTGTTCTTGTATAATATAATGTCTTAGTACAAACTATTTGACGGTACTCTATATGTGATTTTAGGCATTTCTAGTGTCAGTGCAGGCACTACGCGGGCAAGTTCTTGGGTCTGTTGTGATGAAAACATACTTTATACGATACACTGAGATACTAGTCACTGTCAATTTATTAAACAAAGTTTCATGATATGTGAATCGCCGCTCTTTCATGAGGACAAACATTATAATTCTGCGAAGCGTCGTAGTCGTTCCAAGCACTCATAATTGCATCCGATGATTGAATTTCCAAAACTATGCAATGATTACATACTAGGTTGTTTATTGTTAGTCTTGTGCAAATCTAAACCATAGAATCTTGACACATATTATGTATATGAACCCATATTCACAGAGTTGTTCAAATATCAGTGTTTATAATAATGCAATTTTGGCTACCTCTACGTCATGCATATATACAGTTTTAGCTTTAACATATGTCTATTTATCTCTGTAGCAGCAGCCATCATCTCACACGTTCATCACGGAAAAATAATATTAAGCATGTGACACATCATAAACGTTTCGTGTATGTCCCTACCATGTCTAATAACGTTATTAAGAGTAGAATTGCCCTAGCAACGTCAGAGGCGCGTGTTGACATCCCTACGGGTGTAGCGTGTATTTCAGCCAGTAACAAAAAACCCGAAGCGGAAGGGCCATCATGGTCATTGTGACGTCCAAATAGCCTCTGCTGACCCTAAATGAAAATAGTTGCGAAGTTCGGGTGTAAAAAGTTTTACGGAGAAAAGGATTGTCATGGGGATCGTGTTGTGTATAGTTTTGCAAGATGGTATTAAGGTTACGATGTGTTTACAGATTTTTATCCCTATTCAAAAAGTAAAGTAGTTGTCGGTTCGATTAAAGTTTTTCTTGTAATGTTATTCGGATTTCCTTTTACTACTTTTCTTGTTTCATTTGTTATTCATTGAATGAGAAACAGCTGAACTACTACTACCTACTCTATTGTACTATGCCATTAGAACAGTGAAGTAGGAGTTACACATTATAATTTTCAAATCAATGTTATCGATCTAATATTTTTTTGTTTAAATACAGTATGTGCATCATGGCTTTATTAATGTTGTTTAGAGTCCGGGCTAAAATTGGGTAGTTTGCAGAAGACAGTGGAAGCGATTAATTCATCCAGTCTTAGCCCAGGGCAAAGGTTTTAACACTCATACTGTGACTGCACAGCGATGAGTTCAAAGTAATAGGTAGGTACATGAGAAAATATACCTTAGATCTCCTGGTGATGTTCTTGAGTGGACCTATAAGATTCAAACATTCAACAAGCAAATCGTTATAAATACCACTACTCGAAGGTCCAGTTCGGCGTCCTTCTTCAGAACACGATGCACGTTGACGGATTCACACAGTTTTACAATGTTCAATATGTTATAAGTTTATCTTTTATCACAAACACAAAACAATTCGCATAGCTACTAGGACGAGCTTTCCAAAAGGCGATCAATATAATTCCAACACGCAAATTTACAATACTGCGTGGGCGCAAGACCAAACGTGTCGTTCAAGCCAATTTTCAGAACAGGAAGTAATGACAGTTCAGTGTGGCCATAGTCAAAATTTACAATAGACTAAACTAAACGTTACTAAACCGATATAATCGATTTGACTTAGCATAAATAATATTTCTATTTCAAACATCCACCCGACCCGGACCGGCCTACCGGTCCGCTAATTGGTTGGTAGACGTGACAATGTTGCAACCGCTCTCCTCAGAATCGAACCGTCCACCAAGACCTCAGCAAAACGGGGAACTCCATCAGCCCCAGTTACCAAACGAAGGATGCGCCCCCTGCGCCATCTGAGTGGTGGAAGGTTAGCCTCCTTGATCAAAACGAGGTCACCAATCTTGGGTGGATCGGTCTTGTCGGTCCACTTAACGCGTTGCTGAAGTATGTGCAAATATTCCAAATTCCAGCGTTTCCAAAAGCTCTGAGTAATCTGGCATACCAATTCAAAACGCGAGAGACGACCAGGTCTCGTATCAATATAGGGGTACTCAGGCAAGGCGACAAGTGGGCGACCAATCAAAAAATGGCCCGGCGTAAGGGCCTCCAAATCATTTGGATCTAAGGAGATCGGGCACAATGGCCTAGAGTTCAAAACGGCCTCAATCTTACAAAACACAGTTGCGAGTTTCTCAAATGTAAGGACAGATTCACCGATTGTCCTGCGCATGTGTGTTTTGGCCGATTTTACAGCGGCCTCAAATATACCACCCCAGTGTGGACAATTTTGTGGGGAAAACAACCAATTTATCCCACGTCGGGCAAGCCTATTGCCTATATCAGCCTTGTTGGTTTTAAGGAAATTAACAACGTCATTCAAATAATTATAAGTGCCCTAGAAGTTGAAATGAAATGAAATGAATATTTATTTCGTGTAAACTTTTTTAAAGTGCTTACGAAAAGTCAAATTAAAATTGTTCAGTTTATACATCATTTATATTTTTGTGTTGAATTAGAGCAGCTCAATCCCAAGCATTTTTATCGCCTATATAATCAGTAATTTTATAATATGCTTTTAAACACAGTGTAGTTTTAACAATAATTTTGAATTTATTTGTAGATAAATTTCTTATATTAAGAGGGAGTTTGTTATAAAAGCGTATACACTGCCCCATAAAACAGCTACTTATTTTGTGGAGGCGGGTGCTATGAACTATAAGATTATTCTTATGTCTAGTATTAACAGTGTGTAGATCACTTTTTTTACTAAATGTGTCAATGTTCTTGTGGACATATAACAGATTCTCGTATATGTATTGCGAAGCAACAGTTAGAATGCCTATCTCACTGAACTTTTTTCTTAGAGAAACACGAGGACCGAGGTTGTAAATACCCCTTATTGCTCTTTTCTGCAGAACGAATATTGTGTCAAGGTCTGCAGCATTCCCCCAGAGAAGAATCCCATATGACATAATACTATGAAAGTAGCTGAAATAGACCATTCTAGCTGTTTCTATATCTGTGAGGCGTCTAATTGTCTTAACCGCATAAGCTGCAGAACTAAGTTTGCCCGAAAGTCTGTCTATATGCGGACCCCATTGAAGTTTGGAATCAAGCATAATACCTAGAAATAAGGTTGTCCCGACGGGCTCAATTCTGGTTTCCTTCAGTTGTACATTGGTTTTAGTTAGTGCCGCAGTCAGAACGGATCAAGGAAGGCAGCCCTCTGCGGGATACAAATCTGTCAAATATGGCTACAAACGCCTCGGTCGTAAGCGAGGAGACCAGTTCTAAAATTTAACCTTTACTTTATCTCTGATTTTAGTCATACAGAGTTTTCGACTTTATAGGTTGAAGGCTCTCTGTGATGAGGATTAGAGAGAGATTATTTATTACTATTTTAATAGAAAGCAGTTTGTGTGTGTGTACGTGCACACGGTTACTTTTTGTATTATATTAAGTATACTTCTATAAGTGAAAACTTGTAATTGGCTTACCCTTACCTATCATGTTGTTGTTATACGCTGTATGTAGCTGTAAGTTTTCCATAACATAAATAAATAAATAAAGAACATTATTTCGAGTTTATGGTCGAAATTTTCTTATTCCAATGTTTCGCTTTTTATGCTGCTCGCGTGCAAATAAAATAATCCACAAAGTCGGTTTTATTTCTCGTACCAATCTGCAAATGTAAGAAAGTATTGGATTATTCGAGAACATGATGAGCTTAGCTGGTTATCCACTCTGTAATATTTTTATAGCGAACACAATTACTGATAATAATATAATATATAATAGCTCAAAATCGGTCTGTGTGGAGAACCTTGGAGAAGGCCTATGTCCAGCAGTGGACGTCTCTAGGCTGACATGATGAACACAATTAAATTTCCGTCATCGGTAATAAAATTCTAGTCAGAACATAAAATTGAATATGACTATGTCAATTCACTTTCACATATTATGCTGCAACAATAAATGGCTTAAATTTTAACTGACTTTAAAAGGAGGTTCTCAATTCGACTGTATGTTTGTTTTTTTCATTAATTTTGAATGACACTGCCATCTAGTGTCAATGGTAATTTATTTTTATCCGCACATTGATGGGTACGTATCTGAGGTAATTATATTATAAGCGCACAATATCATTGTCTGACGCAATGCGTAATTTTACTTACAATATCATTAATCTGAGGCTTTTAGTACCGTGGTCCGTTTGATTCTAAAGAAATATGACTTATCAAATTGTAACCCGGATTTATACATACAGCAAATAGCCTAAGAACTTTTGAATAGCAGTACCTACTATGTTTTAGGATTCACGTACTAAGAAAAATATCAGTATCGCCAGTTGTTGGTTAGATAATATTCATAGGATTATAAGTAATATTGGTTAATTAGAAGGACTTGTGAAGTACAGTGTTATTACCGGATCAAACTGCAAAAGGCAGCATTAAATAAACTAATTAAGCTAAAAATAGAGAATTTTACTTCCTTTTTGGGACACGGTCCAAATCACTTGGCGTATTGCTCCAGAGCTCGAACATCATGAGATCATGATTGGAACCTTGTTGTTAGTGATAACAGGAAGTTTCTCCGCTTTCTTAGCATGTTACATCTATAATAATAATAATATTTTATTTCAGATAATAAATCCATGGTATGTTAGTAGTACTTATAACTTATGTTAGTAAAAATTTATATTTATATATGATTTAATTATAAGTATAAAAATTATAATTAAATCATATATACGTCAGTGCACATGAAGACTGACCCAATGTTTAACAAAAGGACTGTCAAGTCTATCAGATAATACTCTCAAAATGCTGTTGGTGCTCGCCCGCATACGGTGTAATATGGAGGCCGCTCGTTTTCTCATTATGGCATAATAATCGTCTACGCGTGCCTCCATAAACATGCCGGACGCACTGCAGTATCTTGGCAGCCCCAACAGCATTTTGAAAGCATTATTGTACTGCACTCGAAGTGCATTGAGTGCCCGTTGGGTACAGCTCATCCACAGGGCGCACGTATAAAACGTCTGGCAGTAAGCGCGAAACAACGTTAATTTTACGTTTCTTGCGCATCGTTTAAACCTGCGGGCAAGCATGTTTCCTCGGACAGCCAATGCCCTCCGTTCCCTCTCAACATCCAAGTCGTCGGTAAGATACTCCGTGACCCAATGACCAAAGTATTTAAATTTTGAGACTCTAGTGAGTGCTACACCATTTAGCCTTACAGGTGGTACCACGGTAAGTTTGTGGTTACGGGGCAGAAAAACCAGCAACTCACTCTTTTGTATGTTATACTTTAGCCCATGAGCCACGGCATACTCCTCACATCTCGTAAGCAATGTCCGCAAACTGCCGATTGAGGGTCCAAGCAGTACCATGCCATCAGCGAAACTGATGTTATTTATAAAGGTACCGTCAATAGTACAGCTAACGCCAGCACTGCTAAGTCCCCCAATTAGCTCATTCATAAACATGTTAAAAAGCCTAGGAGACGTCAAACCACCTTGTCTCACTCCACAACTTAGTCTGTATTCTTCAGACATAGCGTTCCCCCATCTTTCAACATTTTTCTGATTGCTATACCAGTAGTCAAGAACACCAATGACTTCCCTAGGAAGTGTTGTATGCTTTAATTTTTCCCAGAGAAATTCATACGGCACCAAATCGAAAGCCCTCGATAGGTCCAGGAAGCACCCATATACGGGCGTCTTTCTGTCCGTGTAGTACCGGACAGCATGCTTGAGACTCAAAATAGCTGCTTCCGTCGACAGCCCTTCTTTAAATCCAAATTGTGCATCATGAAGTTGGATATGTTTACCTAATTTGAATATAATTACTTAAATATAATGAGAACCCCTCGGCCGTATACTACCAATTCGATGAATACGGCTGGCTGTGGTTCTTCTTGAAGTTTCCAGTTTTATTCATATACTCTGTAAGTTTTGTTTTGTGTTGAATTTGCTAGATTTTGTAATTTTTACTAAGCCAAAATATTTCTTCTTCCGACGCTGATTGCTGTTCAAAGGGAGTCGGGTATCCTCACTTCAACTTGTCTCACTTGTATTTGAATATTTAACGATAAAATTAAATTGAAGATACCTTTATTCTGTAACCAGAACTTCCTTATTAGTATTTTAAGTTATTTTACGAATTGAAATTAACCTACTATTTAGGTATTTAACCCTCTGCCACTGAGGTGTCATTTATGTAAATATTCTGCTGAGGAGTAGTCCAAGAGACGTGTAAATAAAATACAATTAATGTGTCGCAGGTATTATAAATTCAATAATGAAACAATATGTATTTATGTATAGACATGTACTTTAACTATTAAACATTAATAAAATTAAATAAAAGACAAATGAAAGAATACAGAACTATATTTGAATCACAAGGTGAGATCAAGGTATTTTTGGACAGAGCTATTATTAAAATTTTATAAAATCATAAAAATCAGTAAACTCAAAAAATATACTTATAAATACCTTTCTATGGCTTCAAACTAAACAGAAAAAAATAAAACTAAAAATTCCTTAGAGCATTTTTCTTTTGATTCAGTCTCAAAATTTAGTCTTACAATCAGTGCAAATTTGAGCGGTGCATTATAAACAATTTGGTTTTGTGCAGACAAAATATTTAAATCTTGTTTGGCGCTCCAATTTACTTCAACATATGTAGCATAACTTTCTTGCCGATGATGTCACTGGGTCACTTGGTGGTGAAAGAGTTGGTAAGTTTTGTCCCAAAAAATGACAAACTGACAAACATAGCGCTCTAGGCAGCCTATCATTGTAGACTCGTTCTTTTAGAACTGGCCGCACTAATTCTCTTGCAAGGTAGTAAGATACATAAGAAAATCAGCTCGTTTCAATTTGACTGATAATCTCCATAAAGCATATAAGCATCATTTATACCAGCTATATCCAATAAACGATAAAAAGCTTGTGGAAACGTCATCGTCCATATCCCTGAACTGTGAGTCGTTGTTATCTTCTAGCCACTCTAATGGAGTGGCTAGAAGATATTATGGTCGTCAACAGCCTTTCTTTTTCCTAGAAGGTCAATAATGTGGTTGTTGTCCATCTAAAATCAATGAAACATAATGTACATCATATAAAGATAAGAATTATATCATTATTTTACTGACGAGTAGTCTGCAAGACACTAAGAAAATAATTATTTTACTGACGTCACGTCCATAAGACAGTAGGAGAATATAATTATTTTACTGACAATACGTCTACAAGACAATGTGTCTTGTCTCTGACCTTACGTTTTAAGGACACCTCGCTGCTGTAACTTGGCACATGCGAATGCTGCGACTGCCGTCGGCGCACTGCCGGGCGGGGGACGCCGACGCATGAAGCTATTGAGCATCGCGGGAAGATCCTCGCGAATTTGGCGACACAGCGATCGAAAGTTTATTTTGAGGTGTCTGGCAGACGTCACCTCAGCCGCAGAGGGTTAAACGTCGGGTAGGGGCCAATTAATTTTTTTAATCAATATACTTAATAACAATTACTGTAATATCAACATAAACCTTGAAACCAACTAGGCAATTTTCTGGACCATGGCGATATACTGCATGCTGTGACTAATCAACAAATACATTTCAGGACTACACAACATACATCCTCCACCGTCTGTACCACACTCCTTGGCTCCACAAGCACTTCCACAAGCTGCACCACAAATACAAGCAGCCTACCGCCTTCTCCGTCACCGCTATTCATCCCTTCGAGATCATGCACGTGCAACTACTTGCCTGCCGTTGTTCACCTAGCCTGTTCATTAGTGTAAGTTTAAATACAGTAGTTTCTTTTGAAATAACATGGCTATGCTCAATATTAATACTGTATAATGTTCACAATAGCAAGAGGTAAAATGTAAATATGTCAAAATATTAAATGTCTCACTTCAATAACATTTATGACGTGACTAGCTTTCGCCCGCGGCTTCGCCAGCATGAAATTTTAATAAAGGGTAGCCTATGTACTTCCCCGGATTTCAGACTATTCATGTCAAATTTCATCACAAACGGCTCTGCAGATTACCCGTGTAGCATACATATAAACAGATAATACTTAAAAATTAGTTATGTTTTCATAATCGTCAACTTCAGGTAAAGATAAGTGTGTAGGTATATTATTGAAGTTATGAAAAGCTTATATTATACCTACTGAATATAACAGCAGCAAAAATTAAAACTGAAAGCATTACCACAAAATACATATCAGACCGTCCCTCCACCCCGCTGTGCTTAAGCGCGCCAACTCATAGAAAGCTTTTAATGACCCTGCGCTTAGGTCAAATATATCGTGATAACTTTTAAACTATTCGTCCAAACTACTTACTGTAAAAGACAAAGTTCATCTACATTAAATACTGATCTGGCTATTAATCTATCAATTTTGAAAACAATATTTGTTATGTTATAATGTTTTATCACAATAAAAATGATGTAGTTAGGTTATGTACTAAACGCTAAAAAGTAAGTCCGTAAGTCCTAGCTACCAGATCGCACCAATCTTCTCATCAATCTTGGGTATTGATCAGACAAATATAAAATTGTTGGGCAAGTGATTTTTTTAAATAATGTTTAAAAAAATCACTTGCCCAAGTTCAAGTTTTTAGTTTTGTTGTTAGTTCATACTTCTCATTCTTTTTCCATAGTGAGCCCTTTTCTACCAATCAAGCTCTTTCATTCGATACCCATATTGAGTTATTTGTGGAAAATAGGAAATCGGACATTTTGTGGCGGCGGCCATCTTGGCTTTTTCATAGTGAGCTCTATTTCTACGAATCAAGCCCTTTCATTTGATACCCATATTGAGGTATTTGTGGAAAATATGTAATCCACCATTTTGTGGTGGCAGCCATCTTAAATTTTTCATAGTGAGCCCTATTCTACCAATCAAGCCCTTTCATTTGATACCCATATTGTGGTATTTGTGGAAAATAAATAATCTGCCATTTTGTGATAGCAGCCATCTTGGATTTTTCACAGTGAGCTCCATTCAACAAATCAAACCCTTTCAATTGATACCCATATTGAGGTTGATGTGAAGTAATATGTGATCCGCCATTTTGTATCGGCGGCCATCTTGAATTTACAATCATTTAAATCATCAAGAAGGGGGTAAAATTCTAATTACTGAATTTGACCCAAGCAAACAAATAAAGATAATACAGGATTTTTGCCGACTTAGTTGATACTTTTCCGTAAAGTATGGCAACATTATACAAAATCTTTATTAATTGTAGCCTATGTGTTATTCCGATGTATAAACTATATTACTGTAAAGTTTCATTCAAATCCGTTAAGTAGTTTTTGCGTGAAAGAGTAACAAATATCCATCCATCCATCCATCCATCCATCCATCCATTCATCCATCCATCCATCCATCCGTCTAAACATACATCTTCACAAACTTTCACATTTATAATATTAGTAGGATTATTGCCCGGTCCCAATATTTGATATATCTATGGAATTGGAATTATTTACATCAGACATAGGCTCCATACGAAATATATCAAACATGTATCTCTAGTAGTTAAATCTATGGATTTATCGAATATCAGACCGGTTATAAATTGACGTTTGATATGCGGTTCTATTAAATGCATGAAACGATGCAATGATTTTGATAATATCAATAAATTTATAATCCATATATTTCCACATATATTTGTATTACTAAACTAGCTGACCCAGCGAACTCCGTATCGCCTTTTTAAGAGTTTTTATTTAATTCTTTTTTTTCCAAGCCCCTTTTCCAAAGTTACCATTGACTTAGCGCTTAATCTCTTATCATTCCAGGTCTATAAATGATGCAAAAACAAACATAGATTTTTATATAATATTGAATTCCCCATTCCTTAAAATATCGGAGACGATATTATCCATACCGACTTAAAAAAAAATCCCGTCCGCCATCTTTGAATCCTATCCGCCATCTTTGATCACGAAACATATATTGTATTTGGACTCACCATCCCTTAAATCATCAGAGACGATACCCATATTGATTTTTAAAAATTTTCCCACCCGCCATCTTTGATTTCCCATCCGCCATCTTGAATCACGAAATAGATGTTGTATTTGGATTTCCCATCCCTTCAAACATCAGAGACGATAACCATATTGATTTAAAAAAAATCCCATCCGCCATCTTTGATCACGAAATAGATGGTGCTTTTGAATTCCCCATTCCTTAAAATATCGGAGACGATACCCATATAGACTTAAAGCAATCCCGTCCGCCATCTTTGATTTCCTATCCGCCATCTTTGATCACGAAATAGATGTTGTATTTAGATTCGCCATCCCTTAAAACATCGGAGACGATATCCATATTAATTTTTTTAAACTTTCTCATCCGCCATCTTTGATTTCTCATCTGCCATCTTTGATCACGAAATAGATGCTGGATTTGGATTCCCCATCCCTTAAAATATCGGCAACGATACCCATATCGACTTAAAAAAAATCCCGTCCGCCATCTTTGATTTCCTATCCGCCATCTTGAATCACGAAATAGATGTTGTATTTGGATTTCCCATCCCTTTAAACATCGGAGACGATACCAATATTGATTTTATAAAATTTTCCCATCCGCCATCTTTTACTGCCCATCCGCCATCTTTGATCACGAAATAGATGGTGTATTTCGATTCTCCACCCCTTAAAATATCGAAGGCGATACCCATATTGAGATTTAAAATTTTCTCATCCACCATCTTTGATTTCCCGTCCGCCATCTTGGATCACTAAATAAATTTCATATTATTAATCACCGTCCCGAAAATCTCGAAAACGATACCCATATAGATTGTATCCTATTCGTTTAGCCTTTTTTTGCCTTTGACCCAACCCTCCCCCTTCTCGTTTGACCATTTTATTATTTTTGTCTGGCCTCTAAAAGTTGTGGCGTAATTTTATATAGCCTATAGCCTTTCGGAATAATTGGGCTATCATAGGCAATAACAATTTTTAAAATCCGCCTGCTAGTTCCTGAGATTAGCCGACCTTTTATTTTAGCCTTTTTAGCCTTTTGCCCGGCCCCAAAGGGTCGAAGCGTTATGTTATATAGCCTATAGCCTTCCGGAATAACTGGGCTATCGTATACAAAAATAATTTTTCAGATCCGACTGGTAGTTAATAACTGCACCCCTCCATCCCCGAAAGGGTAGGCAGAGTGTGTATTAAAGATCCACACTTCGCGAGTAATGTTTCGGTCCTAATGTAATTATTATTAAAATAATATACAGATATATTTAAAACATAATATCTGGTAATTTTACAGTTCCTTTCTACTGCATCGCTATCTACGCGCACTACCCCGGCATCATCGATCACTCCTGGATCAACTTCAAGGGTCAATGGTGGCAGCCGTGGCAGCCGGACGCCGAGTTCCATGACCAACACCACGAGTTCTTCCACTGCAACTTCGGGTTCAACATGTCTTTGTGGGATAAAGTAAGTAGTTGACTTTTATAACGATCGATAATTTAATTCTTAATCTTGTAAGAATACAATGAATCTTATTTCAATAGTTTTCAATTAAAAATGCAATTAATACTTTTAAATATTTCAATTACGTGTTTATAAATGATCAATTAAGGAAGACAAATTTTATAATGGTATAAAGAAAATGTTTTGGGTTAGTTTTATTGAATATATTTTACAGTAATTATGTTGCACTAATTATTCAATTTACAAGATATAGAAATATGTTGGATATTGTGACTAATAATAGCCGATGTTTAAACCCATACAAGTGCAATAACTATAATAATTTATCTCAGTGAACAAATATAAAGTAATCCTGTGATAAATTTAATGATATTTTGTTTGTATGACCATACAACCATGAATATGCAAGCAACAAAATACGTAAAACGTAATAAATTAATCATAATAATTTCAAGAGCATTCAAGTTAGTCTTGCATTAGTAAAATATTTCATCCGTCTCATACGTGGGACACTCACCAACCCATCCCTCCTATTGCATTTGTCGCTGAACATCCCACCAAATTCCAGACACTCACTTTGTCCGCGTAAACCTCCTCTATTTCATATACCAACAAATATTACCATAACCCTGTTACATAGTCCCTTGTACTTGGCACTTAGCCATATTAATAACATATTGAAATTGGATGAGACTCTTGACTTGCTTAGCGACAGGGAACCGAGGCTTCTTACTGCTACTATACGTTACTTGGAGGGTATTTCTACTCCAAGTTCAATTGGTTACTAATAATTCTATTTGTATATGTTTTAAATTTTGTTTCTTATGTTGTATCCTTTAATTATAATTTTTATGTACGTATATTGTACCTATCTGTCTTAAATTTACTTACTTTGCTCTTTTAGCTATTATGTACTTGCCAATAACTTATACGTGTGGTGTTCCTGTTAGTGTAAGTTGGTAATTATTAAATAAATAAATAAATAAAGTTATTTGGCATATTGAGTACATTGTTTGATATGTCTGATACACTTGTGACTTTAATAATTATCTTCGCATTTACACATAATTTATAAAGAAGTGAAATTTTATCGACTGGGTTATGAAGACAAAATTGTATTATTTATTGTTATATGCCAGTGTCAAGTTTAAATTAAAGTCATTTTTTGTGAACTTCCTATACTGCCTATCTATATAAGCTATATACTGAAATTATATTTATTTCTAGCTGCATGGTACAATGAGAAAGCAGAACCGTGTTTATTTATTTATTTATGCACAAACATGGTGTACAAAGGTGGACATAATGCCATAAGGCATTTTCTACCTGTCAACCTTAAGGTGGTGCAGAGATAACAGTGGTAGGTGCATTTTATTAAGTATAAATTTAAATACTAGTTATAAGGAAAAACAATAAAATAGTTATATACATAATAGGGATAAAATACATACAATATATTATATATTTATATAAATACATACATAAACATAAATCTATATACACCTAAATATACATACATACAATATATACATAAATACTTATAATAATGGATGAGATTGATGTGCTGATTCCTTCAATCTCTCAAAAAGAAGCTCTCGAACTTTCATTTTGAAAGCATCATGGTTGGTGGACAATCTGATTTCAGGAGGGAGTGTGTTCCATAAAATAATAGACTGCACAACAAAAGAAGAGTTAATGAACCCAGTAGTGTGACTGGGGCAAGAAAGAAGAAGATTATGAGAAGAACGAAGATCTCTCTCATGGATAGAAGATAGATATCGGAAGTATGAGGTGAGATAAGTTGGAGGGGAAGGGGACTTGAGAATAGAGAAGATTCTAGTAAGAGCACGCAAACACCGGCGTTGACGAATTGGTAACCATCTAAGTTCGGAACGATAAGTAGAGACGTGGTCATACTTACAAAGATTGTAAATGAATCGAATGCAGTTATTGAGAAGTCAGTCACACATCACCATAGTCGATTATGGGAAATATTAAAGCCTGCACAAGCATTGTCTTGGTCTTGGAAGGAAGGAAGTTTTTGAGGCGGTATAGTGCTCGAAGTTCCGGTGACCCTCTGACTAACATTAGTCACCTGGGCTTGCCAATCGAGAGTGGAATCGATGTACAGGCCTAGGTCTCTTACGGATGCACTGTACGGAATGATTAAACCATTAAACATTACAGGAGGTAGAGTTTTCATGTCCAATCTATGCAATAAGCGGCAACTACCTACAATAATGGCCTGGAACTTCGCGGGGTTAACTTCTAAGCCAAATTTCTGACACCAGTCCATCATTGACTCAAGGTCCCTACTTATGTCGGCAATGGCAACTGACACATCATCCACCCTCGATTGGGAGTACAACTGCAAGTCGTCGGCATAAAGATGATACGAACATTGAAGATTTGGAGTTAAAAAGTTAATGAAAATAGAAAATAGTAAAGGAGAGAGAATGCCACCCTGAGGAACACCATGACTAATGTTACGCCAACTCGATGTAGTTTCATCGCAGCGCACAGCCTGCTGGCGCTCCTGAAGATAACTTGAGAACCATTCCAATGCATTGGGCGAGATCATGAGATGGGAGAGGATCGATAGAAGGATATCGTGACTGACGGTGTTGAAAGCGTTAGAGAAGTCGACCAAGGTCAGCACAGTGACCTTAGTGTCCTCCATGCCTGCCCTAACATCGCCAGTCACTTTTAGGAGAGCAAAAGTCGTGCTATGGCCTGGCCTGAAGCCGGATTGCAGTGGACTGAGCAAGTTGTTTTGGTACACAAATTGAGACAACTGTTTATGTACACAGGCTTCAAGCACTTTGGATATGAATGGAACGATAGAGATTGGACGGAAATGGTTAGGGAGATAGGGGTTCGTTATCTTAGGAAGTGAGATAGCAAAGGCTTTACGCCACAGGAAAGGGAAAGTGCCACTGTCAAGTGAAAAGTTTAAAATGTGGGATAAAGGGAGGATGAGATGATCGAGAATCGGGATAATCATGGGGCGGCTGATAGTATCAAACCCCACAGCGTTCGATTTTATGGATAGGATAATCTTCTTGACCTCACCAAATGCAATTGGAGAAAAATTAAAAGCATCAATATTAGGACGGGGAAGCCCAGCAATGTAATCAACAGTAAGACGCATGGTTTGATGATCAAGTTGAGAAGTAGTTGTGAAATGGTTATTTAAATCATCCAAACCAATCGTGATATGAGGAGTTGTGTGTTGCTGTTTGCCAATACCTAGGGTCCCGAGGAACTTCCAGATACTAGCAGAGGAAGAAGAATTAATATTGTCGAAAATATGGCGGCGTTTAGCATTGCGTATCATCTGATAACACCGATTCCTTGCAGTTTTGTATAGACTCCAGTTCTCATCAGACCGCTCCTTTTTGAACTTCCGAAAAGCTCGATCTCGGCGCCTCATGCCCATTTGAATGCCCCTAGTAAGCCAAGGAACTGGAGGACGTTTCAATTTAACTCTCCTGATAGGAGCATGTTGATCATAAAGACCAACTAGCGTTTTGTTGAATATTGAGACTTTTTCGTCTACGGTGTCGGCTGCTAACAAAGATGACCAATTAAGCTCAGCAGCATCCTCACGCAGCTTCTCGCTATCCATACGCCCAAAACAATGCATGTGCAGAACCTTAGTACGGGGTTTAGGAGGTTTAAGGCGATAGGATAGGAAGATGAGATCGTGATGGGAAAAGCAGGGAGCAAGGTATTGGCCATGGGAATGTACCAAGGATGGGGCTGAGGTTATAATCAAGTCTAGCCAGGTGTCCCCACCTTCAGTGTTGTGGTGAGTGGGTTCGAGAGGAAGAGTGTGTAGACCGGCAGACTCAATTAATTTGATAAGGTTATGAGAGCGAGAGGAATTGATGGCAAGGAGGTCTGTGTTGAAATCTCCCATGATAATATGGTGTGCATATTCCGACCCTAAAGATTCCAGAATCGATTCGAGATTGGAGAAGTAATCAACGGAGGGGGGACAATATACAACTCCTAGAACGGTTTTCGCTCCACTGACTGAAACCTCAAGGAAGAGATACTCAGAAGATGCAGAATTATTAGGCGGTGAAGATAAGAGAATTTTGTAAGAGAGAGTACAACGGAGATAAATGGCTACGCCACCTCCTCTCCTATACAATCTATCATTGCGTATAAAAATGAAACCAGGGAGGGGGTAGGAGGTAGATGGTAAATGAGGTTTCAGCCAGCTCTCTGAAATCAGAAAGGCATGAACGTTAGCATCACTGAACGTTGTAAACAGGTCATTGTAATGGCTGGGAATGCTTTGCGCATTAATATGACAAACATTCAGCATGTGCTTTGAAGTTATATTAAATGTACGCTTGACATAGTCACCAAGCGACTCAGTAGCAGAACAAAAGCTGTCATTGTTAGAAGAATTGACGGAATCATCAGCAGAATGAAACGAATCATCATCAACATCCGAGAACATAAACAAATAACATATAATTAATAACAAAAATATATAAACTTAAATATATATGTAAAAAATAGCATAAACTATAAATATATAAATTGTGTACAATGAATTGCACACACTTTTATTATTAATGCAATGTTATCATATCACTGCACCACCTGCCAGCAGACACATATACAAAAATTAGAAAAAAAAATCTTAAACTAAACGTTATTATAACTGGACAAAAACATTCGAAGTTTACTAATTTCCGAACGCATCCATAACTGTCACTTCACTCCAATAATATATGTCAAGTGACGATGACATTGAAAATGAAACTACTTATTTACATATAAAAACACAAAACATACAAAATTGTTGAATTATGAGGGTGCGAGAAAAAACAAATATTGAATTGTTATGTTACAAGACAAAGTTAAGAGTGAAGAGAAAACAAATGATAGATTATTGATGATTGGCACGTAAACAGGAAAACGACACATAAATACTAATAAGATGAAACGAAAACAAAACTATTTACGAGATGTGTTGCCCTTGCCGTTTGCTTCTGGAAGACTGGTGTTCGCAGCTCCACTTGCAGCCCCTGAGGTGTTGCTCAACGCCTTGGGGAACTCCTTAATGAGCCCGCAGAGCTCATCCTCAGCAACAAACCTGTGACGGCTGCCGTCTGGCACCTTAACTACAATGTAGCCGTCTTGGGTCCAGCAGGATCTAATGCCAAAGTGTGCACGTGCCTTCCCGAATACAGCTTGTCGCGCCCGGGTCAGGAACTTCTCCACCGAGGTGATGGAACCCTGTAGGGCGGTCTTGGTACGCCAAACAGCAGACCTAGCATCCACTCCGGTGAACCATACCAGTATTGGCCGTATGCTGCTTTTTTTCGGTGCACCAATTCTAAAGCACCTTCCTAAGTCTGAGGCAGAGATGTCCTTCAGACCAAGTTTATTTTGAATGCTGTCCAAGATAGTGTCAAGACAATTCTCATTGTTGGCTTCTAGCACGCCTAAGAAAATAAGTGACTTACGCCGGCGATGGGTTTCTATGGAATCTAGCTGCTTGTGGCATTCACATATTTGCTGTCGTAGTAAGCCAAGCATACTAAAAACAAGCTCCCGGAACGTACGGAATTCTTGAGCAACCCTTGCCACGGTGTCCTTGGCCGAGTTTCCACTGGTTAATTGTGCTTCGAGGGCTGCCATCCTAGTTGCAAAGCTCACCTCCAAGCTCTTCTGTGCCGACTCAATATCTTGCAGCTGAGACATGGCGCTGAATAGTGTGAATGTTGTGAGTTGAATGTGCGGGTGTTGTGCTGGCAGGTGGTAAGTATTTTAACACTTACAGTTACGTGTCATAAACGCAATACTGATAGACACTGTATTTAAGTTACTGTTCAAATCAAATTTTACCAATTTTAGATGAATAAATACTAATTATTTTAATAAAATAAAATTTTTGCTACGAAAAGATATGACGACTTTTTTTACGCCTACCGCCGAAAAGTGTCCGTGAAAGTGTTTACACCGAAGATACGTACCACGGCGAAGCTCCCTCAATCGACGCTCCAGAGGGAAGGAAGATCCTTCAACAGGATCCAGACTTGGCTGAATCTTTAAAGAAAAGCATATTAGACTTAGAATATGTCAATGCAATTTAATAATTATTATTAACCAAAGTATATAATAAGGGACAATGTGAATATTTAAGGTGAATCCAAATGTAAGCATGAAGAAGAAGTCCATGACAAAAGGAACTGTAGTCCTCAAATCAACGCGAAGAGTTTTGTGGAGAAAAAAGGAAACACGTGGTTTTTTACTATTATCATTATAATTATTATCGCTAGTTGTAGATGTGTAAATAAATACAATAAGCCTAAAGCAAACTATTATAATTTAAGTTCTGTGATTTGTCTATGAATGGTTTGACAAACAGATTAATGGGTTTGATTTCTCGTTGGCCAAAACATGCCAATGTTAGATTTAATATGAAAGGCAACAGTACAATTTTGTGGTAGAATTTATCAATATTTTTGGCTCAACTTTTGCTAACAATAAAATACTCAAATCGTTCAAAAGAAAAGAAACAAATCGCCTTTTACAAAACAAAGGGGTCTGTAGTATTGAACTCACACAAATAGGTTCAACCTTTATTATTTAAGCACAATAATTATATAGTCTAAGGGAGAAACAGTACACAGGTCTAAACATTTAAAATATATGCATCCCTTTCCCTCTCATTGAGCTGAGGAGATTAGTTGGCAATTGGATGTGCCTCTATATGGGCAAGCTCACAGAAAAGAAATAGTCTCTGTTATGTGGGCAAGTAAATATTCTGTGAACTCTAGTTAAGTTATGAACGAGGCTAAGGGCTCCAAGGCGGATATTCCTATGCAACCGAGATAACACTAGAATTACAATGACGATATTTAACAAAACTTTAAATTTACTTCCTCTTTTGAATAATGTAACAATATCATGCCCTCTCCTCCACGACCACGACCGTTGTAAACCGATAAAAACGTAGGAGAATAACAAAGGTATTTATGGCTTCAAATAAGTCCATTATTGCGACTAAGACCCGCTATACTATTGTATAATGTAACAATATATAAAAAAAGTTTATAAGTTGTAGACAAACATTTATTTTATGTAAACCAAAAGTATGAAAAATAAGTATTGACTTGTATGATAATTATTTAAGAAATGATATAAAGATGCATACCTTGTTTTATTTCCCCAAAGAAAGATCATTATATAGAAAAAAATAACAAAACTTTACAGCATAAAAGCTTGTAAGGGCGTTTAAAGTTGTAAACATACGCATCAATGCAACAGGCAATAGTGACGAGACCTTTACATATATTTTTTTATTTAGAGAAAACGAACAGTTACACATTTTTGTTTGTAACTATGGACACACTCAATTCTAAACCATTCGAAATTTGAGAGGACACGAACTAGTGCTAGTTCGTGCATCTATTGTATAGAATTAAAGTTGTACCACTCTCGATCAAATATATAATGTCACCTTTTACAATTACAGTATATTGCTTATCTTAAGTTCAAATTTAAAAAATAACATAATCTAGGAACTTCTAGTGGTGAATGCATTCAAACTGGTCGTGGTCATTAACACTAATTTTAATATGTATGTAAGAGTAAAACTATGTACAATTGTATCTTAATTAAAACTACGACGAGCTGCTTTCGATAATTATACTGCATCGTTTTACAGAGAATTGGCTCATAATTCTATAGATACTCAGTCAATACAAAAAGCCACTCTCTTCTTAATTAATAAGCTCTGAATGGAGTTCTTCATAATTCCCTTTCAAGCAAGACTGCATTGAAATAATAATTATCTCATTTTATTAATTTGTTCAAACAACGTTTCTTGCAACGATACCCACTATCTTATTGATTAATATATTTTAAAGGTTTCTACAAGGATTAAATAGCATATTACATAAAAGATGAAAATTTGTATTTTGTACTCTTACTTACTATTACTTTCAAACGAAGTAAAGGCAAGTTTAACTAGTAAAGGTAATTAAAAAGACACATCGAGATAATTTTTATAACTTTGATTTTATTAAACTTAGCCCTTTAGGAACTTTTATAGGAGCTATGCTACTCTTTACACTTTTTATTAATTTAAAAAAAGTACGAGAAGTTAAATAAGTTATCAGTCGATAAAAATTCAATAAAAGCCTATCAGGACTTTTTAAACATCTTCAAAAAGAAAACGTTCTATATTCGATGCCCGAAAATTACGAGTATACGAAAATTGCACTTTATTTTCCAAAAAAAATACAACCTTGCTTTTAAAATTTGAGCTTAAGGCCTCTCCGATTTTATCACTTACCGTTGAAAACCCGAAGGGTATCATTAAAAAAATAATCAGCGTCTATCATTTGTTAGCGTCTAAAGTTCAACTTTTTACAAAATATAATATTGAATCATGATCTTTACGTTGTCCTGTCGGTATTCTTGACTGCGCATCATTTTTCGTAATAAAAACGAAATGGGATATTTCATTGTCTCCGATTCTGACCTCGGATGGGAACAATGCGGGTACATAATAAGATCGGTTCCTTTACAAGGACGCCTCAGTATTTTTTCTTGAGGAGGTCGAAACTTCCCAACTTGTATTCTGTGAGTGTTCGATAAGTTTGACACGCATTTTTATGATGAAAATAGGCTTAAAAGAATATCTTCTTTTTTCTGAAGATTGTTGGACAGACCCGTGAATTCATTGGTGGGATTTTATATGCACAGTGGCAACCTTGATGTGCATCTACATTTCGAATGTTTGGATGTAATGTACAAACTTATAGTTCTTGCCGATTGATGACAGTATACGATATGTTTGCGAATAAATTACGAATATTTAAAAAGCAGGCATACTTATTGCGTCAATTTCGTAGTTTATCAAGGATATTTTAGCTTTGTTTGAATTTATTAAGCCTGATGCCTCCCTTCTGTAACTTGATCTATTATTAGGTATACTTTCTTAGTTGAGTCGGATTTTATAGATTTTCATTTCAAGGGCCTTATAATGAGTCTTTTAACATTCTCCAGAAACATAAAGTAAACTCTTCTGCTTTATGAGCAGACAAGTTTACTTTAAGACTAAGATAAAAATCTACTTAGACACATATTATGCGGGTAAATATATTCAAAGAATTTTACGGCAACTTTTTTGGTTTAAGAAGCGAAAAGGGACTCGTATTTAAGAACACAACAGTCTTACGTATTACGCGGGACCTGAGAGATCTTAACTGAGTTATAGCCAGGTCATGCCAGTCTAACCTATAAATTTCGTCCCCAGTACTTAAGTCCTCCTCTGTTTGTTTAGTATGTTTTTAGAACGAAACAGCAATATGTTCTGATATATAACTTCTATCCTCTTATGTGTATAAGCCCGGTTTCCTAAAGTTGTTTTGATATACTGCCAAAAGTCCCGTAATTAATATTCTGTTTCTTGAATGGGAAAATTTGTGGTAATGAAAATGTAATCTCTGGGTTTAAGTAATCATTCTGACGGTAGCGTTTGGAATTGTTATAACAATAAAATTGTGTTTGTTTGAAAAGGTCAAACAAACACAATTGTTATATTAAGTGGGATCACATACTTATTATATCTCGTTTGATTTTGGGAAATTTTCCATTCCTAATGTCAGGAAAATGAGGCATATTGTATTTACAATATCCGTGTTTGAGTCAAAGAACAATGCCCATTCTTGGCCCAGTTTGGAACTCATGAACAGCACAATAGGGTTTAAATTTGTTGTTGAATAATCCTTTTTATTTATATATATATATAGTCTCACGCCTGTATCCTCGAAGGGGTAGGCAGAGGTGTAAATATTACACCCACATTTCGCCAGATTTATTTTTAGGTCCCACGTAATAGGGGGCGAGCCTATTGCCGTACCGGGCACATTACCAGACTCCGTGCTGCTACTGAGAATTTCCTAGCGGAAAAACCCAATAACACTTTGCCCGACCCGGGAATCGAACCCGAGACCTCCCAATCCCACGCGTACATTTATGCCACGAGACCAACGAGGTTTTATTTATAACTTAATTTATAGGCGTTACTAGAAGTGTGCCGAGAAACTTATTCAATGAATAGGTTTAAAAAGGTATGTTAACGTCTGGTTCACCGCTGGTACACCGAAATCGAATGTTCCTAGGCGATTTGGAAAAATTATTAATATTGTGGACTGTAAGGATGTGGGTTCTTATCGCCTAGGAAATGAGAAGTGAATGAACTGGGTTCATGAGAAGAATAGGAGACGGGGGTATGGGAGCACGCCTTACCTTGTACGTCAGTCCTCTTTCCGTGCAAATGGTTCCGCCTGGTGTCTCTTCGGGAATCCTGAAGATTCACTAATCACTCCGTCTGGATCCAACCCAGAATTATATAGTTTCACTACACTTCACTCGCGGGCGGTTTGTTGCGTTTATGGTATAAAGCTGTAAAAATATGGCGGTACGGTACATGTGTTCGGCGCGACACGGATTATTCTAGACTGTTTCGTAGCGTCGTTGAATTCTTGCGACCAATCAGCGAGGCGTGCCTTTGAGAGGGAAGGGATAAAAGGATCGCTCGTATTGGACGAGCAAGCGTGGAACGATTGACGTTGATGTAATTAATTCTCGATAGAAATGTAGATGGCGCTACCATATCCCTACGGCCATAAAGGGTTGTCTTTAAAAAAAAAATTGAACTTAGCTATGTTGGGTGTACTACCGCATAACCCATCAATAGGCTAAGACAGCGATATGATAATAAAATTAATCTAAATTAACTTTAGCGAAAATTACAAACGCAATAATAGCGACAATTACAAACTAAATACTTAAACTAAGAGGTAGATCCAACTTCAGGCTAGATCTCACTGAGTTGGAAGTGGACAGAGACGTACAACAGGGCGTACGTTCGCGGTTTTCACGGTAACAACGCGGGTTGTACCGTCCTTGGAAGTATGCAGTTTCTCTACGATGGCTAACGGCCATGAAAGCGGCGGAGCATTATCATGTATTATGACGACCAACCTTCCCTCCTGTATAGTGGATACAGAACTATTCCACTTGGATCTAGCCTGAAGCTGGTGTAGATATTCCGCACGCCAGCGCCGCCAGAACGACTGCACGAGTTTATCCAGCAGAGTATGTCTCTGGAGCAAGCTTGAAGAGTCTGCTTCAGGAGCCGGAAATGACGATAATGGGTCAGAGAATGTGTTCAGAAAATGTGCAGGGCTTAACGTGGATGGTTCTGCAGGGTCACTACTCAATGCCGTGAGCGGGCGCGAGTTGATCAGCGCCTCGACTTGTGCAAGGACAGTTAAAAGCTCTTCATAAGACCTATAACTTTGAAGAGATGCGTTTTAATTACTTTGACCATGCTTTCCCAACATCCACCGAAATGTGGTGATGCTGGCGGAATACACTTCCAGTCAATATGATCTATGGAAAGTTCTTCCTGTAGACGAGTACGATATTCTTCCCGGAGAAACTTATAGAGGTCGCGTAAATAAGAGCTTGCACCCACGAAACAAGTGCCGTTATCGCAACGATACCCTAACCTATACAAACACTGTATAGGGCCGCGCCGTGAGAGAAATCGTTTAAGGGCTGCAAGGAATGACACTGTGCTTAAATCTATCGCAAATTCAATATGCGTAGCACGCGTCGTTAAGCATGTAAAAATACATAGCCAAGCTTTACGGCTTTTAACACCTCGACCACGCACTGGCGTATACTGCAGCGGTCCTGCGTAATCACAACTGGTGTGTGTAAACGCTTTATCAACCTGATTGACGCGCTGGCTAGGAAGATCTGCCATGGGAGGGAAAGTCGGACGCGGACGAAATTTGAAACAGACGTTACATTTATGTATTCTGTGACGAATTATTCGTCGAGCGGCTAAAATCCAATACTTATGCCTAAGTAAGGACATAAGCAAACTCTGGACCAGCATGGAGATGCTTCTTGTGATTAAAATCAACAAGAAAGTCGACAACATGATCATGCCGCGGCAGAATGCAAGGATGTTTGTAGTTATAAAGTTCATCCATATTTAACAGACGACCCCCAACGCGCATGACGCCGTGTTCATCGAGAAACGGCTTGATCCTAAGGATAGCGGGAGAACAAGGTACATTGTTTTTCAAATTTTGAATGTCGATTCTAAAATTAACAGCCTGTACAGCTCATAGCAACTTATATTCTGCAAATTCAAGGTCAGTACTTGAAACAAAAGTGCCATTAGGTAGGTGTCTAAGAAACCTACAGACATAAACGATGGCGCGGAGTAACTTAGACCACGATGACATTCGTAGTGCGAGTGCATAGATCGGAGACTCCGCAACCTCAGCAATCACGGGATGAGAAACAGACCTCCGTTCGGGCACATCCTCGTCCTCCGCACTGTGGTCAAAGGCATGGGCCACTATGACGGATCATGGGAAATCCAAGAAGGTCCATGATGCCACAATGGATGATGCAGAAAATTAAGTGGAGCAACACCACGAGACAGGCAATCAGCGGGGCTCTCAATACCCGCGACGTGACATAAACAAGTAGCAGGAACAAGTTCAATCAATTTACCAACGCGGCTGGCAACAAAAGTCTGCCAGCGGTGAGGAGAAGAATAAATCCAAGCGAGCACTACTTTGGAGACAGAAAATGCGTATATTTTATTAATAGGGTAGTGGGGCAAAACCGTGTCTTGAACCTTGCGGAGCAACTGAGACAGCAGAAGGGCCGGGCACAACTCCAGTCTCGCAACCGAAATGGTTTTAACAGGCGAGACCTTAGACTTGGCACAAACATACTGTACCGAGTAGTTAGAACCAATGCGGACTTGCAGATATATGACTCCGCCGTAAGCTCGCTCGCTGGCGTCAGCGAAACCTATTAAGTTGATGATACATCCATCTACCAACCCAAGATGACGCGGAATAGTAATTTGATTGAGCGCGGTAAGCTCAATACAAAAATGACCCCAAGCGGCGACAATATGGTCAGGGGGTGTTTCATCCCACTCACACTTTGATAGCCGAAGTTCCTTGATCAAGAGCTTGGCGTACAAAATTGTGGGAGCCACAAAACCCATTATGTTCCATAGTCGAGCCACTGTGGACAGCATAGTGCGTTTGGTGCACTTATCATCTGGCGGTGAGACGTCAAACCGAAAACTATCACAGGATTTGTCCCAGCTTAAACCGAGAACTTTATGCGGTACAGACTTCTCAAACTCAATGTCTGGAGAAGCTTTATGAGAATCTGGTATGCGTGCGAGAACCTCCTTAGAATTGCTTGTCCATTTGACAAGATCAAACTGGCCTCGCTTGAAAAGCTGAATAAGCTCTTCACAAAGCGAAATTGCTAGCGGAGCGGATATGGCACTACAGGCAATGTCATCCACATACAAAGCGGAAGTAGCAACAGCTGCTGCGGCGGGAAAGTGATCGCCTTTATCAGCGATCAACTGGCGAACAACTCGTTACGCGTGATATGGGCTAGATTTGAGTCCAAAACAAACACGATTGAACTGATACACAGATAAAGGTTCCTTATTGTTAAAACGATAAAAAATCCGTTGAAATCTACGGTCAGATTCACAAACGCCGCTATTGAGGAACATTTGGCGGCAATCAGCTGACAGAGCGATTTGGAAAAGACGAAACTTTATTAAGATGTTAAATAAATCATCCTGTAGATAAGGGCCGGCATGCAAAATGTCATTAATTGACTGACCCAATGTAGTCCTACAACTAGCATCTAAAACCACACGAAGTTTAGTAGAGGTTTTATCTTCGCGAACTACGCCATGATGAGGGATATAATATGAGGGAAGAGAATTGCCTTCGTCGTTTACAACTACACTCAAAAAACCTTTATCTATGTAGTCACGAATGACGTCATTATAGGCGCTGCGTAACTTAAGTGATGCATCAAGTTTACGTTCTAACAATGGAAACGTCTAAGCGCAGCAGCGCTCGAGTCGCCTAACGAATAAGGGTCACAATAGAATGGCAACGCCACAACATATCTGCCACTGTCGTCACGAACAGTGGTAGCGCGGAAATGTTCTTCACACTCGAGATCCTTGCGGCTCATCGAGGGCGGTGCGGTAACCTCTTCAAGCTCCCAAAATCGCTTGAGAAGAGAATCAATATTATTTTCTTGAAGAACAGAATAACAGCAAGACGTAATATATTGAGAAGTATGTAACGTAGGTACGGTACCCATAATCACATACCCAAATACCGTCTCAATAGCTGGCGGTAAGTTATATTGCTCACTACGTACCATTTTAGTTAGTAGCAAGTGCGGGAATATTGCAGCTCTGATCAAAACATCAATGTCTGCCGGATTCGCAAACTCCGAGTCGGCCAGCGGCAATGACTCGAGGTGAGTGAGTAATGCTACGTCCACATTAGCGTTCGGCAATGCGTCCGTTATACGCTCCACGATAAGCGAAGAAATGTTAAAGTTAATATTCCTATCAAAACGTGAATGTATTTTAACATCTACGGAACCCTCGCAATGTTTTTCTGAACCGCCGATCCCTTTGACTACTAAGTTAGTATTTTTAAAGTTATTCCACAATCCGAGGCGTTTGAAACAATCCGAAGTTATGAAATTGCTCTGAGACGCGCTATCGAGCAAACTACGTACCATGTGCGGCGATCCATTAATATCATAAACGATAACTTGCGCTGTCGCTAACAGAACCGTCACGGACGCCATACACTGCGGCTTGACCCCACGCTGATTATTATAGATGCGCGAGGCCCGTCCTCGCGTGCGCGTCGCCCGCGAGATGGATGTCATACACAACGATATTTCATTCTGAGACGCGGAAGGCGCAGCTATCGTGGCCTGCACTTGCGACGTAAGTGTGACAAGGTTACCGGCTTGGCTCGACAACGGACTACTTTTATCAAAGTGCAACAATAAGTGGTGTCGTTGATTACATGAACGACATCTCGTCTTACTAGAACAATCACTCGTTTTATGCTTTATACTTAAGCAACTAATGCAAGCTTTGTTATCCTTCACACATTTGAAACGAGCAGTCGGATTTAAACCATTAAAGGCGGGACACTAATAGAAATGGTCGTGCACTATATTACTGCACAGACACTTCTGTGAAATATTATTATTAGATTCCGAGCATGTTAACTAAGATTGCGGATTAGGGACCGAGTTATTATTACTATTTCACGCTTTATTCAACCTTTGTTTGCTATTGTTATTATTAGACGAGCTAGATGAACTAGACTGCGTATTATGATATATTCGACACTGATCTTTGATAAACGAAATAAAACTATCTAGTGTAGGTATTTTATGATTTCGTTCCGTCATCTCGAATGCGCGAATCGTTTCAGTGTCAAACTTTTTTAAAGCGAGTTGAAGAAACATAAAGTCGGAAAGATCTTCTAATTTTAAGTTTTTAAGAGAATTAACTGCGGTAACAAAGTTGTCTATAAACAGCTGGAAATTCGAAACAGACTCGGCACCGGACAATTTAAGATTTAAAGCTTGATCAAAGTAAGTAGACGCTAGAACACGAGTATCTTGATATCTATCAAGTAGTGACTGAAATATGACCTGATAATTCTCAGCACTGGGTGTGACACCTGCAAATACGAACTGGGCCTTTGGTGACAGTTTACCTATTAAATAGTACAACCTGTCAGCATCTGTCAGAGAACCACTATCGTGCACTGTAGACTTAAAACTCGCATAGAATAACGGCCAATTTCGTATATCGCCATCGAATGACATGAGCTCAATTGGCGGTAATCTCGGCGTCGAAACCGCAGAAACGTGCTGTGCTGAATATTTACCCTCCAATTGTGATTGCATACGCTTGATGATACAATAAAGATCCTCGAATGAGGTGTACGCCTGATAATTCGGCTTTTCATCAGGATTAGTAGAAAGCAATCTTGCGTTATAATCGTCTAACAACTTATGAAAATCTGTTCGAATACTATCTACTGTCATACAATAACTAAGAAATGACTCCCTATCAATATCAGAAGCGGCGGCGGTTTTTGAGCGCTCGTAAATGTTTTGAATACGCTCAAATAAAATATTGCGTTTTGCTTCTACGATTATCATCTCTCTGTCTTCCGACACGCGTGGCTTCTTTTGTTGTGCCATGCTTACGTAAGTATAAGCTAATGAGACCGAATCAAAATAAGAATACCTAAAGTACCTATTATTTTACCTAAGTAGGCAACACTTTAAGGCGGTGGAATTAAAAGGTGCTTGAAATATGTAATTTACAAGACAACTATGATAGTTCCAGTAATAATAACTGGGTTAGTAGGTAGCTACATAAAAGTATATTACCTACGGATGCGTGTGGAAATAACCCTGTAATGTATGGGTTTGTAAATGGATTAGGAGTATTGCTAGGTGCTAAAACTGCCTAGGTAGATACTTCTAGAAGATACCTACGCGAGCGAGATAAACAAGAGGTTACGTTTAAACGCAAATTAATCCGGCTTCGTACGGACTAAAAAATGGTTCGGCGTTACACCTAATTTAGGAAAATTATTAATATTGTGGACTGTAAGGATGTGGGTTCTTATCGCCTAGGAAAGGAGAAGTGAATGAACTGGGTTCATGAGAAGAATAGGAGACGGGGGTATGGGAGCACGCCTTACCTTGTACGTCAGTCCTCTTTCCATGCAAATGGTTCCGCCTGGTGTCTCTTCGGGTATCCTGAAGATTCACTAATCACTCCGTCTGGATCCAACCCAGAATTATACAGTTTCACTACACTACACTTCACTCGCGGGCGGTTTGTTGCGTTTATGGTATAAAACGCTAAAAATATGGCGGTGCGGTACATGTGTTCGGCGCAACACGGATTATTCTAGACTGTTTCGTAGCGTCGTTGAATTCTTGCGACCAATCAGCGAGGCGTGCCTTTGAGAGGGAAGGAATAAAAGGATCGCCCGTATTGGACGAGCAAGCGTGAAAAGATTGACGTTGATGTAATTAATTCTCGATAGAAAGGTAGATGGCGCTACCAACGTCTAAATAGCCAACACTTAATAGATCATGAATTGCCAGTAAAGAAATCATAATATTAAATCGATTATCTTAATCGATTTCACATTTTCTCTACTCAAAATGATTTTAGTGGCTAGCAAATCTTTACTTGGTGCTTAAACATTTGTAATATGTGTATTTTTAAGGTATTTAAGCGATTAACTACAAATAAGTTCCATTTTGAATAAAAAATAAAGATATATAACCTATGACCGAATCTATGTCGATTATTAAATATCATTTAAAAACTGTAAAATGGCAACACTTTTTTGACTCTTAGTAAATGTCAATAATGTCATGTTCAAGTCATATTCAATTTATTTTTTTTGTTATTTGTTTTACTCGTGCGCATTGTGAATGTTTGTGGATCTTTTACGACTTCTGCCTTTTTCTTTCGGATTTCCAACCTTACCAGCGATTAACTCATTATTTTCTACTCAAATCTACGAAATACTGTAACTATCCTAATAAAAGTACGTACACACCTAATGTTTTTTGAGCATAAAAAAGTACTTCTTATAATAAAACTATGAATGTGGCGCACCTCTAATTAATCTCAAAATTCTAGTTTATAACTCTTTTATCGAATGCAATAACAACTACTACGATTTTTGACGGTCCACGCCTGGGCCAGCGTCTCTAAGAAAAATGGGCATTGTTCTTTAAAAAGTAATAATTGTGTTCTAATGAGTATCTCTACTTCATGTTGATTTCTCAAAAACTGCAATTTAATTTAAATAAAGAGTTAATATCAACTTTGCACTGACGACGATATATAGCTTTGTAGTGAAATCCCAAGACGTAAACCTGGTTTAAACTGTAAAACGTAAACGTAAAGAGATGTTGGTGTTGCCTTAATATAAAACCAACATTTCTGGTTTTGGACATCATACAAAAAATTGCTTCCAGGCATAAGTATTGACAAAAACTAAATACTTTTGATTGATTATACACATGAAACTGGTTTATGTCAGCAATAGCGAGCTTTGCGACAGCTAACAATAATTTGAAATTTCCATTCACTTAAAAGCTATTCCCTTACCTAAAGATATAGCCTGCAAAGACTTTTCATGGTAGTAATAGCAATTATTAGATTACCCTTTCATTTTTTTAATAATGGTAAATAGTCTGCTAATTGTACCATTTCATGTTCACTTCACTTTCAGAACGCACAAAGGACCTGGATTTTGACCACAGACACTTTTGAACGCTTTCCATAACAACATTTTCTTGAGTCAAACTATTGTAGTCATAGTAGAGTTATCTCTGAAGTAATACCTCAATTGTTTGTTGTATTGAGTTGCCACTCTGAAGTACCTTGAGCTCTAGTACCGTGTGATTCGGTGCATCAAAGCTACTTGTACACAAAGTAGCTGTTTTAATTGACTGTTTACTTATTTCAAACGGAATAATTAGGCCATGTCGTTACAGAAGGAAGCGAAAATAACACGAAAAAAAGTATTTTATTATTCGGTCGCATACCACAGTGCATGATTGATATATGGTCACGATATCCATGATTCCATAGGCTTATGTTGCGATATACTATAAAACCAATCATAATTATTCTGAAGCAGCGATAGCATAGTGAAGATACCAACAGACTGCCATGTAGAAGGTATTATATTTTTTATTATTAGGTAAGGGTTCAAATCCAAGGCGCGCACCATTGACTTTTCGAAGTTATGTGCGAATTGAATTGTTAATTATCGCTTGCTCCGTGCCTCGGAGAGCACGTTAAGGCATCGGTCGCGGTTGTCATGAAGATCTTTGACAGTCTTTATAGAGCGTCAGTACTGTCTAAATAAACTGACACTAGTCTTCTTCTTTCTAGTCGTTCCCTCAATGATGAGGATCGTGATTCTATCTGGATGTTGACCGGGTTTTGTCATCTACAAGATGCCTCTATACACCACGGTCTCTTGCATATCTTGCCGCCTCGTGGGAGGACAAATTCAAGGTGGTAAGAATGCGATCCGTCCAGCGACTAGGTCTTCGGCCTCGCGGTCTTGTCCCATTTCTTTTTCCGCTCAAAATAGTTCGCTCCAGATTACTGGGAGGTTTTCTCATTATGTGTCCAAAGTAGCTTAGTGTTCTCTTAATGACAGTTGTAGCTAGGCGTTCTTTTATGTCTAATTCTTCGATGATGGACTCATTTGTGCGGAATGCAGTCCAGGGTATGCGCAACATCCGGCGCCAACACCACATTTCAAAGGCGTTAATTCAATCTATATCGGCAGCTTTTATGGTCCAGGTTTCTGACGCATATAAAAATATGGAGAAGACTAGCGTGCGTATAAGTGCTATTTTAGTTTGCCGTCTAATGTTACTGTCTTTCCATAGTTACTGTTTTTCCATCTTTTGTAGCTGTGATACGGCGACGGATTTTTGGTTCACAAGAGGTGTTTGCTGTAAGTACTGACCCTAGGAAGCTAAATTCAGAGACTTTATTAAAATCGGATAGCGTATTGGGCCGATAAGCTTTACCGAATCTGTCTATCAGCATGACTTTCGTCTTGGTTTGGTTTATAGACAAGTCTAGTTCCTTTCTTACGGTCTCTACCTTATTTAAAAGTTCCTCCATCTCCTCTGTGGTTTCAGTGATCAGAGTAGTATCGTCAGCATAACGGAGATTCGAGATCTTTTCTCCGCTAATTGAAACGCCTCCCCTCTATCCTTCCAATGCTTTCCTTAGGATGTATTCTCCGTAGATGTTAAAAAGTATTGGTGATAATATGCACCCTTGCCGCACACCTTTTTCAAACTTAAAATTTCCCGATATCTCATTCTCAACACGTACAGCTCCCACGTAGAGATTTTTAATAAGGGAAACTAAATGCGAGGGTACGCCCATTTCCAACAATACTTGACAGAGTCTATGCCATATTACACAATCAAAAGCTTTTCTGTAGTCAACAAAACACAATACTAGAGGTGAGTCAAATTCATAGCTATGCTCGATAATTTGCCTTAAATTGAGGATCTGCTCTCGAGTTTCTTTTTCTTTGACAAACCCTGCTTGCTCTTGGGGTATTTGTGCATCCAGATAATAGCGGATTCGCTTGTTAAGCACATGGATTATGATTTTACTAATGTGTGGGATCAGTGCGATGGTACAATAGTTAAAACATACCTTTGTGGACCCTTTTTTGTGCACTGGTAAAATTAATGATTTGGACCATTCTCTTGGCCATTTGCAAGCGGACCATATTTTGTTGCATAATTTATGTAGTTGTTCCAGAGCATATTTTCCCAGTGATTTTATAGACACTAGTCTAAACAATTGAATATCGCTATCCCTTCGGGTTGCGGAGGTCAGACAGGCAGTTGCTCTGTGGAAAACATTCAGCCAAATCCGGTTAGACTAGTAAGCGGACCACAGGTTGAAACTGGGATAATGCTAGAAGGATGAATCAAAATTATTCTTGTGTTGGAAAGTCCTTTTATTGAATAAGGCTGCAGTTTAGACAACTTCACGCTATGGGCCACCGGCAGAGCAGTAGCCGAAAAACATTCAGCCGCAACATTAATAGAAGAGAAATTTCGTAGCAGGGTATTTCATACAGCATCTATTAATTAAGTTATAACACTATTGGCAAACACTTTTATCCTTCCGCGATAGACAAATCGTAACGTACGTGTGTATATAGCCTGTCTATTCCTTGAATTACATATATGCTGTAAAATTATGTTAATATTAATAACTGGGCATACATTATTTGTCTAGCAACTCTTTCGGCCTAGCATATAACATCGGCAGACATAATATTTTAACCAATTAGTGCACTACTTTGCCACCAGCATTTTCTTAATATGGAAACTCCAAAATATTTTAACTTAAAGGGAGCGCGTGCATCCTTATCGAACGACCATCATAATAACTCACCGTTCAAAACAGAATTCCGCCTTTTCATGCCGACCATTTATCACTCTCCTGAGAAGGAAAAAAATGCTACGGCCTTAAGGGGCCAAGTGAAAATAATGCAAGAACAGGGCCAACTTTATTTGGTTTATGCCGTCCACAATATCTCGTTAATTAAGCTTCAATGTAGCAGACAATAACTAGGACAATGAACGCCTTAGTAAGTGCTCCGAATATATATTTTTTGTTCTTCCATTCTTTACGGATTTGCAGGTGTTATAAAGTCTAATTACCAAAACATTGTCTCGGTTTTTTTCTATCAACGGCAATGGATTTCCCACAAATAGATAATTATATTTAAAACAAATACGCGAAAAATATTAAATTGATTGTATGCATTCAATAGTACAATTTTGATATGATATTTAGTTCACTGGTATATTTGCATTATAATTTGTAATTGGATTATGCAGGTTTGATATTATTGATTAACTGTCGATAATGTCATAAATAGTTAGTGTAGTTGATTATCAATGCGAACCTCAGAGTAATTTAAGCTACCTACGCAAAATATTGTTACATCAAGCTTCTATTTAACTAGACTTTTAAATTCAAGGAGAGCAAAACCGCGTCGGTAGCTAGTTTTTAACAACATAAATACAATTTAATATTTTCTAGTATTTATTCGATCAAAGCCATTGAACAGTCAGACTATACTTTAAAATGTAATTTCATTTAATTGGATACTCTACCCTTCTCAGAGATTTATTATGATTTGAGGAAAGATCTGAAATACCTTTCAAAATATATTTTTCATTATTTGCCCTCATAAATTTCAACGTTAGACGGATTTAAATATGCGATCTTAATAGGAAGGACAGAATTTTTATAACAAAGTTCAACTGATTTATTGAATTGTTAGCAGCTGCTCTACTTCAGAGAGTAATGAAATGAAACAGTACTGGAATGATGATTTAAAATATATGCTGGCTTCTCTGAAAAAGGGGGCCGCAGTTTGTTCCTTTTAGTGTCATGTATAACATAATGAAAATTTCTATCTGATAATGTGATTTAAAATCGGTATTGCGGATATAATGTCATGAAAACATGGCGACAAAAACATCATACTACCTTTTTCTTGGTTCCTATGTAAGAACTGCTTAAAATAACCCGCAAACATGTGCGCGTGGCATTGGGAGGTCCCGGGTTTGATTCCTGGGTCGGGCAGTGTTATTGGGTTTTTCTGTCACGAAATTCTCAGTAGCAGCACGGAGTCTGAAAATGTGCCCGGTACGGCAATAGGCTCGCCCCTTATTACGGAGGACTAAAGTATATCTGGCGAAAAGTGGGTGTAGAAATACACCTCTGCCTACCCCTTCGGGGATAAAAGGCGTGACGATATGTATGTATGTATGTCAAAGGTAACAACGTTGTAGTGAGTTGCTTCAGCCTTGTCTTCCTACAAAGTTCGTTTGATTCCCAAATTTTCATCGGGAGGATAACCTTTGAAAAGCGTCTTATGAAATAACATAATTATTTAGTACAATTTCAAAGTCCATATAATATTATACTTCGTCTCATATTCAAGTACTTATTGTTAAGTTACAATTGAGTTGAAAGAATTCTTGTTCAACATATGTTATCAAGGTAATTGTCAAAGGATATCTATTTCTACATGAAGCAATTTATTTCGTGTAAGAAACATGTTTTTCATATCTATATTTATGAAGTTTGTAATATGTTTGTGCGTGTATTTTTTGTTTATTCGAGGAGCTCTAAAGCCGGAAATAACATCTTCCTGTATGTTATTTCCGGCTTTAGAGCGAAAATGCTCTCTTGTCGCTTTCGAAGGTGTTGGCAGTTAGGCAACTTTTTGGAAGATTTTTATTTGCTTGCGTGTTAGCCTTATGTTAGCGTATTAAAAAGACAAGTCCTTTTTAAAGGTTTTAATGAGTTTCATAAATATAGGAGTAGCATAATATTGCATATTTGTTTGACTAACATCATACTATGAGCTCACACACTCAACAGAGTTTCTCTAGGGTAGAGCCTATAGGTGCTCTTTTTAGTACGTTCTAGTGTTTATAATATTGAGTAACTGTATTAACGTACTTCATTGGTTTCAGTTTAGTAAATCAAATTTCTGTCTCAAATAAAAAAGTCAGCTCTATTTGAATCGCTATCGACACGTATCTTATGATCAACCGCAAACAAAACTGCACAATGTCGTAAGCGAGACTTACAAGGCAATACAATTTATCACGATAAACACATTTTGTCTTCGGTCAAGAAATCATTCTTTAAAATATTAAAAGCCACATATTTTTTTTGCTTTTTATACAAAATCTTTTACTTTATCTCTAAAATATCTAATCTTCAGTTATTACGAATTAAAGCTGCGCCTTTATCGCTCTTTAATCTAAAAATAAAATGAACTTTAAGTTTAAGTTGGAGGCACTTACGACAATAACAAGCTATGCGGGAGCTATAGCCATTTTACTGGGGAAATGGCTTATGTTACAAGAGTAAGGAGAATCAAAACTTATGTTACGAGAAAGTAAAATGAAAACAAGATACCAAGTAAGTGCACTAGATGATTATGCAGCTGCAGATAAAAACGTTTCTTTAAGCATCGAGCAAGGTGATTTATAAACGTCTTGCAACTATACCACTGCTCGTAAATAGTGAAAATTATTGCGTTTTAGTCTGAAAGTATCTCTGTTAGTTGCGAAACACAGAGATGTTTTGTTACAAGAATTGCGTGCTGAAGAGATGGAAGGAGTATTTTGAAGGTCTATTTGAAAGAACGGCGATAGAGACTTCGATCGACGAAATGAATGGTAATAATAGCAATGATGAAAGCGATATTGGTGTGGATGAGATTGTGAAGGCGTTGGGATGTATGAAATTAGATAAGGCCGCAGGATATGATAGGATTACAGTTGAAATGCTGAAGGCTAGTTGGTCAGCTGCAGCACTTATTTAACTTGTGCTGGAGCACCGGCCGAGTACCTGATGACTGGGCCACAGCGGTGATTGTGCCTCTTTATAAGGGAAAAGGCTCGCAACAAGACTGCAAGAACTATAGAGGCATTAGCCTTCTCAGCATTGTTGGCAAATTGTATGCGAAGGTACTGATTGAAAGAGTTATGGAAGTAACCGACAAGAAAATATGGGATGTACAAGCAGGATTCCGAAAGGGTATGGGGTGCACGGATCAAGTCTTTTCCTTGCGGTGCGTAGCCGAAAAATTCTTGGCCAAAGTTCAAAAGGTCTATTGCGCATTCGTGGATTTGGAAAAGGCTTACTATAAAGTGGTGAGGAATGAAATGTGGTCGGTACTGTCGATGTATGGGGTAAACAGCAGCCTCATACGAGCTCTGAAATCCCTTTATGAAGATTCTAGAGCTTGTGTGAGGATAAATGGGTCGTACACGGATTGGTTTACCATCGAGACAGGTGTTAGACAGGGATGTGTAGCGTCGCCGTGGCTGTTCAACCTCTTCATGGACAGTTGTTTGCAAGATTTGAAAAATAGTGACTGTGGGTTAAGGATGAATGAGTTACTTGTCAAATGCCTCCTTTATGCTGATAATTAGGTTATACTTGCGTCTTCAGCAGAGGAGTTGCAGGAGATAGTAACAATCACGCATGGTGCGTTAGAGAGGAAAGGAATGAAAGTGAATGTAAGTAAAACGAAAGTTATGGTTTTTGAAAAGGAGGAATGCGTTACGGCTTGTAATGTTATGATCGATGGACAGCGAGTGGAGCAAGTGAATGAGTTTGTATATTTAGGTACGCTGTTTACAAGAGATGGTAAGGATGTAGAAGATATTGAAAGAAGAGTTAATGCAGGTAATAAAGTGAATGGAGCTCTGAAGGCGTTTATGAATAGCCAAAACGTGTCCAAAAAGGCACGTTTGGCTGTCCTTAGAGGGGTGTTAGTACCTACTCTTATGTATGGTAGTGATAGTTGGGTATGGCAGAAGAGTCATGAAAGTAGATTAAATGCTGTAGAAATGAGAGCACTGCGAAGTATGAGTGGTGTTTCTTTGACTGACAGAGTAAAGAATTGTGTGATAAGAGAGTGGTTGTGGGGTAAAAGAATATGTAGTGACAAGCATCGAGAAAGGTATGCTAAGATGGTTTGGGCACGTGGAAAGAATGGATGACGAAAGACTGACCAAGCAGATATATAAGGCAAGTGTGGAAGGGACAGGACGAATGCGAAGACCTCGGCGTACGTTCTCTGGCCAGATTGGAGACATCCTAAAACAGGACAGGTTAGAAGCACCCTGAACAGAAGAGCATGCATTAGGAATCTGATGGGAGTGAATGAAGCAAGAGAGATATGTCAGGATCGTTGCAAATGGCGTTCCGTAGTCTCTGCCTACCCCTCCGGGAAACAGGCGTGAGTCTATGTATGTATGTATGTATTGCGCCCGCAAAAGATCTCATATCAAAAACTTTCTCATATTCTACCGCTATATTTAATACGCAATTTTGCAATTGTATTGTTACTGCATCATGTTGGTGTGTCCAGTTGCCGACCAACTAATAGATCCGATACTCAGATTCAGTTTTGACGGATGACTCTCAAAAGCATTAATATGTTTTCTTATATTTATGTTACAAAAATATCTTATTTTATTATATAGATCGCTCACTATAAAAATCGCTCACTAAATTTTTAATAAAATCTTTGTATGCCCACAGTTTTGGTATAACGAGGTAGTCTATATATGCCTTGACAAATTGATGATTTTCATAACATTTTTATGAGAGTATTTAATAAATATGGAGGCTTTTTAGTTTTAAAACAGTAAAATATACTTGATGATACAACTGTGTTGACTTATAGAGAGTATCAGTTTATTGAGTTAAAAATTGAATATGACAATCGCTTGTTATGATTGCATTGAAATTAATAATTAGGTAAGACTTCTGCAGTATTAAGCAATTCGATGATTACTTGTTAGCCAAGTTCCAGAGTTGATTCGACTGAGTTGGCTAACAAACAACGCGCTTCAACCATAAATTAAGATTCCAAAGTATTACTTCTTACCACCTATTTCAAATGAGCCAAACTTGAAATCCTTGGGCAAGACATATGATTTAGCCTGAAGTTCGCATTTCTAGTAGGTATAGCCATACATTTTTGACACACAACATTAGGTTTTTACAGAGTAAGTGTTGTTAAACTCTCAACGCAATATACTTCATTCAAAATCAAATGCAAGAAATTTAGCGAGGGTAACCACCACCTGTGTGGGTGAACCGACGATCTTGCTAGGATCGCGGGCAGCGGATGAATGTGGGTGGCTTGGGATCGGTCTATATGGAAAGTCTTAGGCCCCCCAAGGCCCTCCTATGTTCAGCAGTGGACGTCTATCGGTATCTGATATGATCATGAACAATTGTTTTAATGTTTAAAAAGATTAATGAGAGTTGTGATAATTTTTTATGCAAGTCGCATATTATAAGCTGGATGGTGACAAAAACGTATAACTGAAGACAACTAAGAAACTATCACATTCTTGCTAAATAAACTATAAAGTAAAATACTAGACATAGCTTACAGTTTCCACGAACCCTTCAATGAGTCATAAAAGTGCGTCATACGTTTGTCTTTCTCAGACAATATCAACGTTTTCAAAACTTGTAACAAAGAGACATAAAAATAAAACGTCATGATCAAAAAATGCTCGGTCTTTTTTGTTTTGTACCACACACGCAAAAAGAGGAACAACACAGGGTGGAGTCAAACGTGTCGAAAAGCCTCCTGCATAATACATTGTGACTGCACCGATCTTTTGAATCTTGGATTATACGGTGAGTTTATTCCAAAATTGCAACCTCCACATTTCAAGCTTTATTTCAACTTTTGCTCTTTGTTTTTACAGTTTTCATTCTATGTGTGAAATGGGCTAAGAGAAATGTTTGAAAGCCGTGATGAAAGTTTGGCTACGTAATCCATGACTTTACTTGAAGGTTTAGTTTGTTTATTGTAAACTAGACTATGTAAGTACTCCAATAAAGTATGCATGGGAAGACTTATGGCTAAGTGCGATATTTGTGTTATAATAACTCAAAGAGATAAAAACGTTGGACCATAAAATGTTTGGTTTTGAGAAATACGCAAGCGAGACATGATGTTAGTCTGTAATATATCGTGATCTCGTATTTTATTTTCGATGTATGAGCGCTAGAGCACTTTGCTCCTAACCAAGTTGAAAATATATTCCTAATAGACTTTCCTTTATTCTCTGTATGTTTTTGAAGTAGTTATTTACTTCTAATACATTTAATGGTTTACTCACTTTTAGCAGAGTAAATTAGTACTTACTTCCTTACTAGTAATGCTCAAAAATCGTAAAGTACAGTATTGATAAGAATATCTGTGAACAGATTCTGCCCACACTGTCGTTTCAATCTCACCGCAAATGTTAGTTTCTCAGTCCATATAAGATATTTCTACTTCATTCATTTAATCCGCACCGCAGTATTATAAAAGGTGTCTACGGCTTCATATTAAGGAAGTGTGGTAAACCTTCCGCCAGGTATTACAGAAACGTATTGCGGTTCGTAATCCGCTCGCCAAACTTTATGATTAAAGCAGCCCGCGGCGGACTTCAGAGGCAAGGGGTAAGGACGTTGATATTGTATAAGTTGAGCTGGAGGCAAAAGTTGAATGAGTTCAACAATAATGGCTACCACGAGGTAATAAACACTTCGTAAAGGACAAAGAATTTTTCCACCATTGGATTGCTTTGTTACTTTTACATAATGCTGAAGGTGAATGTATTATTTATCTTATAGTACATTTTGCTGCGTCGGATAAGGAATAATTTTCCCTTTTTCAAGGTTCCGACTTACTGAACCAACATAGGTGCACAAGGTACTTTAACTAGGCAAACTGCTTCGTATCATAACTGTTGGCGAAGATTAAGCCACGGTATCTATAATGACAATCCCAGACATTAATCTACCTTATACAGGATCTTAAGGTGTACATAGGTTCTATTTTTCGAAGAAATTAATGTATAGTGTGAAGAGTCGAACAAAACTTTTATATCACCGCGCACCTTGGGTCGTTTAAGAAACCGAATTTGTAAAATCGTAGAACCAGATGGCCGTTTTTTAATCGTGGTTGCCACCCAGGTGATAACAAGTTGATGAAGTCGAAGTTCAAGGCAGTGCAATTTGTACAATATTTTTTACTGGTGTGATAAATCCAATGATAAGTCAGATTTTCAGTTATTCTTTAACCATTCCTTTATATCAATGTCTTGCCATTTTTAAACATTACAGAAATGCTAACCATATTACGTAATGTTGAATTTTGTACCGATATAAATTAAAGTGCGTCACTTTAAGTGTTGTAAGTGTAGTAAGCAGTTCCTATACAACATGATTAAAGTTCCAGACAAAGCAAATGTTTTTGGTATACGTGACCCAGACTAGCCCTAAATGCTCTACTCATTTAGGGTTTTGAGCAGACACGATATAAAATCTATTGTTTGCAGTAGACCTAGGGTGACCGTGACGGCGTGGTGACCGAAGGACCTAGGAGTGCTAAAACTGCTTAGGTATATAGATATAACGAGGTTTAACGTATAAAACGTAAATGAATCCGACTAGTATGGACCAAAAAAAAATGGTTCGGCGTTACACCGAAACCGAAGGTTCTAGGCGACTTGGAGAAGGATAAGTATTGTGAACTGTATTAGGGCGAGTTCTGCTCGCCTAGAAAAGATAAGGGAAGAGGATTGTGAGTGGGTATAGGATATTCTAAGGATGATGAACCATTTTTTTTGGTCCATACGAGTCGGATTCATTTACGTTTTATACGTAAAACCTCGTTATATCTATATACCTAGGCGGTGATGTACGTGACAATTTTTAAATGACTGTCATCACTCTCACGCAATAATTTTCCCTATTTACGAGCAGTGGTATAGTTGCAAGACGTTTATAAATCACTTTGCTTGATGCTTAAAGAAACGTTTTTATCTGCAGCTGCATAATCATCTAGTGCACTTACTTGGTATCTTGTTTTCATTTTACTTTCTCGTAACATAAGTTTTGATTCTCCTTACTCTTGTAACATAAGCCATTTCCCCAGTAAAATGGCTATAGCTCCCGCATATCTTGTTATTGTCGTAAGTGCCTCCAACTTAAACTTAAAGTTCATTTTATTTTTAGATTAAAGAGAGATAAAGGCGCAGCTTTAATTCGTAATAACTGAAGATTAGATATTTTAGAGATAAAGTAAAAGATTTTGTATAAAAAGCAAAAAAAAAAATGTGGCTTTTAATATTTTAAAGAATGATTTCTTGACCGAAGACAAAATGTGTTTATCGTGACAAATTGTATTGCCTTGTAAGTCTCGCTTAAGACATTGTGCAGTTATGTTTGCGGTTGATCATAAGATACGTGTCGATAGCGATTCAAGTAGAGCTGACTTTTTTTATTTGAGACAGAAAGAACAATGGCAAACCACCGTACATTATCAGTGTCGCATTAAGACTTCGCGAGCATTAGTACAAATACTTCAAAAAGACAGATCTAAGGCCTATTAAATAAAATGTAATTGCAGAATATTTTTATGTCATGGGATTTTAATGAAAAACGAAGTTAAAGAGTTGTAAGTTACACCTCGTGCATTTAGTGTGGGCAGGTCTGAAGTTAGTCACTAATATGGTTATAGTATACCATCTGTGGTCACTAATGTCACAGCTGTCACAGTGATAAGTTCACGCATGAGTTCACGTATGTGCTGTAGGGTCATTTCGCCTGTTCGCGTCCATCCCCCTATTCGCGTCCATTTTGCGGACCTCCCTTTAAAAATGCTCGGAAATAAGTATACTTACACACTAATAAAATGAAAAGTCAGTATCGCCAATACCTCGACGTATAAGGGACACGCACAAATAGACAAAAGTTACGTGCGCCCAGCTTATCCTGTTTAAAAAAATTAGTTAATCTCGGTTGTTCAACAAAAGAGTGCAGATGCGCGGGATATAAATAAAAAAATAGTGTGCAGCGGCGTGTTTGACGGTAAGTATTTTTTTACGTGAATTTTAGGATATATAGCTGTTTCTAGACATTAATAATGAAAAGACGAATAGTATGAATTATGAATTAAGTTTTTTTTTTATAGTTAACAATTAAAATAAGGTGGACGCGAATTACAACACCGAATTTATAAAACTTCCACTTTGCGTCCACAATGGACGCGAACTCGTCTATTTATGATTACATTAGTTGTTTATTTTTATGTGATTAAAATATGAGAGAGAAATTGGGATTTTGTTTATTTTAACATTAATAGTATGCAATTGTAATGATCAATTTGCGTCCACATTATTATGATTGTAATACAAGATACAATCGATATAAAAATCGATCACAAGTGGACGCAAACTATACCTGCAAGGGATAATATTATAGCAAATTGCGTCCATATTTTCATGAAATAGAAATGATCGCATAAATACATTCTATATATATTTTTTTTTATAATTTAAAATGCATTTTTGATAAAGACTGAGTTTAAAATTGAATTATTACATTTAATTTATTTTATTCAATATGTTTTCTATTCAAGATGAGTTCTTAGGAGACAAGAAAGAAGAAGGAAAAGAAACACAAAAGATGATTAACTAAAGAAAGCGTTTTGTGATATTCGTGAGAAGAAGAAATCGATAAGACAAATACATAATTATGTAAAAATAATGCTATTCCGAAGACCACAATATTGGACAACATGTATCGTTATTTTTTTATCTTTGATTTTAAGTTCCATCGATGTTGAGAATAATAAATAGGTAATTATAGTTTCTATAAAGTGATTTAATAATGATAATAATGTAGATTTTTTATAACTTTTATCTTAAATGTAGAAATTGTTAAAAGCCAATCTTTCTTTAGATTGTCTTAACAATATCACCCTCATATGAAGGATTATAAGGCTGATATTGTTAAGACTAAGCTGGTGGACGCGAACTGGTCCACAGGTGGACGCAATTTGGATTTTTTGGACGCAAACTGGGTAAAATGCCATATTTTGAAGTTTGTCTATTTAAAAAAAAAACACAACAAGTTTCGAACAAAACTGAAAGTTATTATTAAAATAAACTATATAATGAACGCATTACATAAATTTTTCATTGAATCAATTTGATGGAACATTTTTATTTTCTCCTTCAAACTTGCCAACTGCACTAAATGGACGCGAACAGGCGAAATGACCCTACAATGAATAAACGTACATTGCGCAGAACGCTAATGACTAACGTCAGGTGACGTTTCAAGGAGCTACCTATGTACATATAAATATCTGAGCTCTTTGCTAATACGTAGGTATCATGAGCATAACAGAACTGGGATTGGAATGTTACATTATCTGAGAGTACCTTTTCCAACACTTACTACTACGATTTTCTTTATAATTATATAGGTATATGTATATAAATGTATACAACTTCTCTGTAATTATGTTACTCTATACTCTATCCAGCAAACTTCCACTAATAAAATTATACTTTGCAAACTCTTGCGCTATTGAGCATTTAGGGGTACTTCGATTTGGCGTTTCATCAGCCCTATGTATGTATCATAAAATAGTAATTAATTAAGTGGGGTGCATAGGGTTCCCACCAAGAACTTAGGGTCCCAAGCCAACCTCACCTGCAAGTGGTGCACCTGCCGATCAACCGACGAGGCTCTGGCAAACAAAATATCCCGATAAGGGGCAATAGGCTCGCCACCTAACGTGGGATCAAAACACTGGCGAAAAGTGGGCGTTTAATATGCCTCTGCCTACCCCTACGGGGAAACAGGCGTAAGTCTATGTATGTATGTATGTTATTAAGTGAAAATAAAATATGTTTGGTAACAAAGCATTTATTAACATTTTAACCATTATATCATGCCTCTACTCCAACTTTTTCGAAAAACTGAACTGGTGACGGAATAATAGCTTGACGACGAATATCATCATACTATGAGCTCACACACTCAACAGAGTTTCTCTAGGGTAGAGCCTATAGGTGCTCTTTTGAGTACGTTCTAGTGTTTATAATATTGAGTAACTGTATTAACGTACTTCATTGGTTTCAGTTTTATAAATCAAAGAAGAATGGCAATATCAGTGTCACGTGTTTGTGAAAGCGATCATAAGCGAATTTATATACATTTTATAGACTGATAGCTGTAGTTTATTTTATTAGTTATTGATTTTTTTTATTCAATGAGAAAAAGCAAATATCTAATAAAGAAATATTTTGTTACATCTGAAATGCACATAGCAATAACTAAACGTCAAAAACGAGATTTTATAAGAATCATTAAATCCTCTTTTATGAAATCGTTAGAAATCTTACAAGAAATCGACGGAACGCGTGAATTTCTTGTCATCTGTCATTGATACAGTTGTCACCGATCTGATAAATGAATATGCGTCTGTGTTTTATTTATATTACGCATTTTTGCATTGGTTTGTTAACTTTTCTTAGCTTAGCTTTCGTTTCTGCTCTCAGTTAAGCTTTTGAATCCTGAGTGTTGTATACCTACTTAAGGTGTTAAACAATTACGTTGTTGTGATTCTGGACATACGTTTGAGACAAATATCTAATACGTATTGTTATTTTGAACAGGTTTTTTATTTGTGTAGTATGGGATTTGATGATTATACATTATGTGCATTGTATGATATCTGGGATATATTCGTCGTCAAGCTATTATTCCGTCACCAGTATAGTTTTTCGAAAAAGTTGGAGTAGAGGCATGATATAATGGTTAAAATGTTAATAAATGCTTTGTTACCAAACATATTTTATTTTTACTTAATAACATACATACATACATAGACTTACGCCTGTTTCCCCGTAGGGGTAGGCAGAGGCATATTAAACGCCCACTTTTCGCCAGTGTTTTGATCCCACGTTAGGTGGCGAGCCAATTGCCCCTTATCGGGATATTTTGTTTGCCAGAGCCTCGTCCGTTGATCGGCAGGTGCGCCACTTGCAGGTGAGGTTGGCTTGGGACCCTAAGTTCTTGGTGGGAACCCTATGCACCCCACTTAATTAATTACTATTTTATGATACATACATAGGGCTGATGAAACGCCAAATCGAAGTACCCCTAAATGCTCAATAGCGCAAGAGTTTGCAAAGTATAATTTTATTAGTGGAAGTTTGCTGGATAGAGTATAGAGTAACATAATTACAGAGAAGTTGTATACATTTATATACATATACCTATATAATTATAAAGAAAATCGTAGAAGTAAGTGTTGGAAAAGGTACTCTCAGATAATGTAACATTCCAATCCCAGTTCTGTTATGCTCATGATACCTACGTATTAGCAAAGAGCTCAGATATTTATATGTACATATGTAGCTCCTTGAAACGTCACCTGACGTTAGTCATTAGCGTTCTGCGCAATGTACGTTTATTCATTGTAGGGTCATTTCGCCTGTTCGCGTCCATTTAGTGCAGTTGGCAAGTTTGAAGGAGAAAATAAAAATGTTCCATCAAATTGATTCAATGAAAAATTTATGCAATGCGTGCATTATATAGTCTATTTTAATAATAACTTTCAGTTTTGTTCGAAACTTGTTGTGTTTTTTTTTAAATAGACAAACTTCAAAATATGGCATTTTACCTAGTTTGCGTCCAAAAAATCCAAATTGCGTCCACCTGTGGACCAGTTCGCGTCCACCAGCTTAGTCTTAACAATATCAGCCTTATAATCCTTCATATGAGGGTGATATTGTTAAGACAATCTAAAGAAAGATTGGCTTTTAACAATTTCTACATTTAAGATAAAAGTTATAAAAAATCTACATTATTATCATTATTAAATCACTTTATAGAAACTATAATTACCTATTTATTATTCTCAACATCGATGGAACTTAAAATCAAAGATAAAAAAATAACGATACATGTTGTCCAATATTGTGGTCTTCGGAATAGCATTATTTTTACATAATTATGTATTTGTCTTATCGATTTCTTCTTCTCACGAATATCACAAAACGCTTTCTTTAGTTAATCATCTTTTGTGTTTCTTTTCCTTCTTCTTTCTTGTCTCCTAAGAACTCATCTTGAATAGAAAACATATTGAATAAAATAAATTAAATGTAATAATTCAATTTTAAACTCAGTCTTTATCAAAAATGCATTTTAAATTATAAAAAAAAATATATATAGAATGTATTTATGCGATCATTTCTATTTCATGAAAATATGGACGCAATTTGCTATAATATTATCCCTTGCAGGTATAGTTTGCGTCCACTTGTGATCGATTTTTATATCGATTGTATCTTGTATTACAATCATAATAATGTGGACGCAAATTGATCATTACAATTGCATACTATTAATGTTAAAATAAACAAAATCCCAATTTCTCTCTCATATTTTAATCACATAAAAATAAACAACTAATGTAATCATAAATAGACGAGTTCGCGTCCATTGTGGACGCAAAGTGGAAGTTTTATAAATTCGGTGTTGTAATTCGCGTCCACCTTATTTTAATTGTTAACTATAAAAAAAAAACTTAATTCATAATTCATACTATTCGTCTTTTCATTATTAATGTCTAGAAACAGCTATGTATCCTAAAATTCACGTAAAAAAATACTTACCGTCAAACACGCCGCTGCACACTATTTTTTTATTTATATCCCGCGCATCTGCACTCTTTTGTTGAACAACCGAGATTAACTAATTTTTTTAAACAGGATAAGCTGAACGCACGTAACTTTTGTCTATTTGTGCGTGTCCCTTATACGTCGAGGTATTGGCGATACTGACTTTTCATTTTATTAGTGTGTTAGTATACTTATTTTCGAGCATTTTTAAAAGGAGGTCCGCAAAATGGACGCGAATAGGGGGATGGACGCGAACAGGCGAAATGACCCTACAGCACATACGTGAACTCATGCGTGAACTTATCACTGTGACAGCTGTGACATTAGTGACCACAGATGGTATACTATAACCATATTAGTGACTAACTTCAGACCTGCCCACACTAAATGCACGAGGTGTAACTTACAACTCTTTAACTTCGTTTTTCATTAAAATCCCATAACATAAAAATATTCTGCCATTACATTTTATTTAATAGGCCTTAGATCTGTCTTTTTGAAGTATTTGTACTAATGCTCGCGAAGTCTTAATGCGACACTGATAATGTACGGTGGTTTGCCATTGTTCTTTCTGTCTCAAATAAAAAAGTCAGCTCTATTTGAATCGCTATCGACACGTATCTTATGATCAGCCGCAAACATAACTGCACAATGTCTTAAGCGACACTTACAAGGCAATACAATTTATCACGATAAACACATTTTGTCTTCGGTCAAGAAATCATTCTTTAAAATATTAAAAGCCACATTTTTTTTTGCTTTTTATACAAAATCTTTTACTTTATCTCTAAAATCTACTAAACCCTTAAAAAGGACTTGTCTTTTTATTACTTAAGGCTAACACGCAAGCAAATAAAAATCTTCCAATAAGTTGCCTAACTGCCAACACCTTCGAAAGCGACAAGAGAGCATTTTCGCTCTAAAGCCGGAAATAACATACAGGAAGTATGTTATTTCCGGCTTTAGAGCTCCTCGAATAAACAAAAAATACACGCACAAACATATTACAAACTTTATAAAATTTATGAAGTTTTGGTTAGTTTAACTTTTGGTTATTATGACTCGGCATGATGCCCACAACGAGTAGACTTCGACTTGGTGATGGGTCTTGTGACACCCTGTATATTGGAATGGTCATGAGTACGGGACGTTAACAGACGACGAAACGGAAGTGTGAAGATGGCGCGCTTCGACAGAGTCAAGTGTGACGTTCGCTACAGTTGAAGAGGGGGGTGCCAAAAATCAAGCAAAACCACCGACATTAGAAGTGGCATAATGGACCAGCGCGACCACAAGGCGCGAGCGAAGGCGACTGCTAACGCCGTTATGTTGGTGAATCAGCTGAGCTTTCAACTGCAACCGTGGTGAGCGTATTTTGTCTGATTTTTTATTGGTTCTGCCAATTTTATTTAGTGACGATAGATGTAAACACACAGTTTCACCTTGGAAATGTCATAATCGTTGTGGTGATATCGCCATCACATCGTACCGAGTGTTGTAGGTTCGATTCCTACACGAGACACTGAGTTGTAGAATCGCTTTACCATTGCCGTATTTTACGATAGCGTATGATTGTCTGACTACCCCTGTGACCTGGCTATAGCACAGATATCGAACGGAAGCCAGTTAAAAAAGAAAACGATTTTTTTTATTTCTTCATGCGAGGGTGGCTCGCACTCACGAACCTTGTGATCATATTATGCTTGCTTGCAAATAGATTATCCTGTCTCGGTCTTACTTTATGGACTGTAATAGTAACGAGAGTGAGCGTACAGGCCGACTTGCATTGTTCCAAGCAAGTGCGTTTGAGTGAAACGTGCTAGTTATTATTCTAGTGCAGTTGTAATATTGGTTTTAGAACCAACACCCAACTAGGGTTAGTTTTCTGCTAAATCTAGAACAATAACTCCGGTCTAGACTGTCCTTCGCAGGGTAGCGGCGCTAAAGTTAGTAAACTAATCGAATCGTTCATACTAAGTTCATAGTCTAAGACTGTGCTAGACTAGACTAGCTTTGTGTAGAATAGCTTGTAGCTTTTATTTCTTAAATAGACGTGTGAACTGCATTGCTGTTTAGATGAGTGCGGTTGGTTGGTTAGTGTAACCTGACCATAGTCAAAAGATATGACTAGTGCCATTATTTTATCGACTCGTGGTGTTGATTATTAATTATCAACACCACGAGTTAGGTACCGTTAAGTATTCCTAACGGTTTTTCATTTAAACGTGATCAGAGCTTAATTAATAACTAGCACTGTTACTCGTTGTAATTCTGAGTTGTACAGACGATTCCGGTGTTGCAATTACACCTGCTGCTTTGTGTGCATAAATTTTTAACATGGCCTATTAAAATGTTTCTTACTCATGACTTACTATTAGATGGCAGCACGTGAAAAGTACCATCTGTGTGTTTTTAAAATTCATGTGATACGCTGGATTTTTTTATCAAGTGCCCCGACTTCTCTAGCTAATTCCAAGTTATGCTTGGGACATTTAGGAGTGATTGTGTTTCTAGTAGAAGCTGTTAAACTTAATTATCAAACGTAGATGAAAATGATTGAGTTATCATCGTAGTGCGTTACGATAGTCAGTTTCAGAGATTTTAATTTTCATTGTTGGTAGAACTAGGTTAATGATCGTTAGTGATGATTGTATGCTTAACCATATTCTCATTAAATGGGTACTTTGTTAGTCGTTGTTGTGATAATTTTGTGGTTTCCACGTTGCCGTTGGTGTAGATTTGCATAAACTGGATAAGCCGTTTGTGCGGCTGCATGATAAGCCATGCTTTGCCGTTGTTTGGACCGGAAAAGTGCTTTTCTGGTTAGCCTAGTTTACCCTGAAGCTTTTGTATTAGTCATAGTCTCCATAGGTGCGCAAACAAGATAGCCATTAGTGCATTAATTATCATAGTATCACAAACGTTGTCCATCGTCATGAACGCGAAAGGTCCGTTGCTGTAGCGCTAATGATAAGGTTAGGATTAGCTTCGTATTTAGACTATCCATGACAAAATTTTAACGCTGAATAGACTAGTTGGATACTTGGTAGTAAACTTAATATCTAGTGTATCAGCCTAGTAAGATTTTCTTATAGTCTGCTATGTGATAAGGAAAACCAAAGCAACATGTTGAACAAACCTAGTTTAAGATTACTTTGAACGTAATTACTTAAAGCGTCAAAGGGTTAATGAGTTTCCTATTATTTTAACGAGTATACGTGTTGTTCAACATGTCAGCTTTGAGAGAAAGATTTGTGATTTTCATTAAAACCTGTAATGATTTTGATCAGAGTACCTTTATTCCCCACCGACTTTGGTTAGGAATAGCCGAACGACTAGTATGTGTGCTGTGCGACGATTTTCTTTTATTCCTAGAGCGAAGTGCATTAAGGTGTAGTTGTTGATCGCAATCATGGATTCCCTGCTGCTCAAGTAGCTCTGCTTTGATATTTGTTCACTAAAATTGTTAGATAACTCTGATTTCTTTGTTGAATGACAAGAGCGTTCTTGGCAGGATTCATTAGCCGAAGTCTAACTCGCGATTAACTGTACGGTTAACCGAACGACGAAAGCTAGTCCCCTACAGTTGTTAATAGGAAAAGTGTGTGCACGGCTTCTATCATTGATGGCAGTTGATGTAGAAACTGAGGTTGACCTAAATACCATGAGAGATGATGCGTCACGTAATACTGAGAGTGTAGTATCGGTATTCTCTCGTTTTCCATAAATTCATTTGCAAAAATATTGTTTGCCATAATCATCCCCGATCATAATATTTACTTGGACTATTATTATTTATACTAATAACGTTTGCCTTAACAACTCAACAGTGATAACTTTTATTTGCCATAAAATGACTTTCTATAACAACATAATTATATCATAATAATTAGTTTCCATAAGTAGCACATCTCACAATCGACTCTTGACATAATCAAAATTTGATAGAATTATGAAAATAATACATACATATTGTTAGGTCGAAATTAATTATTGTTAACACCCCGACTCAGGGCAATCCGACTCGGATAGGTTAGGTTAGGGTTCTCTTTTGACCCTTAACCCAAAAATAGGAGCCCTGCGAAGCAGGGCTCCGTCAACTTAGTCTACATTCTTCACACTAGTTTAATAAACAGAAATTGAATTAAATATCGTTAACACCCCGACTCAGTGCAATCCGACTATGGTAGGTTAGGTTAGGGTTCTCTTTCGACCTTTAACCTAAAAATAGAAGCCCTGCGAAGCATGGCTCCGTCAACTTAGTCCACGTTCTTCACACTAGTTTAATAAACTGAAGTTGTTCAACTTCAGTTTATGCTCTATTTTATGGATTAAAATTATTATGACACTTGATTGATTATGACCAATGAAATTAGTGAAAGTCATTTTATGTCATTTCACGATTATTGCAACTGAAGCATTATTTCTAATGAAATTATGGCAAATACCAGTATGGCATATGAAATTATGGCATTTTAAATTATGGCAAACATCAGTAAACCTTTAGTATCATATGAGAAACGTAGGTTTGATAAGGGGGTCTCCCTTGTTTGACCGAAAGGAATTTGACAAATTTTCACTTCCCAAAAAATGTTTCGCATAATTTCATTTGCCAAATTATTACTTAGCAAAAAATCTATTCACAAAAAAATATAACGCATACCTAATGTTTGGGCAATGATCGTTTAAACTATAACTTGTTTACCAACTAGTACTTTTGACATTTTTTATTTAGTCAAATATTTCAGTTGGAAAAATAGTTTTTACGCAAAATCAATAATTATCCAAATATAAATAGTTCAGTTCTGGCTAACCTACTAAAAACAATCTCTTTTTTCTATTAATGCAAGTCGTTTCTGGCACTCGCCGACCGCTACCGCGGCACCGCTCGCTTCGCTCACTCGGCTCGTGCGTAGGAAGTCACAGTTCTAACCTAACCTAACCATTTTTTAATAATTAACCTACTCTAAGTACTTCCATAAATAAACTAATATCACCAAACGTTTATTGTCTGAAGATTGTTTGCTGTAATAAATCATTTGATTAAAGACCAAACGCCATAATGACATTATACTTGGTAATATTTTGCCAAGTAAAAATTTGACCTAATAAAAATATGCGTACTAAAATCATTCGAAAGATTGCAATGCTATAAAAAAAGGTTGCTAAAATTTGTTTGGGTAATGAAATTTTGTCAAAATCTTTTCGGCAAAACGGCAGGATCCCTTGATAAGGCTTGGTAAATTTTCAGTAGGTTACTTTGTGTTGATTATGATCATTATACAACAGTATACATCATCATGAAAAAGTCATCATCATCAGCCTTCCGTAGTCCACTGCAGGATATAGGTCTCTCCAAGGGCACACCACTGGGCCCGGTTTTCGGCTCTTCGTGTCAAGCCGCTGCCAGCCACTTTGCGTTGGTATATCGTCGCTCCACCTAGCCGGAGGGCGTTCTACACTACGTTTGCCAAAGCGCGGTCTCCACTCTAGAACTACTCCAACGGTTATCGGTTCTACGACAAATGTGACCAGCTCACTGCCACTTAAACTTGCTAATCCTTTGAACTGTGTCGATCACCTCGGTTCTCTATCTGATCACTTCATTACGAAAAATCATTTAAACAGCTCTGCTTAAAAAGATTTTTTTTATTTGTTCAAAGCAACAGTTAAAGCAATCAAAGACCTAATTGTCACGCGTAAAATTCATTACATTATAGGCATATTTCTTGGAAGTGTACTAACGTTTCGCTTTCTACTTCGCTTCCCATTATAGCCACTTGGCTTGCTACTTCGCTTGCCACTACGCACACCTCTTACATCTGCTCTTAGTTTGACGCTTTGCTTGTCATTCCGCTACTCGTAATAAGCTATACCTACCGCCGCACTTCTAAAGCCACAATCTTAAGACGTTCGTGGAAAAGTTCCACTAACTACATCTCGGTGACCTATATTCGTTCTTGATTCATTTAATTTTCATTTACAGGTCCGTAGGTGTTACGGAGGCTGCGGTTATATTTCAAAAGGAAAATGATATTAAAAACACTGTCTTTGTTCGTTCTGTTATTTTGTGAGAAAAGCGTCGACATGATAGATGCTAATTATATCACGTCCTCAAGCCTGGTACAAAATAAAAAAGTAGTTAACAAGGTATTGTAAAAACAGCACCAGCAATCGTTTTAAAGGATATTCGTTGCACGGTCTACGAGACAAAACAATATCCTCCAACAGATATTTAAAAAAAAAATTAGTCAGATTTACCTGAAACTTTACGCGTTTTCTTGGATACTACTACCTGCCTGCCCTACTGGGGACACAAAAAAAAAATGCGCCACTTACTCTACCTCGTGGTGGTGTGGAAATTAGTTATTTGGCCGAAACGCGTGTTAGAGTGGACTTTGCGGCTCTCGTACGCTAAAACTATTGGCTTTACACAAAAAAGGTTACTATATTAACGTACGAAATTTTCTCTAGATTAATTTATTAGAAATTATTTTTATCGTAACATGAGTTGGAACGGAGTTATTCTCAGAAAACTGTATTTGAACGCCATTTTTCAATATGGCGGTGAGAGCGGCAAGGATATGAGATGGCAAAGTAAAAATTTGAAAAGAGGTTTCAAAACTCCCGGCAAACTTTACAGGTAAAACTACCAAATGACTGGACTAATACTAGTCCAACCAATTTGACTGGATATTATTTAACTTTTCTACACAGTGACTGCCTGTGTATCCTCCACAACGCAAAGGGATAGCTAGTTTAGACCAGTGTAATTTTTTTCAGAGGTACTGACTCTCTTAAATTTTTTTGGCAAAAACCGATACCCAATTTCGATCTGTATCCATGTTTCGCATTACACAGTAACTACAATAACAATCCAGAATAATTTCGGCCTTACTTCTGAAAATTAGCTGCTCGCTCAAACATTTCGTATACAAGGAACACGAATCAGTCACGTGAATTGAAACCGAGACGAGATCAAGTAAATTTCGACTCAAGCGTAAATAATAAATAAGTTATATTAATGTCGAGCAATGTTACCATTGACTCCTTAAAAGCGTTCTGTAAAGAGCTGGCCACAGGCCTATAAAATACGTCTACAATTCCACTGTATAATAAAAGTACATTAATGAAGTCCGAGACAATGGCATCCCACTAACGAGCTATAACAGTAGACATTACGCGACAAACGGGCCGAGCCAAACGACTGTAAATCTATATAATTATATAAAAGAAAGTCGTGTTAGTTACACCATTTTTAACTCAACAACGACCGAACCGATTTGGCTGAAAAAGGTAGGGAGGTAGCTCAGAACCAGGAAAAACACATAGGATACAATAAAATGCAAACAATAATCTGGGAGGGATTTTAGAGAGGGTCGAAATTTGTAGGGACAAACTTCCTACCTATTGACAGTAATAACGAATGCGCTGTAATAATTGAGTTGCTGCGCATGTGCTATATCTGTCAGTATTGTCACATTATACATTGACATAATTATGATGCACTGTCATTACTTCGTTCGCTTTTAAGGTTCGCTTACTTAATTAAACTATTAATAATTATTGTAACAGCCTTGGCTAATCCCTACTAATATTAGGTACTAGCAGTGCCCGCGGCTTCGCCCGCGTGGAAATTGGTATCCCTTAAATATCCCTTTCTGTGGCCTTGATAATGTAAATAACATAATGATCGGTTTATGAAACTCAGTATATTTAAGTTTCTTACTTACTGTATTAGAAAAGTAGTAACCTGTACCTGCCACCTAAATTCTTAGCTCTTTCTTTTAATAAATTCTATCTGGCCGTATTACATAATTATTTGTTAATTTGAATCTTTGCACTCAAAAAGTAACACTCGAACAGTAAGTCTACGATGCTCTACTATCTGTACTTACGAGTATAATATAATAAACCGGAAGAGTTTGTTTGTTTGTTTGAACGCGCTAATCTCAGGAACTACCGGTCAGACCTGAAAACTTATTTTTGTATACGATAGCCCAGTTATTCCGGAAGGCTATATAACATAACGCTTTGACCCTTTGGGCCGGGCAAAAGGCTAAAAAGGCTAAAAGAGAATGTCGGCTAATCTCAGGAACTAGCAGTCGGATTTAAAAAATTGTTATTGCCTATGATAGCCCAATTATTCCGAAAGGCTATAGGCTATAATACATGTTTTCTATTTTGAATTTCCTCTGCGAAATAGTTGGCAAATGGCTTGGCGTCGCTTTCGATCATTTGAGAACCCCGCGCTACCAACGCTTACGCATAACAGCCATAGACAACTAAGGACAGTACAGTGAACGCACCAATAAGGGAAGGAGGCATGGCACAGATTACATAGGCAAAGCGGGATTCATGGACTTTTGTTGGTTTATAATGATGCCTCTAATAAATTGTCTGTTTTGTTAGTATTAGAACCCGAGATTATAGAAATGTTCTTACACATGTAAGTTAAGTCGCATAATAATAATGCATGCCATGAATACTTCATCTTTGCGACACACATGATGGTGACTTTGTCCCAAGATTAAGCAAATGTTTGTCTTGCTTGGGACAATGTTACCTTCATGGATTATTACGTGCTGGCAGCATAGTGCGTGAGTTGTTGCGCTTGTAAGTTGTTGCCATTCTCATATAGATATAAACTAAGTGTTGCATATTATTAATGTATTAATATTTACAATTAAATTCTTGGGACTATGTTGCCATAACAGATTGGTTTGATTGAAATTAAACTACAGTTTACGGATTTTATCGCGTTGTATTGGTTTCACTAAGTTATTACATTTGAAACTAAAGATCTAGAAACTATATTTTTAATTTATTACTAGCCGACGTTTCGAATTCTTTACAGAATTCATGTTCACGGCAGACTGAGGTGATATTTGTCTTTTTCTTGAATGTATAAGTTATCTCAAAGTACCCGAACATTTTTCAACTACTGGTGTTACTATTTACGCAGAATGAGCTCACAGTGTCCTTAGGTCTTCTGGTGACTTTGTCCTTCTTGGGTTTCATTAGCCTTATGACAGGGTCCCAAGCTGGAGGAACATTCCAACCATCTTCCCTATTGAAATTAGGGTGTTTTTTAATTTCAATAGCCTCTCGTATCATCCTTGGAAGAAAACGATGTTCTTTTGCGAGTATCTGTGGTTCATCAAATCGCAGGTAGTGGTTGGGTCCTTGTTCCACATGTTCACACACAGCAGACTTTGTTGAGCGTTTATGTTTTATGTCAGCTATATGTTCTTTGAGTCGAATGCCTATGCTTCTCTTGGTTTGTCCAATGTATGAGAGCCCACATTCACAGTCAATTTTGTAGACACCGGCCTCTTGCAAGGGTAACTGACACTTGACAGATGGTAATAATTGACTGATCTTCGTTGGCGGCTTGTAGTAAGTTTTGATAGAAGCTCGCTTCAAGATGTAGCCAATTTTGTCGGTCACGCCCTTGATGTATGGGAGGACAGCAGGTTGTCTTTCTACTGTGGCTGGTTTTTCTTTCTTCTGGGATCTGTGACAGTGGCGCGGCGGTCGGAGCTTGTTGTCTTGCAGAACTTGCCTGACATGTTGAAGCTCAGCGTCCAGGTGTTTCTTGTCACAGATCCCGCGGGCTCTCTGAAACAGAGACATTCCTACAGTAGCTAACTGTTTAGGATGGTGGTGAGATTCACCGTTTAAGTACCTATTTGTATGGGTCTTTTTCCTATACACAGTATGGCTTAAGGAGTTGTTTTTATTCCTGATGACAAGTACATCTAAGAAAGCTAAAGACTTGTTTGCCTCTAATTCCATTGTGAATTGTATTTGGTTATTAATAGAATTAAGATGGTTTAGGAAAGCTTTAACACTATCTGTTGGTAAAATTGTGAAAGTGTCATCTACATACCGCTTGTAGAACCTCGGTGTGATGGTGGCAGTCTACAGGGCTCGCACCTCGAAGTCCTCCATGAAGATGTCAGCGACAACAGGCGATACTGGAGAGCCCATTGCTACACCGTCTACTTGTATGTAGTATTTCTTGTCCCATAACAGATAGCCCGTTGTCAGGCAGTGTTTGAGTATTTCTGCATATTCCTCAGGCATGTTGTTTTCCGTCAGCTTCCTTCTAGTAATTTCTACACAGTCATGTACTGGTATGCATGTGAATAATGACTGTATATCAAAACTAACCATAGTTTCCTTGTCAGAGAGATGTAGGTGTTTGATTTCACTGACAAAATGGTAGGAATCTTTCACATGTGCTCTCGTGTTGCCTCTGAGGGGTGAGAGAATCTTTGCCATGTGTTGAGCCAGTCTGTAAGTTGGTGCGCCTATCTGACTAACTATCGGGCGCAGAGGAGCGTTTTCCTTGTGTATTTTTGGAAGCCCATACATTTGAGGAGGTTTTACACACGATGGTATTAAATATTTCACGTCCAAATTATGTTTTTCGGAGTATTTCTTAACAATATCACAAGTTTGCTTGAGTATTTTGTTCGTAGGGTCTGACTTAACCAACTTGTAGGTACTTTCATCCGACAAAAGATGTTCCATTTTTTGTTTATACTCGGACGTGTCCATCACTACCGTTGCATTTCCTTTATCTGCTCGGAGTACTGTAAGTTCAGGCCTAGCTTGTAAGTTCTTCAGTGCGAGATATTCGGTCTTAGGTAGATTCCTTGCCGGCACTTTCGATTGACGTAATACAGCAGAAACGTCCTGTCGTATGGCCTCGAAATCTTCCTTACTCACATTGTTCTTGACTAGGCAATCCTCAACGTTGCAAATAATAGTTTCATACGGTATTCTTGATGGAGTTATCGCGTAATTTAAACCTCTGTTAAGTACTCTCTCGGTATTTTCATCTAACGTGTGTTTTGACAGATTGACAACTGTTTGTCTATGGGCGGACGGTAGCGTGTGATTGGTCCGTGCGAAAACGTTCTGTTTCATGTTGTACTGGTCATTTGATTTTTGTTGTAATTTTTCAAATTTTTGAATTTTGTTACGTTTACACGCATAATATTTTGATGTTTCTCTGTTGTTTATTGCATCGATGCATTGTTTAAAATCAAATGAAGTTGTCAATCTGTATATTTCGTTAGATAAATTCTCAACATTTTTATTTATTCTGCGTAAGTCAGCTCGGTGTTCATGGATCTTTTGTATGAGTAACTTTTGGCTTGCCTGTTTTAAGATCTTAGCGCTCCCACGTATGTCCTTCTTGGCTGATATCTTGCAGCATGTAGGGATGAGATCGTGATCCCGGCATCTCTTCAAGAAATTTAAGGATGTTATGTATCTTGCGCGCTTGGTTTGTAGATCTTCTAACCGGCGTATTTTTGTTGCTGTTTCCAGTCCGTACTGGTTCACATAGTATCTTCTTGGGTTTACGCGAATGTTACACATTGAAATTAAACTACAGTTTACGGATTTTATCGCGTTGTATTGGTTTCACTAAGTTATTACATTTGAAACTAAAGATCTAGAAACTATATTTTTAATTTATTACTAGCCGACGTTTCGAATTCTTTACAGAATTCATGTTCACGGCAGACTGAGGTGATATTTGTCTTTTTCTTGAATGTATAATAATACAATCTATATGGGTATTGTTTTGGAGATTTTCGGGACGCTGATTAATTATATGAAATTGGCGGATGGGAAAATAAAAAAAAAAAACAATATTGGTATCGTCTGCGATGTTAAAAGGGATGGGGAATCCAAATACATCATCTCTTTCGTGATTCAAGATGGTGGATGGGAAATCAAAAATGGCGGACGGAAAAAATTTAAAAAATCAATATGGGTATGGTCTCTGATGATTTAAAAGATGGAGAATCCAAATACACATCTATTTTGTGATCAAAGATGGTGGATAGGAAATCAAAGATGGCGGACGGGATTTTATTTAAGTCGATATGGGAATCGTCTCCGATATTTTTAAGGAATGGAGAATTCAAAAACACCATCTATTTCGTGATCAAAGATGGCGGATGAGATTTTTTTTAAAAATCGATACGTTATCATCTCCAATATTTAAAGGGATGTGGAATCCAAATCCAATATCTATTTCGTGATCAAAGATGGCGGATGGGAAATCAAAGATGGCGGATGGGAAAGTTTCAAAAAATCGATATGGTTATCGTCTCCGATGTTTTAAAGGATGGCGAATCCAAATACAACATCTATTTCGTGATCAAACATGGCGAATGGGAAATCAAAAATGGTGGATGAAAAACATTTTAAGTCAATATGGGTATCCTCTCCGATGTTTTAAGCTATGAGGAATGCGAATACAACATCTATTTCCTGATCAAAGATAGCAGATGGGAAATCGAAGATGGCGGACGGTTTTTGCTGGGTCATCTATCTTTACATATAGGTACATATATAAAATTCAATCTTCGTTTGTTTGTATACCTTTGTAAACTTTGAAATTTTAGATTAAGCATTGGTGACTTTGGTAAGTTTGTTCAGAATTTCCTGGAAAAGTGGTTTGAACAAAAAAGGAATAAGCAAAAAGACCTTTAAAAGGCAATACAGGGTTCGCCGGGACAGCTAGTTTTACAATAATTTTTATTAATTTCCTATAATTTTGTCTCGTTTAATTGCTAATTGCGGCCCCGAGGGTATATTTTCGGCTTTCAGATTACTAGTTTAAGTAATTGTTTTTGAAAAGTAGGCATCAAACAGTGGGTAACGCAAAGTGCTATAGAAAGTTTTTGTCCGATGTCTGATTAAATTCTACAATAAACTTATTCAATGATTCGAAATATGATAGACGCTTTTTGACGTTTAAAGCCACTGGTTTTCATTCGAATTAAAATGGTATATTAATTGAACTAGTTATTAGAAAATTGACAACATTGCAAAAATGTTTCGTTCATTAGCCATTCGTATTGACAAGGTTCTTTACATAGCTAATTTAAATTTTTTGTCTTTTAAGAGAGATTCGTAATTTCATAGTTCATTAGCAGCCCTGCATAAAAATTCTCCAACTGCTGGGTCTCTTCTTTGAGAAGGGAAAGGCCATCACACTGGCCTAAGGCGGGTTAGCAGACTTCACATGTCTCTAGAGAACATTATGGAAAACTCTCAGACACGCAGGTTTTCTCAAGCAGTTTTCCTTCACCGTTTAGCAAGCAATAATAATTAACGATTGTTTAGGTGCATAGGGTTCCCACCAAGAACTTAGGGTCCCAAGCCAACCTCACCTGCAAGTGGTGCACCTGCCAATCAACGGATGAGGCTCTGGCAAACAAAATATCCCAATAAGCGGCAATAGGCTCGCCACCTTATTACTACGTTATTATTACGTGGGATCAAAATACTGGCGAAAAGTGGGCGTTTAATATGCCTCTGCCTACCCCTTCGGGGAAACAGGCGTGAGTCTATGTATGTGTATGTGTATGAAATTAACGATTTATTACGCACATAACTTCGAAAAGTCATTGGTGCGCGCCGTAATACAAATCCGAGACGCTTTGCGGATAAGTTTTTCGGTTGCACAAGGCTATATAATTATGTAAGCCTTAATCAACCAACGAAAAAGATGGTAGGTATACATTGAGATTCATAAATGGACATCAGGTTATTTTCCTAAAATTTATTGATATAAAACCAAATTACATCTAACCCAAAAACTCTATTAATTCACACCTAAATCCATAAGCAAAGGCAACGATGATTCGAATCTAGACAGGAGCTTTTTCGCAAACACAACCTTTACAAGGCAATTTAACTGGCTTCAGTTGGATTTTTGTACAAATACCCTTCTATTGGTACCTCTGATTTCAAACGTTTTACGAACTACATACATTGTTTTTCGCACTATGCTGCAGCTAATGTTAGATTTCGGAGAATTTCGTACCTTGTGATTTCGTAGGTAAAGCTATAGATATGAAGGTTTTTTTTAGATAAGGAAAAAAATGTGCTTGGGTTTGTACACAGTCAATCCTAGGTTACAAAGTAAAGAAGTAGTAAAACACAATGGATGTATGCAAGAACGTAATGAAGAATATGCCAGTTATTCTCTAATTGCCAAAATATATTCTCCTGCTATAAAACCATTTGCGGTCTGCACTGTGAACTTAGGTCTTTCTTTATTTACTTCATAGTTGCACCATGATTCAGTAAGAGGTTTGACTAACTATAACTTGCTGGCCAGAAGACAGTTTGGTATAGCGTTATACTAGTTGTTAAAAAAGGCGAAATGGAAGACGATTTTGGCTGATCAAATTCGTACAACTTTCGATACCGACATTTATATCTGCCCACGTTGCTCAAAATCGATCGTAACAATGGAACGTACCACAGCAGGATATAACATTCTGAATAGAAGACGCTTTCACCGGAAATGAGGAACGACAATGAACGCAGTGTTTACCTACATAATAGCCTTTCTTTTTTACGTGTGGTGGAAACCTCACTTTATTGGGCCCCAAGACCGGAATTAAGGGGCTCGGCAAAGGGGGCCTGTGTGACAACCCGACGTGAAGCATCGAGAGTACTCACTAAAACCAACATGATATTCCTCTATCCGATTGCATTGAAAGGCGGGGCCACGAGCAATGCGTTAACATTACTTTCGCGGCCCCGCTTGGTCCTACATTAATGCCTAACAAACTGAGAATTCCACACTACAACCATAAGTCAAACTCTAAATGTGTGAACGAACATAAGTCTCTACTTTTATTTTTATACTGACATTTTCTTCACGTCAAACACTAAATGTGCCAACCAACATGTCTCTACTTTCTTTTCAACACTGACATTTTCTTACATAATAATTTATTAAAACAAAAAGTAATAGCGCTCTCGTTCGTCTTTAAGATATCAGGGGCCCAATTCTGCTAAATAAATATAGTCTCGATATCATGTCAGTGTCATACTTACGTCACAAAAAGCGTATTCTTCTTAATTATCTGATATTTGAATGAAATTGTACTGTTTATTTTAAATTATACGATAATGAAATTAGATTATCAGAATACCGCTTTTAAATCCATTCAAAATATAATATCAATGTCATATAAAAATAGCAGAATTGCAGATCCTCCTACTATAACAGTAACATATACACCACGGCTTTACCAAAAATCTTACAATCGATTTTTTGTGAAAATTTCGTATTACGTCTCACTCGATTTGTTGGTATTACAATTCTTCTTACAGCCTATTCTTGGTTTTATTCGACTATTTTGCGCAGTTACGGAGCTAAGAGGGCAATATATTTGCTTTTATTTCTCGACTCTTGATGTTTTCTGTATTAAAAGTATATTGGATTTTATAAAGTAGCCGTGCAATATTTAAGGTTTACACTTTTATTGTTATAGCTTCACATGTTTTAAGATTATTGTTGGATATTTCATGATTTAAAATTAGTATTGAAAGCTTTAAAATGTTTTAAATGCGTCTATAATGTTAGTTTAAAATTTAGAACTATGATAAAGCTTAATTTATGTATTAACCGGTACTATCCGACATTCATTAACGCTAAATGTTTCAAAATTGTGACCCAAGGGTGTATATGGATTTTTGGTGTTTCTTCATATATAATCACTCTGAATTTTGACAAAGTATTCTTTTATTTGTATTTTTAAAAAATAAAACGTTATCTGAATAGACGTAATTGAATTACATACATACATAGACTCACGCCTGTTTCCCGGAGGGGTAGGCAGAGACTACGGAACGCTATTTGCAATGATCCTGACATACCTCTCTTGCTACACTCACTCCCATCAAGATTCTCATGCATGCTCTTCAGTTAAGGGTAATTCTGACTTGTCATTTTTTCAGGATGTCTCCAATCTGGTCAGAGAACGTCCGCCTAGGGCTTCTCCTTTGTCCTGTCCCATTCATACTTGACTTATATATCTTCTTTGTCAGTCTATCGTCATCCATCCTCTCCATGTGCCCAAACCATCTAAACATGTCTTTCTCAATGCTTGTCACTACATCTTCTTTTACCCCAAAACACTCTCTTATCACACAATTCTGTACTCTGACGGTCAAAGATACACCACACATACTTCTCAGTGCTCTCATTTCTACAGCATTTATTCTACTTTCAAATCTCTTCTGCCATACCCAACTTTCACTACCGTACATAAGCGTAGGCACTAATACCCCTCAATGCACAGCCAAACGTGCCTTTTTGGACAAGTTTTGGCTATTCATAAACGCTTTCAGAGCTCCATTCACTCTATTATCTGCATAGTCTCTTCTTTCAATATCTTCTTCATTCTTACGGTACGTTGTTTACAAGAGTGTAAACAATGTGCCTTAGTATACAAACTCATTCACTTGTTCCACTCGTTGTCCATCAATCAAAACATTACAAGCCGTAACGCATTCCTCCTTTTCAAAAACCATAACTTTCGTTTTACTTACTTTCATTCCTTTCCTCTCGAACGCACCATGCATGATTGTTAACATTTCCTGCAATTCCTCCGCTGAAGATGCAAATATAACCTGATCATCAGCATAAAGGAGGCATTTGACAAGTAACCCATTCATCCTTAATCCGCAGTCACTATGTTTTAGATCTTGCAAACAATTGTCCATGAAGAGGTTAAACAGCCACGGCGACACTACACATCCCTTTCTAACACCTTTCTCGATGGTAAACCAGTCAGTGTATGCCCCGTTTATCCTCACACAAGCTCTAGAATCCTCATAAAGGAATTTAAGAGCTCGAATGAGGCTGCTGTCCACCCCATTCATTGACAGCACCGACCACATTTCATTCCTCACCACTTTATCGTAAGCCTTTTCCAAATCCACCAATGCGCAATAGACCTTTTGACCTTAAGCCAAAAACTTTTCGGCTATGCTTTGCAAGGAAAAAACCTGATCCGTATATCCCATACCCTTTCGGAATCCCGCTTGTACATCCCATATTTTCTTGTCGGTTACTTCTATAACTCTTTCAATAAGTACCTTTGCATATAATTTGCCAACAATGCTGAGAAGGCTAATGCCTCTATAGTTTTTGCAGTCTTGTTGCGAGCCTTTTCTTTTATAAAGAGGCACAACTACAACTGTGGCCCAGTCATTAGGTACTCGGCCGGTGCTCCAGCACAAGTTATATAACCGCTGCAACTGAGCAACTATGATGCCCTGTCCCGTTTTCAGCATTTCAACTGTAATCCTATCATATCCTACAGCCTTACCTACTTTCATACTTTCCAGTGCCTTCACGATCTCATCCACGCCAATAACGCTTTCATCATTGCTATCATTACCATTCATTTCAGTTATCGGTGTCTCTTTCGTCGTTCTTTCAAATAAACTTTCAAAATACTCTTTCCATCTCTTCAACACGCACGATCCACCATTTACTATATTTCCATTCTCGTCTCTGATAGATGTGTGTTCTGAGGTTTGAGTTCTTCCTCGAACTGCTCGAACGGATTTCCAGAAAAACTTAATGATCCTCTGGAAATCGTCGGATAATCAGCTATCAATCTCATCTTTCTTTTCCTCTTTTTTCCTTTTAACCATTTCTTTCACTATTCTTTTTGACCTAACAAATTACTTTCATTGCCTTACTAGAGGACGTCAGTAGCTACGCCTGCATTTTTTTTAAATTTACCCGTTTTGGCCGATCCCGTGGAAATCTCGGGAAATAACAATCATCAATCAAGAAATAACAATAAGTATCTAATATATAGTTATATAAGTTTAAACCTCTACATAATACTTTTTCGGTGTTTTGATCTAACGTGTGTTTTGACAGATTGACAACTGTTTGTCTATGGTCGGCGGACGGTAGCGTGTGATTGGTCCGTGCAAAAACGTTCTGTTTCATTTTGTACTGGTCATTTGATTTTTGTTGTTATTTTTCAAACTTTTCTATTTTGTTACGTTTACACGCGTAACATTTTGATGTTTCTCTGTTATTTATTGCATTGATGCATTGTTCAAAATTAAATAGAGTTATCCATCTGTATATTTCGTTAGACAAATTCTCAACATTTCTATTTATTCTGCGTAAGTCAGCTCGGTGTTCGTGGATCTTTTGTATGAGTAACTTTTGGCTTGCCTGTTTTAAGATCTTAGCGCTCCCACGTATGTCCTTCTTGGCTGATATCTTGCAGCATGTAGAGATGAGATCGTGATCCCGGCATCTCTTCAAGAAATTTAAAGATGTTATGTATCTTGCGCGCTTGGTTTGTAGATCTTCTAACCGGCGTATTTTTGTTGCGGTTTCAAGTCCGTACTGGTTAACATAGTATCTTCTTGGGTTTACGCGAATGTTACACATTGAAATTAAACTACAGTTTACGGATTTTATCGCGATGTATTGGTTTCACTGATGAGCCATGGTCGTCATGAGGAGAATATTCGGAGTCCATTTTAGAAAGCACAAGTAGAAAAAGAACAGCTAACACAAATTCAAATCCACAATACGATCAAACAAAACGAACGCAAAGCTAGCCAATGACGGTACCTAACACTTAACAGAATTGACAAGTTAGTTAAGTGTTGCTCGAGAATGAAAATAAATACCCAACATACTTTACCATTTTGATATTATTAAAAATAATATCAATATTTTACGTTAATTATGACTGTCGTCTGAAAAAATATAAAATAAATCAATTATAAAAAAATATCTTCGTACTTTCAGGTTTCGGCAAGCGCTTTAAAATGTGATTTTGTTAAACACTTTTTAACGATATTTTCCTCCGATTATTTACACGGCAACACAAACGTCACAAACCAACCATTCAAAATAGTCCATTGAAGTACCTACACGTTTATAATCAAATGAAAGTATTTTAAAATCCATCATTATTATATGTTTATTTCCTACTACTGGATAGCGATCAATATTTATAATATATTAAAACAAAAACTTTGAGTAATTTACTTTTTTTAAGACGATTGTTCACGTTCAAGCCAACTTTGGCCGGTCTCCTTTGAATGCTAACTGTTGTACAATTCTTATCTTGTGGGATTAGTTGTATCCTTGTTTTAAAAGCAATTGGGGCTAATAAAAAAATAAGACCTAACTATAGTTCAAATTTTAGACTTAGCTTTATCGGTATACACTTATTAAAATACATAATTTAATGCCTAAATTACGTGAAATATCCGTCGGAACTTTTTTCTAAGTTGTTATATTTTGCCTTGAATTAAAATATAACAACTTTCTTTATAAAATCCCTAAGCCCATTTTGTATTTAGAAAATTGTAAATAGTACCAAACTTTGATATTTAGTTAGTGTATTCTTGTTTCAAGGTAATTTTGAGCGCTCTACGTTCATTTTGTCTACGTCTCTTGCAACAGGAGGTTGGTTTGACTGTCCCCAACTGGTGTTCGGGACCTTTCCGCTGAAAACGCCACGGTTTCCGTTGACATAGTAGCAGAGCAACGCAAATTGCGGTACTTTAGTGGCATATGCCATCCTAATTGCAAACTAGGAAAGTGTATGCTTACATGATACAGAGCAACAGAGGAATCAATGTTTTTATTTTATCGTTATAGTCAACAGAGATCTTTACTTTTTTTTTGCCGCAGCAGACAGTGTTTTTATAGACGAGTATCAATCATTTCTCTATGCCAGCTCTAATATCGGAGGCCAAGATACACTTTGGGTCGCCGAGCCATCGGAGTAAGTAAGTAAATAAGTGTTAGCGCATACTAACAATGCCGATGGCCCTCGTGTGACTAGAAGAAGCGAAATAGCGACAACACTGGAAAACTAACAAAAATTAGAAAAAGCATCCAAAACCTGTTCCTTTTCCCATTGTCAATATCGAAAGAAAATTAAATCTCATCATCATCATCATCAATCAACCTTATCTGTACTAAAGTACAATGAAAACTACAACAAAGGCATGTACGTTCGAATATCTCTTCAATATTGATTACATTAAATTAAAAGCTATTCCTGAAAGTCTCTTTGGGACTCATTCGTTAAGTTTCAGTCTTCAACAATGTTCCTTTGTATCAAACAGTAAACATAAGAATCCTCTACGACAACTCCTGTGATCGTTCAAACAAAAATAAATTATTGAATGCGAGAGAAACACTTTTTCATTGGCAATTCTATTTATTTATCAAACTTCCATCTAACTGTCACAAAATCTCTATGGACTTTATTTCAACGCCAGGATATTTGACTTTTGCTCGATTTGGCGTATTGTGACGGCAAAATAAAAAATATTTTTAAATAAAATAAATCGACTTCAAAAAACACTAAGGAACTAAAAACCAGAAAATAATTGGTTTTGGAGCAAAAATTTTTGGAGTCGGTGCCAAGCGCTCGGTGCAAGACGAGTGAAACGTCGGAAACCAATTATCTTAAATAAGTTAAGTTAACGCGATTAAGACCCGCTTAATTATTTTGCATGATGTATACAAAATCACGAAAGTTTAAAATCGATTAATCCAAGTATTTCTGATCTGACTATAAAACCTCTTCACATTTTTATATAACTTTCGTTGTTGATAGAATAGTTAGTTTGTAATTTAGTAACTTTTGCGTAAGGGCTTGGCACCGACTCCAAAATTTTTTGCTCCAAAACCAATTATTTTTTGGTTTTTAGTTCCTTAGTGTTTTTGAAGTCGGTTTTATTTTATTTAAAAATATTTTTTATTTTTTCCTTTTTAGTGGTATACTTATAAAAATAGTAATAGGTGGTAAGTTGGTACATAGGATAGTGTAGGTGGTACATGATGGGTGAACCTTTCTTACGTGCCTAAATTCTGAAATGTAGACCTGTACCTTTCTGGCAATTTTAAGTATTATTTTTTGTTTTCAACTAACTAGCCTAAACACGTTCGTTTCAGTTCCATCATCTGATCCCGGCAATCATCCAATATCAAAGTGTTTGCCAAGACAAAACAAACGAGCCTAAGCACGATGAGATTGCGTTATTATTATTACAAAGATCCCATGGCCACCTTCCTGCTCTATCATCAGAGTTTGGTAAACATTCAGCACTGAAGTCCATGTAAAGACGATTTCAATGAGCCCAAACTCAATGGGATTGCGTCTTTGTTTACAAAGATCCCATGGCCACCTTCCTGCTCCATCATCAGACCCTGCAAAACATCCAGTACCAAAGTACATGTTAAGACGAATCAAACAACCCTAAAGTCGATGAGATTGCGTTATTGTATCACAAAGATCTCATAGTTACCTTCCAACTCTATCATCAGACCATGGAAATCATCCAGCATCAAAGTCTATGTAAAGACGACTCAAACGACACTAAAGTCCATGTAAAAACGAATCAAACGAGCTCAAACTCGATGGGTTTGCGTAATTGTATTACAAATATCCCATGGCTACCTTCCTGCTCCGTCATCAGAGTTTGGTAAACATTCAGCACTAAAGTCCATGTAAAGACGAATCAAACGAGCCCAAACTCAATGGGATTGCGTCTTTGTATTACAAAGATCCCATGGCCATCTTCCTGCTCCATCATCAGACCCTGAAAAACATCCGGTACCAAAGTCCATGTAAATACGAATCAAACGACCCTAAACTCGATGAGATTGGGTTATTGTATCACAAAGATCTCATGGTTACCTTCCAACTCTATCATCAGACCATGGAAATCATCCAGCATCAAAAGCTATGTAAAAACGACTCAAACGAGCCCGAACTCGACGGTATTGGGTTGTTATCGTCAAATCGCTTCAAGTGTGCTTATAATATTTGAAGAGTGCCTTCGATTTTTTCAGGATTCCGTGATCAGATCCTGACCTGATGATCATGGGACCAACTAGGAGGTATACTCTTTCAATCAAATCAAGAATTTTTGAAATCGGTTCAGGCGTCTTAGAGAAATCGGGGAACATACATAAAAAAAAGATTCCGACGAATTGAGAACCTCCTCCTTTTTTTGAAGTCGGTTAATAACGTCGACTTTTGGTAAATATGTTAAGTCGTTTGATCTAGACTGTGACGGAGGTCGGCCGCTGGGCCCGATAAACCTTATAAAAGGGAGCGCGTTTGATATAATACCTTTGTTGCTAATACTTTAATTTATTTTTATATAGCTACTTATGTGGCTTTCAATGTGATTTGGTGTTACAACCGTGGGGAATCCGTGTTAAATGTTGACTGTCTGGCCTTTGTGTCTGACCTAATCGTCAGCTTACAAACGCCTAGAAATCAAGAAAACGGTTGGTATGTAAATGTTTTTATGATAAAATGCAACCATTTTATCATAAAAACATTACGTAAATAATGTTTTAAGGGTTTAGAAGTTTATTTATAAATAGATAATTTACTTTATTGTACCCAAAATCACAGTACATTTACGGAGTGTCTTAAAACTACGATTTACGTACAGACGGTGGCTTTATCGTTAAAGGCAATTTTCCAGGTAACCTTGGGAAGGATAGGAACGATATAAGCAATTTTGTGGTGATGATGAATTATACCGCCTACACACATTGAATCCCTAAGGCAATTGATTTGTTTATTCCTATTTACCTGCTTTGGTTTGTATAGTTCTGTACGTTATTTTTATATTTGATTTCTAATAAGTACATACAGTCATACGAAAAAGATTAAAGGAATCTGCACATCACTCTCATCCTTTATTATAAGTATATATGTATTTATGTATCTATAAGTATGTACCCTTATATTTATTTTTTGTATTATATATGTATATAGATATATATCTTTAATATAATTTGTATGATATTTATGTTTATGTATATTTATTTGTTATAATATATGCATTTAAGTGTATATATGTACGTGTGCAAGCGCCTGCTTTAGTTACGAGAGCAATGTTTAGTTTTTATAATGTGTTAAAATGTTTGAGTAGGCTTTTAATATTTATTAATGTCATAATTCTAAACGTAGGTAGTTCATTCACCTTCAATATTGCAAATCATCTAATATTATCTCTGTACAGCGAATTTGTCTAAAATACGAAATTACACGATATTCAAAGGATTCAAGAGTTTTACTAAAGAAATTTCATTCTTGTGCTTAAACAAGAAAATTGGCGACCGTGACAGGACACTTTACTAGGAATTACAGATCATACACGAGTTCTATCATACTGGAGGTTGGAAATTTCGAGAAAGGAATCAAATTTGGACGTAACAGCGTAACTGGAGGCCAGCCTGCCTTCCTGGATCAACGTATCAGCCAAAGATCGTACCGGAATACACCGAGCCTCGTCAACAGTGCGAAGTTAAGTGCCATCCTTTCTTCCTATTATACCACACCACCTATTATACCTATTTTCCAAATTCCATACCTATTTTCCATTCTATATTAACACTATTTAAATAACTAGCTTTTATTTGTGCTATTTTCCTTCATTTTATAGGTTTTATCGTGCTAAATAAGCTAAATAACTTATATTATAGGTACCTACTACCTACATCCCACAATCAAATAATTGTATTGTTTAGGTTTCTATACAATCATCCGCTCTTAACATTGTTGTTAATCCATAGAAGACAACTAGTTAGTGCCTTTATTTTCATTACATTAAAATAGAATTGCCAAAATTTTCAGGTGTTAACCTACCAAACAAGTTGCTGATCTCATCTAACAACTTGATCACTGCTAGTCCAGCTGAGAGTGACAGTGCATTCCAGCCAAGGATACCAGCTTCCTGGTAGACCAACGAGGGAGTATCGTGAGAATATAACAATTAATTTTATTCCTTTTCTAAATCTATTTGACTTTGTAGACAATTACCTACCTACCTACCTAACTTGTTCTTTTTTAGAACAATTTAGTTACATTATTATAAGTGAAGTTTCACAAGTTTATTCTAATTAATAGCGCAAAATGTCTCATGAGGGTGGCGATAAATCCACCAAGGCATCCTTAAAGGAATTATTCATAAAACATAGTTCGATAAAAGGACAAATAACAAAATTTAAAAACTATTTGGATAACCTTTGTAAATGATCTGATATACCTAGTATTCAGCTTGCAGAATTGAGTTTAAAGCTAAATAAATTTCAGGGTTTGTCTACAAGGTTTGATGACTTGCAAACTGAGATTGAGGTTGTCTCAAAATATTGACATTGAACTTGATGAACGAGAACGCATTGAACAAAGCATCGTTCAAAATATAGCTTTAGCTAAGACTGAATTACAAAAATATAGTAGCGAAGATGACAGTACTTGCCGTCAATCTATCATTGTGAATGCGGACTCTAATAGTCAAAACTTAGGTTTTAGATTGCCTAAAATACAAATTTCTAAATTCGATGGTTCGTGCTTCCGTTGGTTGGAGTTTCGGGATACCTATGTCAGTTTGGTTCACAATAATAATCGCATTCAAGACATACATAAGTTTCATTACTTAGTTTCATACCTAGAGGGCAACGCTGCTCGTGTTATAGCCAACCTTGAGGTATCTTCAGCTAACTACAACGAGGCCTGGAAGTTGATTTGCGAACGGTATGATAACAAAAGAATTTTTATCAATCATCATTTAGATTCCTTATTTAATATTCAACCTTTACATCGTGAGTCAGGTAAATCACTTCGTTACTTAGTTGATCACGTCACTAAAACCTAAGAGCCTTAAACAGTTTAGGTCAGCCTACAGACTACTGGGACTTACTGATAATACATCTGTTAGCCTCTAAATTAGATAACCGTACTATACAAAAATGGGAAGAATACCGTAATACTTTAAGTGACGTACCAACCTTATCACAGTTTACCAAATTTTTGATCGATCGTTCAGATGTCTTAGAATCTATATATCGTTATAAATCTGTCAACAACAGTAATTCTAAACTACAATTAAACGCACGCACTTCTCAATCTTCTATGCAACCTAGCTCAAATTACAACAAACATAATAAACGAAATCGCCTACAAAATAATAATTCCTTCGCAACTACGTCACAAGTTCTTAAAAATACTTCTACTGTCTATCTATGCATAGTATGCAATGGAAGTCATAGAATATATGACTGCCCAACGTTTAAGTCAAAGTCAATTCAAGAGAAAATGTTGTGTGTAACTCAATACAAATTATGTAAGAATTGTTTGCGTCAAGGTCATCCTGTATCTGAATGCAGCTTGGGTTCATGTCGACATTGTCACCAAAGACATAAAACTCTGCTTCACGATCCTAATGTATCAGCTACATGTAATATTAATTATGAAAACGTCAAGACAGATGAAACCGTATCAGCATTCTCACTACAAAGGAACAGCTATGTATTTTTATCTACAGCAGTTATAGAAGTTTACAATCCATTAAATAACAAGTCAGAAAAGGTTCGCGCTATGTTGGACAGCGGTAGTCAGTCTTCTTTCATTACAAAATCCCTGCAACAAAAATTAGGTTTAAAATGTTATACATTAGATCCATTAAATATCATAGGAATAGGCAATAACTATTGTGAAAAGATATTAGAGGTTTGTGATATTCACTTTAAGTCAGTTCAAGGTACTTACCAAGTTAATTTATCTTGCTATGTTCTTAACCAGCTTACTGGAGACATACCAAAGATTCCCGTCGATATACGTCAACAAAAAATTCCAAAGGGTATTATATTAGCTGACCCAAAATTCAATCAACCAGCTTCTGTTGATATACTCCTCGGAGCAGATATATTCTGGGATCTATTACTCAGTGAACAACAGTCATTAGGTACAAATAATCCTAAGTTACAAAATTCTAAATTAGGCTGGATTATAGCCGGCCCCATCAATACACAAAAGGGCATACAAAATATACAATGCAATCATACAAATATTTCAAACAATAATTTACACGAAATTATCACAAAATTTTGGGAATTAGAAAGTGTTCCTGAAACAAAACTTCTCAGTCCCGACGAAATAGCATGTGAAAATCATTTTCAAAATAATACAACCCGCCTAATCGATGGCAGCTTCTGTGTCAAGTTGCCACTAAAGGACTCACCTGACTGCCTTGGAGATTCTTATAATCAAGCTAAAAGGCGGCTGTTAAATCTTGAAAAAAGGTTCAGGAAAAATCCTATACTAAAGTCACAGTACGTAGAATTTATACGTGAATATTCGGACTTAGGACATCTTTCAGTGTCACCTATTACCATTCCAACTCCTTCATATTTTCTAGGTCATCACGCTGTATTCAAGGAAGACAGTGAGTCCACTAAACTGCGAGTAGTTTTTGATGGCTCATCTCCCACAACCTCTGGGTATTCTCTAAATGATATCTTATTAGTAGGGCCTAATTTGCAGAATTCTCTTTTCTCCATTTTAATTAGAGCTAGGCAATATAAATAAATTCTGTCAGCAGACATATCTAAAATGTACAGACGAATTGTCATGGATCAAAATGATCGCAATCTTCAATTAATATTATGGAGAGAAGATGAGTCGCACCCTATTCAAACCTTGCGACTAGGTACTGTCACTTACGGCACTGCAAGCGCCAGCTACCTTAGCACTAAATGTTTGTGGCAGGTGGGAGAAGAGTGCGAGGACGAATTAGTAAAAACCATAATTCAGAATGACTTCCTTGTCGATGACGTCATCACAGGCTCAGACTGCGAACGTCAGCTTATTTACATTCAAAATGCTCTTTCTACAGCTCTAAATTCAGCTTGTTTACCCTGACGAAAATACAAAACTAATTTACCTAAACTATGTCATAATATTGCTATGAATACAAATGAAAAACTTACCTTAAGTGAATCTTCTAATACTCTAGGTCTGGGATGGGATCCAGCGAATGACATGTTTCATATTCCTGTAAAAATTAATCCTGATAATTACACAATAACTAAAAGATTTATTATGTCACAATCTTTTCGTACCTTCGATCCACTGGGTTTATTAATTCCTTGCATAATTCAATTAAAAATATTAATTCAAAAGTTGTGGCTCAAAGGAATTGAATGGGACCAACCAGTACCCGACGATATATTACAAAATTGGTATGAAATTTCTAAAAACTTACCTTTACTTGCAGATCTTCACATTCCACGTAGAGTTCTCTGTGATACACTAAAATCTATAGAGCTTCACTCTTTCAGCGATGCATCACAAGTCGCTTACGGGGCTTGTATTTACATGAGATCATTAAATCAAAATAATGAGGTAACAGTGAGGTTGTTATGTTCAAAATCAAAGGTTTGTCCCTTAAAATCTACAACCATACCTCGCCTAGAACTGTGTGCAGCTTTGTTATCTGCACAACTATGTGAATTTGTAACTAAGTCTTTAAGATACAACACCCCGGTTAAAGTAACACACTGGTGTGATTCAAATGTCGTACTTTGCTGGATTAACAATAACTCTAACAAGCTCAAAACATTTGTAGCCAACAGAGTTGCTAAAATTTTTGATCTGACCAATTGTAAGTCATGGCGTTATGTTCCCACTGAGGCTAATCCAGCGGATTTAATTTCTCGAGGGGTAAACGCTAACCAGCTCCACGACAACCTGATGTGGTGGCAAGGTCCATCATTTCTATATAATCATGAATCACAATGGCCAATTTTATCTCAAAATGACAACATCAATTTATCTGAAATTAAAGTCCATTATATTAATCTACCAGAATCCACATACGAGTTTAAAAAATATTCAAGTTTTACTCACTTGCAAAGAAGTTTTGCATATGTTTTGCGATTTCTCAACAACACAAAAGAATCAAACAAACTTAATAAATTATCAGGCATTCTATCCGTAAATGAACTAAACAACTCATTTAATTTTATTTGTCGAATCATACAGAAACAATCTTTCCCAATGAATATAAATTGATGCTTACAAATAAACGATTACCATCAAAATCCAAGTTACTGAGTTTATCTCCATTTTTTGACCCAACTACTCAATTAATAAGAGTTGGGGGAAGATTAGTCAACTCAAATTATTCTTTTGATAAAAAACACCCAATACTCTTATATTCTTCTCATTATGTAACAATACTTTATTTTATACGCGAACACATCAAAAAATTTACATGCTGGCCCACAGCTATTAATAGCAACTGTCCGAGAGTCTATATGGCCTATCAATGGTAGGAAACTTGCTAGACATGTTGTAAGGCAATGTGTGACCTGTGTGCGTGTTCGTGGTCAAACTTTATGTCCTAAAATGGGTAACTTACCAATAAATCGTATATCGGTAGATTTTCCATTTAAATCAGTTGGAATTGATTACGCCGGTCCATTTTTATACTAAACAGAAAGGGACGTGGTGCTAAATTATCTAAATGTTACTTATGTGTTTTTATTTGTTTGTGCTTTAAATGTGTTCATTTGGAAGCCGTCTCGGACTTAACTAAAGAGGCTTTCATTATGACATTGCGTCGATTCATTGCCCAACGCGGCCGACCAACGGAAATCTGTTCCGACAATGGACGAAATTTCGTGGCAGCTGCTAAAGAACTAAGTCATTTTCTAAAATTCCATAACCAATCTCTTTCTGAGTTTGCATCAGGAGAAGGAATAAAATTTTCTTTCATACCTGCGTATAGTCCCCATTTCGGAGGTATTTGGGAAGCTGGTGTCAAGGCTGCCAAATTTCACATAAAAAGGGTCATGGGAAATACCCATCTCACATTTGAAGAGCTTTGTACTTTATTCGCACAAATAGAAGCAGTACTAAATAGTCGTCCCATGTGTCCCATGTCATCATCCCCTGACGATTTCCTCTCCTTATCCACAGGGCATTTCATCATTGGCAGACCACTCAACGCGCTGCCAACTCCACTTCAAGACGATGGCAAGGCAACTCATCTACAACGTTATGCACGCCTTGAACAAATAAGGCGCGATTTTTGGAAGCGGTGGCAGAAGGAATACGTATCCGAACTACAACAAAGAACCAAGTGGAAGAATGGCACTACCAAGCTAACAATCGGAGATCTTGTTCTTTTGCACGAGGACAATGCACCACCATTATGCTGGCGACTTGGACGCGTTGCTTCAGGGTAGAGTCCACTCTACCCTGGACCAGATGGCATTCCTCGCGTAGCAGATGTGAACACAACAAGAGGCTGTGTGCGTCGATCTCTAGTTCGTTTATGCCCCCTGCCTAGTGCCGACGACTTTTCAGATTGAAGATCAGGGATCTTCAATGGGCGGAGGTTATGTGCAAGCGCCCGCTTTAGTTACGAGAGCAATGTTTAGTTTTTATAATGTGTTAAAATGTTTGAGTAGGCTTTTAATATTTATTAATGTCATAATTCTAAACGTAGGTAGTTCATTCACCTTCAATATTGCAAATCATCTAATGTTATCTCTGTACAACGAATTTGTCTAAAATACGAAATTACACGATATTCAAAGGATTCAAGAGTTTTACTAAAGAAATTCCATTCTTGTGCTTAAACAGTACGTATATATTATATTTCCCATTTGTTTCTAAATTTACATTTTAGTTCGTTTTATGTTGATATTTGTTTAATTTACATTATAAAATTAAGAATATGACATCCTTTTATAATCCGATATTACACTTACCACATCTATCTCTGCACCACCTGTAGGTTAACAGGTAGAGAATGCCTCATGGCATTATGTCCACCTATGTACACCTTGTTTGTGTATAAAGTCTTAAATAAATAAATACGACTTCCCAGAGGGTTCGAACCTCCGTTGTTGTGGGTGATATACACGGTAAAAAGATCAAAATTATAAATCAAAATGTATTACAGGATATTAATTTTGTAATTCCCATCAGTAATTGATTTGTAAATATTATTGTTAGTATGCACTTGTGTGAGTATTTGTATTTATGTATTTTAATACATATGAGAATCTGATGAGAACAAAGGTTAACATTGTATCTTATCAAAATATTCCTTAACACTTTCACGGACTGTAAACGCCTAAAGGCGTGATAACAATAAAACTTCAATTGTGTCTCGTTTACTGACCGTGAAAGTGTTAATATTGATGTCAAAATATTGATGTCCGGAATACCAATTATTTTCAAAATTATGTAACGGGTCTGAATCGTGTTAATAAACGAAAAGAAAGATGAAATACCTTTCTATTTGTCCCGACGGTTCGGCATGGGTTACACCAGCCGTGGTCACGGGATGACTCTTCAGACCCGTTACATAATATTGAATATGTGTACAAATCGTGGTAGTTTAAAAGTAATTATACCAATTATTGTACGACGCCCTTTTATAAGATTAATTCTGCAATCAAGAGAGTCTTGTTTAAATGTACTTCTCTTGTAAGACGCCATTTAGGCCCAAAAAACGGAACCGTTATAGGATCACTTTGTAGTCCGTCCGTCGGTCAAGACCCTTTTTCTCAGAAACGCGTGGACGTATCAAACTGAAATTTATATCAAACAGACAAACGCAATCAAAAGATACAGCTGTTTATGCTGCAAATTTCCGCAAATTTTCGAAATTCGCAAGGTAATCAAAACCTACACTACTAACGGGTACTTCCCGTGAACTCAGAAACTTGTCATTCGGTTCAAAGCCATGTTTTATAGCACAGATAAAGGAAAAATTGCGAAAACCGTAAATTTTTAGTAACATCATATAATAAAAACATATTTTTATATTTTAATGTTACTGCCTCTGTCCTCATGAACGCATAGAGTTATTAAATTGAAATTCATATTAAGTACCTACTCAGGTCTATAACACCGTTAAGCTGTAATAATATCAAACTTCTATGTCAACGCAATCAACGGAAACAGCAATATAAGCATATTTTCAAAATCGCAACTACTGGCAAGGGAATCAAAACCTACAGGGTACTTCCCGTAAACTCAGATTCTTGAAATTTGGTACGAAACAACGTCACATAGCACAGATAAAGGAAAAATTGCGAAAACCGTATATTTTTTAGTTATATCATATTATAATTAAAATGTATGGTACTACCCCTTTCCTCATGAACCCGTAGAGGTATGAAATTGAAATTCATATCAAATGCTCTAGTCAAAACTAAAGGGTACTTCCAGTCGATCTAGCTAGAATCTTGAAATTTGGCATAAAGCAACTTTTTATAGCACATAGGAAAAATTTCGAAAACCTTGTTGTAGTTACATCACATATTTTTTTAAATAATTATATATACCTACAAGTTTGTACGGAACCCTCGGTGCGCGAGTCCGACTCGCACAAGACCAGTTTTATTTCCTATTACTATGGATAATGTGGGAATGTGTCCGGGAGAAGAGAGTGAACAGATGTTTGTCATCTCTTCGCCTTGAGATGCAGAGTGCTCTTTTTGCCTGGGTGGGTTTCTTTGGCGTGTAAGGGTATCTGACGGATAGCTGCTTACTTAAAAAAACTAATTCCCTTTGATTTATTCATACAATATACATAAAATCAGTGAATGATAGGTATTCAATTCAATAATAATTAGTATTAGGTAATCGATGTTATCATATTTGCTGTGAAGACTACCTAAAATAAAACTTAGTTTTAATGTTCAATTAATATCCAACGTTATAGAGAGTAGGATATAGAGTATATCATGTTAATATTATACCTACATAACAAAGGTTATTTTGGGCAAAAATATCACTTTATTAACATCATTGTGTTACAGAAATTTGGCTGCGGAACAGAGAAACGAATTAATTTATCCATTAAGTATACGAGATAGCTTCTCAATTAAGGGCGTGAGATAGTGAATTTTTGTTTTACCAATTTACGAAAATAAGCAAGAAGGGATATTAATTTTATATTTTGTTTTGGTAGCGCTTATAATGATTTTCTTAAGCATCAGATCTTGTGCGCAACTTCCAAGGTCCAAAGGTTAAATGTTTAATTATAATACCAATGATGTGTACGAAGTAATTAAATTTATAGAGATTTTGCTTTTATAAAAGGTTGATGATAATCAGGTAGTCATAAATTGTATACCTATCATACATACATACAAAGACTCACGCCTGTTTCCCGGAGGGGTAGGTAGAGACTACGGAACGCCATTTGCAACGATTCTGACACACCTCTCTAGCTTCATTCACTCCCATTAAGTTTCTCATGCATGCTCTTCTGTTTAGGGTACTTCTGACCTGTCCTTTGTAGGATGTCTCCGATCTGGTCAGTGAACGTCCACAGTATATTAAACGTAAATTGTAATATATATCAGTAGTAAGAAATCTCTCCTGGCAATTGTTTGGCATGCCATAAAGCATCGAAATTTAGGGCTATATTTACTTACTACAAGGAACCCTAATAGTTTCACCATGCCAGCTCGTACACGGTATACTTCAATGAATATAAGCATTAAAGAGCTATAGTTTGCATAGTTACACATTTCGTATATCTACAAGCCGTAAATTTGTATTATGAAACTTTTTGTTAAAGCTTTGCTTCTTAAATATTAAGTATCCATCGTACCCTACCAACTAACTATATTATTTGGGTTGGTACAAAATATTCTAAATAGTGTAAGTGCCACGTAGACCTTTTTTAAACTGCCTCCGTGGTCTAGTGGATAGCGCATGCGTCTGCTAATCGGAGGTTCCGGGTTCGATTCCCGGATCGGGCAAAAATGTTACTGAGTTAGTCTGAATTCTCAGTAGCAGCACGGTGTCTGGTGATGTGCCCGGTAATGGTAATAGGCTCACCACCTATTACGTGGGACCTAATAATTCATGGCGAAATGTGGGTGTTATATTACACCTCTGCCTAACCCTTCGGGGATACAGGCAGAAGTCTACAAAAAAAAATACTGCGGCTCTGTATGGTTCATAAGTCAATTAGGTAGTAATTATGTGTATTGATCAGATAAATAAAAAATCGTTGGGCGCGTGAAATTTCTATCAAAATGTTTACTCTGGATACGCTACGCCCAACGATCCTATATTTATCTAATCAATACCCCAGATTCATGAGAAGATTGGTGCGATCTGGTAGCTAGGACTTACAGAATTATTTTTTAGCTTTTAGTACATAACCTTTTTTTATTGTAATAAAACCGTTTAACATAAAAAATGTTTTTATTTTATTTTATACCAATACTTTTTAGCTTGGTTGTAACAGTTGGCTTAACAGTACAAACACGTGTGACCTATTTGACTTTCGAATAAGGAAAATGTAATTGAATTTTGCAGGCGAACAAAGTATTCCGATTTGGGAAAATCAAGGTGACTATAGTAGTCAGAGATCCGTAGAAGAGCAACCTTTACCGATTTGGTTATTGGATGAAAAGTATTTTATATCAAATTTTGCATGTCAAAGTCTATATCGCAAATGAATTAGCAAAAAAAATCCGGTCCAGACTAGGAAAAGTAGAAAATAAAATGTATTTGCCTTTTCATTTAACATTGAATATACGCGTTTAATGAATAAATTTAGTACTAACCGAATGTATGAACCTTAAAGGGTACGTTAACATAGGGTTGCCAATTTTTCCTGGCGTATTTGGTAGGGTTGCCAGGTATATAAACACTTCGACTCTTAACTGGATACTAGTTATATTTATACATTTTTAATAGACAATTCTTACATTAAAGTGACCCCTACTTCACTGCGAACACGATGACGTTGGGTTGCCTACGCAAAACCTGTCAGGAAAAGCGGATGGCAATTTTTTTTTGCCTGGACCGGTATTTTTCTTCAATCCATTCACGATATATTTTTTAACATGCAAAATTTGATATAAAATACTTTTTATCCAATAAACAGATCGATGAATGTCGCTTTTCAACGGATCTTAGACTATAGATTGTCATCTAGAGTTCGGGAATTACCCATCAGAGGCGAGTACCTTTGCCTAAGATTCCGAACCCTACTCTCCCCAACAATTTCCGTCCCATATTAAGCCTTCCTTTTCTTTCGAAGGTGCTTGAGGCCTGTGTCCAGAAACAACTTTCCAATTTTATATTTCGGAACAATTTGTTAAGCCCATTTCAATCTGGATTCAGACCTGGACACAGTACGGTGACCGCTCTCTTTAAAGTGACTGGAGATGTAAGGGCGGGAATGGAGAACACCAAAGTTACGTGCTGGCTTTGGTTGACTTCACGAACGTCTTTAACTCTGTTAGTCACGAAATCCTTCTTTCTATCCTCTCCAGTTTTCTGATCTCACCTGAGGCACTCGAATGGTTCTCCAAATATCTCATGGGACGTCAGCAGTGTGTTCGCCATAATGAGTCTTCGTCAATATGGTGTGACTTACAGTCTGACGTTTCTCAAGGTGGCATTCTTTCTAAATTATTATTCTCTGTTTTTTATAAATCTCCTGACCCAAAATCTTCAGTGTTCGTATCACTTGTACGCCAACGACTTGCAGCTATACGCACAAGCAGACATTGACAAAATTGGCAATCGAGGAAGTAAACCAAAGCCTGTCCGCTATATACGACTGGTCAGAACGATATGGTGTTACCGTGAACCCTACAAAATGCCAGGTCATAATTATAGGAAGCCAACGTATCATCAACAGGTTATATATTGCAACATTGCCGGCAGTAATATTTAATCAAATCAGGATAACTTTCAGCCCAGTTGTTAAAAATCTTGGCTTACATATGGATAGCCATCTCAACTGGCGGGCTCACGTGACTATTGTAAGTCAAAAAGTTACGGGATCCTTACGCTCATTATATAGGCTAAAAAACTTTCTTTCTAATAACACCAAGGTAATGCTCTTGCAGACTTTAATATTTCCTATTATCGACTATGGTGATGTGTGCTGTTTTGACATGAATGCAGACTGAGAACTGCATTCGTTTTATTTATAATCTTCGCAAATATGATCATGTATCTAATTACCGCTCTCAACTTAAATGGTTGCCTATTCACCAACGCCGAAGCTTACGTGCGCTAACTAAACTCTTCTCTTTTCTTAACTCTCCTTCTCTTTCCTCTTATCTTAGTTACTATCTTCAATATTTAAGTTCTGATCATGACAAACATTTAAGATCAGCAAATAATCGTCTCCTTTTATATCCCTCTCATACTTCAGGGTTTGTTAAATCTTCCTTCTTCGTTCAATCTGTTCTGTTTGTAATAAAGAAAAATTGAATGTGACAATTGAAAAATATTTAAAAGATTTAAAAATAAAGAAATGTAAATGTAAATGTGTGTTTGTTATAGATATAAGACATAACCTATCCTGTAAGGTATGGTGTTGAAATTAAAACATGTTGTGGAATTCATAAACATTTATTTTTATAAATTATGGATTGCATCGTTAAAAAAAATACAGAATTTTCAGTAATTAAAGTTATATCGGGCGCCAGACGCAATCCGAATAAGATACAAAATTTGCCAGATAAGTCAGTGATAGAATACAATATGGACCTTTAATCTCAAGTCAGGGCGACCTAGCCGAAATGATAGATACAACAATTTTGTATGGTCGATGGCATTACAGCTTATAAATTAGCATACAAATTGAAATTGAGGCTATTCAAATTTAAAGTGGTTGAAAAAGAATTAAGACTAATTGAAACTAATTTGAGGTTAACTGAGGTTATTAGAGGTTATTTGAGATTATTTGAAGTTGCGTTCCGAGGCAAATAATTAAAAAAGGTTACCTGTTTCTATCATAGGTAATTAAAATAACAAAAGAAAGAATGTCCACCATCTTGTCCACGTGGTATACACTGTCCACATCATGTCCACGACGAATACAACGTCACGGCGTGCCGAATCCAGATAGCACAACGTATTTTGAACTATATCCAGAAAACGCAATTGCTAAAAAGAACAGAAAAACATGTTTCAGACACCAAATTCATTTCGAAACTCACCGTTTTTCCAGAATAACGGCTCCTAGTCGAACAGAAGTAACGTCAGAAGCATTCATTAAACGGATCACTGTGTCTGTCAACAATAGGAAACATCGAAATTTTACAATTGATCTGAACAAAATCTAACGACTCGAAGAAACTAATCAAATCAACAATTCTTACCATATTGGTGAAATACAATAATATATGTGCCGGTCCACGGCTCCTCAATATTAAAGTGGCTTTTAGTACCACATTTTAATGGGATTAATCCATAATTTAAGGATTATTCAAGCGACGACATGTAATCGACGACGAGATTCAGGAAAGAAAGTTTTCGACAAATCGGCCAGACGGCGCTGTACGGCGTTGCCATAGACAATTAAAAAAGTAAGCAAGCCCACAAACGAAAATACTATAAGTATCGACAAAAAATCGACTAATACCAACCGAACTCGCGAAAAAAGAATGCGCATACTAAATTTCAAGACTCTACCAACTTCCAAAACTTCAAGTCTCTACCAAACTTCAAGACTCTACTAAAATCTTCAAAAATAAGGATAAACAACAATTTAAAATTTAAAACTAATAGCAAAATCAAACAAAATAAAATGAAGTAGTTACTAGAGTTGCTCGATTGAAAGTGCGGTTGGGCACCCTCGCCACCGACTCTGTAAGAGCACAACTTCTAACTTGGATGTTTTATTGAAAGTGCGGTTAGGCACCCTCGCCACCGACTCTATAAGAGGTAATCTAAACTCTTGTCTAATGATTGTTTTTAGAAAGTGTGGTTAGGCACCCTCGCCACCGACTCTATAGAGAACATCAAAACTCTTAAAGTAACCAATAAGGTTGCATGCAAATGACAACGCCGCTAGAGGACGCGTCGGGCGCGGACGCCAAATGGTGGTTCATCACAACAAGGCGGTGAGAACACAAAAAATAGAAGGGGTGGTTCAACACAACAAAGCGGTGTGAACACAAAAGAAATGGAACTGTGATCCCTACTGGGAACCCTAAAAAATTGTCTAATCCGGTAGACTTAAGAATAAGTAAGTACCTAAATACTACACAGGAATAAGATACAAAAACACAAAAAAAGTCGTTCAATACAAACAAACCGAACGATAAACACAAAATACAAATAAGGTATAAAACCATTTAACAAAAACAAAATAAAAATGTACATAAGATCTATTGATGTTGAGAAACGGAACCTATGGAATTTGCAAAAATCTAAAACCGAAAAGGACCTAAGCTAACTTTTGAACTTAACTAAGGTTCACAAACTGTCACGAAGCCTACCTAACATTCATCATCATACAAAATGACCCAGACCCTAACATACTTCGATCTCATACTACATGCTAACAAGGGTCGCTTCTTACAGCGTGCTAAATCCAAGTCAAAATTAGGAAATCTAAAAGGTTCATATTGTATAATATCTTTAATGTGATATCTACCAGAAGTCTTCTTATTTAAATCCTTTAAGAGGTAAACATTATCTGAAATCTTTTTAATAATTTTACATTTTACAAACTTAGGTGCAAGTTTAGCCGAAAAGAATGCAGGAGCATTTGATTGAACAAAATTTCTTCTCCATACTACGTCACCAACATCAAAAGAAATGACTTTCCTCCCTGAATTATAATAACGCGCATTACGCTTGTAAGTCGCATAAGGTCTAAAATGTTCTATTGAATCTAAAATGGCAAGTAACTCACTTTCTGTAGTACTGTAATTGCGTTCGCATTTATTGAGTGATCTAGAATAAAAAACTATGGGGTGTTGTTCGCCGTTTTGATCTTCTTGACTCAAAACGCTACCAATACCAACTGAACTAGCATCACAATGTAAAAAGAAAGGTTTTTCAAAATGAGGGCATTGCAAGACAGGTGAGGAAGTTAATGCTTGTTTAAGTTTATCAAATTCAATTTCAGCTTCGTCATTCCAATCAAAAGATCTTTTAGGATTCTTTTTACTAGAAGAAGTTAATTTAGTTAATGGAGAAGCAATATCAGCGAATTTTTAAATGAATCTACGGTAATAAGAACATAATCCAAGAAAACTTCTGAGTTGTTTTATATTTGAAGGACGAGGAAAATTATTACTTGACTCTAATTTAGAAGGATCAGTGTGTAAACCTTTACTATCCACAATGTAACCAAGATAACGCAGTCTTTCCTTACAAAATTCACACTTTTTTAAATTAACGGTACGTCCAGCATCTTTAAGAGTTTTATGAATTTTCTTTAAATACTCTATATGAACATCAAATTGTTCATTTATAAGGATCAAATCATCTAAATAGCAGAACAATACATTATCAAATTCAGGACCAAAAAGTTTATCTACTAATCTCTGCAATTCAGCAGGTGCATTGGTAAGCCCATATGGCATTCTAACAAATTCAAATAATCCTTTAACGGGGACTACAAAAGCAGTCTTCTCACGAGAAGAATCATCAAGGGCAATCTGAAAGAAGGCCTTGGATAGATCAATTGTTGAAATAAAACGAGCTCCACGAAGGTAATCTAATATTCTAGAAGGGTAAGGCAATGGATAACTATCTCTAATTGTAACAGAATTTAAACGTCTTGAATCTAACATAATCTAGTACTACCATCCTTCTTTTCAACAGCAAGGACGGGGGAACACCAAGGAGATTTAGAAGGCTGAATAATGTTTTCCTTAAGCAATACTTCAACTTCATCATAAAGTTCTTTTTGTTTAGCCGGACTCAAAGGCCAATATCATTGTTTAAGAGGTTCACTAGTAACATTAATTTTGTGTTTGACAAGATGTGTAAGACCTAAACCTTTCTTCTCATACGAGATATCTTCAAAAAGAGCAATGGTTTCATCTAATGTTTGTTTCTCAGAAGGAGTGAGCTGTGAAGAACAAGTTACTGAACAAATTTTAAAGGAGAAAGACCAAATACGGCCTGTAGCGGCCAGAAAGTTGTGAATCGTTGAAATTAAACATATAATTTTTTTAAATTTTACATCGTTTTCGTTTCTTGATAGAGTATCGGTGAAAGAATTTAGTTTTTAAAGATTAATTATTTTGCATAAGCTATGGTAATAGCGGATGAATGTCTTATGTTGCCAGCATTAAAAATAAAATGAAGTATGGTAGGCAGAAATTGTTTTAAGGAAATAATATTTTTATTACTATATTAGAAAACAATATATTTTATTTACTTTATAAGTATATTTGTAAAAAGAATCAAGAAATATATAATTTATTATACATTCCATAATTATTAATCGGTAAAAATCGTTTTGTTTTTTAATCGATAGTAGAAATATTTTTTCAAACCATTTGCAACACTTTTTTTATCTGTTATGTCATTCGTGTTGCTACTGTGTATCGTAAATATTTTGCTCTGATTTATTGGTGTTTTCGTACGGTTTTAATGTAATGCAATTGAATATAAATTCAATAATAATGATCAGTACCTTCTACCCATGCTAAGAATATGCAGCGGTGTTTGTGATTGTGGTTAGCTTTTTTGGACGAGTATACATAGTACGAGGTTCCCTAGTACACAGGTGATTATTCATTATTATTGGCCACTCTTTATGTAGTTTTTGTTCTTTAAGACGCAAAGACATACTTTTATTTACATCTAGGTATTATAAATATAATACCATAATAATAATAATAACATAAATATGTTAAAATTCAATTTTGAGGTATATTTAGTTGCGGAATAATTTCCATTTCAAATATCTCGTATCTTATTTCCACCAAAAGTTATTTAAAAAGAAATTATACAGGTTAATAGAGTAGTCATTTATCTTCAAAACACACATGGTGTTGTGTTTGGCCGTGCCAGGCCCATAATGTATGGCCAAATGGTACATCTCCTTATCATTTTTAACTAAAGTTATATTTTTCCACAAGTCTTTAGCAAGATTAAATTTAAGCCAAAAATCAAATCCTAATATAATAGATGGTTCAAAGGAAGGTATAACCAAGAATGTTACGACCTTGGTAAGGTTATCACAAGTAACTAGAATATCTAAAGTGCCTAAAACTTTTTGTGCAGAACCATCTGCAGTATAAGCTGAACTAGAAATTGGCTTTAGTTTGTAACCTAATTTAATAAAATGATGATGAAAGTTAGAACCTAAAACACTAGTATTTGAACCGCTATCCAATAAACTAGAAAATTTTTCATTACTAACTGAGAATTCCAAAAATGGTCTACTGTCATTATTTTTAACAAAGAGAATAGGAGCTGACCTATTTAAACTAAAAAATACTTTTAAGTAATCCAACCAGTCCGAAAATTTTTAATTAAAGCTAGCTTAAGCTGTTGCCAAGAGGCAATGGTAGAACGAGTAGCACGAAACCATTTAGCAGCAGCACCAGAAAGCAAATCTGAAAAGGAACCTACCAGCAAAGCTTCATCAAAGTTCTTGTAAAGGAAATACTCTTCAACCTGAACAATAAATTCTCTAACGCAAGTATTACCTTCAAAACAAATTTTACTCCTCTTCAGGTCAGGTAATCTGGTTAAATGTGGTAAGTTTTTCCTGATATGGTCATTTAATGAGTTGTAAGATGATAAACAAGGTGCACAAGCCGAAGAAGCAAAAGCAGGACCTCCATCATGCGCATTGGCTAAGAAAGGATCAGAAACTCCCGTCATATCAACCGTTATATCAGCCATGTTGTCCTCCTGTGTGTAAGTACCAACAGAATTGTGACCATCCTTAATCTCAGGCAAAGGTGGAAACTGAACCGACTTATCCATGATGAGAAGCAAAAATGTCCTATAGTAACACTCAAAAGCAACCAATAAGCAAGTAAACTAGTATAATTTCAAGCTAAGTTAAGTTAAGGAAGAAAGATTCAAAAGAAAAGTTAGGTTAATAAAGTTTCTAAACAAATTAAAATGTTTCAAAGTTTTTAAGGTTATGTTGTCAAAATTTGAAGTTATAAGTTTTAATAATAAGTTTTTAAACCACTGGAAAAAGCCTCGATTTCATTACAGAGTTCAAGTTAACTGTTACACATCACTACTCACTTATGTTTCAGTATCAAACAATTTATGTCTAAATACAATCTATGTTAAAGTCTTATCAAGCAAAGCTTACAATAAAAACAACAGTAAGGTTGTTATCATATGAATTCAGTAATAGTTTAAGCTGTAAAAAGATTTACACACAATGTACACAGGTTATCATAAGAGAATTTCAACTATATCACCCACTCTGTTATGTTTGTCAAAGTTAATAACTGGTGTTACACATATCTGAACCTATATGTGAACAATGCATAGAAAAATATAAAATATTAAAATATGTTTACTCAAGAGTGTTAAACATATTAAATAACAAAATGAGTCAAATAAGACACCAAAATAATATGACACAATGATAAAATAAGATAGTTATGTTGTTTACATAACCATCAACAAGTTTTGAACGCAACCTCAAGTAATTAAATGATAAAATGCCTATCTCTTGTCCCTGTTCGGGCGCCAATTGTAATAAAGAAAAATTGAATGTGACAATTGAAAAATATTTAAAAGATTAAAAAATAAAGAGATGAAAATGTAAATGTGTGTTTGTTATGGAAATAAGACATAACCTATCCTGTAAGGTATGGTGTTGAAATTAAAACATGTTGTGGAATTCATAAACATTTATTTTTATAAATTATGCATCGTTAAAAAAATTACAGAATTTTCAGTAATTAAAGTTATATCGGGCGCCAGACGCAATCCGAATAAGATACAAAATTTGCCAGATAAGTCAGTGATAGAATACAATATGGACCTTTAATCTCAAGTCAGGGCGACCTAGCCGAAATGATAGATACATTAATTTTGTATGGTCGATGGCATTACAGCTTATAAATTAGCATACAAATTGAAATTGAGGCTATTTAAATTTAAAGTGGTTGAAAAAGAATTAAGACTAATTGAAACTAGTTTGAGGTTAACTGAGGTTATTAGAGGTTATTTGAGATTATTTGAATTTGCGTTCCGGGGCAAATAATTAAAAAAGGTTACCTGTTTCTATCATAGGTAATTAAAATAAGAAAAGAAAGAATGTCCACCATCGTGTCCACGTGGTATGTACATTGTCCACATCATGTCCACGACGAATACAACGTCACGGCGTGCCGAATCCAGATAGCACGACGGATTTTAAACTATATCCAGAAAACGCAATTGCTAAAAAGAACAGAAAAACATGTTTCAGACACCAAATTCTACACAAATGACGCGTTCCGCCAACGCCAAAGACATTCGAAACTCACCGTTTTTCCAGAATAACGGCTCCTAGTCGAACAGAAGTAACGTCAGAAGCATTCATTAAACGTATCACTGTGTCTGTCAACAATAGGAAACATCGAAATTTTACAATTGATCTGAACAAAATCTAATGACTCGAAGAAACTAATCAAATCAACAATTCTTACCATATTGGTGAAATACAATAATATATGTGCAGGTCCACGGCTCCTCAATATTAAAGTGGCTTTTAGTACCACATTTAAATGGGATTAATCCATAATTTAAGGATTATTCAAGTGACGACATGTAATCGACGACGAGATTCAGGAAAGAAAGTATTCGACAAATCCGCCAGACGGCGCTGTACGGCGTTGCCATAGACAATTAAAAAAGTAAGCAAGCCCACAAACGAAAATACTATAAGTATCGACAAAAAATCGACTAATACCAACCGAACTCGCGAAAAAAGAATGCGCATAGGCGTACTGTAATGCGAGATAAAATCGATGCGTTACATGTTATAGATTGCGCTCCCTCTCGAAATCAGGATGTGTAATAATCGGTTCACCTTTAAGCTGAAGGTTCGCAGTCACTTTTTGTGCAAATTAGCAGAATCATCTCAAGTTTAACTATCTTTACTTTACTTTACAATATATATATATATATATATATATATATATATATATGTATTTATTTATAATGATATACCTAGTATGTATGTATTGCAGCATTATCAACACACTTGCATGCATTAAACCGTCATAAGTTCAGTAATATACGATATAGATAAAAACCTAGATGCTGTTATTGAATACAAAATCAAAATTTGATCGGCTAAAATAAAAGTGACTAGTTGAGTACTTGAAAAATAATAAATTCAACAATGATAATATGTAATAATATAATTAAACGCATTCTTATTAGCTATCTTCGCTCCGTTATTGTGGCAATGACATAACTGTCAAATTGTTATATATTCTTTAATAGTGATCGTGTTCTCTACCCAATTTTCTTATTTGATAATGCTTTATTTATTTGTAATTACTTTAGACAAGAGAGTTTAGTACAGCTCACATACATAGAAACAATGTCAACGATGTCCGGTAACAATTGGATTTAACGAATAGAGTCTTTAACGCGACAAAGGAAATGTAAACGCCACTGTAAAAGAACAACAAGCTATGGTTTTCTTATATTTCCCTTGTAGTTCATCGTTTACGCACCTTGATAACTACTTACTGTTGTTGGGCCGGACACGTCTGTCGCATGTACACAGAAAGGTGGGCCCGTGTAGCTACCAATTGGGTTCTAGGTGGTCGTCGGCGACGAGGACGTCCTAAATGGAGATGGCGGGATGACCTGGACGCTTTTGAGGACAACTGGCCAGAGATTTTAAAGCACAGAGATTTGTGGAAATCCAAGCGAGAGGCCTTTGCTCAGCAGTGGGACAATACAGGCTAATTAAAAAAAAAATATGTACCTTTTTAAATATTCAGTATTTATTTACACTTATACCTAGTATTTATTCAAGTATTATTCTAATATCATTACTCATATAATTATCGAATGAAAAATACTGTTATATTATATATGCAGGTTGACTGGTAGAGAATGCCTAAGGCATTAAGTCCGCCTATGCCGAATATGGTTACAAATTTTGTTTTCCCTCCCCTAACCCTCAAAAAATTGTGTCGGTCCAATCGCCACACACCCTGTATGTATATATATATATATATATCGGAAAGGTCATGAGTTTGGGACATCGGTTGACTATGAAACGGAAGTGCGAAGATGGCGCGCTTCGACAAAGTCTAGTGACGTTCGCTACAGTCGAAGAGGGGGGTGACGGTAGACGTTCAACGGAGCGACGCAGCTATCACTTCTCTTGGAGACTCCGGGCGGGCAACAAGTACCTTGAAACTGTCACTCGTTTCGTGTGCAGTAATACAAAATAGTTAAAGTCAGTTTTGTTAAATTTGATTTGGTGTGAACTTATAACAAACTATGATGTGAAGTGTTGATACCGGCCGTATAACAAACTATGATGTGAAGTGTTGATACCGGCCAAGAATCAAGTGTAGTGTAGTTACACCTTCCTATATATTATGTGTGCTTCTTATTAAATAAAGAGTGTATCTACAGGTGTCTTACGTTTCACTTGTGTGCCTCGGCACACTTATTCCTACATGGCGACCCTGCCAGCGCATATCATGTAACGCGATTACATATATTGCCAATTCGATACATCGAACTAAGTTTATACCAAAAGGTTTTAAGAAATTAACTAAACAACTATTTTTGTCGGCAAAATGAGGCGGCGAAAGAAAAAGAAGAAAAAAGGCGCTTAGTTCGCAATTACAATAACAAAGGCATATCACACAGGTATAGTTGGAGAGTACCCGTACCGCAAATCAGGATATAGACAAAGAAGAATGTAAAGAACAGAGTGAAGGAAAGAAAATGTGAAAAGCAGATGTTTTGGAGAGGAACATGTGGAGAACGTTGCACACTACAAAGTGTAAAGTGCTTATTAAAATAACTGTGTGTAAGGTTCATAACAATAGTAATTAATTCGTCTACTAAAATTTACTTCTAAAACTAGTTATTATCATACGTCGTTTGGTCGACATTCCATGCCAAAGCGCTATTAATTTGACACCCTGTATCTTGTTGCTAACCGTTTACCGAGAACGATATTATGTTTTGCATTCCATACTAAATATGGTGCACTTTTATTATCTTAATATATAAAATCCTTGTGTTACTGACTGACTGACAGACACGCTGCAGCCGAAACTATTGGACGCAGGAAGCTGAAATTTGGCATGTATGTTCCTTGGTGACCGTAGGGGTGCACTAAGAAGGGATTTCTCGAAATACCCACGGGATCGGCCAAAACAGGTAAATTTAAAAAAATGTAGGCGTAGCTGCTGGCGTCCTCTAGTACTTAATAATGTTATGCGAAGACAAGATGATATTTTGACGTACTTTCAAAAAATGATTGTTTTATTAGTAGCAAATATTTATGACGAAACTTAGTGACTATGCATTATTATTTGGTGGTAATTATTTTTACTGGTAAGTGAAATGATTAACCATGAGCTGTAGAATTTCTAAAAACCAAATTATAATATGTACCGCTATATACCATGAAATATAATGAGGATTTGAGAAAAATACACTATTGTATTTAAAATGTATGTAATGGATTAATCACACCCATACACAAAACAAAATAAATCGTGCTTCTCACAGAAATATTTAGCTGGATAACAGAAATAAAACCTATTTTCTTACTTATTAAAAAAGTTATTTATCTATATTTTTAATTTTGATAATAAAATATTGACATAAAGAAAAAAGTGAAGTTAGCGTAAGTTAGTAGGAGTTTTGACAGCTGAAAGGTTAAGTTTCTGATTTAATAACGTATTTTTTGTGTGTAGTTGTATTTTCAATTACATAATAAATTTGAAAAATGCTCAGAGAAAGCTTGAACAAAGAATCTTGGTCAATGACAGCCCTGTTGGAGATTTGGTACCGGATGGTCCTCCTACTGCTAAAAAAATTCGGGTGGAAACGGTTTCAGATTTGATTAATTCTACCATCAACAATTTTCAATTTATTTCCATTCTTGGTGACGGTAATTGCTTATTCCGCGCAATTTCTTATTTTTTATATGGAAGTGAGAATAAACATTATGAAATTCGTTTGGCCACTGTTGATAACATTGTCAATAAGTGGGATGTATATAGTAACTGTCGCGATTTCTCGCGATTTAATGAACTTAAAATGAGCCACATAGAAAGAGTAAATAATAACCAACCTCTATGTGAATACTTAACCAACCTCTATGTAAGTACTGGCCACAACCGACGGTTCTACGTTTGAGGTTTGAACTTGATATATGAAGAATACGAAATTACTTTATTACTTCATAGCATTGACATTGTCATTTGAAATATTATAAAGCAGTAAATGTATTATTATTTTGATTATTAATGTGCTGATACAATATCAAATGTGCTGACAATGATGAGCTGTGCTATGATGATATCACAAATGGGCGCTGGAGCTAAGTATTTAGTGATTCCTACTGTTTGCGAGTAGCTAGTGTTGTAAAGCTAATTATATGGGATCCTATTGTTTCTACGTATCTAGAAATTGGTAATGTATTGTATGGTAATTCTGTATTGTAATAGTAGAAGTGTTTAGACCTCTGCTAAGGATAAAGACGTTTATGCCTCAGTGGGGAGAGAACGGAGACGTCCGTTACAGAGCGGTGAGCAGACCGACACTTACAGAGCGGTGAGCAGACCGACACTTAAAGAGCGGTGAAATACCCGACGCATACAATACCTTGGCAGCGGTGAAATATCCGACAGGTATAGAGTTATTAAAAGACCTGATATCGGTGAAAGATCCGACAGGTATTACGTTATTGAAAGACCTGACATATTGTAATTGGCAGTTATATAATTCGTAATTCGTACCATAGAAATTGATAGACCTGCAATACTAGACTGCCGGACAGTGGAATCATATAACCTTTTAACCTACAGGTTACACTGAAATAATCGAGGAGGAACCATACTGACAAATGATTGGCATCGAGGTCAAACAGAGCTATCCATGTGATGTCTACGTTGCGAGATGTAAGTCAAACCTTTCATCCATACACGCATATTATTCCAATTGCAATGCATATCGGCGTTCAGTTACAAACCCCTTAAGCAACATTATAACTCGCCGACATGGTGGAGATGCTGGGATCTGATGATCCTCATTTTAAAGGCAATACAATATTATATCTTATGAAATAGCGTGGCGGATGGAATGTTTTGAAACTTCTAGTGACACTTAGTGGAATTCTTTTCAAATTTTAAATTTGGAATAAAGAAATAATTTTAAACAATTCAAACAACATTTGTCAGTGTGGAACTTCAGTTTCAAACATTATGTGAACTACAATTTTACCAATTCGAGATTATTGGTAGACAACAATTTGAAACAGTTGGTTTATCATATTACTTTATAATTTTATGATATTTTGTTTTGTGAGATTTCGTGTTGTGTGGGATTCACTACCAGCATATGCAGTAAGTAAAAGGAAATAGAATCAATAGATAATTGAAATTTTATCTTAAAAGTATAATACTAGATTTGATTAAATTTAATACTTATTTTTAATTACAAAATTGATCAACATTGATGGTATACTACAATAATGGAGAATATAATGTTAAATCGTTTGTCTGTGATTGCAAAAGAGATACAATCGTTAAGTAACGAGTATGTAGGTCTGTGGTCAATAACGGATGAAAATATTAAAGATGCACGTATAATATCTGCTAAACTTAAATCACTTCTGTCTCACTTCAATACTGATTTGAACAGTTACTTTAATATAAGTCAGGAACCTAACGCTGATGAAATATCGAATTTAACTAACTACCAATTACAAGGAGAGCAAGCATTGGCTGAATTAGAAGTAAAAATTCAAATGAAAAATGAAACCTCAACAACATCAAATGAAACCTCAATAACATCAATGAAAGAAAATGGAGCATTATGTTACAGTAAATTACCTGATTTGAGTTTACCTCAATTTGCTGGAAACTTATTAGAATGGCATAAGTTTTGGGATCAATTTATTTCTAATATGTCTAGAAGGAGACTGAACGATGTTGACAAATTACTCTACCTTAAAAGTTCTTTGATAGGCGATGCGGCAAGACTTATAGATGGACTGAGTATAACCAATAAAAATTATCAAATTGCGGTTGATATACTTAAAACTAGATATGGTAAAGAAGGCGAAATAATATACGCCCATCATAAAGCTCTCTCTAATATTAAGAGAGCTGGAGGAATAAATGAGTGCAGACAAGTATTAGATGAAGTGGAAAGACACATGAGTTCTTCAATCTATGGGAGAGGATACAGAATCTACGACTATGAGATACATGATTATGGAAAAATTTCCTCAAGAGTAAATATTTGAATTGAAAATGAGAATAGGGTCTGATGAGTCCATTGACAATATGAAAGAACAGCTGGCATTAATAATTTCAGCCAAGGAAGAGGCAAAAAGGATATTTGAAGGAACTACACTAGAAAATTCTCAATATACTGTTCAAGCATTATACAGCAAAACAGAAAAGTCACAGAATGAACAAAGAATTATTAATAATAATCAAATTAAACGAGGTAGGAGGAATAAAACTCATAACTTCAATTTAATTAAATCAAGAAACAACCAAAATTATCAACGTAATAAACGAAATTTTCATAACAGACAAGATGAAAACAAGATGGAGTTTAAAAGAAAGAAGTTAAGCTGTGTCTTTTGTGGTAATGACCATTTTAATGATAAATGTAGACAATTTAAAACTCTTCAAGATAGAACAATTAAATTGAAAGAAAGTAACCGACGTTTGAATTGTCTTCAAGTGGGACATATGTATAAGCAATGCGTATACAACAGACCTTGCTGGCATTGTGGTAAATCAGCAGGACATAATAGGGCGTTATGTCCCAAGATATTTAGCGAAGAAGAGTGAATGTGTATCTACAAGCACTATGCACATTGTGAACAGCTATGGTTCTACGATGTTGGTAACAAACATACTTCATTAGAAATTTAATTTAACAAAGTTGTAACCAAAAGAGACGTTTTTAAAAGTTATTGTTTCTGTCTACGACCCATGTAGGTATGTAGTGCCTGCATTACTATAAGTAAAATGATTTCTGCGAGAGTTGTTGAAACAAAAGTTAAAATGGGATACAAATTTATCCATTGAATTATTGGACAAATGGTCATGCATACAAATGATATTGAAAATCAAGAAAACGCATCTACTAAAGCTTATGCAGCAATGGTCTATGTATAGTTGGTGCCACGAGAAGATAGACTTTTTGTAAACAAACATTTAGGGCTTCACAACCTTTTTTCATACAGTTGTGTTTTAGATTTTATACTTTTTGAACAGTCTTTGTTTTTCAATGTCTAATTATGCCACTATATTTATAAATTTATATTGTTAAATTTTACTGAATTAAAAATATTTGATTTTGTGTTTGAATGGTCGAATGTTCATAAATTTGCCGATTTTTTTGTCGTTTTACACGTAATATATTCTGTAAATAAGGGGAAAATAGAGTACGTTATGTAGTATGTTAATGATAGATTACATACATTTTACTCTATTATTGACACGATTGTTTTTAAATCATAGACAATAAATCATTTGCTCAAAGGTATGCTACATACCTATCTTAAAATATTAAATTATTGACCAACAATGAATAATATTACAGATAACATCTAGGCATGGAGATTTTACGTTGTCTGTGAATGAAATCGTCAGAAAGAACCTAAACAAAATCCATTAAAAGTTACGGTAGTCTGAAAACGCAATTTCTTTTTTTAGGTATAAATAATTTTCTGCCATCTGTTATTCTGCACCCGCTTTTTCCAGATACCGGCAGCGGGAAGAGCGTTGCGATCCTATAAACTTGTATTTAACTTTAAATTTACCCCTTCTTGATAACTAAAAATTTAATTTGTCCTCTGATAAATGCATGTTAAGCCCAAGAATGTAACATTTCAATAAACTGACGCCAAATGTTGACATTCTAGGCATCAGTACCTCAAAACATTAAAAAATTCCGTTGACAGCGCATAATATCGATAAAAACCCGATCCATTGACATATTAGTTTCCAATGACACGTATCTATGTACCGTTGCGCTCATTAGATTTGACATTATTTGTTTTTGACAGAACTATCGCTAAGTAACTTAGTAGAAATTCTTTGTTTACAAAAAGTCTATGTTCTCGTGGCACGGAGTATAGTTGGAAATAACGCTAAAAGTTTCGTCATTGAAAAATCACTTCTGGTACCAACCAAAGACCAAGATAACTTGAAAATACAACTTAAACTGTTAGGTATATTAACAGGAAGCCCTTTAATACAATATGTTGTTAAATATATTCAAATTCAATTAAAATTACAAAGCAATTGGTATGGACTGATAGTCAGACAGTTATAGATTGGTTAAACTCTAATAAATTACTAACACCATTCGTATCAAAACGGACTGATGAAATTAAAAGGAATAAAAATTTTGTCATGAGACATGCTTCTTCTGAACGAAATCCTGCAGATGTAGCCAATCGACCTGTGACGTCACAAGAAGTTAGACACGAGTGGTTGAATGGTCCAGAATTTTTGGTACAGGATCCAGCTAGTTGGCCTAAGGACAGAAACACAATTTCGACATTTCTCGTTCAGGAGGGTCTCACGAATAATGTAATTTTAGAACAAGATCATATTAAAGAAGACCAGAATTCAAATATTAGTAAACCAATTTCAAGTGAACATCCAGATCAACTAGATTCCAAAGTGATGAAAATAAAAAGGATACAAAGGGAAACAAATCAAAAAAGAAATTTAGACAGATGTGGATGGCATACTCAGATGTAAAGGACGTCTTATAAATACGGATTGGTCTTGGGACAAACGTTATCCCATATTGATTCCAAAAGAGAGTGAATATTTAAATAGTATCATATTGAAACCCACAAAGATAATTACCATGTTGGTACAAACCACACACTTAGTATTATACGTGTAACGTATTGGATTCCACAAGGAAAGGCTCAAGTTCAACAGAAAACGGAACAAGTAAGAGATGGATTTACTTGTTCACGTGTTAAGCCGTTCGAGCCATATACCTGTAAGTTGTTGTGGTTACCTTAGACAACGCTTTAAAATTCAAATTGATATCTGAAATACTATCCAATGCATATTGTGTGGAAAATAAAATTTGATGGAGGTTTATTCCTGAACTAGCTCCTTGGATCGGATGATTATACAAACGACGAGCCGGACTAGTGAAACATTGTATGAAAAGGACACTACAAAATACCTTTAAGTAATAGTCAATTGTCAAACAATGTCAAATAAATAGAGGCTAGAATGGATACACGACCTTTAACATGTGTTGATAACGAAATAGAACATATTCTTACGCCATCGGATTTCTACAAGTTGACAGATGTATAACATTACATAGAGCACCTTAGTTTGTCGCGATTTCTAGCGATTCGTATGTATTCTTGTAATCGTACCCGGCGGGAGTGTCGCGATTTCTCGCGATTTGTATGTAGTTAGTCTTATAATCTTGCCCGGCGGGAGTGTCGCGATTTCTCGCGATTTCATGAATTTAAAATGAGCCACATAGAAAGAGTAAATAATAACCAACCTCTATGTGAATACTTAACCAACCTCTATGTAAGTACTGGCCACAACCGACGGTTCTACGTTTGAGGTTTGAACTTGATATATGAAGAATACGAAATTACTTTATTACTTCATAGCATTGACATTGTCATTTGAAATATTATAAAGCAGTAAATGTATTATTATTTTGATTATTAATGTGCTGATACAATATTAAATGTGCTGACAATGATGAGCTGTGCTATGATGATATCACAAATGGGCGCTGGAGCTAAGTATTTAGTGATTCCTACTGTTTGCGAGTAGCTAGTGTTGTAAAGCTAATTATATGGGATCCTTTTGTTTCTACGTATCTAGAAATTGGTAATGTATTGTATGGTAATTCTGTATTGTAATAGTAGAAGTGTTTAGACCTCTGCTGAGGATAAAGACGTTTATGCCTCAGTGGGGAGAGAACGGAGACATCCGTTACAGAGCGGTGAGCAGACCGACACTTACAGAGCGGTGAGCAGACCGACACTTAAAGAGCGGTGAAATACCCGAGACATACAATCAGCAGCTAACTTGAGCTGCAAGTTGACAGTAACAATTTCAACATAACGTTAAAATGAAATGATGTAGGCACCCACAGAGTCCACAAATATATAATAAAACCTATTTTGAAACCCTTCGAATATTAGCTTTAAAAATGTGTATCACAAATTCATTTTTACATCCACCTTCCGAACATATATCTGTACCAATATAGTAAAACTGAAATTTGCTGTGCCGAATGCACTTATCTGTGAAACTACTGGTGCTATGCAAATACTTGGCAGCGGTGAAATATCCGACAGGTATAGAGTTATTAAAATACCTTGGCAGCGGTGAAATATCCGACAGGTATAGAGTTATTAAAAGACCTGATATCGGTGAAAGATCCAACAGGTATTACGTTATTGAAAGACCTGACATATTGTAATTGGCAGTTATATAATTCGTAATTCGTACCATAGAAATTGATAGACCTGCAATACTAGACTGCCGGACAGTGGAATCATATAACCTTTTAACCTACAGGTCGCACTGAAATAATCGAGGAGGAACCATACTGACAAATGATTGGCATCGAGGTCAAACAGAGCTATCCATGTGATGTCTACGTTGCGAGATGTAAGTCAAACCTTTCATCCATACACGCATATTATTCCAATTGCAATGCATATCGGCGTTCAGTTACAAACCCCTTAAGCAACATTATAACTCGCCGACAGTAACTTCACCGAAGCATATGGCCAGACCATTACAAATGCAACAGATTACAAACGTGTGATGGGTGCCAGTGGACAGGACGCAGGGCATGCTGAACTTCAGAGTGTAAGTGAGCTATATCCCGAGTGTCAATTCAGAGCTCACCTGGCAAACAGCAATACGATTACTGACTATGGTACTGGCGAAATTGTTCATAACTTGCTATTTTCTGGGCACCTGGGCGAAGGACATTTCAGTGTCCTAATGGAAAGAATAGTAGGGCAGCACAGTCATATTGAAGAACTTTCTTTCGTCAATATTCAGTTATATATATTATATAGATATATCCCTATTGCGCGGCAAACCATTCAGTAATGCCAAGGTGGAAATTTCACGATACCTAAGGTGCAACGCAAAGCCAATGTTGTGAGAAAAGAAGTTTTGTGATATATTATATTTTTGCTAAGAATATCATCTTTTTACTTATTAGATAAGGCTACAATGTACTCATCATACATAAGATATGTGAGAGCAGGTATCAAGCTTTTTTATAATATTAAAATATGCTGTGGAGCAGCACGGGTCCTCTAGTTTTAGATTAAAAACGGAACCATTTCTTATAAAAATGTATAAATATTGTTTATACTGTCTAATTATATTATATACTTTTTCAATTCATTAAAAATGTAGCCCATTTTACTTTATTTTACAATGGCGGTGTAGTGTAGTAACACCTCCTACATAATCTTTTATATTTTACTAATTGCATTACTTTCTTAGTACATAAAAAAATTGTAACCAATTTTTTATTTTCTTTTGCAATGGAGGTGTAGTGTAGTAACACTTTCCTATATATTGTGTGTGCTTCTTATTAAATAAAGAGTGTATCTACAGGCGTCTTACGTTTCACTTGTGTGCCTCGGCACACTTATCCCTACACAAGCAACCCGCCGACATCAGCAGCACAACCACAAGGCACGAGTGAGGGCGACTGCTAACGTTGTTATGTTGGTGAATCGACTGAGCTTGCAACTGCAACTGGTGAGCGTATTTTGTCTGTTTTTTTATTGGTACTGCCAATGTTGTTTAGTGGCGGTAGTAGTAAAACATTACGCGTTTAACCTTGGAAATGTCATAATCGTTGTGGTGATATCGCAATCACATCGTACCGAGTGTTGTAGATTCGAATCCTACACGGGACTCTAAGTTGTGGAACCGTTTGACTTTTACGGTGTCATGGTTCACATGGCATGATCTCATGAATAATCTTCTTTTTAATAGCTTAAAGAAGAAAGACAAAAAAAAATATGGGTAGTAACGATTTACTCATAGACTGTTGATTGGTTATCTCAGAATTGTACTCGTTGCCTCTATGTAGCCAAAAGAAATCAGTTTGTCCGAAAGTACCTTATCAGTTCCCACCATGTTCGCATTTGGTTTTAGTTTTTGTCAGTGGTCAAATCCAGTTTTGACATAGCTCATTGAGAGTATAATCTTAATATATAAAATCCTTGCGTTACTGACTGACTGACAGACACTCTACAGCCGAAACTATTAGGCGCAGGAAGCTGAAATTTGGCATGTATGTTCCTTGGGGACCATAGGGGTGTACTAAGAAGGGATTTCCCGAAATTCCCACGGGATCGGCCAAAGCGGGTAAATTAAAAAAAATTGTAGGCGTAGCTGCTATCGTCCTCTAGTATAATAATAATATTCTACCACATTCACACAACACCATCTAGTCCCAAACTAAGCAGAGCTTGTACTATGGGTACTAGATAATGGATAAACATACTTATATACATTTTTTTTGTTAATACATACATATTATACATAGAAACACCCAGACCAAGACAAACATCCATGTTCATGCACACAAATGTTGTCGGCGCGGCATGGCGGCCGGCGCGGCATGGTGGCTAGCGCAGCATGGTGGCTGGCGTGGCATGGTGGCCGGCGCGGCATAAAGGCCGGCGCGGCCTGGTGGCCTAGCATAGCCTGTGTGGCGCGCGGCCCGTGTGTGGAGCGCGGCCCGTGTGTGGCGCGAGGCCTGTGTGAGGCCTGTATGTGGTTTCGAGGAGCCTGGTAACTGGAATAGCTAAAGCATATCAGACCGAAACTGGCAATGAAAGTGAAGGTAGTTTATTAAAGGAATTTGGTTAAAAGATGTAGAGTGTGTCGGTGGTCAATAATAAAACGACGTGCGTCTAACGTAAATGAAATGAAATCTGGCGGGGCGCACCGCGTCGTGGCGTCGCGCGATCGTAGTTACCTACATATTATTACATATAGTTCATCCCTCCAACATTACATAGAGAATCTGTAACAATAGTGCAGGTACTAAATTACTAATATAATTACATGTCATTATTACATTACACCTTATTTTTATTTATTAAAAATATTGCTTATAATTAACCACTTTCCTTGGTCTTACAGTGCGACCTACAGTGGTAATATTGCTATCCCGGACTGTGCTATTGCTGTCCGAACTATCCATTGGTGCTTTTTCCCCCCGTGCCTCTAGACTTAGCGGCGCGTCTTCACCTTCCACCACATCCCTCTCTTCTTCGTTGGTTGCGTTTGTTGCCTTTGTTGTGGCAGTACCCTCGCTCCCAACTAAAATAACCGGTGGTGACCCTGTCAACGCCGGAGTGGGACAGGCCACTTGATCGCATAGATCTGTGGACGTGGTGGGAGATGACGGTGCGGCTTGTACCTCGGGGCCCTCTGACGGTCTTGATTGCGACCAATTAGGTACTATGGAACTGTCGCTGTCGGATTGTTCAGCTGTTGGACATTTGACCTTATCGTTGTCCACTCTGTAGAACTTTCGTATCTGATCTACGTGCCTAATACCATTTGAACCATAATGTTTAAAATAAATTTTGAAAGTTCTCGAACCCAATATCTTTACAATTGTACCTTCACTCCAAATACCTTTTCTGGCTATAAACCATTTTGCCCAGACAGTTTCACCCAGGTTAAAACATCTACTTCCTTTTAAAACTACGTGATCGGTGTGTTTATGATTTTCGTCTTGCGGCAAAATTAAATCTAATTTACATCTTAAATTACGACCTAACATTAACATTGCAGGCGTGACGCCTGTCGTGCAGTGAATGGTATTTCTATAACTAAACAGAAAGTTTTGTAACTTTTTTACAATATTGTTTTGACTCGTCGTATTTGTTGAAATGCATTTTATCATTTTCTTACATGTTTTTACCGAGTTTTCCGCTTGACCGTTACTGGCAGGATGATAAATGGGTGAATTTAAATACGCAATACCATTAACTTTACAAAATGTATGAAACTCGTTCGAACTAATTTTTACATAATTATCTGAGACGATTAAATTAGGCACACCGAACCTACAAAACATATCCTTTAATTTAAGAATAAGTACATTAGCTGAAGTGCCACGGTCCATATAAACACACTCCAGCCACTTGGAAAAAGCATCTATAACTATAAGGTATACCGATTGTTCTACGGTCATGATGTCGACGTGGAGACGGTGCCACGGGCCGGGCGGGCGTGGCCAGGCTGCAGGCGGCGCGCGCGGCGGCGCGCGCGGCGGCGCCGGCCGTACCGCGGCGCACGCGCCACACGCTCCGACCCACTGCTCGATGTCAGCGTCGCTGCCCGGCCACCACATACGACTACGTGCCGCGCTTTTCGTTTTAACGACGCTGAAATGAGCCGAATGCAACTCCTTCAACATGTCTCTTCTATAGACAGGTGGAACGACTATTCTATGGCCACGAAACAAACAACCATCTATAATTTCTAGATCAGTTTTACACTTAAAATACGGCAAAATATCTTTACATTTTATTTTTCTAGGCCAGCCATTATTCATGTACTTCATTACCGTTTGCAATACTTTGTCAGCCGTGATCGCGCGCTTTATATCAATAAACAAAACCGGTTCTACAGTAGATTCCAAGAATAATAAATATTTCAAACTACTGTTGTCCTCTTCCTTATCGCTAACTGACTCTGATAACGGAGATCGTGAAAAATAATCGGCTATTTGATTATTTTTACCGTCTATATACTGCACAGTGTAGTTGTACGCAGATAAAATTAAGGCATATCTTTGCAGACGTAAAGCGGCAGTAACGGCCACTCCACTCCCTTTACCAAAAATCGACAATAACGGCCTGTGGTCAGTTTTCAAGACAAACGGCACCTCCCGTCCATAAAGATATTGGTGGAAATGCTTTACGCCAAATATAATAGCTGTAGCCTCCTTTTGTATTTGGCTATAATTTTTCTCACTCGGCGATAATGAACGTGAGGCGAACGCGATTGGCCTCTCACCCCCTTCCTTGTCCTTGTGCGCCAGTACGGCGCCGAGTCCTCTCGGCCCCGCGTCTACTGTGAGTACCAAAGGTGCCTCTGGGTTAAAATGCGCTAGCACTCGCGAGCTGGCCAACTCGCGTTTCACGCTCTCGAACGCCGCCTGATGTTCACTACACCACTGCCATTGTGTCCCCGCGCGTAATAATTCGTGGAGTGGGCTCAGTAATGCCGACGCATTGGGTATGAAATTTATATAATAATTCACTACCCCAAGAAATCGTTTAACACCCAAAACGTGGGCGCCGGCGCTTTTAGAATTGCTTGAACCTTACTCGGACACGTTCTTAACCCGTTTTTATCTATTACATATCCTAAATAAGTAACACTGTTTTTAAAGAAAACAGATTTATCTTTCTGAACACGTAACCCTGCATCTTGCAATCTACGTAGAACCTCCTGTAATCTTGACAGATGAATCTGCTTCGTTGGTCCCGTTATACAAATATCGTCAAGCCAAACACTAACTCCTTCTAGACCGGACAGCAAAGTCTCCATAGCCTTTTGGAAAATGGCTGGCGCATTAGCTAGTCCGTAAACTCGACGAGTATAAGCAAATAAACCTTTATGCGTATTAATAGTTGTCAGTTTTTGGGATGATTGAGATAATTTAAACTGATTATACGCGTTACTTAAATCTATTTTTGAGTAACTCTCTCCTCCCCCTATCTTAAAAAAAAACTTCTTCTATCCTTGGCAGGGGATACTTATCTACCTTTAAATCTTTATTTAAGGTACATGAAAAATCACCCGCAATCTTTAACTTTCCGTTCTCTTTTAAAACCGGTACTATTGGCGTGGCATATTCAGAATAACTGACTGGTATTAAAATCCCTAAATTTACTAGCTTGTCTATTTCTTTACTGACTCTGTCCTTGAGAGCAAACGGCACAGTTCGGGGCTTAAAAAACTTCGGTGTAGTATTTTCTTTTAATTGTAATTCTACTTCGAACTTATTAAAACAACCTACTTCGTTTTTCCAAACATCTGGGTATAAGTTTAATACATTTTGCACTTCTTTCATATCATTGCCAGTACTATTACAATAATTAATATTACTATCTGATACAAAATACATCTTGAATTTGACCATGAAATCACGACCCAACAAGGATGGTCCACCTTTTTTCATAACATATATTTTGATTTCTTCACACACATTGGAATAAGATATTTTTGCCACAAAATAACCATATGGCGTAATTTTATGACCATTGTACAGACACATAGTTAAGTTACTTTTATGTAGTTGTAGGTTAGAAAAGTGAAGTAGGTATAAATCGTTCGGTATAACTGTAACACCCGAACCCGAATCTAGTTCCATACAAAAACATATATTATTAATATTTACAGTTAGTTTAATAGGGCTGTAATTAACATACCTCATATTATAAAGCTCACATTCTTTGCAGTCGCTTTCTTGTGACGAAACTACTTCATCCGTGCCAATATTATTAACACGCGCTTTCTTGTTAGCACAAACCTTTTTCAAATGGCCTTTTTGCCCACATATAGCACACTTATAGCTCTTAAACCGACACTTAGCCGCATTATGATTGTTCAAACCACACACTGTACACGACAACATCGGCGAACGCACCCCCCGCGAGACGACAAACAGCTGGTGCAACGCACCAGCGCGAACACCCGGCCCCAGCCAGCGCGATGAGGAAACCGCCCAGGATGATGCAATCGGCCGGACGCGGCGCGAGTGGTGGACGCAGCAGCTCAGACATGCAAGCGGAAGCCACGCGGGCGGCGAAGAGTGAGTCTTCGGGCTCGCTCCCGCCGGCTGCACGCGCCGCTCCGGCCGGTGCAGCACCGGGCAACCCCCGTCGCGACCCTCCGACGGCAGTCGGAGATGTGGAGCCGGCAGCCCCATGGGGCATCACCGGGCCACGCCGCAAACGCGGCCCTAGAAAACGCGGACCTCGGCACGCACCAATCAACCTGGCGCTCTCGGGACGGCCCACTTCGGCGACACCGTCGAAGAGGAACCGTCACGACGACACACCACCAAGCGCCACGTCGAAGCGTGCAAGAGTGGACGCAACACCCAAGAGGGCAACGATTAGCTACGCCGATGCGACTAACTCGCATCTGATGGTGGCCGTCGTTGCCACTCCACCTACAGACCTGACGGTGGAACAAGCACGGCAGCTCGAACGCTCCATAGAGGAGCGGATTCTAGAAGCAGCCTTCGCACCTCGGTCAAACAACGAGCCTGCACTCGCGCCATCCTTTAGAGGCAAACCCCTCGCAGCAGGAGGTGTCCTAAAGTTATGGTGCGAGGATGAAAAATCACTGGCGTGGCTCAAACAGACGGTAGCGGGACTACAATCACCGGTTGAAGGAACCAGGCTGACCGTCATCAGGCAGACGGATCTCGCGAAGTGCGTACGTGCATCGCTCTGGCTGCCGAGGTCGACCAGCCTGGACCTCCCGAAGATTCACCAACTCCTAGCTGCCCAAAACCCATGGTACGCTGTCCAAACTTGGCAACTATACAGCGCTACCATGCAAGAACACGGCCTGTACCTATCTCTGGGCATCCCCGAATCGGAAATGCCGAAAATCGAGGCGCGCGACCGCCGAGTCTCCTTCTTCACCGGCAGCGTGTACGTAGTGTTCCACGCTGCCGGGGCGGGAGGTGGCGGGGTGGCTGCCGCGCCCGGGGAGATGCCGCTCGCCAGTAGGCACACGCAGAGATAAGCGACAACACCGGCCGAACCTTCCACGTCGGGCACAGCCCGAGCACACACGACGCCTGCAGCGACAAACATCGCTGTGACGGACGTCGACGACGAGCACGACTCGTCTGACGGGGAGTCCGTGGACATCAATGTTCTCGGATCTTCGTCAGACTAGAGTCGTACAGACGAACCTCCAGCACAAGCAAATTGCAACGGCTACCCTACGCAGGCTGCTGGAGGTTAACCACCACACAATAGCCCTAATCCAGGAGCCGTGGATTTAGAGGCGACACCATATGTGGACTCAACAACATCGGAGGTAAGATATTGCACTGGAGCTCGGCTCCTAAGCCGAGAACATGCATATACATTCCCCGAACGGTACCAGCATTGCTGCTGACTAACTTTTGTTCTAGAGATCTCACAGCCGTGGGAATACGAACAGGGCCCAATGATCAGATGCTAGTACTAGCTTCGGTCTACATGCCCGGTGATGAGGAGATCCCATCGAAGGAGCTGGCCGAGCTAGTGCAGCACTGTGAGGACCACGGCTGGCCAATAATACTCTCGGCAGATGCTAACGCCCACCATCCATTTTGGGGAAGCCCCGAGGCAAATAGACGAGGTGAGATCCTAACTGAATACATCTACACAACAACACTAACGGTAATCAACAAAGGCTCAGAGCCCACATTTGTTAGCTCCACATATCAAACCATAGTAGACATTACACTGGCATCGGATGGGGCCGCGGAACTTGTCACGAACTGGCATGTGTCCACCGAACCATCCTTTGCCGACCACAGACGTATCTGCTATGACATACGAGTGCAAGAGAGGGTCACACAACCAAAACGCAACCCACGCAATACCAACATTGCGAGCTACAAGACCCTGCTCGAACAGGAAATAGCCATGTCAAATTTCAACGACATGACCGCAAGCACTACAAACATAGAACACAACACTAACTTACTAACAAAATGCATACAACGCAGCTACCAACAAGCCTGCCCCACCACACTACCGAAAACGAGTAGTAAAACCCAATGGTGGGGATCGGAACTGGAGAAGCTCAGGCGCAATCTGAGAAAACTCTTCAACCGGGCCAAAAACACAAGGAAAGACACAGATTGGGACAAATACAAAGAAGCCCAGTCGCACTACAAGAAACGCATACGATTCCGCAGGGGAGAGTCCTGGCGAAATTTCTGCACCAACATTAACTCCACATGCGAGGCAGCCAGGGTAAAAAAGATCCTATCCCAGGACAGCAACAAGACCCTAGGCTCCATCAGAAAGCCTGATGGCACCTACGCAATCACAGACATGGAAATAAGCCGAGTGCTAATCGAAACACACTTCCCAGGTTGCACTGTGACCGACGACTGTGACTGGGAAGAATCAGAATACAGACCACCGACCCAAACAGACTGGACGATAGCCAACAACATGGTTACCGTGGACCGGCTGAAATGGGCAATTGATAGCTTCCAGCCGTACAAATCTGCAGGCCTGGACGAAATAACACCAGCACTTCTACAATGGGGCTGCACAACGATTGTGCCACAGCTACTCAGCATATATAGAGCATCTATAGCGCACAATTACATACCACGAAGGTGGAGGGAAGTAAAAGTCATATTTCTCCCAAAACCAGGCAAAACGGATTACACTCAAGCAAAATCGTTCAGACCTATCAGTTTAACCTCCTTCTTGCTGAAAACGCTGGAGAGGCTCGCTGACAGATACCTACGGGAAGGCGCACTGCTACGCAGACCACTACACCCGCAACAACATGCCTACAGAAGTGGTAGATCAACGGAATCAGCGCTTCACTGCGTAGTGGGGACCATAGAGACAGCGCTATCTGACAAACTAATGACCTTAGGCGCCTTCATTGACATAGAAGGCGCCTTCGACAAAACTAAATTCACCAGCATTAGCCGAGCCCTTGACAAGTTCGGAGTTGAACAAACCGTCAGTGGCTGGATTGATCAACTCCTGAAACAAAGGGCTATTCAATTCACGGTTAACACCACCACAAGGGGGATAGTAGCAAAAGGCTGCCCACAGGGAGGTGTCCTATCACCCCTGCTTTGGAACATAGTGGTAGACGATCTGTTGAGAAGCCTGGATGACAAATGCTTCTACACGGTCGGCTACGCAGGTGATATAACCATCCTAATCAAAGGAAACTCGGAAGACATGATCCAGTATCGGATGCAAGCAGCCATCAGGATCATGGAACAATGGTGCAACCATCATGAACTGATGGTCAACCCAAATAAAACGGAGCTAGTACTTTTCACTAACAAAAGGAACACCCGTATGACCAGAAAACCAAAACTTTTTGGCACGGAGCTTAACCTATCGAGTGAAGTCAAGTACCTGGGCGTAACACTCGACCACAAGCTCAACTGGAATAAACACATCACCACTAAAACCACAAAAGCATGTACAATCTTCTGGCAGTGCAGGAGAATAATAGGCAAGAAATGGGGTCTCAAACCATTCATCACCCTATGGATCTACACTGCCATAATACGCCCCATGCTCACATATGGTGCAGTAGTGTGGTGGCCACGCACTGAACTAAGCACAGTCAAGAGCAAGCTGCAGAGCATACAACGCCTCACCTGTCTGGCCACAACAGGCTGCATGAAAACAACTCCAACGGCGGCATTGGAGGTGCTTCTCGACTTGCGAACATTGCACCTCATCATCCAGCAGGAAGCAGGTGCCGCCGCGATCCGGCTCGATAAGTTCGGGCTTTGGAGAAGAGACGACCGAATAACCCATGTACGCCTGAAAAGGACGTTAACTAACGAGATCCCGATGCTAGATGCAACGTGCGACCTCATACCTAAAACCTTTGTCTTTGACAAAAAATACCGCATACAACTGCAAGAAGAGCACAAGGATAGCTCTGGTATACACGAAGTTAGAGTATACACAGACGGCTCAAAAACAAAGTATGGGACAGGTGCCGGAGTATTCTCCCATGACTTGAACATCAATCTCTCAACATCGCTTGGTAAACTCAACACCATCTTCCAAGCTGAATGCGTTGGGATTATAAGGGCGGCGACGGCGATCGCGGCCAGAAACGTGAGCAACCTGTCAATACGCATCATCACAGACAGTGCCTCAGTACTACAAGCTAAGCACTCTCGATGGCAACTGCTTTAACAGCGGCCTAATTATGGAGTGCCACTAAGAGCTGCAGAAAACTGCAGCGAGGAATCGGATCACGCTCCAGTGGATACGAGGACACAGTGACTCCACGGGTAATGACGCAGCAGACCAACTGGCAAGGAAAGGATCGGACACAACAACTCTGGGACCCGAACCAACTGTTCCGATACCTTTCAACCAACTAAAAACGTGGTTACGCGAGAGAACCCTACAACAGCATGAAAAAGAGTGGGCAGAGTTAAAAGAGTGTAGGTAATCCAGAGATGCCTTGCCCAAATTAGACAAACGACTCTCGCAAAAATTGTTGCACTCCAACAGGAAAACACTCAAGCATCTGACTGGCATAATAACCGGCCACTGTCCACTAAACAAGCATCTCTACAACATCGGCGTCACGGACAGCCTACTATGTAGGGGCTGCATGGAAACCGAAGAAACACCCGCTCATGTGATCCTACATTGTACCAGCGTGAGCGACCAACGGACGAGGTTCCTGAACAACCCCAGAACCATGAGTGAAGCCATACGCAACACTGGTCAACTCATGGCCTTCTGGAAGGAGCTTGCATGGTATGAGTAGCAGGCGACAACCATGTCCCTGCTAACGCACAATGGCCCAATTAAGTGGCTAAGTGCGGAAAACACCTGTCCAACTAACTAACACTGTACACTGTCTATGATCGTCTTTGCCGTATCTACCGCCGGCACCAGAGCCGGCGCCGGAGCTCGAGACGCCGCTGTCACTGCCATCGCGCGCGCTGCGCCTGCCCGCGTCGTGTACATGGTACACCGGCTCCTCCTTTACGACAACTTCTTCACGAGCTTGCCGTGCACATGCAGCCTTCTGAGCGACTTCCAACGCCTGTGCGAACGTTAGCATTTTAGAGTCGCTCTCAAAAAGCTTGTCACGCTCCAGTCCAGCCTTGAATCCTAGTACAAAGCGGTCTCGCAACAGCGTACCCATCCAAATTCCCAATACACGGCCAATCCTCGCAATCTGGCAGCCCACTCTTCGACACCTTTACCGTCCGATTTTGTGGCTTCGTAGAATTTTGCCCTATCGGCGAAGATTGACCTTTTTGGAGTACCGTGATCGCTCAGTACCTTTACTAGCTCATCATACGTGACCACTTCGAGCTTCTTTGGGTGTACGAGGTTACGAGCTAGACGGTAAGACTCCTCTGACAAATGCGTTAGCAACACTGAACTTTTATTTACATCCGTTATTCCATTTAGTTTAATAAATTGGGTCAATCTACTATAATAGATGTCCCAATGATGAATTTTATGGTCAAATTCCTTAATATTACCAATAAAATTCATTTTATATTCACTAATTAATTATTAGGTGGGTATAACCAACTCGTCGCCAGATAGTGGGTCGGTGGTCAATAATAAAACGACGTGCGTCTAACGTAAATGCTGTTTTATTACTGAAAAGAAATCGGGCGGGGCCTACCGCGTCGCGGCGTCGCGCGATCGTAGTTACCTACATATAATTACATATAGTTCACTTTAGCTTCAATGTTTTGGTTAACTTGGTTTGAAATATCTTAAAGTATAAAGGCCCATTTGAGGTCACAGTAGTTCTTTACAATGATCGTTATAATCGCAAAGCCCTTAATTCTAAGCGTAATAATTGTAAGTATGCACTCGACAGGTTGCGAAAAATGTCTGAAGGTCAAAGTACAACTGACGAAATTAGGTAGAACAAAGTAGTTCTGATATTGAAGAAAGTGTTTAAGTTTACATGATGATCGGATCGGACCGTACCAGAGGCTGATGTGTAGCCGTAGCTCGGTAGAAATCGGCATCTACTAACTTAGAAGTCCGTGAATAGGCAGTATTGCAGTCAGCTCTGGCGGAGGTCGGGTTTCAATGGAAACCATAGAGTTCAGGAGAGACTCGGCGTTTCGCAGAAAGTAGAGAAACCGGAAGTTACTGGGCTATACATAGCCATAATCACAAGTAGAGCTTAAACGTTAAGGTTAACTTGGTTTGAAATAATATCTTGAGAGATACAGCGATAGTGAAATGTCAGTTTTACTTTGAGAGATACAGCGATAGTGAAATGTCAGTTTTACTTTGAGTTTCCTGATTATTGATTTTGATACTGAAACTTTGTGCCAGAGGATCAGAGCATAACTGACGATCTTGAAGAGAGCAAAGTGTGAACCTTAATACTGACGAGACAGTAGAAAACTAGGCTTACATGTTGATTGGTTGTGTGATTAAATGTCAGAGGTCGATTTTTAGCCGTAAATCAGTACAAATCGGTTTCAATACAACTGTGAAGGCAGTTGTCCGTGAGTACACGATAGGCAGACGGCTCTGGTGTTTGATTGCTTGTGTGAATCAATGTCAGAGGTTGATTTGTAGCAGCGAATCAGTACACATCGGATTCAATACAACTGTGAAGGCAGTTGTCCGTGAGTACGCGGTAGGCAGACAACTCTGGTGTTGGGGTTTCGTGGAAACCATAAAGTCCAGGAGGGATTTGGCGATCCTTCTGAGGATGCGCAGATAAATGGGTGGCAACTGAGCGACTGGTTTAAGTCCTGGTTTAGTAACTGGAGGTTACTGAATGGTGGCAACCGAGTGGCTGGTTGAGTGTCTGATTTGGTAACTGGAGATTACTGAATGGTTATGAATCACATGTAGACCTTTAGTTATTTGATTTGATTATAACGTGAGTCTATGGTAATTGACTGTATTGTCAGTGATGCTCTGAATCCAGTCCCTATAATAGTTAGGAATGTAATGTAGGACGTAATGTTGTAAAAAAAAAGAAATTTGATTGGAATCCTAACACTGTTTTGATTCAACCCTTACCTGGGTTAAGTCAGGAGTGACCGAGCAATGTGATACTGTGCGTGTAAAATTTTGTTACAGATTAACACACAGGGACGTGTGTCTTGTAGGATAGCCGTATCGGATTGGTCATCAGAACGGACGTCAATTGACTACGAAACGGAAGTGTGTAGATGGCGCGCTTCGACAGAGTCCAGTGACGTTCGCTACAGTTGAAGAGGGGGGATGACGGTTGACGTTCAACGGTGCAACGACAACCATCACTTCTCTTGGAGACTCCGGGCGGACAACATGTACCTAGAAACTGTCACTCGTTTCTTCTACTTCGGCACCATACCTGGTAATTCACTGGTTCAGGAGATATTGAAGCTCAAACATAGTATGGATTTTTTCTAATTAAGTACAAAATCGATGCATTTACCCCGCCATTATATTCTTTAGATGCCCTATAACCCTATGGATAAGTAGGTATTTCGAACATTGCACGCGCGCCCTTTTAATTGCGGTTTAAAAATGTGAAAACTCAAAAAAAAAAAAAAACGTTTCCCACGTACTATTTTTAGTTAGTATGACTTGGCATAATGTCCACAACGAGTAGACTTCGGCTTGGTGATGGATCTTGTGACAACCTGTATATATATCGCCATATCAAATCAAGCCGTTCAGTACCCTTTATATGAAAGTCCCTACTGAATCGTAACGTAATCACCTTGCGTTGGGACTAGCTCATGAACCACAGTGCAGTGTGTGGTCGACTAAGCTTGCAGTTCCTGCGCTTGCAGCTCATCGTCCCTGCACTTTGGTCTCCAGATAGAACTTGTAATTGAGTAATTTAATATATGACAGAGGACAGAAAGGATTTCATCGAGGATAGGAAGGATCATGTTTCTGGTTTTGAATATGCTCTTTTTAACATCACAACCGGTAAATTGCTCGAAAACAAAAGATGAATATTTAGGAGTTGGAATACTTGAAAGATCTAGTAAAGTATTAATTTTAGTAGTCTCATCAAAATTGGACGAAGTAGTGAAATGAACATTGAGTGAATTAATATTGATGTCTTATGTCACGTCAATTCGTGACTTTCCCACTCCCAGATTTTTGAGAAATTTCCAGACTTTAGCTGGGTCTTCGTTTAGGACAGAATTATGGATATGTTGGCGTTGTGCTTTCCTACACACCTTATTGCAGAGATTTCTTACACTAACATATTTATCCAAATTAAACGCAGTTGGTCGTAGCTTATACCTTGTCTTGGCTGCAGCTTTCTTGGACATTATTTTTTTTTATTTCATCAGTAAGCCAAGGTGCCGGTAGGTGTTTCAGCCGTATGGCACGGGTTGGTGCGTGTTTATCATAAAGCTGAATTATTTTAGTCGTAAAAATTTGGACTTTAGTGTCTACATCATCTGATGAAAACAAGGATGACCAATCAATGTTACGAGCATCTTCACAGAGCTGCGATCGATCCATTCCACTGAAATTGCGCTGCATTATAATCCTCGGTTTTGCCTTAGGGGGGCGTTATTTATATGAAATATAGAGCAAGTCATGATAGGAGAATGCATCAGCTGAGCATTGACCATGCTTATGAACAAGATTAGGAGAAGAAACGAAAATGAGATAGAGTAGAGAAGGAATAGAGTTTGGAAAGTGATGAGTGGCATTAAGAGGCCGAATAGTTAGGTTGCTAGATTCAACAATACTCTTAAGCGAGGATGCACGTTGATCCTGTCTTAAAATGCAAGTATTAAAATCTCCCATTATGACTGTATGGTTGTAGGAAGGTATTAAGCTTTCTAGAATATGTTCGAAAGATGAAAAGAAGTTAACGCGTAATGAAGGGGAGTAATAAACACCTAGAAGAACTTTAGAGTGATTCAATTCCACTTCTAAAAAGAGATGTTCGCCGGCGTTCGGAGGTGGAGGCTGTTCTGAGATGCTAACTATACTAAAAGGTATTTGATGACGTAGGTAAATTGCGACACCACTGCATAATTGTTGAGGCGCGTTAAAAATACTCCAATAATATCAACTATATGCACGATAAACTGATCTGCGTTTGTAACCACTTGCATATAATACAAAATATAGCTCTAAAACACTTACCTTCACTTAACTTATTATTTATTTGTATTCAGTAATGTCTGACTCAGAAACAATAGATGTATTTAATAAATGAGAGACAAGGTGAATGATCCTTTATTCGTTCAGTTAAACCTGTCTTTCATTCAATAAGCGCCACAAGAGATTACGTGTGGTGTTAATTATTAGTTGCAGCTCCTGTAGCGCTTTTTTGCCACTATTATGAAGCTCTAATGGAACTATAGACTGCAAGAAGTTGTGCCCCTTTGGCTCCAAAGCGGCTGCATAAGGTCTGCAGTGCACGCTTTGGCGCTTGAGCTTGGCGCCTTTGGGAATAATCGGATTAGCTCCAAAGCTCTTAAGCAACAGTTTGTGCTAGTTGAGTATTTTCTTTAGTTTTAAAGTGAGCTTGGATTTACGTCTAAGAACAAACAATTCTTGGTTAATACACCCCATGAAAATGTGCTTTAAAAATACTGTATAGGTCGTATATCCACTTTTGGTAAACTTATGTTCACATTTACTATCGTAAAAACCCATATATCAATACCTTTGGGTAGAAAGGTCGTATAAACCAAATTCGACTTTTCAGGATAGCAGATTTTTTTTTTTTACATAAAAATTCATAACTTTTTGTTTCTGAAGTTATAAAAAAATGATCTATGAGGAAGTTTCTTACCATTTGCGAATGAAAAAGGTTATATCATCAAAACCTGTCTATGTTCTTTAGTTTCCAAATTAGCTTGGATTTACGTCTAAGACATAAACAATTTTATTCTTGGTTAATACACCCCATGTAAAATAATAAGAAAAAAAAACATAACGAAAATGAAAACTTAAAAATCGCAACAAAAATGTTAACTAGATATTTAGTTTCTTTTTAAAAAAAAGAGAACCGCCTTCAAAAAATCGATCCACTGAAAAGTACGAAATATTTTTTACATACGCTACCCCTAATCCTCTCAAATTTACTTTCGAACTTCTCCCAAAAACTAATTACTAAATAAAACTAAATAGTTAGTTTGTAATTTGAGAGGATTATGGTGGTATGATAGCGTATGTAAAATTTATTTCGTAGTTTTCAGTAGGTCGATTTTTTTAAGGCGGTGCTCTTTTAAAAAAAGAAACTAAATACCTAGTTAACATTTTTGTTGCGATTCTAAAGTTTTCATTTTCGTTATGTTTTTTTTTCTTATTATTTTTATTTCAAATTTTTTAGTGTTAGGTACTTCGTTCCTTTACTTCAGATTTTGTGTTAACTACTCATTTATTTATTTCATACTTTTTAGTGATAGGTACTCCATTTACTTTATGTTTTGGGCTACTTAAAAGTTTGTTTATATTTAGATTCTTCAATTATTTTAGTGATAAGTTTTCTGCTAGTATCAGTCTATAATCATGAATTTGACATAGGTACCTACTTTTATTCTGTGTGCCTATGGGCTTAGCCTCCGCAAATGCTGCTCCGGCTGATCCAAACAAATGTGGCGGACTTGTACATACTATTGAATTGGCTGTGAGCTATCGTATTATGCTCCGTAGAAATATGTCAATAACGGATGGCTTAGCGAACGGGGCAATAGGATGGGTGTTCCTAAAGGATTTAAATGGCCGGCACTAAGTAGAGATCAACTTGAGCCAGGTGAACTGCCTGATGCCATTTTGATATTATTGATGATCCATCAATAGCATTGCGTTTTAAATGAGAGAGAGATGATGATGGATACATTTCCATAGCTCCAGTGACAGCGATCTATCAAGGCAATCGCGGTTATGGTGATATCGAGAGGCGGATGTTGCCAGTCATATTGAGTTGGGCTGTGACAGCACACAAGTTTCAAGGATGTACACTTAGTTCTGCGGTAATCGACGTAGGGCCTAAAATCTTTGCTAAAGGCCAATGCTATGTTGGCTTGAGTCGGGTCAAATCCCTAAAAGGCATGGCTTTAAGTGATATTGACTCGAACAAAATTACTCAACCATCCCCACGACAACAGAGCCTTATCCGAAATGACAAGAATGAGAAATATGTTCTCGCATTAGATGCTTTCACCGACTTTCTTTGTTTTTTGTTAATCGCAGAGACATAGACACGTACACACGTACACACATGCACACTCGTACACACACACACACACATAATATATACAAACCTACTAAGAACCAATATATGTATAAGGGTCAAACTGAGAACTTTCTTTTTTTGAAGTCGGTTAAAATACTAAAACTTTCTCTTATGTGTAACAAATACGTTTTTTCTGAAAACCGCATAAAAATCGGTTCAGCCAAACTCGAGTTAATCGTGGGCAAACTATATACGGGTCAAACTCAGAACCTTCTTTTTTTAAGTCGGTTAAGGGTCTAATACCTTCTACTAAGTGTAACAAATACTTTTCTGAAAACCGCATCAAAATCGGTTCAGCCAAACGCAAGATAATCGCGGACAAACAAACAAACATACATACATACTTACAGGTCAAACTGAGAACCTCCTTTTTTGAAGTCGGTTAAAAAGTACTTTACAAAAATGGTATAGGTCGTTTATATGCATTTTTGATAAGCTTATGGTCACATTTACTGTCGTAAAAACCCATATGTGTATTTTTTTGGTATTAAAAACCATTTATAATCATAGATCAATTGAATTCTGACTAATGATAATTCAGAGAACAGGTACTGAAAGACAAGTTAATCGCAATGACAATTCTATTTTTATTGGGTTATAATTGAAATTGCATTTGTATTAATAAAGAGTAATGTTTTAAGTACAAAATATTTTTCTCCGCGGACTGTACTTGGTGGATTGATGTTTGTTTAAGTGGTTCTTTCGCTTAATAGATTTAAATTCGATCTTTATTTTTGTTGAAACGATTTTACTGTATGAAATAAAGTGTATCTTTTAGGTGTATTTTGGGTGTGTAATAATAAACCGAAAACTGATAGCAGACTGAGGCCCTTGGCGGTCGAATTTTCTCAGTTTAGGGTAGATATTTATGATTTAAACAGGCTACCGTCACTGATGAGTCGTATGAGGCTACCACGATTAATACCTACAAATCGCATAGCTACGTGCTACAATTTATTACGGCGCTGTCCTAAGCGACTGTTTCGGTAAATGAGGGGGTGAAGCAGGGGAGGTGAAGGGAGTTTAGCTCCGTCTACTGCGGGGCGCCCCCCTTCATTTTCGTCGAGTGCGGCCATATTCTGGCGACATCCGTATTCCAACATTTCAAAATCGCAAGCAAAACGTTTTAGCATATTGAATTGAGATACTGATATTAAAATTTATATTACATACATTATTCTGTTTGTACAATATAGGCATAGCGCAATTTTTGTTCTCAGTGCAGCCATGAGCAAAACTGGTTTACATTAGACGTTATAGGTATTAATAGTTGACGAAAGTAGGTAAATACCTACGTGCCGTACGATGATAAAAAAAATTAAGTCAGTTCCATGTATGGAGAGGCCATTATTATGTTTGTTTTGTTTTTGTATAAAAATAGTGAAGCAGTTCATAGAATACCTACATCTAATTCCATTCCTGCCAGTTTTCAAATCTGTTTTGCAATAAATTGGCTGTGACATACGGGCGGACAGACAGACAGACATTGCGAATCTATAAGGGTTCCGTTTTAACAATTTTTGGCTACGGTACCCTAAAAAACAAAATACTGCTCTACTAAGCGCAAAAGCCGTATCTCAACTAAAGCGAGTTACGAGATAATTGAAGTTAAGTGAAAGTTGATTTCTTTTATTTATTTATGGATGTTTATTGTTATTATAGGTATAATTATTATGGTAAAGGTTTCGAAATACGTTGCCGTTTTTAGGGGTTGTGAGTGATTGGAGAGGGAGGAGGGGAGGTCTTGAAACCCCCCTCACCATTTTCACTTGCCGGAAATACCTGGTTTCCTCTGAAAACAAAAATCTCCAAACATCGGTGTGTATGGCACTGCCAACTTCCACATTCATCACACTAGTTTAATAAAAAAAGGTTGTCGGAGCCCTGCGAAGGGCTCCTATTTTCGGATTAAGGGTCAAACGAGAACCTAACATAACCTATTTAGTTACTTATTACAGTCGCACCTAACCCAAAGCACTCGAAAGCAATGACGCACAAATTTGACATTAGCTGTCAATATGATCATTCCAAGATGGCAGTTTTGCGTTTCGTTTCACGTTTTTCACATAAAACCTAAAAATGACATTTGTAAAACTGTACTAAAGTATAAAAACTATGTTCCGTTTTGCATAATTGCCGAAGTATTTATGAAATTTTGGAAATTGTTTAAAAATATTTAGACGCAACTCCGGCAGCCAAAATTACTTTTAGGGGATTAAAACGAACTACCTTAAGCCCCCTACACCACCAATACCCTCAAGTTCAGGCGACTTGTTTCGAAACCCTACCCATTATTATTTTTCAAATTAGATGAAACATCAAAAATATATGTGGATATACCTTATTCAAGAGATACTGCTATGTCGCTTAGGAAATTATAGAATTTGAATTTGAGTTACTGCTTTTTCGTTAGCTCTCCTCATACAATATGTTTGTATGGAAAAATATAAATAATTTCTTTCGCTTCAAATATGTGTTGTTTCAAAGAAAATAAATATTAAAAGATATTTATTTATATTCATTTATCATTTATTAACGAAATACAGAGTTTACAGCTCATAAAAAGTTAGCTGTCTGCTACAACCCGGCAGGTTTTCTTTATTCTCATCGAATGTTAAAGGCAGTGTGTGAGGTGATAAGGCTTCAATACTTATTATTTGCTGTTGTTCACGAGGCACAGTTTCATTTACTTTCCTTTTACGGCTTGGTATTGTAGAAATTTCAAGCACTGATGAAACATTTTCCTCTCCGTGATCTCGCAATGCCATCCCTTGAGCTTGACGAGAATCGACAATTTCAGGCAACTGCCAATTCACATAAAACGCCACAAGCTTTTCTTCTCCCAGAAAACATCATCTCTTTCTATAATTTCTATTTTTATTGGTATACTTTCGCCACTCCATACAGCAAATAAACACTTTTGTTTGCGTGTAACGTGGCGTTACCCCTGAATTTGGTAATAGCAATTACAATATTAGTTTAGACTAGTCAGATCACTTTTTCATCATGTTTCCATATTTGTATTTTATTTGCTCTTATACTGTTCTCCAGGCCATTTTTATAGGCAACTATAGAACATTTAATTTCCACAATCGTGTTTGGACCTATTAATCCATCTGGCGTGGCACCAATAATCGGATAATCCACAAGGCTGGATTGTTACATTTTCTTGCTTCGCCAGTTGTTGCAAAGCCAGTTGTTCATTTTAGATTCCATGCGCAACTGATTTAACATTGCAAATATTTTATCTGTACAAAATATTTTTTACTAAGTTGGCTTTACTGCTGTTATCTCTTCTTTTTACCACTATACCAAAATTTCAATCTATCAACATATTCTTACGCAATTCGAACCAGTCACTGCTATCCCTCTTGTAATTTTTGCTTATCACTAGGGAATTTGGGTCAAATTTGTTTAAAAAATTGTTTCGCATTTCTTGGCTAGCTCTTGAACAGATTGTGTTAGGAATGACTGCAGTCAAATGTGTGAAAGACGTTGCAGAACTGTTATCTTTAACTTCACTGTAATTACAATAATGATAATTAGTTACGTACTTTATTATTAAAAAAATACTATATCTTGTGTTATAGCAAACAGAGAAGTCACCTTCTTACTTATAAATTATTGATTTTAGAAATTAAAAAGATATTAGATGTACTGAGACATACCTAATAGTTTATGAATAATCAAAGTTTTACCCGATGTACCTAAAAAGGTTTATGTTCACAACGCAATAATACAACATTCGTTACCGCTTATGTGCGGATTGCGGAGCGCCATATTAGCGCTGATTATTGTTCGGCGTGGCGGCATCTTAACGCTCCAGGCGCTCTGACAAGCTAATGAATTTGAAATATAGGTACATAAAATGATTCGATTTTATGTTATTACTCTTTCAAAAATTGAAAACTGTGGCAGCTATGTATTGTGAGAATAATTTATATAAGTTATTATATTATGCATAATCGATAATATATAAGTAACATAGTTAGTCATAAAAGACTCTTATGAAAATAATTTGTGTAAAAATGTTACATATTTCATAATCACTTGGCCATGGATGAATTTCTATTTTATTACGACGCTTTCTTGTACAAATCCTTCGTCGAACTTCATTTCTCTAATTGTCTATATTTTATTCTTCTAATTATATATTTATAAGCACAGAAACAATAACAAATTAAACGCAACAAAAGTATAAACTTAGGTCCTAATTATATGTGCCCATAGTTACATGAAAGACCTATTTGATTCAAAGTATTCAGTCTATAACATAAAACATGAAATTACGAACTCAAATCGGCGTATTATAATAACAAACAGGTTTACGTAAAATTTCGTGCAGCGGAGACGCAAGCGACATGACCTATCTCTCACAGGGCTCATAGCCGAATGATAAGGTCTGGGCGGGGCGTAAAATAGCAACTGGCACTCAGTACACCGCTTATGCTAATAAGGTTTAAATTGCTGAAGCGTTTGATATTGATGGGATCTACCGACCGTCAAAATCATAGACGTTTGGCAGATTTTATTTTATTTTACAAAATATACACGTATAATATGAAAATAAATAGGATAATTCTTTAGTTCATTAGATTTCCTACAATATTATCTAATAAAATATGACAGCTTACGATCAAAATATTACAAACAGTGAGACGAAAGATTATTTTCTGCCTCGATTTTGTGATTTTTTTACCGTGATTCTATTTTACATACATGAAAAATTCTTTCAAACGTCTTTTGTTCAGACTTTTGACTTTAAGCTCTATTTTTTGCTAGTTTGTAATATGTACCGTTATGGCTAGATGCGCGACGAAAAATTAAGTGTTTCACGGATTCTGAGGTATAACAGCGCCTTAAGGCTAGAACACTCTTGTGAGTATATGCGAGTAGGTGCTGAGTTCGGTTGGTTGTAATCCAGAATGATTCTTTTTATACTGTAAAATACAAAACATTTTTTTGATATGCTAGGGATGGGTTAAAACTAAATTTTCACGTAACTTCAAGTTGATTCTGAAATGTAATAACATAATACCTATAGATACCTATTTAAACTTTCGTGGTATCACTAATTTTAAATTGTGCTTCGGGATATATACCGCGTCTCTTCTACTCCTCCTACCTTTGTTTCGCGAAACCGATACTTCTGCAATCTTGCAAGTAATAATTCATCGAATGGTGCGCCCACATTTGGTCGCGGGAGATAAGGCGCGCGGCAACGCAACACCGACACGTCTCTCCTTCCGCGACCGCACCCGACTGCGAGGGACAGACAGAACTGTCCCCCGCACCCGCACCGTTAGACGCATCCTGCGCAGGCCCCTCCAAGCCCACGCGGAGCGTCCCCTCCCGGGATCCATCTTAGCTTCATCGCGGGTGACCAATCCACGGTTACTGAGCCCCCCCACCACGACAAGGTGGAGATCCCACGGGGGGGGATAGTAAGTAAGCCTTAGTACAAATGCCTTATTCAATAATTTATTCAATTAAGTACATTTAAATATGTACAATAATTAAAAAAAACTATCAAACCTTTTATGAATGATTGAAATGCCTGATTACTTTAATTTAGAAGAAAATTGAATAATTTTTGTTTTTTTTATGACTAAGCAGATTTTTTTATATCACATTTCAGTTTAAGTTGTTATAATTATTTTTCAATTTAAAATGTTAAACCTGTTATGTATGTTGTGCCATTATTGAAATAATAGTAAATGTTGATTACAAGGTATTATAATACCTAGTTAATGTTGATTTCGTATTTTAGGTAGTTTTATTTTATTTTAATCGACCATTATTGGGTATTAGAATAATAATAATTGAGTTCTTACTAATTCTGAGAGTAACAGGATTGTTAATAAACAATCCTGTTACTCAGAATTAGTGATAAATAAGTCAAAATTCAATTGATCTATGATTAAAAATGGGTTTTGATACAAAAAAAAACTACATAAATGGGTTTTTACAAAAGTAAATGTGACAATAAGCTTACCAAAAATGGATATACGACATTTACAGTTTTCTTAAAGTACATTTTCATGGGGTGTATTAACCAAAAATTGATTTTTTCGGAGACGTAAATCCAAGCTAACTTTAAAACAAAAGAAGCTAGATAGGTTTTGATGATTAAACCTTTTTCATTCGCTAATTGTAAGAACCTTTCTCATAGATCATTTTTTTATAACTTCAAAAACAAAATAGTTATGATTTTTTATGACAAAAAATCGTTTGTCTGCTCTCCTGTAAATTCGGGTTTTGGTTTATACGACTTTTCTACCCAAAGGTATTGTTGGGGCTGTTGCCTTCCCAACATTTAATAATATAGTTTTATGTAGTAAAACCACAGTGGTTCTGTAGTCGAGTGTTTTTTGTTTACACACTAAAAGTATTACATATTGTACTCAATATATAGCGCGCGCCGGCGCCAGTTTAGCCTACGCTGCATATATAAACTAGGGTAAATATGTATTTATGTACGTGTTCATACATGCTCCCGACTTAAAATGAACGACAAGCTATGGAAAAATAAAAGTTAAATAGAATGTAAAAAGTTAGGTTAATGTCTATGGTGGATAGGGGAACTCGCTCTATCTTCTCGACGCTCCGAAGTACACGAATGTTCAATCACTTGCGTGTTGTCAGCTGTGGAGTCCGGTAGATTTGCAGCGACACTGGTGATCTCCTTGGCAGGTCCCGGGCTCCTCCTTTGTCTGTGGTTCTGGAATCGTTCCTTGACCTTTAGACTGCCTGGAGCATGTCTCCAATAGTAACGCCAATTAGCAACAAAATTGCATACATTGTGTAATGATGGCTATCGTGAGATTCAGCTCGCTCGTTCATTGCCTCTTATTGCATTTCAACGGCATCCAGGCTATGTTTGATGTGGCGTAGTTGTTCCGAATGGTCTTCAGGCTTGAAAGTAACACTGCTGCTGTTAATGATGTGAGTGATTCCAGATTCCGGGACATACTCTTCGTTTCGAGTGATTGTCACTGTACTCTGCAGGTTGTAATGCGCGTGAATAAGTAGGTCGCCTCTCTTCAGAATGCAGCCTTCCGAGAGTGTTATGATTCCCGTATTATGTAACACCTGTGACCGTACGCCTGTTCGGCAAAATATTTGCACGCGACAAACGTTGCAACATGAGTATAGCCACGCGTCTCGGCTGTGTAATTTGATCCACTCGTTATAACAGTCGGCGCTCTTTGTTTTGCAACTGGGTGGTCGTATATTATTTATAACTTGCGCTTCACATATTGATGATGTTGCTTTTATGTGTTAAGTGGGTAAGGTCATGCTGCACAGTAGTTTGTTTACATTTAATTGTTGACACGAAGTTATGTCACTACTTGTAAGTAGAAGTAGTAAGTCTTTCCTTAAGTTGACTGCCAAATAACTGGATGTAAGAACTATTCTGGTTGCTGTGTTGCCATTTTAGTAGGGTATCGGTATCACTCGATTTAGTTCATATTGGTCGTTAGATATTCATGGCAGTTTCACTTCAAATATCAAAAAGTCTTCTATAAGTCTCATGTGTACGTGAGCCAACTTGTACATTTGTTGAATGCAGCTGTGATCGTGGCGACGCGGTACTGATAGTTCGCTCGGGATGTGACTTGAAATGATGTTCTGTTGTTGTTGAAACTCATCGGGCCGTAGTAAATGGGTATCCATCCTTCCATTTCGCACATCTGTAACCAGGTCTAGCAGGACAAATTGCATCCGTTGGAGGTTTTAAATAATCATGTTCGCAGCAATTACTCTGTCTTCATTTAATTGTCCATTTGTTGAAGGTGTTCGCTAATGGCGGCGAACTGTTTATTCATCACTTCTTCGTGTCGTTAAAGCGTGCTGTATTCTCCCTCGATTATGGATGTATGTTGTTTGTGCAAGCTGAGGAGATGTTCTTCATTGTGTTGCAGATATTTGATGCCCTTTTTATATTTGGAAGCAAATCTTTCATCCAGAACGCCAAACAGGCAGTTGGCTACGTATCCTACTCCATCGATTAACCCTCATTTCAAACGTTTTCCATGTTCTGACTGCAACATACCATTATAATAATTAAGTTCATCGAGCTCATGCTGGAATTGAGAGGCAATGTTGATGATGGCGTTGTTTTGGTTACATAGCGCTTTTATGTTTTTGACATATCGCTCTATATTGCTGAGGTATCGCTATCCCTTCGGGTTGCGGAGGTCAGACAGGCAGTCGCTCCGTGGAAAAGCTAATATTCAGCCAAATCCGGTTAGACTATTAAGCGGACCCCAGATTGAAACTGGGATAACGCTAGGAGGATGATATGATATTTGCACAATATAGTAGTGGGGCAACTTAGTAGTTTATATTGATGGTGCATTCGAAAGTTCAGGGTTTTCGTACCCTGTTTAGCATAATATGCTTAACATATTATGTATATCCACTCAAACGTAAGTAAATATAATCGTAGCTGAAGAGGTCAAAAACTTGAAAACTGGTATTTATTATCTATGTGTGAATCGACTTTGAGATGCCAGGTCCTGGATAGAAATGTATATTTTGGGAATTCTGGATCCGCCCAAATTACAATTTTTATAAAAATGACGAAAATTTCTTAGATATATATGTAGACTAATGAGTTCCGGAGAGAATAAGCAAGTTAATAAATAAAACCTACCACATACACAGCTTTTCAACTATCAATATAAAATTGCATAGGATTTCACACTCAATATTTTCACGTCACGTCGCTGTCGATAAGCTGAATGAAAAATAATAAGTAAAAAAAACAAAACGAAAATGAAAACTTAAAAATCCCACCAAAAGTGTTTACTAGGTATTTAGTTTCTTTTTTAAAAAAAGAGAACCGCCTTCAAAAAATCGACCCACTGAAAAGTACGAAATAATTTTTACATACGCTAATACATAGTATATAACTTATACAAAATACTTAGTTTTTGAAATCGGTGCCAAACCAAATCCCTCTAAAAGCCTTTTGTTTGGCGTCATCCTTTCCAAACCAGCGCATTCAATCCACATAGTACTTACAGCCCAAAATAGCTAAGAAGTATAATTATTTTATAATTAAGCATTTATTTCATACTTTTTATATATTTTTTAAATATATTGCTTTTTAGAGTAGATTATTTTAAATTTTATTAATTCAGATTTTTTTGAGGCTATATATTATTGATTTGATATATTCGTCGTATTATTTTCTCTGTTTGCCAGTATTCTTTTTTTGTTTTTGATGGTTTGGCACCGACTTCAAAAACTAAGTATTTTGTATAAGTTATATACTATGTATTAGCGTATGTAAAAATTATTTCGTACTTTTCAGTGGGTCGATTTTTTGAAGGCGGTTCTCTTTTTTTAAAAAAGAAACTAAATACCTAGTAAACACTTTTGGTGGGATTTTTAAGTTTTCATTTTCGTTTTGTTTTTTTTTCTTATTATTTTTATTTCATACTTTTTAGTGTTTGGTTTTCGGTTTACTTCAGGTTTTGTGTTAACTACTCTTTTATTTATTTCATACTTATTAGTGATAGGTACTCCATTTACTTTAAGTTTTGGGCTAATTAATAGTTTGTTCATAGTTAGATTCAATTATTTTAGTGATAAGTTTTCTGCTAGTATCAGTTTGTTATCATGACTTTGACATAGGTACCTACTTTTATTCTGTGTGCCTATGGGCTTAGGCTTCATACTGGAAGATAGAGATGAGTCTAGGGAATCAGCCACATGCGGAAGTACGATCCAAACAAATGCGGTGGACTTGTACATACCATTGAATTGGCTGTGAGCTCTCGTATTATGCTCCGGGGAAATATGCCAATAACGGATGACTTAGCGAACGGGGCAATCGGTGTTCCTAAAGGATTTAAATGGCCGGCACTAAGACAAGATTAACTTGAGCCAGGTGAACTGCCTGATGCCATTTTGATATTATTTGTCGATCCATCAATAGCATTGCGTCTTAAAGATGATGATGGATACATTTCCATAGCTCCAGTGCCAGCGACCTATCAAGGCAATCGCGTTTATGGTGATATCAAGAGGCGGATGTTGTCAGTCATGTTGAGTTGGGCTGTGACGGTACACTAGTTGCAAGGATGTACACTTAGTTCCGCGGACCTAGGGCCAAAAATCTTTGCTATAGGCCAATGCTATGTTGCCTTGATGCGGGTCAAATCCCTAAAAGGCATGGCTTTAAGTGATATTGACTCGAACAAATTACTCAACCATCCCCACAACAACAGAGCCTTATCCGAAATGACAAGAATGAGAAATATGCTCTCGCAATAGATTCTTTCATCGACTTTCTTTGTTTTTTGTTAATCGTAGCGATATAGACACGTACACACACACACTCGTACACACACACACGTACACATACAAATACACACACGTGCGCGCGCGCGTGCATCACGTACACACGTACAAACACACACACATAATACATACAAACATACTAAGAACCAATATATGTATACGGGTCAAACTGAGAACCTTCTTTTTTTGAAGTCGGTTAAAATACTAAAACTTTCTCCTAAGTGTAACAAATACTTTTTTTTTCTGAAAACCGCATATAAATCGGTTCTGCTAAACTCGAGTTAATCGTGGGCAAACTTACATAAATACGGGTCAAACTCAGAACCTTCTTTTTTTGAAGTCGGTTAAGGGCCTAAAACCTTCTCCTAAGTGTAACAAATACTTTTCTGAAAACCGCATCAAAATCGGTTCAGCCAAACGCGAGATAATCGCGGACAAACATACATACATACATACATACATACATACATACAGGTCAAACTGAGAACCTCCTTTTTTTTGAAGTCGGTTAAAAAGAAAATAAATATGATCAGTTCAAGCTCTCCGTTTATTTAGCTGGTTTCTTGCCAAGAGCACTTACTATCCTCTTAAACCGGGCGCTTTAGCTACATTCCAATTGGTTCACTCTTTATTCACTTCGGTGGATAGAAATTTGAACTTTATGGTTTATGGATGTAAAATTCTTGATAATACTGGTAGGTTTTATGACATATGAAATTAATATGAAAATAGTAGATATAAATAGTAGAATATTTTACTTACCTCGAAATTTTCTAAAATGTTCCTCGAGCTCTTGCTATAATTAACAATATCTAGAAAGCATAAAAGCTCATTTGTAACTTTTTATTTCTAAATAAGTGCTTTTTTATCTCACTTTGTAGCATATTATTTAAGTTTATTAGTCAGTTTTGCCCAAACGAAATATAGTCACAACCAACTTACTCTTGGAAATAATGTTCATATCAAACAATACGATAGACTAATTTGAGTGTAGCCGATCAGTTATAATACAGTAGATTACAAAAATAACGCATATTTTTAAAAGTTCTAATTAATTTTGCTGATGTAAAATAATGCATTGTTAGCAAAGGTACATAACAAGCAAGAGACCGAATATTTTTATTTCGAATTGGTTATATTATAATATTATTTATTATGCCCATTCTCATGTGCATAAAAGTTTTCATGAAAAATGAACCCATGAAAACTGCATCATCATCACAAACTATCATAAACAATACAAGCACATGTCATGATGAAGCGAATTATATTGCAGTAATTCCTTGTAATTATTATATGTATGAGTAGTTACACAGATCATTAGCTCAGAAATTAAGTTGAGATTAGCGAGGTCACTGAACGGATGGGTAAATATGTTATTTGGTTCATTAGCTTGAAATGTTAATGATTTATTGAATAAGTATTATTAGTCTTTTTTTGTAAAATGAGAGTGAGTAAATTAAGTTAGGTTGTTTGTCTAATATGCCTGCATCATAAGATAATAAAATTATTTTTATACTAAAATAATAATATAATTTAATGTAAAATAATATTTTTAAAAACCAACAGAATGAAATTATTTGATTATATATATCCTATATTGAGCTAAGATGGAGTTTGTTTTCTTGATAGGAGATCCTGTTCATTCTTTGACCGACTGGATCATGAAATTAAGTCCCAAACATAAGGTAGCTCGTAGCACCTGTCTATACATTAAAAATTTCCAGTTTCTACTTCAGATCCTACAATTAGTATAAAATAACTCACAAGGGTTTTACTTGTCTGAAATACATAAAATAATACAAACAGTAATAACATTCATTAATTCAAGAAAGGATTTCGCAAATACATTCACGGTTCGTTTGCCCAACTATTTTCGATTTCTACCTTTTGCCCAAATGGACCCGGGGGGCTAATATGTTCCATATCATGTAATTGGCCCAGCATTGTGCTAACTTGCCCCAACAAAATATGCTACAAACATGTTGTACCCGCTGGGAAAACCCGGTTCTTATAATAAAAATGAGAACAATTTAGGTTGTTGTATATATTCATACGTTTTATCATAGTATACGTATTAATAACCCACTTTTGGCTTTAGACCAAATTGAACTTGAGTTAATCGCAAAGAGAAAACGGTAGTGGAAACAAAAGTGAATGAAATAGTCTTGTGTTACGAACAAAAAATGAGTGGAAAATAAACTTAAGATAATACGAGGCACAACGAAGTATAAAAATATTTAAACTTGTAGCCCCTGTCTGTGACGTAAGTATACACAAAAAAATTCCAACCTATGTTGTATATCGAACCGTGCAGAACCCTTTGGAATTTTCAAAAAGTACGAAGAGAATTAATCTTGAAATATTTAAAATTACTTCAGTTAAGGTGTGTAAAAAGGTAATATTTTAATAAAAATCATTAAAATTCAGTAAAATAAAAGGTTTGAAGTTAATTGAAATATACTGAAAATATCAAAATCAAGGGTTGCAACTCGCAGATGACACGAATAAAAATTGAAGGCTTTTAAAGGTAGGTTAGTAAGTAGTTTCGGCGAAGTCTTGAATAAACATGCGTAAGCATTACTAGGTCTTATATAAAACTCTCATAATCAGCTTTACCAAAACATGCAACAAAATGTTAATAATTGATTAAGTATAAATTTTAATGCACACTTATTTGACTAAATTTTTTTAACCTAATTTGCATCTTTGCAAGTCAGAAGATCAAAGAATAATATACTTGAAATTAACTTTTTCCACCAAAGATGCCCAATATCCATTATAAAACTCATTTGGGGCTTAAAGTTCCGTAATTAACCAATTCAAAGTATCTGCAAAGTCATCTCACTAATCCGGACCTCGCAAAGTTCAGCTTAATCGTACGTGGCGGCCACGATAAGTTTTAAGCGTAAGATGGACTGACCCATTTCACGCTTAGCTCATTTGTCATTTGTAGAATCTTATGACTTTCGGATGTTGTTATGATGTAAGAAAAAATGCAAGTAATTCAACTAAATACTACTTTTTAACGACAACGCCCGCATTAGAAATGTCCTGTACTGCCGGACTTTACAAACGTTTATCAACTGATACAAAAATATACCCAGACTCGAAACAACAATTTGAGGATCATGCAAAGTGCTGATTCATGTGAGGATCGAGTCATCGATCCTACAATACACGGTGAAGTTTTACATTCACGTTTGTGTAAGCTATTGTAACTTACATACGTGTACTCAAACAACTATATTCTGTTTTTTTTTTAAACTATCCAATATATCTATAATAGCGTGCAATGATCTCTAAAATGCCTAAAAGACTTGAGTATTTAGGACTAGTTACAAAAATTATTAATCACTTTTTTTATTATTTCGTGCCAATCGACTAACCACCAGGGATGCTTAAGATCGTGCGAAGTGGAGAAGATACAGCCGGAAAGCGGACCCTGGGCTCCAAGGCGTAGGTTTTGGAACGCAACCGGGACAGCGCTAGAATGATGATGATGACCAAATATTATTAATGCCATATCAAACGTCAGACGTGTTTACGACTTTAGGTTTCGCGGTAAAATATTATACTAAATAGCTAAAATATTATTAATATATAAAAATGAATAGCTGAATGTGTTGCTAAGCGCAAATCTCGAGAGCAGCTGAACCGATTCCGCTAATTATTTTATATAATATTCTTTTAAAGCACGAGGATGGTTCTTAAGGAGAGAAAAAAATAAGTAATCGACTGTTAGGTGCTACGAAGTTCGCCGGGTCAGCTAGTTATCAATAAAAATGTTGTTACTAAATAATTAAAAACTAAAACAAGCCTTATTATAAAACAAATAAAGTACAAAGGAATATAATTATTTATAATTATTATTATAAATATTTGTTTTAATTATTATTTGTTTCTTTTCTATCTATAGTAAGCAATTCAGTGAGTTCATTGACCATTCGGTGATAGATAGAGTCCATATTAAATGTTTACTTGTGCCGTGTATCATATATGATTCATACTAATTTATTTCCTATTATGTCTTCCGATAGGCAACGAATGCGTTAATTATATAACTAAAAACATACTAAAACATTGATGTATCCGTTCTTTAGTGTAAATATTTTTAGTTCTTTAGTGTAAGCATTATTTTAGTGCCGCAACATAACGCCGACATAAAAAAGTCTGTCTCGACAAATTGAGCTATTTTTTTTTTACTCGAAATGGCCTTAAGGCACTGTCTGCAATATAATTCATGAAAACAAGATAAGGCTCTTTTTTCAAGAGCATCTAGTTTGTAATAAATAGTAACCAATAACATAATTAATGGTACCCACAGGACAGGCTTGCCTAGTGTAGGGCCACCGTATATCGATTCATTGTTGTTATATATTTTGGCAATAAACATTTTTTTTTTAATTATTAATAAAATACTTCTGTTTGATTATGTTTTATTTATTTATTTTATTTATTTAAAAACTTTATATACACGGAGCGTATAAAGGCGGACTTAATGCCGTAGGCATTCTCTCCCAGTCTACCTTAGAGTGGTGCAGACCGTAGGCACTCCACCAACTCCACCACTGTGTGCGGCAGTGTATGCTGGATAGAGTCGTTGTAATTTCCGCAGTGATGACATCCCGGCGTGTGTTTTCGGCCTAACGCGAATAGGAACCAGTCAAAATAACCATTGTCAATCAGAACTTGCGTACGCCGTTAAGACGCTATCCATGACGTATTTCCAGTCACTCTTCTAAGATAGGACTTGCCAACCCAATCAATGGTGGTATGCTCAATCTATTACGGACGCCATGTAACCCCACGCTAAGAGCACTACTAACAGTTTCAGTTAAATAGATACAATACAAATTTTGAATGGTAGCGGCAGGCGGATTGTTTTAAACGACGTCGTATCGCGCTAATGCTTATGTTTACTGCACATGTGTGATAATGCCGAATTAGTTCGCGGGCGTTTGTATACTAAGATGGGACTTAGTTTTGGGTTAGTTTAGGTTTTGAGTATTATTCGTATATTTATATAAATTGTACGAATAATACTATCACAATATCCTATAATCCTGTGATGAATTCAGTTTGCACTTATAATTGAGACTTATGTGTGGGGATGGTTTTCAAAATCAAAGTATTTTCTATGAGATTACCTCCAATTAATTCCGTCGGCTATATAGCTACATCAAAATTGTCTTTGATGGAATTTTAATTGGGCTACAATTGAGAAGGGTTGTTTGCGTTTTCCCAAATTTTCATTGTGTTACATTCCTCTTAATAAAGGACAATTTTTTGCTTGCTTCAACCGTTGCGTACAGTTGAGAATTCAAACTTGGTAGTTTACAATCATAGGCAAACATAAGCACAAAATTACTACCCAGCTGTCCCTGTAAAGCAATTAGCATTCCAGTAAAGGGTTACCGGGTACTCACGACTCGCTGCGATTTGATTTGCTTGGTGCTCTGATTGGTCTGTTCTAAGTCTTACACCAACAAGAGCATCAAATGCAGCCATTAACACCATCCTGTTAACTTAAAACTCAACTCACACTAGGTTTTTAGCCGTAAAAAAATAAGCAAACTAGCCTGCTCTTTTCTGAAATGCAACATACATTTCAAAACACTTTAAACAATTTACAAATAAAATTAACTTAAACTGAAAATAAATTTCTTCAAAAGTTCAACTAAATCAACAGAGACACGGAACAGTGCTTTCACGTTATATTTTCGCTGCTCGTACGGCTGTCCGCATAATTTTTGCGAGTATAAATTACATACAAATTTCGCGGAACTAGCGACAACAATATCTGGTATAGATTTGAATGTATGTAAATCTACATCGTAAGTGTGATGCACTAAAATGTTGATGTTTTGTGCAAAGATCTTAGTACTTTTAGTACGAAAAGTGTAACAATGACAGCCGTATTTCTCATTTTAACGTTAAGGTCTTAAATTATTTTTGTTGAATGTCCTCGAATACACTCTTTACTAATTTATTAAAAAATAATATATTGGTTATTAATTCTAGATTATAAAAGGGTTTAATTAGTTAAAAAAATTAATGTGTAATATTGCAGTGTATTCTCCTTGGACACTTTCCCATTTGGTATTGTGTAACTGGAAGCAATGTTACTTCAAAAACTTTATTTATTGTTACAATTTTAAAGAGGCCTAAATCCTACCACTTTATTTACAGCATAGATTTATTTACTTCTATGACGTTTCTGTAAGCAACTGTTTCTGGGATATCTAGGAACGGTACATTTAATCGAATAGAATTTATTTCTAATGCATGTTAATATAGGAATATTATCTTTGTGTACTTCTTCCCGCAATAAACTTTAACTGAGCCAAATTTCTGCCCGCCTAGGATACGCACCACGAGATATCACACGCGTGAATGAAGAAATATTGTCGTTATCGGTTAATATCTCGTTTTCTTTAACATGCGCGCCACGATAGACAAGCTTCACGTCGAAGAATTCGCTCTCGTTGCACGAGTAACCAATGTTGCCCTTTGAAACATAGAATGTCAATTACGGCATTTATTAATGTGACCACACCGGTTTAGTTCATTCAATTTGTGCTCAAATGGCTCAAAAGACTTGTATCCACCTCTATAGTTTATCATAATATGTACTATTTGACATTTGTAATTTGTACGTATTGTATAGGTATTTGAAAAGTTGATTACCTAGTTTTAATTCGAAACTGATGTCAATACCACAAAGTATTAACAATTGTTACTGTGTTGAATAAGAATGTGGTCCCATGCGCAGCTTCGAAAATAATTTCTGGATTGTAATTGTTGAATTATGTTGAATTTTGTCACGTTGACATTCGTCTAGTTGGCTTGGTCGACTAGTACCTTTAAGACAGGCAGTCCATCTGAATGAGGCTCGAGATCCGTGGCAAGCCTTTCTATGAGAAACAGAGCCATTGGTTTTGTTATACTCCAAAGCAACTGGAATTCTTTGTCGTTCAACGTAAAAGGGTCACAGAGATCCCTAATTCGCTTTCTTTGCACTTTTATCGCGTGGCGCTCTTCATATAAGCATATAAGGTTATTAAATAATTATATTAAGGGACTGCCATTTTCTTTGTTGTTTTAAAGAAATATTTTTAGTTGCTCGTGTAGTTCTCGTCGTATGAAAGCATGACGACTATTATTACTATTTTAGTTGTCAAAATTAGTCATAATCGAGTAATATTGGGCCGTCATGTTAGGATTCGTCGAGAGAAATGCCACAGATAAGTAAAAACGACTATTATTGCTACATTTGACATAACGAGTCGAATCGTGTGTGTAACCATGTTAGAGTCAGCGAGTTAATAGAGATAATCGTCATAAACACGAGTAAACGTGTAGAGATAATTTTCTCGTGGTGCGTATGCTGGACGGGCTGGTCTCTCGTTAAAATGGGTAAAATATTATTAATTTGCTCATTAATAGTTTGATAGTATATATGTTGGTTTATGCTGACATCTAAATTAACTTTTCTGTTATCTCTTCAAAAGTTCAAAGTCCTATGATTTCAGTCCACTGTAGATAAGTTTGGTAATTTTAAGTTTATAGTAAAAATAATATCCTTGCAATTTTTATTCTATCTAGTAAGATCACTATGAATACAGTGCTATATCTCCTTAAACGTGCGTGCTGGTGACCGAGCTATGCAAAGAATCTATAAATTTCTCTTCTGGCGTTCTGAAAACGTCTGCAAATGGAAAACCAAGCCTTTTCTACAATAAATTGCCAAAAAACCCAAAATTTCTCTTTAGATAGAACTACATTTACTATGTTCATAGTAGACATGTTCATATAAACAGACTATACTTCAAGCACAATAAAGCTTTTTTTCACATGCATGCACTAATCAAATGAATGCAAACTCGATGGGATTGTGTCGTTTCATTGCGGAGATCCTACGGCCTCCTTCCAGCTATATCATAAGTTCAGCTCTATGACATTACAACATTGAATAGTCAAGCGACATACACATGCATACTAAACTCAATAGAAGACCGGGAAATGGGTCAAATTTATCTTGCAAGATTTCATTACAGATACCGAGACAGGTGAAAGTAAATAAGAGCTTGTAAAATAGAACTAAAAGTACAAAAAACATAAAATGTAATCATATATCTAAAGTTGTTTTTGTAGAAGTCATGCTAGTAATGTATTAGATGTTGAATAAGAAAAATTGCGGTGGCCGTTCGACTTTAGCTAAACGTAGCTCATAATTAAATGACTTTGTTTTTCTAGAATAAGAAACGAAAGGCCAAGACACATTCAAATTTCTTCTCTTCTTATCTTGGGTGGATACTGATGAGAGGAACTGGTTTAGGGACTCAAACGATATCACTCGTCGAATAAAATGCGTACGGCGCTTTTAATCAGATGGTCGGTGCAGGATTGCTGTCATACGACAGCCTGTCGAGTATTGTACAGCCTACGGATGATTCTATATTCCCTTAGAAAGGCGCTCGTAAAAGATAAGGATGGACCAAAGAAGAACGCATTCCTCACTATCCAACCTTTCGAGAAGGAGAGAAAAATCAAAGCGTCAGAGCGTTAGGCGTAGGCACGTGATGTGCTGTATTACCGCTGAATTCAAAATTCGATCTATCCATTTTTTTTTTAGATTTTAGATCCGTTTTTGACATAAGGTCCATACAAATATGTCAAACATGAATCTCGAATCTCAAAATACATGGATGGATTGAATATTAAAACCGGCCGTTAGTCCCTAACTAACCACTCTTATTCAATAACGCTGCTACAGAAACGATTTCTTTAACGTCACCATTCTGTTCTCCGATCAAGTCGGCCCTGATACAAGCTTGAACTACCCACAGTCACGAAATATAACAATTCTAACAATAAAATAACAACCTAAGCACATGTGTATTCGTTGCTTAGGTAGACTTTTCCAGAACTATCCGTTACAAATTTGAATAGTATCTAATGACTCTTCAACAAACTTGAACTACCACTTGCTCGTTGAAATACATTGCAGTGCTTGCTCTTGTAGATACTTATATAGCTTATTCCAAATCTTGAGAGCAGATTTCTACAATACTTACTTGTAACAGCCTTGGAGATGGTCTGTTCTAGCAGCAAAACGAATAAAATAAGTATCTACAAAATATAATTCAGAAATATTTAGTAAAGGAGATTTAAGCTAAGACAAAGCCATTCCATTTGATTGATAATAAGCCATGTCAACTTATTAGCTCCTATTTACAGCAAATAATAACCAAAACCAAAGTAATAAATCCAGATGCATTAACCAGCAATTAAATGTAATTGCTGGATAACTATGTTAAAACTGATTCACTTCGCAGGGCTCCATAAACTGATGGAGCCTTGCAAAGTGAATCACGAAGTCTATTTATATGTATACATATAATATTAATTTAAGCGGGTCCATATTGGCTCACCTAAAGTTCTTTACCCGAAATTGTTCTTCCTAACGATTTGTAAACCGAATGATCACCCTTCCTAAAATTTTTCATTCTAAAGTTTTCATTCATACTATTTGTAGTGCAACCGGCGATGTTCATAACACTCATGTTTCCGAAAATTGTAATTAATAATATCATTAATGTAAATATATTTAAACTTCTACTGTTTTTTATCATAACGCTTTTATCCCTAAAAATAATTACTATAATATTTTCACTCATTTTTTTTTTTTTTTTTTTTGTTCACTACGGTGGTAAAACTCTTTTCACTCATACTCAGAAAGAATTAACATTTACCAAGTGTAATGAAAAATATATGACACTTTTACCAAGACACTTATAGCCTTAAATTTAGGCGTTTTATACGATAGAATCGAGAAAATAAACGATTTGCAAAAATAACACATTTTTGGCTACATTTTTCTAAGTCCTCGCGCCGTAGCGGCCCCAAGGCTACACTCCAACTGAAATTCATAAAACACGACTCATTTACAGTTATGTTTATGGCCTGGGAGTTTATACCGCAGTTTTAACCGTACCTAAACCATTAACTATAGGACCTATTCCGTTCTGGCACTTCGCCGGCCGCTGCCACGGCACGCTCGCTTCACTCGCTCGGCTCATGCGTTGTGGTCACAGTTCTAACCTAACCTAAACCAATAATTATGATTAGGACCGATTCGTTTCTGGAACTTGACCATTGTACTATTGTGTATTTGTACCATGGTACTATTTTTCTTATATGTTAAACATGTTATGTGAATATAAAGTTACGCAAAATTAATGTATAATATAATACTGATTATTATGAATAAAAAGAAATCTAAACAAAAAAGATATGACTTTAAATTATAGTGTAAAAGATGATTATGTTGAGAAAATATAGAAAAACAAACAAAAGTATAATAGATGTTTATTTCTACTGATATAATGAAGTTGAATGCTTCGGAATTTTGAACATTAGAGACAGAGTAGTTAGGAATTGTGATTGTTAGGATGAAAAATGTTAGGAAGAACATTTTCGGATTTCAAATTATAGGAGTTTAAAATTTAGGTGAATTTCGACGCACCCAAATTGAGCACTATGGCTATAACACACATATATTATAAGAAAACTAGTGATATCCAACGGAGTTCAAAATAAATTTAAAATTTAAATTGAGCTTCTTTAGGTAGAACAGTAGTAGCAATACAAGGTTTTTATAGGAGGTTAATTGAATGTAGTAGCATATTCTTCTTAGTCTAACAACTTCCTTATTGATGTTTTTGTAGTGACTTACGCTCATTTAAAGCACTGCAAGATCTTTACAGTTCTGTCTCTTTTCAAAACATATCCTTTTCTAGGAATTAATCCCATATTTAACATTTAAATAAAAGATACGAAGAGATTCGAAGCAATTATTTGTGAAATGCACATTTCAAAGAGTGTGCATAAACAATATATAAAAGTGAATGAGAGTTATGTCGGAATCATTGCAAATGGCGATCCGCAGTCTCTGCTTATCACTTTGGGAAACAGGCGTGAATCGTCAAGCCAGTTGGTAAATAAAATATTAGTTCTGTCTGAAAGCACTTTCTTTCTCCAACACATATCTTTTCTTTACCCGTCATTCCAAATACCTTTTCCTTCCCACTGCCAGGCTATTTCACGTCTTCCCTGAACACAATATGTTTCAATTTGTTGCCAAAAAGTAAGTTTAGAAAATCAAGGAATTCTTAACAGTGTTTCAGTCAAAGAGTATCGGCGATATTAAATTTTTGCGACATGTTCTTTCTTTTGCTAAATATATATTGTATCTTTGTGTCACCGCCGACGCTATTTCAATAGGTGTTGATATATATTTTTATTATAAACTTGCTTTTTGTTCTAATGTGTTGTGCATTTTGAGTCATGAATTTTTTTTTTTGCATTGCATCCGGTAATTTCTTTGGTTCAATAAAAATGTTGTCTTGGATCATTCTTAGGGATGAAATTTGTTATGTAAGTAGAATTTGATGTTATATTCAAAGTACCTATACAATTTGATTTTATATACGTCACGTCTGACATAACATTAAAGACTATAAGTTATATTCAGATATTCAGACAAGAAGTCGCTCTATGGAAAAACTAATATACTGTCAAAGCTGAATATACTTCTATAGAAACGGACCCCGGGTAGCAACTGGGATAACACTAGGAGGATGACTTTTACGAATTAACTGTAAAAATGGGGTATAAAAACAAATAATCTCATACTTAAATAGTTTTCCTAATTTAGTAAAACCAGTTAATCAGAAAGCCGCAAAATTATCCACAATATGGAACAATTAACTTCCCTTCAAGGAACCGTAAATCACGATCATTTATTTGAATAACAACCTGCAGACTTCTGATAAATAACTAACAGACAGAACAGACACACGGCAAACCCTAATAAGTTAACGTCAATAAAACAATATTTTTATGTTGGGCTAACCCAAAACGGGATTAGTTTTGTATTCGTGACTCACTATTGGCTTGAATTAACCAGCCGCTCCGTCTTAGTTGATAAGATATTGATTCAGAACTTGCAAGTCTAAGATTGCCGTGAAGTGTTATATTCTGATCGTGGTGATATAATTAAGGGACAAGAGTACAGCGAATGGGAATAACTAAATATTGTCTCTTTGTTTATCTTATGATGTATACAAATCGTGAAAGTTTTAAATCGATTATTATGTTTATTTTGTAAAGTTATGTGGTTGTTTGGTAAGATTTGACATTGTTTTTTTTTTCATGCTTAGATGGTCTTGGTGCGATGTTGGTTGATGCCGTGTGTGTGGTGCCGGTGCCCAGTAGTCAATATTCTACACTTGTATAATCTAATGTGCTCAATAGGTGTCGCTTTTCTATTTAGTCTCAACTTACTACTACTAGTAGTATTTACACTTAGTAAGTTAGTTAGTTGGACAGGTGTTTTCCGCACTTAGCCACTTAATTGGGCCATTGTTTGTTAGCAGTGACACGGTTGTCACCTACTACTCATACCATGCAAGCTCCTTCCAGAAGGCCATGAGTTGGCCAGTGTTGCGTATGGCCTCGCTCATGATTTTGGGGTTGTTCAGAAACCTCACTTGGTCGCTCACGCTGGTACAATGTAGGATCACATGAGCGGGTGTTTCTTCGGTCTCCATGCAGCCCCTACATAGTGTGCTTTCCGTGACGCCGATATTGTAGATATGCTTGTTTAGTGGACAGTGGCCGGTTATTATGCCAGTCAGATGCTTAAGTGTTTTCCTGTTGGAGTGTTTGTCTAATTTGTGCAAGGCATCTCTGGATTGCCTACACTCTTTTAACTCTGCCCGCTCTTTTTCATGTTGGTGTAAGGTTCTCTCGCGTAACCACGTTTTTAGTTGGTTGAAAGGTATCAGAACAATTGGTTCGGGTCCCAGAGTTGTTGTGTCCGATCCTTTCCTTGCCAGTTGGTCTGCTGCGTCATTGCCCGTAGAGTCGCTGTGTCCTCGTATCCACTGTAGCGTGACCCGATTCCTCGCTGCAGTTGTCTGCAGCTTTTGGTGGCACTCCATAATAAGGCCGCTGTTAAAGCAGTTACCACCGAGAGCTTGTAGGACTGAGGCACTGTCTGTGATGATGATAGTATTTACCCTTAAGGAATTTTCAAAAAGCTACTGATTGCCTACTATAATTAGAAGTCGACGAAATATTGGCACAATCAAAATGGACTTGCTCCCAAAGTAGCTATTCAATACTAAAACACTATAAAATACTATAAATTATAGTAACAACACAACATAAAGAAAACTTAAAACGATTTCACAAACAAATTAATTTACTTCGTTTCGTCGCGTCCTTTCGTAATTTACGCCTACATAAACTACAGGTGTATAAGTTGGTTCGGTTGTACGTGATCCGACGATAATCGATCCAATGTTGGCTGGGAATGTTTGTTTTTGCTGCCTTGTTTCATTTCGTGGTATTCATAGTATTTATTTTGAGAATGATCTAAAACCATGAAGATCACTATTTTTATATGAGTTGAGCAATATATAAGTCAATTGTAGATAAATGAGGCCTCAGCTTATCCAATTCACAGATACACGCCGTAGAATAATCTTGTAGCTGCTTCTGCTGAAGATACCTGATTTTGTGTATAAAAGGAAGGTGCTACGAGTATCATACTTCGTTTAAATATATAAAATAACAGCAGTTGAATTAAACAGGCCAGCTGATAATAAAACATTTATGAATATATCATTCTTTTCACTATCTTTCGACGTGGTTGCGTTTTGTGGAATTAAAATATGATATTTTTTATTTGAATTTGTGAGCGCAACCAATGGTTGCGTTAAGTGGAATCATTGCATAATTTATTTGCGTTTTGCTGGTTGCATTAAAAAAGGGCGCGCTTTGAGGAATACTTGAAAATTCCTCCTTTTCATTAAAACTAACTGAATACATTTTGAAGACACACAGTTTAAAATTAATGATAGCTTAATTGATATATGTCAATGCATATTTTATTCCAATTTACATTCAATAATTACAATGATTGGGGATTTCAATAATTACAAAAAACAAACTAAAATATATTTAGTTGTAAATCCTCAATGGGACCCTACAAATCGACACCTCCTACGTATAACATCGTAACTGACAAAATGAAGAAAATTACATTTTTAGATTTTCATTTACCCTGTATCATGGACTATCGTTTGATCTAATAAAAACAATATTATGTACAATAAAACCCAAGATATGAAGACTGCATACAATCCTATCTTCATCTTTAGCGTAGTAATATATCGTATAGCGCAACTACGATACAATACGTGAGGAGGGGATACCTATGGGCTGCACTAGCCAATGGTAAGTGTAAGTACCGATAGAATACGCGGGAGAAGGGATGTTCGTAGTTGCATTAAAAGAAACGGTTTGATTCATATTATTTAATGGACAAATAAGATAGTATAGCTATCAACTATGTCATCTTGAACGCTTACAAATGATTGATGCAGTAATTGAACCATTTTAACAAAATTATTCGTTTGTCAATTTTATAATGAAGTGTGTACCATTAACTCTTTTGTAGTCGTTGTACGAACGTGCAAGGTAAGTGGAATGTCTTAAAATATTAATTACAAATAAACAAAATAATTGTCAGAAATAACATAATACCCACCTTAAAATCTCGTATGTAGGAGTTACTATATTATACATTGATTTTAAATAATTTTCAACATCGTAAGTAATGACTTACGATATTTTACTATTGTCAAAATGTAAATAAGTTTTGTGTATTTGGACTTACGATTGTTTACGGCGGATTTTATTAGTCTTTTTATATCCTAAGTTATACTTAAAATATTTTACATCGATACGAAACATAAGTTACTATAGTATTCGCTTGGAAAAACCTTAATAAATTGATTAATTTTGTTTTTGTTTTACAAAATCACTGACACTTTTATCGCAGATATTGATGAGATAAAGGGAACGGTGGACATTTTAACTGATTTCGAAAAAATACGCCATAGTATAAGCTCCCCCCTCATAGTAAGTAACAGTGTTTTGGAATAATAATGGCACGTATCATACATTTATAACCTAACTTTAAAGGTTCAAGTCAATTTGAAACATAATTTTAAAATTAACTTAATTTAAAATTATAAGTAGTCAGAAATACTATACCTAGCAATTATACAAAATAATATCAAAGTGTCTGTTTTTTCTCTCTCCCTCTCTTTTATATCTATGTATCCAGCCCTCTGTACAACTAAACAACTCAAACACTGTTTAGGCTATAAATGTCATGTTGTGGAAGGTACTAAGCCAAGAGACAGTTACGATTATGACATTGTCGCATACGAAATAGCGGCAAAGAGCTATAATCATTCTTTTTTCTTTTGGACCCCAGTGAAGATTCTCTGTGAACTGCTGCGAATAAAATACGCCATTCATTCAGTGTAAAATAAATCATCTAGAATTTGATTACGTAAACCACTTTTGTCCTTGGCTTGTCGAAAAATTTATTTTTTCACTACAACCCTCTAAACTTTTACTGATTTAGTTGATACTCAGCTAGGAAACACACCCTTCTATTCTTTCTCAGAAGTGACACCACAGACTTCCAGGAATAGGAACACTAAGCCTAGGAAAGACAAATATCGGACGTTGACATGCTGCCGAATGGAAAAACAGCAAATGGAAAATTCTAAGAAACTTAGACTTAGAGTTTATGACTAACGATGGAGCTGTAAGGCATTGTAGCATACTAAATAGTTTCTTGAAACTTAGTTATGGATTTTCAATAGATTTGAGCATTTACGGAACCGTGAAAAGCATGATGTAATATGTGTAAACATTTAATATGCAATCATATTAAATGTTTTCAGCTAGTAGAATCTCATTAGACTCGCCAAATAAACCTGAAGATCCTTATATCATCCTTTTAGCGTTATCCCAGTTAGAACGCGGTGTCTGTTTTGTAGTCTAACCAGATTTGACTAAATATTAGCTAATATAGGTACGGTTTTGTGGAGCACTACTTTATTAATATATGTAATTATTGTAAAACTGTAATAAATAAATAAATAATACAGAGTGACTGCTTGTCTGACATACCCAAATGTATAGCTTTTTTCTATGGTTTAAACTAGTGTAAGTTTGTTCATAGGTACTGAGTCCCTAAAACGACTGTCAAAGATCTTCATAACAGCCACGACTGACGGCTTAATGTGCTCGCCAAGGCACTGAGCAAATGTTAGTTTTCAAATCAATACGCACATAACTCTGAAAAGTGCCGTAAATTCGAACCCGATACCCTCTGCAACGCAGACTGTTGGCATCTCCACTCACTGTCGTCTACTAGGAGATAATGTATACCTTATAATGTTGCGCTCTGTGCAAGTAGGCAGCCGATACCTAAGGCGAAAATAAATTATTATTTGACGAACATGTGCAAGTTTCAAATCATTCTTAGTTCTCACCATGTTTTTTTACGTCTATCAGATACTGGTAACCGTCATAGTATTCCAAACAAAAAATCCAATAAAATTCAGACAAAGTTTCAATAACATTATTTTCCTAGTTGTGATTGCTCTTAAAATGAATGACGCAAGAAAATAAATCTTATAATAAAAATCTCATATCACGTTCCTAAAACTACTGTTATAATGAATGAAAATGCCATTGATTAATATTTTGAGTTCTTTTTCTGAAAAATGATGATTTGATTATGAAATATGAAGATATTTTCTTTCATGTATTCCCTTTAAAATCATGATAATTGTAACTTATGACACATTTTTATATAATAAGTTCTAATGTAACTTATCTTATATACACATTACTAAATTATAGATTGCAGTCAACGTAAAAGATAGTAAGTACCACATACAATTAAGATACGGCTGATATTTTCAAAGTAGAAAATCCTATGTGACTTTTAAAGAATTCTAACAAAAATAACAAGAAATTTTACTAGAGGTCATAAACTGAGTCTAAAAATATGTCCGTATGCCAATTTTGGTTCTTAAATTAGCTTATTTGACTTCACACACATCAATAATCTGCGTCCGTACCTTTCAATGGCGATACTGTAAAGTTGATAAAATGCAGTTACGATATTGTACGTAGGAGGTGTTAAAATGTAAATAATTCCGCACAATATCTCAATTCATGTAATTTATTCCACATCACAAATGTCATACTGAAATCATAAATCATTACATCGCTCGCAGACGTTTGTCAGCAAGAATAAGTTAACTGTACCCGGAGGGGCGAAATAATTAATTGGTATTCCGCATAGAATGGCCTCAGAGCGTCGACGGTCTTGAGATATCGGTCAGTCAAGCGAACTCGAGAAACCAATGTGGGATCTCACGAGTATTAATATTTCGGCTCTTCGATTTCCGAGCAAATCTATGTCAAGGTACTGTCGTATTTATGCAGTATTGTACTTTGTCCTCGCTTTTGTTTGCGTATAACTATTCAAATTCAAAGATACATATTTAGTTTATTTAGGTCACAGAGTGAAAAAAAATCATCGAGATTTGGAACGATAGAAAGGCTATGAGAAGGGCTATATATATTTTATATCGCCAAATGGTACACTCGTCAAACTTTGACCATTGTACCACTCTTGTGGCGTAGGAAATAAGTATTAAAATCGTACTGCAACTGTATAGCTTGATTTGTCACTGTGTGTACACTTATCTAAATTTTTTTACAACGCGTCTCTCAAATTTCGTAATAATAAATACATAAATAAAGAGTGACGTGGATACGCTTTTACATTTTTACAAACAAATGCATGTCCAGATTTAAAAGATTCGGAAGTACCCGTTATGTAAAAGACTATGCAGGATATATCATTAAATAAGGGTCAGTCAAATTTAAATAGTTTTTTTACTTGTTTATTTACACGATTGAGCGGCTGCTGAGTCTGGGGCGCGGTGACAACTTTTAAACGATGTAGGTATAACGATACCAGGCAATATACAAAAGAACCAATTTGTGCCACTTATAACGCCGTATTCAATTAAATATCCAAAATATTCGAGGCATTTTAAAAGGGCCCAGGTTGTTTCGTTCTTTTGATAAATATGACGCCTCGGGCTCGATATTAAGTATGAAGAGCGAGCTTCAACGAATTTCAATAAATCATAATACCTGCTTCATTAATAGCTGTAAACTTATTTCTACACAAAAGACAGGAAATTACCATTTTGACTACTTGAAGAAAATACTGATTCATTGACAACTCTTAAGAATTAATGTTGAAATGTATTCGACACCTTTGGGTAGAAAGGTCATATAAACCATTTTGGCCGAATTGAGTTATATATACCATTTTTCTCAGATTTCTTTCTCTATGGATCTGTATATACGAAATGCTGAAATTCGCACAAAAATGGTTAATACGACCCAGAAATTTTCGGTCATAGTCTCTTAAAAAACGTAAATTTTCAGTGTAAAAGCCGAATATTCTTTTTTTGTAGTTTTGTTATGATGTAATGACCAAAATTTTATTAACTCGGGGCGTAAAAATAGTCGATAATTGTAAATGGTTTATACGCCCTAACGTGTTAAATGCATTACCTAAGCATTGTTTAAATCTAATGTCGTGAATCCTTATTGCATGTCGATGCCTTTGGGTAGAAAGGTCGTATAAACCAAAACCCGACTTTTCAAGAGAGCAGAAAAACGATTTATTTTTACCATAAAAATTCAAAACCTTTTTGTTTTTGAAGTTTTAAAAAATGATTTATGAGAAAGCTTCTTACAATTAGCAAATTGAAAAGGTTAAATAATCAAAACCTATCTATCTTCTTTAGTTTTAAAGTTAGCTTGGATTTACGTCTAAGAAAAAACAATTCTTGGTTAATACACCCCATGAAAATGTGCTTTAAAAATACTGTATAGGTCGTATATCCACTTTTGGTAAACTTATGGTCACAGTTACTATCGTAAAAACCCATATACCAATACCTTTGGGTCGTAGAAACCAAACCCGACTTTTCAGGATAGCAGAAAAAATATTTTTTTACATAAAAATTCATAACTTTTTGTTTTTGAAGTTGTAAAAAAATGATCTATGAGAAAGTTTCTCACCATTTGCGAATGTAAAAGGTTATATCATCAAAACATGTCTATGTTTTTTAGTTTCCAAGTTAACTTGGATTTACGTCTAAGACATAAGCAATTTTATTCTTGGTTAATACACCCCATGTAAAATAATAAGAAAAAAAAAACAAAACAAAAATGAAAACTTAAAAATCGCAACAAAATGTTAACTAGGTATTTAGTTTCTTTTTAAAAAAAAGAGAACCGCCTTCAAAAAATTGACCCACTGAAAAGTACGAAATAAATTTTACATACGCTATCATACCACCATAATCCTCTAGCGTATGTAAAAATGATTTCGTACTTTTCAGTGGGTCAATTTTTTTGAAGGCGGTTCTCTTTTTTTAAAGGTTTTCCGGTAAAAAATAAAGTAAATACCTAGTTAACATTTTTGTTGCAATTTTTAAGTTTTCATTTTCGTTATGTTTTTTTTTTTCTTATTATTTTTATTTCATACTTTTTAGTGTCAGGTACTTCGTTCGTTTACTTCAGGTTTGTGTTAACTACTCATTTATTTCTTTCATACTTTTTAGTGATAGGTACTCCATTTACTTTATGTTTTGGGCTAGTTAAAAGTTTGTTTATATTTAGATTCTTCAATTATTTTAGTGATAAGTTTTCTGCTAGTATCAGTCTATAATCATGAATTTGACATAGGTGTGCTGGTGTGTTCTGTGTGCCTATGGGCTTCGCAATCACGGTTATGGTGATATCGAGAGGCGGATGTTGCCAGTCATATTGAGTTGGGCTGTGACGGCACACAAGTTTCAAGGATGTACACTTAGTTCTGCGGTAATCGACCTAGGGCCTAAAATCTTTGCTAAAGGCCAATGCTATGTTGGCTTGAGTCGGGTCAAATCCCTAAAAGGCATGGCTTTAAGTGATATTGACTCGAACAAAATTACTCAACCATCCGCACGACAACAGAGCCTTATCCGAAATGACAAGAATGAGAAATATGCTCTCGCATTAGATTCTTTCACCGACTTTCTTTGTTTTTTGTTAATATCGCAGAGACATAGACACGTACACACGTACACACACGCACACTCGTACACACACACACATAATATATACAAACCTAGTAAGAACCAATATAATATGTATAAGGGTCAAACTGAGAACCTTCTTTTTTTGAAGTCGGTTAAAATACTAAAACTTTCTCTTATGTGTAACAAATACGTTTTTTTCTGAAAACCGCATAAAAATCGGTTCAGCCAAACTCGAGTTAATCGTGGGCAAACTATATACGGGTCAAACTCAGAACCTTCTTTTTTAAGTCGGTTAAGGGTCTAATACCTTCTCCTAAGTGTAACAAATACTTTTCTGAAAACCGCATCAAAATCGGTTCAGCCAAACGCAAGATAATCGCGGACAAACATACAAACATACATACTTACATACATACATACAGGTCAAACTGAGAACCTCCTTTTTTAAAGTTGGTCAAAAAGTACTTTACAAAAACTGTATAGGTTGTATATATCTATTTTTGATAAGCTTATGGTCACATTTAGTGTCGTAAAAACCTGTATGTGTATTTTTTTCAATTGAATTCTGACTAATAATAATTCAGAGAACAGGTACTGAAAGACAAGTTAACCGCAATGACAACTCTATTTTAATTGGGTTATAATTGAAATTGCATTTGTATTAATAAAGAGTAATGTTTTAAGTACAAAATATTATTCTCCGCGGACTGTACTTGGTGGATTGATGTTTGTTTAAGTGGTTCTTTCGCTTAATAGATTTATATTCGATCTATATGTAAATGTTAAATAAAATAGAATTCACAAACAGTGTACATGTATCTACATATATATTATATCTATTGTGTATATGAATTATATAAAATTGGGCAAGTGCGAGTCGGAGTCGCGCACGAAGGGTTCCGTACCATCATCTATAAAAGAAAATCACGTTTGTTGTATATATACTTAAATATTTTTTAAGTTTCTACTTGTTTATTAAGATCGAGTAACAAATTGCTTAAAAATTACGTTTGTTGTATGGGAGCCCCCCTTTATTATTTACTTTTTTTAATTTAATTATTTATTTATTAAAGGTAATATACAACTACATATTCCGTGAAAATTTTAAGCGTCTACCTGTTATCGTTAGGAATTTTGAGCAAAAATACGAAAAAAAAACACGTTTATTGTATGGGACCCCCCCTTAATATGTTTAGTATTTGTTGTTATAGCGGCAACCGAAATACATAATTTGTGAAAATTTCAGCTTTCTAGCTATCACGGTTTATGAGATACAGCCTGGTGACAGACAGACAGACAGCGGAGGCTTAGTAATAGGGTTCCGATTTTTACCTTTTAGGTACGGAACCCTAAAAACACTATATTTCTATTATTTCTAGTATTTCAATATAAACTCTTTAATTTTATTCTGCATTATAACGTCATTTACCTTATAATACTATAAGTCATAATTGTCCTGAGTTCGAAGTTGACGTGGTCTGACGACTAGTTTATACTCTGATATTTTAATGGAGGGTATATTGATATTTAGTACAAAACAATGTCTCTAAAATAAAATGTCATCTACCTACTTGTAACATTGCAATGTATAAATCGTTAGCAAATTAATTTTAGACGATAATTGTGTCACCGGAAGAAACTGGCATTTAAGATACAGGCTCTGCCTAGTTTAGATGCCAGTGTGAAGTTGTTTATAACTTTTGTGAGTACTTTCTATTAACATTTAAGTACCTAAGTGTTACATTTTAATTTACTTCATAGTGTTTGGTGCCAATAACAATAATTTGTTAGTGAGTTATGTTCCTGAGAATATGGGATCCTTAAACTGTAATTATGTACCTACATTTTGTATTTACAACTATGCTTGTCATTGTACTGATTTTTTCAATAAAATTTATTATTATTATTATTATATTTTTGTTGAAATGATTTTACTGTATGAAATAAAGTGTATATTTTAGGTGTATATTGGGTGTGTAATAATAAACCGAAACCCGATACCAGACTGAGACCCTTGGCGGTCGAATTTTCTCAGTTTAGGGTAGATATTTATGATTTAAACAGGCTACCGTCACTGATCAGTCGTATGAGGCTACCACGATTAAAACCTACAAATCGCAATAGCTACGTGCTTCAATTTATTAAGGCTAGAACACTCTTGTGAGTTTATGCGAGTAGGTGCTGAGTTCGGTTGGTTGTAATTCAGAATGATTCTTTTTATACTGGTATATCCATTTACTTAAAATACAAAACATTTTTTTGAAATGCTAGGGATGGGTAAAAATTAAATTTTCACGTAACTTCAAGTTGATTCTGAAATGTAATTACATAATACCTATAGATATTTAAACTTTCGTGGTATCACTAATTTTAAATTGTGCTTCGGGCTATATACCGCGTCCCTTCTACTCCTCCTACCTTTGTTTCGCGAAACCGATACTTCTGCAATGTTGCAAGCAATAATTCATTATTCGTTTTAAAATAATTTATAATAATAAACTATTCATAAATAATTTTAAACTAATTATGAATACAAATTTATATCATACATAAGTTAGTTACGTTTAGTGCTTGATCGTTTTTTTTTTAATAAGTTGCAATTCAATAAATTGCTTAGTAAGTAACCTTTTTTTTGTTTTACGAGGTGCAAAATCCCTTCGGATCTCCGACTCTTGGGGGAAATGAGAGCCGGAGTATGTTGTGTTGCCACTAAAAACCACCTTGACTTTCTTATGAACCCGTGTGTCGGAGGGTAGGGCATCGCCGGAGTATTCGTCGCCACCCTTCGACAGGCATTGGCCCGCCAGATGGTCAGGCGGGCCCCGAACTAAACCCCCTTGGCGGCGGATTAAGGTGTTGGGCTCCGCCGCCAAAACACCCAGCGGCCGCAGAAAATAGGGCGGACGGCAACGCAACACCGCATCTCCTCTTCCCCTGCGGCCCCACCGCAATGCATCGAATGGTGCGCCTCCATTTGGTCGCGGGAGATAGCGCGCGGCAACGCAACGCCGACACGCCTCTCCTTCCGCGACCGCACCCGACTGCGAGGGACAGACAGAACTGTCCCCCGCACCCGCACCGTTAGACGCATCCTGCGCAGGCCCCTCCAAGCCCACGCGGAGCGTCCCCTCCCGGGATCCCTCTTAGCTTCACCGCGTATTCAATTTAGTACATTTAAATATGTACAATAATTAAAAAAACTATCAAACATTTTATGATTGATTGAAATGCCTGATTACTTTAATTTAGAAGGAAACTGAATAATTTTTGATTTTTTATGACTAAGCAGATTTTTTTATATCACATTTCAGTTTACGTTGTTATAATTATTTTTCAATTTAAAATGTTAAACCTGTTATGTATGTTGTACCATTATTGAAATAATAGTAAATGTTGATCCCATAAAAAACAATACTTGTCAAAAAACAAAGTCTCGCTACCGTAAAAGTTGTGAGATCCATGTAATACCAAGTCGGTTCATTAAAATTCTTTAATGTTTTAAATAAATAGATTGACTCGGCCATCGCATGAAAACACAATATATCTCATAAGTAATACATAGGTACACATATTAATTAGTTTGTTTAGTGCTATTGTCAAGTCAATCTATTTATTTAAAACATTAAAGATTTTTAATGAACCGACTTGGTATTACATGGATCTCACAACTTTTACGGTAGCGAGACTTGGTTTTTTGACAAGTATTGTTTTTTATGGGATCTTATTCCTTTTTGTAGATAGTCCTACTTTTTCCCTTTCCGGTACCTTCTACTTCTTGTACACCAACAATGCATTTTCTTAATGAAAGCCCTAACTGCAAACGTAATTTTGTAATCTTATATGTCAATATGGGATTACAATGTTATTTATGCAGTTGATATATGTCAAAAACTGGACTGAAATTGAAAAATGTTTTAGTTTTTCCTTGATTTATACACTAAACACTAATTGTGTTCCAAATTTGAAGCTTCTATGTCTGCTAGAAGTGTCTTAGACTTTTGATGATCGGTCAGTGAGTGACAAAATCACGAAAATTGACTCGTTATAATTCTTAAAATACTGGTTCAAATTAAATGAAATTTGAAATTTACCATATTTATACAATGCCTGCTTGGGAACTAAAAAAACAGTCTTACAGTTTTAGCCACAACGAAGTTATCGGGGTTCGAATATGGCCTGAATTGCTTCGAGAAAAGGATGGTTCGGTCGTGCCGCTGTTTTGCTCGACTTGGCGGGGGCACTACCGTGCCCCCAAATTAGAAGGTATTATAATACCAAGTTAATATTAATTTCGTATTTTAAGTAGTTTTATTTTATTTGAATCGACCATTATTGGGTATCAGAATAATAATAATTGAGTTCCTACTAATTCTGAGAGTAACAGGATTGTTAATAAACAATCCTGTTACTCTCAGAATTAGTGATAAATAAGTCAAAATTCAATTGATCTATGATTAAAAATAAGTTTTAATACAAAAAAACTACATAAATGGGTTTTTACGAAAGTGAATGTGACCATAAGCTTACCAAAAATGGATATACGACCTTTACAGTTTTTTTAAAGTACATTTTCATGGGGTGTATTAACCAAAAATTGATTTTTTCGGAGACGTAAATCCAAGCTAACTTTAAAACAAAAGAAGCTAGATAGGTTTTGATGATTAAACCTTTTTCAATTGTAAGAACCTTTCTCATAGATCATTTTTTTATAACTTCAAAAACAAAATAGTTATGATTTTTTATGACAAAAAATTTTGAAAAGTTTGTCTGCTCTCCTGTACATTCGGGTTTTGGTTTATACGACCTTTCTACCCAAAGGTATTGTTGGGGCTGTTGCCTTCCCAACATTTAATACTATAGTTTTATGTAGTAAAACCACAGTGGTTCTGTAGTCGAGTGTTTTTTGTTTACACACTAAAAGTATTACATATTGTACTCAATATATAGCGCACGCCGGCGCCAGTTTAGCCTACGCTGCATATATAAACTAGGGTAAATATGTATTTATGTACGTGTTTATACATGCTCCCGACTTAAAATGAACTACAAGCTATAGGAAAATAAAAGTTTAATAGAATGTAATAAGTTAGGTTAATGTCTATGGTTGATAGGGGAACTCGCTCTATCTTCTCGACGCTCCGAAGTACACGAATGTTCAAGCACTTGCGTGTTGTCAGCTGTGGAGTCCGGTAGATTTGCAGCGACACTGGTGATCTCCTTGGCAGGTCCCGGGCTCCTCCTTTGTCTGTGGTTCTGGAATCGTTCCTTGACCTTTAGACTGCCTGGAGCATGTCTCCAATAGTAACGCAAATTAACAACAAAATTGCATACATTGTGTAATGATGGCTATCGTGAGATTTAGCTTGCTCGTTCATTGCATCTTATTGCATTTTAACGGCATCCAGGCTATGTTTGATGTGGCGTAGTTGTTCCGAATGGTCTTCAGGCTTGAAAGTAACACTGCTGCTGTTAATGATGTGATTAATTCCAGATTCCAGGACATACTCTTCGTTTCGATTGATTGTCACTGTACTCTGCAGGTTGTAATGCGCGTGAATAAGTAGGTCGCCTCCCTTCAGAATGCAGCCTTCCGAGTGTTATGATTCCCGTATTATGTAACACCTGTGACCGCACGCCTGTTCGGCAAAATATTTGCACGCGACAAACGTTGCAACATGAGTATAGCCACGCGTCTCGGCTGTGTAATTTGATCGACTCGTTATAACAGTCGGCGCTCTTTGTTTTGCAACTGGGTGGTCGTATATTATTTATAACTTGCGCTTCACATATTGATGATGTTGCTTTTATGTGTTAAGTGGGTAAGGTCATGCTGCACAGTAGTTTGTTTACATTTAATTGTTGACACGAAGTTATGTCACTACTTGTAAGTAGAAGTAGTAAGTCTTTCCTTAAGTTGACTGCCAAATAACTGGATGTAAGAACTATTCTGGTTGCTGTGTTGCCATTTAAGTAGGGTATCGGTATCACTCGATTTAGTTTATATTGGTCGTTAGATATTCATGGCAGTTTCACTTCAAATATCAAAAAGTCTTCTATAAGTCTCATGTGTACGTGAGCCAACTTGTACATTTGTTGAATGCAGCTGTGATCGTGGCGACGCGTTACTGATAGTTCGCTCGGAATGTGACTTGAAATGATGTTCTGTTGTTGTTGAAACTCATCGGGCCGTAGTAAATGGGTATCCATCCTTCCATTTCGCACATCTGTAACCAGGTCTAGCAGGACAAATTGCATCCGTTGGAGGTTTTAAATAATCATGTTCGCAGCAATTACACTAGTCGTGCGTGATATACAACATCCTTTCCTGTTCTGTCTTCACTTAATTGTCCATTTGTTGAAGGTGTTGGCTAATGGCGGCGAACTGTTTATTCATCACTTCTTCGTGTCGTTTAAGCATGCTGTATTCTCCCTCGATTATAGACGTATGTTGTTTGTACAAGCTGACGAGGTGTTCTTCATTGTGTTGCAGATATTTGATGCCTTTTTTATATTTGGAAGCAAATCTTTCATCCAGAACACCAAACAGGGAGTTGGCTACGTATCCTACTCCATCGATTAACCCTCGTTTCGAACGTTTTCCATGTTCTGACTGCAACATACCATTATAATAATTAAGTTCACCGAGCTCATGCTGGAATTGAGAGGCAATGTTGATGATAGCGGTGTTTTGGTTACATAGCGCTTTTATGTTTTTGACATATCGCTCTATATTGCTCAGGCTTTGCCAATAGGATGACATATTGTAGTAAACCACCATAGTCCATCTATCCTGGATCACGTTCATGTCTGCGATTTTGTCAAAATATATAAGTTTCGAAGCATCTAATTCGGTAGAATTATAGAATTCTTCGGCATGTGATGCTGCACACATAGTCAAACACATAAGCAGCAAACACATGTATTCGAAGAATGTTCTCTTTCTTCTTTGACTCCTTAGGGTAGTATTTTGTGCAATTGGTATGTCTGGTTGTTTAGGCTTTTTGTCATCGAGTGGTAGTTCAGTCTTGTTGTGATCGAGTGGTAGTCACGATAACTTAGACACAGGTCGTTTCAATGTGTTTGATTTTGTCTTTAACGTCACCACGCGTACTCGACCATCTGCTCCAGAGTGAGTTTCTGTCACCCTTCCCAAGAGCCAGGAAACGGGGGGTAAGTTATCTTCCTTCACAAAGACGATGTCATGTACTTCTATGTTTTTCATCTGATAATGCCATTTGCCCCGTGTTTGTAATGACTGTAAGTAATCAGCAGACCACCGTTTCGAGAGAGGATGGGTTTCAACTGTCGAGTATTTGGCATCCAGTGGTACGTCTATGTAAAACCCGTGAAAAGAACAAAATCAAACCGCGAGCTGACGTAGTGAGTGTGGTATGTCGTGATCGGGTACAATGTGATAGTGATAACAGTGCTAGTGGTGTTGAACGCAAAAAACGAGTAAGAAAGCGGGTAGACCGTTATACATGCTCGTAACATTCATCCACCCGCAATACCATCAGTACATCCGTGAACATGGCGCTTGCAACATTGCCGAAATATCGGTTACCCCAAACAAGGGTACGTGGTATATATCCCGAAAGACAATTTAAATTAAGTTTAAATGACCACGAAAGTTTAAATTCCTATAAAATACAGTCTAGTTTAATAGAAATAACGTACCATTTATTTGATCATTGAACTCCAAATCGAATGTAAAGCTATTTGCGTAATTCGTAGATTACATAATATATGATTAAATAAATCACAGTAATTAATCAAATAGAGCCTTCAAATAAAACCGATGGAATTACCAATGAGTCTCTATTGAAGTTGTAGAGAATTTTGTATGTAATGATTTCCATTGTTTTTGGCAAGATTTAAGGGCAAGGATTTTGTCAAATGCCAAGGTTTGAGCTTGACTAAGATTATAGGCAAGGATTTTGTCAAATGCCAAGGTTTGAGCTTGACTAAGATTAAAGGCATTGATATCCTAGTGGAGAGACTGACAGACTATGACGTAGTGGGTCTCAGGTTCGAATCCACGGTCCAGTGACTTTTCAAAGTTTTGTACGAATTATGTTGATCGCTTGCTAAACGGTGAAGGGACAAATTGAGAAGAAACCTGTATCTATGATAGTTCTATACAGCTTTCAATATAAACAATAATCATTCTTTATAACTTACCAAAATATCCAAGTTTTTGTTTTTTTTTGTTTTTAAAAAAGACAACTCCCGCAGTAGTAGGTAGTAGAGCCTTGCTGATTTCAGCATGAATGGGCCCCGGTTCGACCGGGGAAGTACTACCCTCTCACAGAAAATCGACGTAAAGTAACAGTACCTAAACTGTTGCGTTTCGTTCGGTGAGAGTGCCGTAGGCCCTATTCCCTATTCCTTGTCCCTCATCCCACTACTCATCCTATCCCCTTTCCCATCCCCAAGGGGCGGCAACGCACTTGTGACTCCTGTGGTGTTGCTTGTGTCCATGGGCGGCGGTAATTGCTTACCATCAGGCAATCCGTCTGCTCGTTTACCATTAAAAAAAATCCTGTGTCGCGGGGGACTTTACAAACATACAACTATCGGACACAATGAACACCCTGACTCGAGTATTGTGCCAAGTACCTTGAAGCAACCAGCTCTTGAAAAATCAATTGAAACTTTTCTTAGACGTGATGAGACAAGAGTTAGACGTCTTTTTATCGATGAAATGATGTTGTGAAAAAGCTAATATTCAGTCAAATCCGGTTAGACTGCAAAGCGGACCCCGGGTTCTAACTGGGATAAACGCTAGGAAGATGATGTTGTGAAATTAATATTTTCTGATGCGGAATATTGACGTGCACTATGACATTATTGCAATATTCTCTAACGGGATTTAATTTCCAAATTATAATAGTGTTACTAAGGAGTGCGTTCACAGTTTCATTTAGCGCCCTATAAAATGAATAACTAAACACTTACTATATTGCCCATCACTCTGGCTTAAAATTTTTAAAGTAGTTTTCTATGGCACTTCTCAAGACTACCTGGCATTCTGTTACGATAATATTCACGGAACATAAGCAGTTTACCCGAAGGTAGTACCCAGAAATGATCGGATTAAACAAAGCTTTAATGAGTACGGGCGTCAACGACAATACGGCGAGAAAAAAGCGAGTAACAAAGGCGCTTTTGTTCCGTGCTATTGTCGCTAGGTCGCTAGGAACATGTTCCGAGCATGTTTTCACCGTTAAGAGTAACTTTTTTAAAAGGTAGAAAATGGAAACATGGTCATCTGGGGCCCATTGTTACTGAAGATATTAGTAAAGTACTTTGTTGCTCTTCTGTGAGCTAGGAAAACGGAATAAGAGCCTTTTTGTAGTGGATATATGGGCGATTCTATTAAAACACGGGGACCTACAATTGAAACTTATCAATGTACCGTTATTTTCACACATTAGGCTGCTGTCTAGTTTATTAGAAATGTTCGTTGGAATGAGACCGTCATGAGTAGTGCTACTATGTAAGTTAGTTGTTAGAGTTAAACGCCACAGCATATTCTTTTAAACGGGAACATGTCTGAATCTAGGTAATAAATACAATTCGGTGTAACTCGAACTGCACACACGATATTAGTCTATTTTTATTCATTTTCATATTTGTCCTAGTGCTATTCTTGTTGCGATAGAAAACCAGAGTCCACTCCCCAGGATTCATTTAATTCAGTACTGTCATAAATAAAAATAAATTGGGGTTTATTATCATCGGATGGGTTCAACATTAGACCCACAATCTTATACTGCACTGAGAAAACTTGAGAACAATTAATTATCTACTGTTGAACAATATTCAGCCAAAGGAATTTAATCTTCGAGTTACTTGTAATTTGAAACTTGAAACTCTTGATGGACGCAGCCTCATTATAACATCATTTGAACAAAAGCTTTCCATCTCAACGACTTATGTAAGAAGAAAGTACTTAGATCTTTTAAGATTAATACGAAATACTTGAAAAAAGTTAAGCTCCACAAAACTATTCGGATATCTACATAAAACCAAGGACATAGAAGATATTACAAACGACTGGGGCACTTACAGTTTTTGCCAAACCCGAGAGAAGCACTGCTGTTAGTTAGTTCTTTAATCTTTCCTTACATATTATTGAGGCTATTTTAATTTTAATTCCGTTAATGGCATTTGTGTTGAAAGTTTTCTCACAATGTATCCTGTCGTGCATTCGATGATTAAATTTCAATATTACTTAGACAACATAAGGTAAATTTTCCAAGGAACGGTTAGTCTTAAAGAAGAATTTGCATGTCTTAAATCCGAAAAATTGGTGCTTGAGAATCTGATTTCGGAAGTCTAGAAAATGTTTTTACTTCTTTCTTTTGCATATATATGTGTCTTTAAGGTCAATAAATATTATTTCCAGAGAATAGTAATATCTGTTTGCACTTTGACAAGATTGAACAAAAGCTTCGTCTTTTTGCTACTTAAAAGTTATTAGATTGGATTATTAACTCAAACCACTTATTATAATGTTACAGCGATAGCCTAGTGGAGAGACCGACCGACTGCTGCGCAGAAGGTCTTGGGTTGGAATCGACGGCGCGCACCAATGACTTATCAGAGCTATGCGTGTATTAATTTGTTCATTATAGCTTGCCAAATGATGAAAGATAACATCGTCAGGAAACCTGCATGTCTTAGAGTTCCCCATAATGACCTCGAAAGACGTGTGAAGTCTGCAAACCCGTACTTGTCCAGTGTGGTGGATTATGGGCTTATCCTTCTCGTAGTGGGAAGAGGTCCGTACCTAGCAGTGGGACAGTTTATAAACAAGGCTAATGAGTTAGTATATGGTCTAAATTAGCATGTTCAACGATGCAAACAAACTAAATGTTCAGCTTAACAACATTAGTATAGATTGAAGTGCACTTAACAGGAAGGCCTGCATAAGAAACTTGATGGGAGTGAATGAAGCAAGATTGATATGTCAGGATCGTTGATCGTTGCAAATGGCGTTTCGTAGTCTCTGCCTACCCCTTCGTGAAACAGACGTGAGACTATGTATGTACACTTTTTGAAAAGGAGAGCTTAACTGGTCAAATAATACATCGGACAAAATATAACACAATGAAATAAAGCGTCGTCTGAAATAAGCTCGCTCAGTGTCTATCTATCTATGACGTCACGCCTGTCTCCCATTGGGGTAGGCAGAGACTATGGAATGCCACATGCTTCGGTTCAAACATACCTCGCTCAGTGTCTGTAAATATTGTTTCTCTTTACGTTGAAGCACACAACTCTGACGATGGACTGTTAAATTGAATCTAGTACTACAAGTGTTACGAGTATATCACATACTTTCGACATTCACTTTTATAAAATAGGATTCCAATGATAATAAAATCAAACCATTGAAACTGCTACTACAAAGCCATGAAAGCTCTATTTTTTAATTGTTGATTGCACGGATGGGGTAGTTTATGCCAATACTGTTTAACAACGCCTAGTGGGTATGTTCGATACCCACTAGGCGTTGTTAAACAGTGTCGGCAACTACGAAGGTTCGATTCCCATTCGAAACAGTCTGTAGGTATAATTATCGTCTGGAGTCTGGACTCTTTGCGTTCGTTGCTTGAATGTGAGTAAAGTCCATCGCGACATAGGTATATGTCTTGTATGAAAGGATGAGAATTATTAAGAAAAATAATGTATAAGATCGACATCTCAACGTACTTTCTGAGAGACCGGACAAGCGATAGTGAACCATTTTATAAAAATAATAGAAAAGAAAAGAAATATTTCATTCGTATCTCCAAACTCTTAAAACTAAACACGTGTTTTGTCTATTTTCTATATCACAACAATTCGTTGGTGTAAACAATAACAAACGGATTGGAGTACAAATTGGAACCTGCGTCAGCTATTGTTGCAGATAACTGCAACGCTGGTATTCTCGCAGGACCAGATGATATACCTATGATAAATATATGTATATACTTAAATAATAAATATTATGAATAAAATGCTATTTAAATGTTTATTAAAATATATACGACAATATGTATAATATATACACATAAATATTTATATAATTTATGTAAATAAATAAATATAAATACTTATTTCTTTAGTTGACATATTGTTGTTTATTACTTCAGACAGGCAATCATAAGACATTTAAAGCGCGTTTCCGAACGCTTTCGGCCTTTTGTCACTACTTGAATTATTGTTCTGTTAAAAGTGTCAGCTGTCAAGCAAGATACCATTGCGTTATCCGGCTGAAGCCAGTGCTTAGTAATCAATACATTCATAAATAAAACAAGGCAACGCTGCGCTCGCGCTGTTCGCCGAAAATTTAAAACCACCTTCGTACGAGGCTGATTTGTGCTTTGAAATAACGAACAGATAAGATGCGGCTCTTATGCTGTATTGATTTACATCCCTGGACCATGTCAACTTCTTATAAAGGTAATTCGGCTTCTGATATTTTACTATTTCAAAGAGTAAGGTTGCCAAATGTAAATGTCTACGCGCGGCTATCTTCATGAGGTTCCCACTATTTAGGTATGGAGTGACATGTGTACGTGGTGGAATATTATAGCAGAACCGAGCACATGCATTTTGTACACGTTGAGTTAATTTCTCCGTTCTTTTCAGTAAACATGACCCGAATACAGTGTCTGCATAATTAAGTTTGAATAGGACTAGAGTTTCGCAAAGCAAAATCCGGATATCGGTACTCAGATGCCGGCGAATTTGGTATAGCAGTTTGAGACGGTAAAAACGTTTTTAACCGCTTCAAGTACATGCGTCTCAAAATGCAGTTCACCATCTACAACTAAGCCCAAATTGCGAGCCTCACTAACCCGGTCTATGGGACAATTATCAACCATCACTACAGGATTATGGTCTTCTATTCTTTTGATGCATTCCTTTGAGGCCAATGTTAGATACTTGGATTTAGTAGGGTTTAGCACCAAGGAATTCTGTCTTGCCCAATCTGATATGTTGACTTAATCCTCATTCAATCTGTTTACAGATTTATGACAATCATTTGGGTGTAATTATATATAAAGTTTAAGGTCATCAGCATACATGAGAAACTGGGCATTTCAGATGTGGTTGGTAACATCGGCATTGTACAAAATGAAGAGGAGAGGGCCGAGAACTGATACCTGTGGGACGCCCCGGGTCACCTGACAGCAAGAAGAATTGGCCTTATCACCCTCTCTGGCACTATCCAGTTCCACGAAATGAGATCTGTCAGTCAGATAACTATGGAACCACTTTACAGTCGCTGAGTCATACCCGTAGTAGGAAAGTTTGGCAAGAAGAAGAGAAATATTAATTGTTTCAAAAGCCCGTGAAAAATCAAGTAGGGTAAGCAAAGTACCCATGCCCTTATCCCTCGCCTCCAAAATGTCATCAACAACATCCAGGAGAGCGGTGGACGTACTATGACCTTTGCGAAATCCAGATTGTCTTTGAGGTATAATGTTATAATTTTCAAGGTATTTCCTCAACTGACTGCTTACCACCTTCTCCAACACCTTAGACAGACAAGGAAGCAAGCTGATGGGTCTAAGATATTTGGCTGTTACTGGATTGGCTATCTTGGGTATGGGCTTGACAATAGCAGTTTTCCATACATCAGGAAAAGTAGAGGAGGTGATAGACTTATTTATTATTGCCGTGATGTATGGAAGGCTATTGGGAAGTGTCATCATCAGCATTTCTAAAATAATGTTGTCAATGCCAAGGGCATTAGATGTAAGTCTGCTAATATGAAAGTGGACCTCTTCCTCACTAATTGGCTCAAGACTGAATGTGTTTGAGTGAAACCTGTTCGTTTCAAAATATATTAAATCTGTTTAAGTGACAGTATTATTCCCAGGTATGTTCATGAAATGTTTATTTATGTCTTCTGGATTGTTAAACAAGTGAGGCAGTTCATGCCTCTTTTGTTTGCCTATAATAATGGTAGATTTCAAGTTATACCAAAGCTGTCTTGGGTTTTGTATATGTCCATTTACGTATGATTCAAAATAAGCTCTTTTTCACTATCAATTGCACTCACTATATTATTTTTCAAGTATTTATAACTAGTTTTATGTATATCACTTTTACTATGTTTGTAGCGTGTTAGGTACCTGTCACGCAATTTCACCTTAACTTTGATTGTGTGCGTATTCCACGGATAAGACCTTTCTCTCACTAAAATTATTTTAATTGGAGCAAGTAAATCGAAAAAAATAGTAATAAAAGTGTTCAGTATTGATACCATGTCACTCACATTCTCCAGAGTGGTAATATAAGACCAGTCTAATTTGCGGGGGTCATTCTGAAACAAATCGGGCAATATATCGTTTATTGGTCTACAATGCATCCACTGTGGGGCAGGCTTATTGATTTTAAATAGGAAACTCACAGATATAATAGCATGTTGTCCTAATTCCGGTTTATATTGAACGATAATGTTGTTGACTTGAACATCAGTGCACAGTATATTACAATATAACATCAGTGAACAGTGTCTCACTGTGATCAGTAAAGTGTGTTGGCTGCTGGATAATTTGGTTAAGACATATGTAATGTAAGAAATTATTTAATAATGTAGTACTGCTATTAGTCCCTAGACAATTTGTAATAAAATCTCCCAAAATTATAATTTTATCCGCTTTGCATCATCATCTAAGAAGGTATTGATGTCTAACCATGGTGGTCTGTATGCCGTACCGATGATGACAGTTAGCGCATTGACGGTGAGTCTGAGCCACATTTGTTCAACATTTGGTGTGACTGGGTGTGTGATGGTTCGAACCCTGAGGTCGCGGCGCACATAGAAGCCAACGCCTCCACCCCGGCCACCCCCCACACTCACCGGCCGCGGTACGTGCGTAAGGCGATAATTGGGGACTAAAGGCGCCTTGCCTTCCTCTCCTTACATAACTTCCAAAAATCAGTGCATTGTTAATAGTATATCGCTGCCTTAAAGTACGATTTCGTTGGTCGCAGACTGCAACAACTCTGGTTTCCATGTATTTCTTTAAAGGATACTGTAGCGTATGATCTGTCGTTTACGGCGGGCCGAAACGAGTTGTCGTCCAACCATACTTCAGTATTACCCAACCACACATTACTATTGCCTATGACGATCTCAAAGTTGTTAGATAATAGACGTTAACTTATATTTCCATACGTGTTAGGTATACAACACGCGTTTGTAACATACAGTTAGTGTTTGGTACAAATAAATTTTATTTATTTATTTATTTACTTCAAATAAAACGGCATTCGCCAATCACATTAAATGAAGACAGACATAACAACTTAAGGTTAACACATACAAAATACATAAAACTCAAAATATTAACATAAAAATATGAAATTTGGAAAAAGACAAAAAATATTTTTTTTTAACTTATTTTAATAAACTCGTTCATACACTTGTCTCACAGTACTCCAGACACACTGACATAATTTCCTTCCATTCATCCGCAAACACATCTTATTCAGGTTTGGTGACCAACAGAGCATTGAGTGTAGAAAGTGTACGAGGCACAGGTGATTGCGCTTGTGCTACAGTACGGGACATGGGCACCGCAAATGTCCTATGTCTTCTGTTTCGGCTATAGTTTACCGGAGCAAAAAGTTGACACAGTTCCTCATGTAACTCTGCCGCGTCTGTTTTTCCGAGTATAACTTTACACATGGTTATTATCTGGTCGTGATTCCGTCTGACCTCAAGCGAATTATACCCTAGGCAGCCGAGTAAAATTTTTTTGGGTACATAAATGGGAAGTAACCATGTGACCGTTTATATAAATACCGTAGGAAGACATTTTGAACCTTTTCAATCATCAAGATGTACTTTTTTTCGTATGGATTCCAGACACAGGAACTGGACTCCAACTTGCTACGTACAAGCGCCCCAAAGAATAATTTCATAACATTAGTGCTACTGAAATTGTTCATGTTACGAAGAATAAAGCCTAAACGCTTATATGAGTTCCTTGCAACCGTCTCCATATGATCATGGAACGTGATTCCTCGATCGAACATGACACCCAGATCTTTTATGCTGTCTGTTCTGGTTACGATTGCATTATTGATTTTATAGTTAAATGAAATTGGCTGTCGCGCTCGACCAAAACCCATAACATAACATTTGCTAGGATTAAATGACATTTTGTTTTTTACGCTCCATTCGAGTACGGCATCAATGTCTCTCTGCAATGTTAAACAATCTGCTTCAGAGTCTACTGCACGAAAGATCTTCAGATCGTCAGCATACAGAAGATTTTTGGCATGTTTTATAACTGTTGGCAGATCATTTACCATTATGAGAAACAGGAGTGGACCCAATATAGATCCTTGACTAACTCCAGAACGCATGTGACAGGGGTGAGATTCATATAAACCTAGTCTAACAAACTGCTGACGATCGCGTAGGTAGTCAGCAAGAAGGTGAAGGAGACCCGGTGGAACACCGATGCTACATAGTTTCTCCAGCAGTATGTCATTGTTCACCCTTTCAACCGCCTTCAAGAAGTCAAATTATAATACTGTGTCGCTTAATACACGTCTTGGCACTGAGTTACTTTATCCCACGAAATTTGGGAAAATAAATAAATAAGCTTACCCAGGTCACATTTAGTAAAGTTCCAATCTTTTCCTCTATCAATGTTAGTTGGTTTAATCACATCGGAATAGTAAATTGATTTGACATGAATGTCAATGTCCAATGGTGGGTGATAACTGTCAGGCTTTACAAGTCCATCAGTCGTAGTGACAGTTGTATCTACCGCGTCACTGCTCTTTTGGATCAATACCACATCTAGTTTACCTCCATACATATTATGCACATCGTTCTTCTCAACCAAACCACAATAAGACAAAAAATAACAATAATAATTATTAACAGACAATAAAGCGCTATTTAAATTTAAATCACCTAAGATAAGCACAGTTTCTTTTACATTAGTAATAAAACTTTCAACTTTACAAAACTATTGCATGTAGTTATCATCTTTGGCACTAGGTTTAATATAAACGACACAAATGTAAATAGACCTACCACGCCATATAAAATTAGCTCATAAATCCTCACCACAGTCCGTTTCGAACTCACGTCGTCCACGCAGAGCAATAGGAGAGAGCGAAGCAAGCATCACACCAGCACACGGCGTCCCTCTATCACAACGTAGAATAGTCCAGTCACCCGTTGTCACTTCAGCATCAGAAATTGTATCGTCAAGAAAAGTTTCAGTTACAGCAAGTATATTATGCTCTAACAAGAGTAAGTTGTTTCGCCTCGTAGATAGTTTGGTTTTGATACCCCTTACGTTCTGGTAGAGACAACGAAGACCTGAAGGTTCACAAGTTACGAAAAGGCCGGTGGCTTGATATGTTATTTGTACCAGTTGTATTCGCAGATATTGTAGACCTTTTAAAATTTACCCATGGTCTAATTCTAGCATTCACGGGCCCAACCCTGCTGTGTGAAATATATCAAAAGATGCGACTGGTACACCGATCTTATAAGACTTATAGTCACCTCTCGCCTTCAGTACTTCGACACTTCATGTGCCCTCAGGACATAATCGTTGTAGGTAAGTACGTATCTCATCTACGTCCGATTCCATATTCCACAAATGTAGGTACTTACGTGGCTCAACTGCCTTCAGAGATGTTACTGTCGGCCCGGCAGTACCACTGAGCGGTTTAGACACTTGGGGTTTACTAGTTTCTACTGTGCAATTATTGGCCTGTGGTGTCGTCAACTTGGCAACGACATCTATCCCATTAGATATTGGATATGTGGTGTAACACTGGCTGGTGGAAACAATGTTGGTTTCGGGTTCCGGGTATTGGGTAAGTTTGTCGGTTTGCAGCCCTTGCTTACGTTTCTTCTGTTTCCCTTGTTTGGGCTTTTGACTGGGGTCTATATTTTTGTTAGGACATGGCTTACTATCGGGTGATTTAGGAGACTTAGATGGCGTCGGCGCATCATTGCTTTCAGTCCTTAATCTCTCATTTGTTAGGTAATCAACTTTCTCCCATAACAAGCTTATAAGAGATACATGGCTGTCAAATTTTGATTCGTAACTAGCAATCAACGATACTGCACTGGTTAATTGGTCTTTTAAAGTCTGGATTTCGCTTTTTAACTCGTGCATTTCTGAATACAATTCTGGCATTTCTTTGTTCTGTGGTTGATCAACCTGCGTAAGAGCTGTCTTCCGTCTTAGTGTGATGTTTGGATTAAACAGCTTAGTAGAGCCAACTGGTGTACGACTATTATCTCCACCTCTTTTCAAAGAACAAGCACATTCCAGACAAACCCATGTTTCAATATCAAAAAGTGCGTTTGTTTTACCCGTACATAATAAGTGATACGTTTTATTACATTCATCCAAGCTACAACACAGGATATTTTCCTCGTCAACAATAATAGCGTAACACGCAGCACAATTCATATTTTGGTTCAGAAACATAAACAAACGACTCAAAAGATGTACGTGTGTAGTGATGCAAAATGAAGTGTACGTATATATAAATGTCTACCTAAACGGGTTTTGATAGAACAAACTGAAGCTATTATGAAATGCTGACATATATTTAGTTTATTTCTACTTAGATTCATGTATAACACAGGCATTGGCAAATATAGAATTGGCAGCCCAAGCAAATAAATAAATTCAAAGAAATATCACCCAGTTTCAGCGTTTGTTGTAATTCTGTGATCTATTTTTGTACCAGAAAGATAATGTATTGTAGTAAATTTTAGAGTCACGTTATGCATGCAAGTTCTAGAGAGCCTTCATATAACTAAACGGTCATATAAATGCTTCTTGAACTCGCATACAAATCAAACCTTATACTTGATATTGCGCAGCTTCATAAATTGATTGAAATGCTACTACAAAATCGTATTTACAATTCTTATAAGTCATAAGCTGTTATGGGTATCAGCCATATACATTGCAAAGTAAAAGACAACTCCAACACTAAGAATCTGTATAGCATGGGACTTCACAAGCAAATAGAAACAAAATGCAAAAATATTTGTGTGCATGAACATGGATGTTTGTCTTGGTCTGGGTGTTTCTATGTATGATATGTATGTTTATACAAAAAAAGTATATACAGTGTGTTTCATAACCCCCTGTCCGATCCCGAAACCACATATTACTGACTTGCTAGACATACTAGGAAAAATAATAAAAAAAATCCAGGTCTTTATAAAACATCACAATTTATTTCCTAAGTAGAGTATTAACGAGAAACATTACCCCGAAATTAGGGAAAATTCCCTTAACTAGCAACACTCCACTCAGTGGCGGTATCCTTTATTATTTTATTATTTCTATTAAAATATTGGTGGCCTTTTGTGTCAAAGGGCATGCCGCCTTTAAAATAGTGCAATTTTACCGTCAAACGAGCCGCTCGACACAATACCGAAACGCGGTAGCGATGTTTACGTTCGATAGCAGCTAATATAATTTTTAACATGAAATGTGACACAACATTCATTTTTCAAAGAATTATTACATTAATGAAATTCGATATCGACACATTACGTAAACAAGACTTAAATAATACTTTTGTGTTACAGAACTTAGTAGATCATAGACAAAAGACTATGATCTACTAATTTCGGTAACCTAAATCAAATAAAAAAGTTTCATAATTTTTATGTTATAACAATATTTTAAAAACAAACAACAATTTTTCGTTGGATACGTGCTCATCTCGTACGGGGACAATAATAACATATCGATAAAAACTTAACTCCAATAAATATCATCGGTTACATCCCTAGCTGGCTATTTTTTACGACTTCAATTTGCCGACTGATCACTCAGTCTTGCCCTAGGATTATTTTCGTTCGGACTTCCGGAATAACTTACGTTGTGAAAAATGTGAAATAGTTACGTCGTCGGTCGTATTCAAACTCTGAATACTTAAACATTTCGATGTGTTTAGGTAGGAGTGAATGCAATTCATGCAGGTGCACGTAGTGATAAGGAGGAACAGTTCGCTGGACCACCAGGTCTGCCAGTGCCTTTGGAGTGCGTTGTTCAACGGCTTTACCACCTCGTGAACTACAGTGTGCTAGTTAGTGTGCTTTCAAATAAGTACCTTTGATGAAAAGGTACCGCAAGTGTCTTAACCTTTACGGTCGACATGTGGAGCATGATCGTCGTACGCAGCTTACAAGTAAGTTGATGTTTTCCGGAATTAAAGGTAACCTGCCTAAGTAAGATTTAAAAAATTAGTAATTACCGTAAATACTGCAGCGCTCATAGCGTGACTAAGCTTTTGGATCGTAATAGTTTGGCAAAGTTAAGTAACGGTTGCACAGGTCATCACTTGGATGGATGGGTGCCCACGTACTCAGAAGGCACGTAAAACTGAATCTAAGAATCGTAAGGCCATGTCGTAGGCCTTCGGGTGATCTGAAATGTCTGAATACACGGACACCAAAGTTGGCTACGCACTCTTACGAAACAAACAAACAACGTAAACAATACCTTCCGTTTTACCTAATGCAATAAACCAGCTGTTGCAACAAACTCATAAATAAAATGGGTATACCTACCTACCTAAAATGATGGCACGTGTAAAGTTGACGTTCGGCTTTTGTCAAAGGATTAGGTAACTAGACGCGGCCGGCCGATGCACTCAACGACCTTTTATGAACTTTAGGTAGATACCTAGTTATTAAGATTTATGAAATTTCAGTGCTGCCATGGGTAATCTGATGTGATATTATTGAAAGTTAATTAAATTTACCAGGGAAAATTTTATCTTGAATTTACCTGAATTAATGACAAATACCTCATCATTTTACTCTACTCTACAACCCCTCCATTGATCGGACGGGGGTTATGAAACACCCTGTATGTATGTTGTGTGATGTGTGTATGTGGTAGAATATCATTAAAGAAAAGAAAAAATGCATGCACTCAGACTCAAAACAACAATTTCTGGGTTACTCAAAAGATTATTTTGTGTAGGAATGGAATCTAAAACACTCGGAGTGTAAAATAATGCAGTGTAACTCGGAGTGATTCAAGTAACATAATTATATGCGGTGGAGGTTGTAGTATTACAAAGGATATATGAACGTATCGAAGATTAGTTAAATTAAAACACAGTGAAATTTTGTTCTACAAAATAGTAGCTAGTAATTTTAACACGAAATTGTTTCTATTGTTTGACAGAAGCAATTATTGACTGGCATTTGGCATTCGGTTTGAATGAAGTCAAAATATTAGGCATTTATTCGCTATTAGCTTCCGAGACTGGACTACAATTTCAGCAGTTAGAAAATATTGTTACCAGTACCACAGAATAAACAGTACTTACGTACAGAAGCACCACTTCTCAAACCAATTCATTGAAATTGTGACTCTTGTTACTAAGCAACAAAGTGCAATTCAGCTCGCATAAGCACTCAGTGCCTAATGCGATATCCACCTAACCGTTCCCCCTCTTTTCTGACATATAACGCTGTCGCTGTCTGGCGCGGAGTGACGCGCTAGCTGTCGCGCTAGGGTTGTTGACTTGCCGCTGCTACTATAATATTTATTCATCGTCTATCTGCCTACTTGACCATGTAAGTACCTAATAATAAATAATCATCCTATAAGTATCCTATCCAACTATTTGAGCTCGTAGAACAAAAACCACAAAAAATCTGGTCGTTTACATTTTCACTATACTAATTCTTAGTTATTTCCTAAACGCGTGGGCCAATTTACATGATACAAACAGATAAAATGGTTTTTGAACTAGATCTTTAATTTGACACCATAATCGTTGGGATATCTCAACAAACAAAAAATCTAATTTTCAAGTTGCTCTCGTAAAATAAACAAAATCAAATTTTCAAGTCGGCAACCCTTGCGCGACGCGTCGAACGCGGGCTTGGAAGCCGCGCGAAAGTGTAGGCACTTATCGCTGTAGGTATGGCCGAGTGAAGGAGGCCTGCCGGTACTATAAATTAAAAGCATTTACTGGACAATTAAATAAGATAATGAGAAAGATTTTAAAATAACGAGAAGCATAAAGTAGGAAACTAGACGATCCCCGCAGCTGCGTTTGCAAAATTTATTTCAATTTAACCGTTTTTACTGAATCTCTTTGGCATTTCGAGAAATCTTAGTGCACACTTACGTGCTGGTACACTACAGCTGATTTTCCGTTTGATCTTGGTGATAGCACTAAATGAATCTGTCATATTTTAATGCCAAATGGCGACAGCAATCTCCACCTAATACAACAGCTTTAAGCCGTTGGCATCTAAATATTACCCAAGTAATATATCACTCATTCTTAAAAGATGATAATGTTATTTCAGAAGAACAATACGAACTTTACCTAGAATAATCAGAATAAATGGGTTTAGCACGCGTCCAGAAGGCATCCGTTGTGTATTTAACTGCCTATGCCTACACGAACAAAGCACAATATATGGACACTTTAATTGTGTTTCCTTTGTAAGAAATCAAATCAAATCAATTTATTTGCAAGATACATGGTTAAAAACTGTTACATAAAGATAAGTTTCACATGTTTCGCCGACGCAACGGCATGCAAATTTAAGATATACATATAAAGAATTCAATAAAATAGTGTATCAATAAAATGTCAGTCAATCAAAATATCAAAAAGATATATAAAGAATTCAATTAAATAGCGTATCAATAAAATAAAATGTCAGTCAAATTATTACATTATTAAATATTCATTATTCGGTACATAATTGCCTAAAAAAATAAAACAAATATTTCATTATTACCATTATTTCTGCTTGTACTGTAATTCCATTTTTTTAGTATAATATTTACAAGGGCATTTCACAAAAAACTCGTTAATCGAATAAAAACATTCCTGCAACAACCATTTCCGTAATTCAACACAAAACTTACGTAAAGGTAGCTGTGTTATAAACTTCGGCAAAGCATTATAGATTAAGGGAGCCATATAAACACAACTTTTTCGAAAAAGTTCCAACTTAGGTATTGGCATATCATACTCTAGATGGGTCACCTTTCTTTTATTACTATTGTCTTTCGGTATGAAGACTGAGGGATTGGACTTTATAAATCTAGAGACCTCAAAGATATATATGCATGGTACAGTCAAGAGGTTTTGTGATTTAAATACAGGCCTACATGATTCCGACCACTCCATATTAAACATTGCACGTACGCACTTTTTTTGTGCAACAAAGATTTTATCTATTTCGAAAGAATTGCCCCATACAACTATACCATACCGAATTATAGAGCAAACGTAGGCATAATACACCATTAGAGAGGTACGTATACATGTAATATCTTGTACCCTTCTCAAAGCAAACACAAACTGGTTTATCTTCTTACAAATAAGTTCGACATGCTTGCTCCATGTGAAGTGAGCATCAAGGGTTACGCCCAAAAATTTCGCAGTAAATACTTGATCAACGTTTAAATTGTTACATTTTATATTCAAGTGTACGGATTTACTATTGCAAGTTTTGAAATGAAGCACGTTTGTTTTAGAAATATTTAATTTCATTTTAGTTATGTCGAGCCATTTTATAATGTCATTAAGTGTTTGATTTATTTCAGTTTCGTAATCATTCAAGTTTTTACATTTAATAATAATTGTGGTGTCATCGGCGAATAGCACACATTGATGTTTTACTGATTGAGGAAGGTCATTAATGTAGAGAAGGAATAATAATGGTCCTAAAATACTACCCTGGGGTACACCACTATTGTTAACTCTCGGATCTGAATCAATTTGTTCTAAATTATTCGTTTTATGATTCAATTGTTGAATCCTTGTTATTTGCTTTCTATCGTGCAGATAAGATTGAAACCAAAGTTTAGCTGGACCTCTAATACCGTATCTTTCAATTTTTTCTAAAAGTCTAGCGTGATTTACTAGATCAAACGCTTTGCTTAGATCTAAAAATAGAGCACATGATGATAATCCTTCATTTATATTATTCATGACCGCTTCGACTAACGTATAAATTGCCAGAGTAGTTGACTTGTTTCGCCTGAAACCATATTGCTGATTGACAAGGATTTTGTTCATATCTAAGAAATTTTGCACTCGTCGATACATGACCTTTTCAAATATTTTTGAAATGACAGGCGTTAGGGCTATTGGTCTATAATTGTCAAGATTAAATTTTGAGCCTTTCTTATGCAGAGGCTTTATCAAGGAATATTTCAGCTAATGAGGAAAACACCCCTATTCCAAAGACAAATTTATAATATATGCTAAGGGTGCCGCAATATGTGCAGCAATACGTTTTAAAAGTTTGGTGTTAATGTTATCATATCCAGATGATTTCGAGTTATTTAATGCCATAATGATATGGTATATCTCTGACGGACAAGTAGGTTCAATAAAGATACTTTTATCATGCGGTTCTATATTATGTATGTCAATATTATTATCGATAGCATTAGAATAATTCTTATTAGCAATGTCAATAAAATGATTATTAAATTTATTCGCTATTCGTCCGGTCCTGCAGTTATTACACTGTTGTCAATAATTTTAGTAATAAATTCCCTATTTGGTTCGCTTCCTATGTTACGCCTCACTATGTTCCACGTCGCCTTAACTTTATTTTTTGAATGCGTTATATAATTTTTGTTACAAATGGCTTGTAAGCTATTCATACATTTTCTTAATACTTTTGAGTATGTTTTAAATTTAAACTTATTTTCATTACTTTTATTAATATGATATTTATGTCTTAGTCTTCTTTTAGTCTTACAGCTATTTTTTATTCCTTTAGCTATCCATTTTGTTTCACCCATTTTATTTTTTAATTTCACCCTTATTTGTGGGAAACATAACGCGAACAGTAATGTCAAAAGTTCATGGAACTGGTCAAAAGCTTCATTAGTGTTATTTAGAGCATAAATTTCATTAAAACTTAAACAGCTTATATGCCGAATATATTTATTTACGTTTTCTTTATTTAGATCGTTTATTAGCATAAAACGTTGTTCTAATTTACTTTTAATCTGGTCTTGGATCGTGACAACCTGAGCTGTGTTATGATCAGATAGATAGAAGTCATAAGTTTCCCCCGTTGCATTAGTAGCATTACCGATAATGTTATCAATGCATTTATCAAGTCTAGTAGGTGTATGTATATAGTATTGCATTCCATGGTTAATAATTAGGGGGCCAATTCTGCTATTTTTATATGACATTGATATCACATTTTGAATGGATTTAAAAGCGGTATTCTGATAACATAATGTCATTATCGTATAATTTAAAATAAACAGTTCTTCGTTGACACATACGATCTCGTTACAATTTCATTCAAATAACATATAATTTAGAAGAATACGCTTTTTGTGACGTAAGTATGACACTGACATGATATCGCGACTATATTTATTTAGCGGAATTGGGCCCCAGTTATTTAAGAGTTACACTATCTTCATTCATTGATAAAAAAATATATATTAAAGTCGCCACAAATTATAACTTTATGTTTTTTGTTTTGAAGTCTAGCTAATAAGTCAGAGAATTTTCTGAAAAATATACTGAGCTCCGAATTTGGCGTTCCGTATATACAAATAACAATTTATTTCTTTTCACTTATTTCTATAGCACAAAATTCAAAGTGCCTATCCACAGCAAGTTCGTTTCTTATATTTAGTTCATTACTTCCACATCCCTCTCTACACAATATGCAAGTACCACCACGACGTTGGTCTTGTCGTGAATAAATAGATGCTAGGTAAAAATTATTCAATTTTAAATATTTGTCTTCGCTTTTTGCTATAAAGTGTTCACTCAGACATATCACACGTAAATTTTTTTTAAACAGTGTAAAGCTACGGATATGGATGATGTAAACTCAACTGGGTTCGTGTCCTGACTTCCGGTCAAAATTATAACATAGTCCTTCTCGGATAGTTTTTTTGATATGCTCATGCAATCTTCCAAGACATCTTTTGTTTTAGTATATGGTTTTGTTACAGACTGTATAGTGTAATTCGGCGATAAGAAGCTTTTCTTATTTTTGAGCAATGTCTGAACTACTCCTTTTCCTTGATTGTCCGATAATAGTAGAATTCTATTATCAGAACGAGCCGACTCCTTTGGAAGTTGTGTTTCAGCAACTGTTCGTCCACCATCATTTCTTGATATGTTATGCGTCTGCTGGTTGCTGTTTGCACCAGGATAATCTTTGTTACTGGCGTTAATTTTTGACTGACTTTCATCTTTACTGCTGTCTATTGAATATTTAACCTGACGTGCAATTCTAGGTGTGTTAAATTCTAATTCAAGATTTAGCTTGCGAGCAGAGAATTTTGATTGTGAATCACAATTAACTCCCTATATGACCTTTTCACCTTACTTGAGAATGTGTTATTTTTCCAAGTGCTTAGGTTATTACTTAAACCAGTACATAATATATTCTTGAGACGCTCATTTTTCTGTATTTCGCTGTCTAGTTTATTTTTCAACGTGGAATTTTCCAGAGTAAGCGTTTCAACTTCTGCGTGTGCGCTTAATAATTCTGCTTTTAATTTTTCGATTATGCCTTTCAGGTTAAGTACTTCGTCACTTTTAACATGGGTGGATAGGTCCATCATACTTTTCACACTTAGGGTCAAAGAAGATGTATCTAATGATTTAATGGATTCGCTGGAAACCGATCTCACTAAACGCCGATTTCTTAGAGTAATATTGCTAGATTCCATGTTTGTGAGTGTCAAGCTTTGTATTTCTATATTGTGAATGTCCGGTTACTTGCGACACTTAGTGAATATCCCGCCTAAGGAAGTGGTAAATTGAAAACTTCTCTGATAATATAATTAATTTTTTTTCGTAATGCTATTTTGATAAGAAATTGTCTGAGAAATAAAATATTTATTTTTAAAACTAGTCCTGCTCTAAAAATAATTCCTGCATTTCATTCAATTAGTCAACACAAAATGCAGCCACACTCTAAACTACTATTTACGAACCATAATAATGAATCCACAAATTTTTGTTTCGAGTCGGTGTTCCTTTTAGGAGAAGAAGGAGCTCCTTCCAGGAACTCCTTCCAGGAATTATTCAAATTGCAAACGTTGTCTTTAAAAAATTCCCTACCATCTCACGTTACAAGAGCTCCTCGTAGACCTTGGAGTTTACTACGGGAGTAAAGATAAGGTAAATGGTAATACAATGTTGTATCCAACATCAAATATAAAGCTTTTAATATTTGAATATCTTTCATAAGCCAACAGCTGAAGGTATGCCAAAACCTTACCTTAACAATATTTTCTCCTCTAAACCAATGCCTCAGACTAAAGTTAACATACCAACCTAACGTCAGCTTATCAACTCCCTTAGTGTTCGTTATGTTTTTTATTTTCAGCGAGGATATAACACTGTATAAACTCGGATAGGTAGCACTTTATAAATAAACATCAAGTCTGCCCAAGACTTTCTTTCGCTATAAATTCCGCTCATGAATGTCGGGCTTCATATTTTTGCTGCAATCCTTTGTATAAAGTTGAGTTTGGTTCAGTTCCTTAAATAAATTGCGGCGGAAAGTAACTTGGAAACAGATGAGCTTTTCATAGCATTAAATTAAATTTGGGCTGTAATTTTTCGGTTTAGGTTACGCGGGTTATTTTGGGGTATAATCTGCGTTTATGTTGACTATTCATAAGGTTGGATTTGATGTTCAGAAGTGTTTAAATTACAATTTTGAATTTTATATGATTTCAAACACGTTTTATCACTTTGGCCTTTGTAACATTTATATACACATCTGCCTAGTTCTCAGGCAATTTACGTAAGCTTAATTCTAAATAATTAGTTACTACTTCTTTAAGTAAGATAAAAAGTATCTTATTTTGTATCCTATAATTCTCAAACTTATACTTAAAGAGAACAAGGATCAACATAAATAATTTAATAAATATACAATTATCTATACATATAACCACACCAACATAAATATAACGTTTTATAATGAAGTGCAATGATACACAGCTGAACAATGCAATTCTATTCGAACATATTTAATATCCTTAAGATAATTAATCCACCGCTTAAATGAGAGGAGTACAATGAAAAACTAATAAACATTAACTACCTACCACTAATTTTGTTGTTATGGTATTTGAAAAATGCAAAATATTGCCATAGCTCTTATTATAATATCGTTGTTTATATTTTAAATGCTGTCTCATAAATGACAAATGAGTCCATGATTAGCCTATGGTATTCCAAGAATAAGCAATTAAGTAAAAAGAACCAAAGCCCGCTATTTATAATGCAAGCCCTTTTCGCTAATTGCATCGATGCATAATATATCAATAAGATTGAGTTGCCAGGAACACTCATCTGCATTAAACAAACATGGCAGGTAACTACTACACATGTACACTAGTATGAAATAGGTGCGACCACGGCTCTAGCTTGAGCGTTTCTATACTTATACTTTCCTGTATTTGTATCTGAATGAGCCATTTTCTTGTTTCATTCTTTTAAGACCTCATTGTGGCGTAGTCGGGTTTTAGTTTTTAAACTTATTGTTTTATTTAATGTTGTAGTTTAATTTTTAAAGAATAAAAGAAATAATAAGCCAGACGATTTAGTCGGGGCTTTACATTGCCAGGTGCATGCAAAAATATTTTCCACACCAATATAAAAAAAAATATCATCTCGCTCTTGACATTAATACCACAACGACAACTTATAAATTGAGTTCGAAAATATAATTTAAACTTTTAATATCATGTGATAACATTTCGATATGAAAAGCTCTGAGTCCTGGCGTCTGTATTACTAACGAGTTTACACGTTGGACCAGTTAGAGAATAAGGAAACCACAGTATGATAATAACAGAGACAAAATCTTGTTTTAGATGTCAGATGCGTCAGTGACTCATTTGCAAGACCTCTACAAATCAATTTCAATCCAAAATTAAATACCAATAATAATCAAAGCAAATTCAAGCCAAACATTAGCCCCATACAAGGTATATTCAATCGTACTGATGCGAATGACGAGACTAAAAGATGGCCGCTCCTATCACTAATCGAGGTAGGATATAAGGCTATTTATAATTATAACATCACAGCTGGGGTGCAGGGTGACAGTCCTAATAAACGTGGGCTCAGCTAGCATAAAATAATATAAAGTTGAATTATAATAATATAATTAAAGTAAAATTTCTTCTTCCTGCCCTTTTACCATATTATTTATTTATTTTAAAACTTCTTGCACAATATTACAAAATAATGCACAAAGGCGGACTTAATGCCTGTGGCATTCTCTGCCAGTCAACCTTTGGGTGGTGCAGAGACAATTCAAGGTAGGTGCGTAAGAGAGCCGTAATCCGAGAGCAAAACCACATATAGCTATTACTAAACATAAAGTGAATAATAACTGAAAATATAATATATACCTAAATATCACAATATATATTAATATATACCTACTAATATAATATAATATAATACATATTAATACTTATATATAAAAAATATAAATATGTGAATATAATATTCTAATAATAACAATAAAAATATGTATACGTAGAGATATTCATAAATGTATATTATTATTAGTAATTACGATTATACAAATACACTATGACGATTCTGCCAACTGTTCAATATACTGCCGACGGACTCTGGCCTTGAAAAGTTCACGAGAAGAAGACATCCTGCTTTCAAGAGGGAGTGCATTCCAGAGAAGGATTGACTGTATATTGAAGGAGGAATGAACAAGAGTAGAGCTATGGGACGGACAAAGTAGAAGAAGATTATTGGTAGAGCGAAGGTCCCTATCATGACTGCTGCATAGATATTGGAATTGAGATGTAAGATAAGAGGGAGCGTTTGAAGAATTTAAAAGAGAATAGAGAGTAGTCAACGTCCGCAGATTACGTCGTTGACGGATAGGCAACCATCGCAATTGTGAACGATGAACGGATATGTGGTCATATTTACGGTGATTGAAAATTAATCAAATGCAATTGTTGAGAAGTTGGTCCAGTTTATTGAGCAGATCTGCATTCAAGTCGAGATAACATACATCACCATAGTCGATGACTGGGAAAATTAGGGTTTGCACAAGCATTGTTTCCGTCTTAGTCGGGAGGAAGTTCTTTAGGCGATAGAGAGAACGCAGTGTACTCGTGACTTTCTGACTAACACTTGCTACCTGAGTTCGCCAGTCAAGGGTAGTGTCAAGGTGTAGGCCGAGATTTTTTACACTCGGACTCAAGGGTATTACTGAGCCATTAAAAATTATAGGAGCGAGAGAATTTAAATCAACCTTGCACATGATACGTGGGCTACCTATCAGAATAGCTTGGCACTTAGTGGGATTTACAGGTAGGCTGAATCTGTTCGACCAGGCACTAATTGTATCTAAGTCTCGGTTAATCCCATTGATAGCTATGTTGAGGTCTTCAACCCTTTCCTGCGTGTAGATCTGTAGGTCATCGGCGTATAGATGATACGCACAGCGAAGTTCATAGGTTAAAAGATTTATAAACAATGAAAAAAGAAGAGGAGAAATTATACCGCCTTGAGGAACGCCAGAGTCAAGATCTCGCCACGATGATGTGGTCTCATCTACGCGTACCGACTGCTGACGTCCTCGAAGATAAGAAAACAACCATTCCAAAGCGTCGGAAGAGATCATAAGGTAGGAGAGGACGGACAAGAGGATATCGTGACTGACGGCGCCGAAGGCGTTTGAAAAGTCCACCAAGACCATAACAGTGATCCTGGTGTCCTCCACTCCCGCCCTGACGTCGCCAGGCACTTTCAGTAGTGCTGAGACAGTGCTATGTCCGGGTCTGAATCCCGATTGTAGTGGGGAAAGTAACATACTTTCCCCACTACGGGATACTTGCGGTCGGAGCAGAATGCAAACATTCATTTATATCATAGTTCACACAATCTTTCCATCGTTTCTTTGGTTTCCCTTTTGAAATGAGAAAACTGCAGGATTAATAAATTTTGCCTCAAAACTACTTTTATTATAATAAACAAGCAAAATTTGTACACTGTGGTCGCTTTGTCTAATGTTGAACCAACGTGTATAAACGCATAATACTTCGGTTAAATAAAATTTCCTCCACGTCAACTATGAGAATTTATCGCACTTTTGTATGATGATTTATATGAAGCAGCTCCAAAAAGTCATTTAGAAACGTATTGTTGATTTTATGGCTGTTATGACGACTTTAATTTATTGTTGTTATTAACTCCTATTGAAGCTCTGGAATTTTATCTTTTCGTTGAGAAAGTAAACACGATGGATTAATATTATCAAGGTACGATATGATTTTCACAAGATACGTCTTATTACTGGATATTATATACGATGATAATAAACAGACATGTTTACGCAAAATATTGGCAAAAGCTTCTTCATTGACCGAAATATTTTGTTTGTAATATATCGACAATAATAACTGTACGCCCAAGGTTGTAATTTGACATGACGTACTGCCTGAAAAGTTTGCTACTTCACTTGCGTGCAAACGTACTAAAAGGAAGTACTTAAAATGATTCAATATTTTCTCGGGGCTACAGCTTACTCTAAATCTAATTTCATCAAATTGAGTCTAATATTGTAGTCGACATATTAAATATCGTGGTGATCAAAGCAGATCGGATATCTTAATTCTATTACCTGAACTGCGTAGCTAAACTGCGTAACTATAATATATTCCAATTAGTTATTATGTTATTGGCTAATGTTTCAATCAATACTGGCCCAGTTTGTACCTATTGCATGTGTCTAATATCCATTATAATTATCATCTAAGTAACTGTTTGGAGATTTGGATCGCTTGAAGTTAAGGATACATTTTCTTACATGGCTTGGTTGTGAGCCTCATTTCTAAAAGTCATATTTATGTGCTCTTTTGTTCACCTATTTTGTACGTTATTTTGGTAAGTGAAGCATTTATAGATAAAAGTTTGTTTTTGAAATTATATTGTTAATTTTTGCCTCCCAATATTAAGATGTTGATGTCCCTTGAGAAGTCTAAGCGTTAAATTAAAATATCTTATCAGTTAGCACTAACTTCATATTGACTATTCTCTCGTATGTCTCGTATATACGTTACACAACATCAAAAGCTTATTCAATATAAAAGTCCCTACAGATTTTTATTCGTCTCGTCCATTAGAAGTATATTGGAACTAGATATGAACGCGCTAAGAAGATTAACAGGCCGACCTCACTCTATCGCCGCCGTGTGACGTATGTCCGGTACCTACCGCGTCTACGTCACAGTACTGTACATACGCTCGGCCAATCAGAGAAGGCCATCGTCCGCGCTCAGAAAGCCTGACCAAATATGGTCATGAACGGACTCCAATTCTGATGGAGGGCCGGTATAGAAAGGGGCTGACAGAGAGGCCGGCACCGCTAATCTATACTGACTACTACGGCTACTCTATCCGTATACGTTGTACGTGTATCCTGATTCCTAGCTGTGGGTGAGTTACTACATTTACTGCACTAGCGTACTGCCCATCTCTCTACCTGCTAGCTAAGGCCGGCTGACGCCGCCTGCCTGACTCTATTGGTTGTGGCTTTCCTAATGCTGTTTCCCTTCAGGTTCCAGGTCCACCTTAAGGCTCCGGGCTACACTACTTAGTCCGCTACACTTCCTGCATCGCCTTCGGCGTCACCTCTGCCGAAGAGTCTGGCCTGCTCATCGCACTCAGACCGCCGGCGCCTGACAGCTGAGCCCAACGGCCTGCGAGGATCATCCGCTACGCGCAGCCCTTCGAGCAACCTGCTATGCACACTACCGGAGGGAACAGCGTGGGAGACTGCAGCCCTTAGTGTTCAGGCCAGTGTCGTGTTGTTGGTCGGTCATACTCGTGCAAGGGAAGTGAGACAATACTCGGTAATAACCGCATCTAGAACCTCTACTGCGTTTCTGTTCTAGAACCCGTCACAGCCGATTAATTATTTTATGGATAGGACTACCCAGGTTTGGAGGCATAATGAAGCCGAAGCTCTAAAGAAAACTGCTATTTTCTGCTGGATAAAAAATGTAAAGATGTCTTACGTAAACAGTTCGACTTTTTAGAATGTATGAAAGGAAGAAAAAAATCTAGCCTACAAAATAATTTATATGATATTTTCTCAATTGGCAGTTCTTTAATACTTTCCACATTGTGTCTTGTTCGGGTAGCAATATTATAACTATGTTTACCTACATCAATTACAAACCATGCGGGATACATCAAAGTGCGTATTTTTGTGTTGTACTTTGTATGAACAAGCATTTCAAATGTATAATCATAATATTTTTATTAACAGCAATGCAACAATGGTAACTGTATATATTGTTAAAATGTTGTGTATGTTATAAAAATAAATGCATACCTACTCATTTATTTATCAAGTGAGCCTCAAAACTCAACTATATATTATGTAAACAGAACGTACCTACCACAAGAAAGTAAGAAGCTCATATAAAAAAGTTATCAGACCGTGATCCGATTAGATGGTTACAATTATTTCCAAATGAATAATATAATAATGACTAGTAATGAGTGGAACAACATTAGATTGGGCAAAAAATGTAGAACTATAGTATGATGCGACTCATTCCTTGATAAATTGACTTTATATTTCCTCGTCCTTTTTTTTCAATTCCTGCTTAGCTGACAGACTGTAGTCTGTCAACTAAGCAGGAATTGAATGTATTCAATTTATCCAAGGGTAGGCCTTTTTAAGCTATCCGCAGTGGACTGAAAACTGTATCACAGCTATAAAAACACTAACCTCCACCACAAAAAGGGCACAAATTCTCGTTAGGCCATATCGTAAATTTAAACCTGCACATTTCGGATCATTCTCACTAGTTCACCGTAATTGTTAAGTCCATGGAACTACTGAGAAAAAAAGTCTCACTAGTTCCATGGAACTAATTGCTGATGGAACTAGTGAGAATGATCCCACATTTCCAGCCATCTGTTTTATTAAATACATAGAAACAAAAAGCCTAAACCTCAATACATAAAGACCTTTACAAAGGCGTCCACATTTTAATTCCCACAGCAAAAACCGACCAAATGAATCAATCATCATCATCATCAGCCTTTAACAGTCCACTGCTGGACTAGGCCTCTCCTTTGAAAGGAGGAATTGGCCTACTATACCACGCTGGCCAAGCGGGTTGGTATAGGGTTTGTCTCAAGTTTTCCTTCTCTTACAGTGCTGTTCTCTGCGTAATATGCTCCCTCTGTCGGCTCTTACGACACCCATGGGATGATATGGGGTGGTGACATTCCGTATTCTTAATCCGTCACCACGCGGACAATATATGAATCAATATAAACTCAGATTAATTAACTAATGTACCGCAGAACCTTCATCATGTAGTCCATGTTTTTGCCACCGGCCAAACATTTTTTCGTTGTTTCATCTGTTATGTCTACGCCAGCTGCAGATCCTGTTACTGAACAGGTAACTAAAAGTTGTAGAAGTTGGAAAATTAGTTGGTGTAACATTGGGATCAACGTCGACATTAAGATTACAACTGTAATTCCGTTAAATGAAAAATGTGACCTTTCTGGACCTAGTTTGGAAGGACAGGTCTGTCGTTTAATTAATTATAGGCGCTAAATTGGTGTTAGGCGAATAGGGAGGAGTCTTAATTTTGTTAGTGTAACTAAATAGATACTAGTTAACTAGGAGGCATTAATTAGTTACTGTGTAGTAGTAGTAGAATATTAAAAGTATTTGTTAGCGTTTACTTGAAGTTGACATAGGTATATTATACATTTGTCAACTTTGTACTATAAATTTATTGCTTCGTACAAGAGATTTTAATGAAGAACACAGTTTTTATATTTATGTCCAAGTTGAGGTGCTTAAAAAAGTATGCTGATCATATCTGCAAATATGTTAGATTGTTTTTTTAACTTAAACGACTAATAGTTTTGTTCAGTTGTTTTTATGTGTGAGACAAATGCCATACGTACTTTTGTATTTACTTGATCGTACTGAAATATTGTTTTTTAGTTGAATCGAAGAAAAAGTAGCACTGTTTTCTACTTGAGAAGTTTTATAAACAAGCAAATATACCTACATACATACATACACACATATCGTCACGCCTTTTATCCCCGAAGGGGTGGGCAGAGGTGTATTTCTACACCCACTTTTCGCCAGATATACTTTAGTCCAACGTAATAAGGGGCGAGCCTATTGCCGTACCGGGCACATTTCCAGACTCCGTGCTGCTACTGAGAATTTCGTGACAGAAAAACCCAATAACACTGCCCGACCCAGGAATCGAACCCGGGACCTCCCGATCCCACGCGCACATTTATGCCGCGAGACCAACGAGGCAGTCGTATAGGGTTTGATGTCGAGTTTTCCGTCTCTAAGCAAAGATGGTATTTGCATCGTGTTATCCCTTAGTCGCCTCTTACGACACCCACGGGAAGATAGGGGGCGGTGACACTTGTATTCTATGCCGTCAACCACACGGCAAATATACCTATTAGCATAATATACCTTAAAGATGACTATTTTATTAAATAACTTTAAAAATAAATAACAATAAAACGTTGAAATAAATTTAAGATCAACATAATTTACTTTGACAAACACGCCGATTACAAGTGCATCTACCTTAAAACAACATAATTAAGAAAGACGAGTTAGAATACAAAAACATATAATATATATAGACTTCTGATTGTTTACTTGATTGAAATAAATTTTGATATAAATAGGGTTATCCATTTATGAAACAAGAACATTTAAGACTATGGTATGTAAATATTTTTATTGGAAGAATGCCATAACTCATCTTTATCAAGTTGAAGAAAATAACTTATCCCATAAAAACAATACTTGTCAAAAATACCAAGTCTCGCGACCGTAAAAAGTTGTGAGGTCCATGTAATAACTAGTCGGTTAATTAAAAATCTTAAATGTTCTAAATAAATATATTGACTCGGCCATCGCATGAAAACACAATATATGTCAAAAGTAATACATCTTAATATATAAAATCCTTGCGATACTGACTGACTGACAGACACACTACAGCCGAAACTATTGGGCGCAGGAAGCCTTAATTTGGCATGTATGTTCCTTGGGGACCGTAGGGGTGCACTAAGAAGGGATTTCCCGAAATTCCCACGGGATCGGCCAAAACGGGTAAATTAAAAAAATGCAGGCGTAGCTGCTGGCGTCCTTAAGTATATAAATAAGATTGTTTAATGAGATTGCCAAGTCAATATATTTATTAAAAACATTAAAGATTTTTAATTACCCGACTAGGTATTACATGGATCTCACGACTTTTGACGGTCCCGAGACTTGGTAATTTTGATAAGTATTGTTTTATGGAATCTCATTTCTTTTTGTAGATAGTCTTATTTTTGTCCTTTCCGGTACCTTCTACTTCTTGTACACCAACAACGAATTTTCTTAATGAAAGCTTTGTAACCTTATCTATTTATAAGGGATTACAAAGTTATTTATGCAGTTGATGTATCTCGAAAACTGGACAGAAATTGAGAAATATTTTAATTTTTCTTTTATTCATATTATTCTAAATTATAGACATATTAATAAAGTATATTTATGTTAAACAAAAAATATTTTCGATATATAGTAAATATTTCAACACTTAGCGTAAACTACTGACGAAAAACGTTATTTAGCATTTCTAAATATTGTATTGTATTGATTAAGTTTTCATTTAAATCGTGAATTATGCTTTTAATTTTGATATATTTAACAATGGCCGATTTATTTCGAATTTTGGGTACAATTGTGACATCTCGCAGTTCTCAGTTTTTTTTTGAAAGAACGCCTCCTTTTTGAGCAAACGCATAAAATACAAAAGCAATGGTTTTTTATTAAATCTATAATAATATAATAATATTCTACCACATTCACACAACACCATCTAGTCCCAAACTAAGCAGAAGCTTGTACTATGGGTACTAGATAATGGATAAACATACATATATACTTTTTTTTTTGTAAATACATAGGTACATATTTTACATAGAACAACCAGACCAAGACAAACACCCATGTTTATGCACACAAATGTTTGTCTTGAGCGGGAATCGAACCCGCGACCTTCGGCGTAGCAGTCCCTTACACTCCCGCTGCGCCAACCGGTCGTCATCTATTATTTACACATCGGTGCCAGCCTTCCACATTATTAGTTGTGCGAAATGATTCTGCGTGGCACGAAAGTGTACCACTTGTGACATTTTTGACCCATTTGTTAAGAAAATAGGTCTGAAAGGATGCTATAGCTGTTGAATTTGAAGCATTGGCAAAAATGGAATGAACTGCTTCTGGTATCAATTCTGGAGGTAATAATGCTACTCGCGAATATAATCTTGTTATTCTTCTACCCTCATCAGCGTCGCACAGGTGAGTTGCTTTAGCCTTCTTCCAAATTGATTTGACAAAGTGGAAATAACAGCCACTAACGGTTGCATTGGGATCTACATCCTTTACCCCAATGATAGCTGCCATCTCATAGTCACATTAATTGTAATATAAAATATTTACAGAAAATCTATCACGTAAAATAGAGAATAGTCTTATATACGTGGCTATTGTTTTGTTGGGCAGAAGGACATAAAAAGCGGAACAAAATTGAGTACCTCATTATTCTCTCCAATTACACTGACTGGTTTACCATCGAGACAGGTGTTAGACAGGGATGTGTAGCGTCGCCGTGGCTCTTCAACCTCTTCATAGACAGTTGCTTGAAAGATTTGAAGCATAGTGACTGTGGATTAAGGATGAATGGGTAACTCGTCAAATGTCTCCTTTATGCTGATGATCAGGTAATACTTGCGTCTTCAGCGGAGGAGATGATAACAATCATGCATGGTGCTTTAGGGAGGAAAGGAATGAAAGTGAATGTGAGCAAGACGAAAGTTATGGTTTTTGAAAAGGAGGAATGTGTTACGGCTTGTAATGTTATGATCGATGGACAAAGAGTGGAACAAGTTAATGATTTTGTGTATTTAGGTACGCGGCTGTTTACTAGGTATGATAAGAATGAAGAAAATATTGAAAGAAGAGTTAATGCAGGTAATAGGGTGAACGGAGCTTTGAAGGCTTTTATGAACAGTCATAATGTATCCAAAAAGGCACATTTGGCTGTGCATAGAGGGATGTTGGTACCTACACATATTATGTATGGTAGTGAAAGTTGGGTATGGCAGAAGAGTCATGAAAGTAGAATATATGCTGTAGAAATGAGAGGACTGAGAAGTATGTGTTGGTGTGTCTTTGACTGACAGAGTAAAGAATGGGTTTGTTTCCGAAAAAAAATTTAAAAGTCCGTCCTTAAGATTATTCAAAAATAAGCGATACGTATTTTTTTATTCGTCAATTAAACCAAAAATGACCAATTAAATAAAAAATAACAAAGATATAGCTCATTAAAGTTACGTATAATGTCACGCCGTGCTGCATTTTTTCGCACTAGGTGACGTCACACGTAACTTTAATGGCCTATATCTTTGTTATTTTTTATTTAATCGAAAAAAGAAAAAATACTTGTCTAATATTTTTTTATAATCTAAAATAGGGACTCAATAAAATTTAATTATTTTGACCCTGGAAACTACCCCATTGTGTGATAAGAGAGTGTTGTGGGGTAAAAGAAAATGTAGTGACAAGCATCGAGAAAGGTATGTTAAGGTGGTTTGGGCACGTGGAGAGGATGACAAAAGACTGACCAAGCAGATATATACAAGACAGGACGAAGGGGAAGACCTAGGCGGACGTTCTCTGACCAGATTGGAGACATCCTAAAAACAGGGCAGGTTAGGAGTACCCTGAACAGAAGAGCATGCATGAGGAATCTGATCGGAGTGAACGAAGCAAGAGAGATATGTCAGGATCGTTGCAAATGGCATTCCGTAGTCTCTGCCTACCCCTCCGGGAAACAGACGTGAGTCTATGTATGTATGTATATTCGCATGTAACGAATAAACCTGATAGAAGGGTTTTGGGCATATTCTAAATGTTCCATCGGCGTAATATTTAGTGATTGTTTTCAAAACATTTTTTATAAATGGTGTAGTAAATATTATTTTTTTTCCTCAGTGCCTTCTTCGTATACAACAAAATCGAAAAATAAATTATCGGGTAATTTTACATCGCTGTTTCTTGTTCGGTAAAATGTAGTCTGTTTTGATGAAAACGTCGGCATGTTAGGATCTGGACTGTTCCGATTAAACTCCGAAAAATGTTTCTCAAATATTTTTGGAATTGGCTCCATACTTGTTCGGACTTCACGTTTGCAATCAGCAAAAATGTTGTCAGACTTGCAGGTTACATTATCAGGTAAACAATTGTGTTTGCTCGTCTTCAATATTTTATTATTTTGTACTGTGATAAAAGCATAGGGTTCCCACCAAGAACTTAGGGTCCCAAACCAACCTCACCTGCAAGTGGTGCACCTGCCGATCAACGGACCAGGCTCTGGCAAACAAAATATCCCGATAAGCGGCAATAGGCTCGCCATCTATTACGTGGGATCAAAACACTGGCAAAAAGTGGGCGTTTAATATGCCTCTGCCTACCCCTTCGGGGAAACAGGCGTGAGTCTATGTATGTATGTATGTATGATAGAAGCATTACATACGTCTTATTGAGTACAACGCCAATTAATGCTTCCGGACTTGTTTTGTTACCCGACTACGGCAAAGCCAAAAGGAAGGGTTATGTTTTTTACCCGACTACGGCAAAGCCAAAAGGAAGGGTTATGTTTTTGGCAGTCTATGTATATATGTTTGTATGTTCCACCGTAGCACCTAAATTACTGAACCGATTTTAATAAATGGGGTGTCAATAGATTCCTAATAATGGCCCAGGTAACATAGGCTATATAAATTTTATCAAAATTTTATTTTATGGAATTAATGGCTCAGATTCCAACCTCAAAAAAAATTTAACTGCGATAATCATTACGTGTTTGGTATCAAAAGAAAGGTATTGGTGAGCATATTACAAATATGTACAAATATTATACTGTTTCAGTCAAAATATAACTTAAAAACGCAGTTGTACTTATAACTCACCAACCAATTTTTCTTTCTTTCTTCTTATAAAATATATGACAATGTAAATATTGCACGGTGAGTGTGTTTACATGCCCCATTGGGATACGGAAAAGGATAAAATAAAAAAATGAGTTCAATAACTAAAACCCGACTACGTCAAAATGGGGTCTAAAAAGAACGAAACAAGAAATTGCTCATTCAAATACAAATCCAGAAAAGTATAAGTACAGAAATGCTCAAGCTAGAGCCGTGGTCGGAACGAAAATTAGTCCGAACAAAAATCAGTCAAAACGGAAATAACTCTTAAGATTCAATACCATTGCTTTAACATAGCCCTACAATAACAATTTAGAATAATAATTATTAACATCATAAACTGTTTTTAAACTTTCGCGATTTGTATACATCATACAAAATAATTTAGCGGACTTCAAATGTCTTTGATTTCAAACATCTGAATAGAAACTAAAAAATAATTTGAAACATAATTTGTATAAGTACTAATGTCAGTTTTTACATGCTCATTGATGTCAAAATATAACAAATAAAAATTGTATGCTATTGACACGATATATTTTTGCCTTTGCAGTTAAGTTTTGAGCGCAATGAAACGGTTTGGACAGCCACAAACACATTTCATTAATAAATAACATAATTACTGACACATATAGCGATACTGTACACTTTATTGTAACATCTTTTTGTACCCATATTTCGCAAAATAAATATTATTATTATGTGTTTCTCTATCACGCGTACTTTTCTAAGATATGGTGTTAAAAAAGTACACGACCCTTTGGCAGGCGTACACGGAGACATAGGTCCAACGCGCAGAGGCCCTTTGAGAGTTTTAATCTAGGATGTGATGGGACACCTACTGAGGAGCCTCCATAACTGCACTATTAAATGCAGTCATGGATTAGCCGCAGCAGGTGTAAGACTATTTCTACTTATATGGAAACTAATTAATCTATTGGGATGGGTGTTAAATGGACTGATTTAAATGGAAACTATGGATGAAAACCGGCGTCTGCCCTAAGCACTCTTATAGTACGTCAAAAAGGGGCAGACGGTGACTCGCCAACTCACTAGATGGGCCCCCTCTAAATAGCCACCAAGGTAAACAAAGTCTGCCATAAAGGCAGCCAGAGAGCAACACCGGTGCGAGTGGCTAGGGGTGTCGAGCGGTGCGGCACCGGTTTCGCCATCGCGGGTCTCGTGACCCGGAGCGGGTTTCCCCGTAGTTACGCCCTTGAGAATTACACTTCCACCTCCGAGCTAGTAGCTCTTGCGACTTCCCTCTGGCCGGCCGACCAAGGCAAGCCAGAGTTGCATCAACTCCAACCAGCCAGTAAAGGCAAGCCGGAGACGAGGCCCTGACCGACTCGCTGAAGCATTCGGGACCGCAGTGTCGCCACACACATTCAGCTCGCCACAAAGCTGCTCTGCGGTTTGTAAGCTTTCTTTCTATCCTGTAATATATATCACAAGGCAAAGGTGATGTTTGAAAGCTGTTACTCTGCCCTCTGAGATTGCGTTAGTCTCATGATGAGATAACGACTGCCCCAGAGGGGTTATTATTATTATTATTATCTATAAAACAATAAGTTCTAGAACATACGTTCAGAATCAATATATAAAACCAAAAGGTATTAAGAATTTAAATATTACACGCTACAATAATAAAAGTAACAAGATTAAATATGATCATAAATGTAAGAAAACACTTACTATTTACTAGACACATTCGTACATTGGACTTCTTATTACAACCTTGACCTTCAAACGTCTTTGTATTGGAACACTCTGTATAGAAACTGAAAAGTAATATAGAGAGATCTGATTTCCAAGGTCAAATGGTTCATGCCCATAATTCAGTTTCTGCCAGTAATGTTCGTCGTGGTAATGCTGATGTCAAAGTATTACAAATCAAACAGGGGCATGCTGCTGACGCGGCATATTTTAACCTTAACACAGAAGTGTTGGAAGCAAACAAATCCCAGTTAATCACATCACTGAACAATATTAGCCGCATAAAGTTTCACCATTTATTTTAAAGCCCCATTTTAGTTTTGTCTCCGTGTAGGTGTGAAAGTCAATGAACATACGAGAGACAGTAGGATAACATAATTTTGAACTTAAAATCTTGTAAGTGACTGACAGCAAAGCTCACAACTTTACAAATAATGTTCATCGTATTATGGTATCCGTTCCTACGAAAACATAACAGGGTGAAAAAAGGTTGGATTGCATCATAGTCATACTGCTACTTTTAAACTTCAAGCTTAAACTTTTTGAATAATACTTGAACTATTTTCTTTCCTTTATTCATTGGATAGATTCTGTCATTGAATAATCACATCGATATGCTCTGCCCAAAAGTGACGACAGTTAATTTATATTTATGGCACATTGCTGTATTTTTCACAATTATCCGCAAATTTAAATTAACTATACAAATAAGATTAAAATAAAATTAAATCACCATCATGTAAATTGCCTTTCTGAATTCCACCTGTATCATCCAAACATAATGTCACCAATCCACGTTTGCACTAAAAAGGGACCGAAATATGTCGTTTGCGTTTACGTGGAGAATTTCACAGACAATTTTCAAGAGTGGCCTGTATTGGTGTTAATTTATAGCGTCCAACATTAATTCCGAACGTGAATATTTCAAATTTACCGGTATTAACGTTGGGGCGGTTAATGCGTTTTACGTCCTGTTTATTTTTAACGGGATATCGTTGGAATTTCATTTGGATCGTTCAAATGTATGAGAAGGTAGAAATTGAATGTTCGTTAGTGCTGTTCTGAATTCTGAATAGTTTTACGCGTGTTGGCGACTGATTTGATTTCAGTTTGTTGGTAGTTAAATGATTCACATGTATGTTATATGATTTGATTAAAAATTGTTTGTTTTGTTTATTGAATCAGACAAATATCTAACTAGAGTACAAAATAAGCAGTTAAGCACAAACTGAGTATTCTGTGAACTTAATGCAAAGGTAATTATTTCATTGAAGCAACAGAGTAACGCCTACATCATGAAGCTGCTATAGGTTTTGAGAATAAACTTATGACACTCTTTCTAATCGCCAAATTGGCACTCTTATCTGGTACACTACAGTTCAATAATAGTGATGCAGAACAATAAACTACATTACCAACACACTGAGTATAATAATAATTGTATTATACTTCGCGAAGTTAATTTTTATCTCACAACTTTACTAATACAATATTTTCCGGCAATATATCTGTGGAATTACGAATCCTTTCTATTATGTTTACTGATTACAGAAATCACCATACACAGGGTACCAATTTGAATTTAATTTTATCGATTAGTTGCTTATTTGAATAATGGTACATACCTATCTCAGATACATGATTAAATTTCTAAACAACTCTACACCAACTAGCGAGAAGTAATATGAATTTTTGTTCCGTCTGGATTTTAAACCCATACAATTTTATTAAGAGCAGCGATAGTCGAGTGGAGAGACCAACAGACTGCTACGCAGAGAGTTTCGGGTTCGAATCCACGGCGCGCACCAATGACTTTTCGAAGTTAAATGCGTATTAAATTGTTAATTATCGCTTGCTAATCGGTGAAGGAAAACATCGTGAGGAAACCTGCATATCTGAGAGGTTCTCCATAATGTTCTCGAAAGACATGTGAAGTCTGCCAACCCGCACTAGGGCAGCGTTGTGGACTATGGCCTTACCCTTCTCATAAGTGAGAAGAGGCCCGTGCCCAGCAGTGGGACAGTATAACGGGCTGATGATCATGATGATGATGACAAATAAATCGCAATCACACATCGTGACAATCGCGGAGTGGTTTGAAAAAGTGTTATACCATTTATTATTTGCTCCTACACTTCAGCATGCATTGCATCAACCACGGTCATCATTGATAGCTTTGTTAAAAATGAAAACTGGAGTACAAAGCACAGTAATATTAGTATCAGTAAATATTAAATAAGGTACATTGTGCAATTGTAACAATATCGACTAGCAAGCTAGCATTCACTAACACCGAAAATATTTATTAACGTCATATGTTACATAATAAATATCGAATACCAGAGGTAAATAAGTGATCCAAAAGAAATAACGTCACAATTAAAAGCTAAAACAAAACGAAATAATTAAACTGTAAATTCGGTGAAAAAGATTTGCACAATTCAAATTGAAAAGCCGAATTCTATGAAATAACACTGCGTACTGACTACCGTATAAATGCGTACAATATAAGCTCAATTTTCCGATACGGAGTAGATAGTGCTTTGGTTTGAGGCCGCTAATCGCATCCAAATTGTCATCTAGGAATAACGTGCTTAGTTATTTATTATGTTGAATTAGCCAACAGTATTTACTATAAGTAGAGAGGATTGAGAGCGATAGTCTAGTGGATTGCCTAACAGACTGCCACGCAGAGGGTCTCGGGTTCTAACCCGAGTTGGCCCGACACTAACCGACATGAGCCGGAAAGTCAATGACGACAACAGGCAATGACGGCGTTGATACTAATGGACGACCAATCAGAAAGTGCCCAGGTGTTAATTGGTTTAAGTCGGTAGGATCGGGACTGAGTGGGGAAATAGGACGGGAATTAAGTATGGCCTCTATTTGCGTGAAGAGCGTTGCTAACTCTTCAAAAGTGAGGGAGGCATTGCCAGCTCCGCGTTTAAATAAAGACTTTGCCGATTTAACCCCTGCCTCCCAAATGCCCCCAAAATGTGGAGAATCGGCTGGGATGAATATGAATCTAATCTCTTCAGTGTTTTTATAGGCCACTCTAGTCTTTGCACACAGTAATCTTACAGTAACATTTTGCTTATTATCTACTGAACGCATATACACACAAGCGCCATAGGCTTGCTGGGAAGCATCAACGAAACAATGAAGCTCAACAAACTTTATGTTTGAGCACTTACCTAAAACATGACGAGGTGTTACAATGTTTGATAAATAATGAATATAATTAATGAAAACTAGCCATTTCTTAATGTAAGGCTCAGGTACTGGATCATCCCAGCCCAGTTTGGCGTTCCATAAACTCTGAAGAAGAATTTTTGGTTTAATAATACAACAACTCACTAAACCTAAAGGATCAAAAAGTTTACATGTAGTAGAAATAATTTTTCTTTTGGTAACATTAGAATCAGCCTTTAACTTACTAAGAAAATGTAAATTATCAGTCGTAGGTAACCATTTTAAGCCTAGCACAGAAGCTTCTTCATTAAATTCTTGACTTATTGAAGATTCTGATTTGTCATTAAGAATTTCAGGACAATTGGTTCGAAACTTTCGCAATGGAAAACATGCAGAGTTTAATGTTTTAGTAACGCCTAAGTAAATATGTCTGAGCTCACTCTCTGAGGAGGTGCCAGTATTCAAATCGTCGATATAGAAATCGTATAACATTTTCAATAATTTTATCTTCACACTGATTGGCAAGCTCAACAAGACATCTGGTGCTTAAAAATGGATCAGAAGCTATGGCTTCTCATATGGTATGCCATATGTCACTGTATTCAGTTGTAAGATCTTAATGGGAGCAGAAGTCATACCATATGTCACTGTGTTTGGTTGTAAGATCTTAGTGGGCTGACTAACTTCTGTATCGGCAACGGTCGCGAGGGATTCCAGGCAACATGAAGACCCCACAGTACATTCCTAATAAGCAACATGTTATAATTTAAAGGTAACACTACAATATTAGTTATTTCCTTAAGAGAGTGCTCTCGGTAGCTTCAAATGATGAGACCGTAAAAATAAATGTATGAGAATTATTATGCTTATTTGGTTAAAATTAATTAATGAATTTGGATCTAGGTTGCAAATTTCTTATGATACGGGCTGTGCTTTGCGTTTACACCCATCAAAAAAACATTTCATTAAGCCTAATAGATTGAATCTTATATTCGTAGGTACATATTTAAAACTAGGATAAACCTTTGTGTCGTTAACGTCATATTAAATTTTATTCTACTTTTAAGACGAAAATTAAGAAGCTAAATGGATTCGAGGCGAAAATGATTGCATTCCGCAAACTTAGAAATATATGTTAACTAGGTGTAGACCAAGATGTAAGATCAAACATTATCACTATTGAGTTCGCTTTCTAGTCTAATCAGGTTTGTCAGAACATTAGCTTTCCACTGAGCTGTCTGACTCTGCAATCCAACGGGATAGCGATATTCCATGGCTAAGACCAATGTAAGACATGTGAGTGTATTCCAATATTCTCACTTCTCGTAACTTCTGCCAAAGATATTCATTACAGCCGGGGCAGACAGACTTATGTCAGTATATTGCAAAGATCTCATAACAATTGCCAAAGTTCTTCATGACAACCGGGTCTGATAGCTTAACAAGCTTTACAAGACATAGAGCGGGCGATAATATACAAACGTAATGTGGGTGTGTAATACACCTCTATGCCTACCCCTTCTGGGATGAAAGGCGTGACGTTATGTTGCTATGTAATATGCAAGTTACTCAATTAACCCAGTGATGTGCGATGTGGACTTAAACCTGATACTCTTTGCATTGCAATCTATAAGTTTATCTCTACAAAACTATCATTCCCTTGTTCATATAGTACATAATAAGCCAAATAGCATCGAATTACCCAAACTTTGTTGTCGAATCATTATCCGTGACGATAATTGACATGGTGGTCAAATAACTCGTGATATATCTAATAATTTGTGGTCACTTAAAGCTATCCGTGGTTTGTTTGAATTCGGATAGCCGAGTTATGTTCGGGTTTAGCGATTAACAATAAGTCGTAGTGGTTGCGGGGAATTGTATCTCGTTAAATTATCTTTGTTATTGGATGGATCAGTTTCATGTTGTTGGAAGCGAATATAGGCTATAGTTGCTATAGTGAAGTGTTTGTTAACAAAGAAAAGGTCGACAGATTAGCATCATCTAGGTTTCAACTACAGTTAACTTTGCGGTTGAAATTCCATTTAATCAATGCGTACCGTTTTACTAGTATTCAATAAGACTTAATTAAGTACAAAATCAAATTCAATTTCCAAATATACTAAAAACTTACGAGAACTTATCGTAATGAGTAATAACAAGACAAAGAAATAAATAAATGGCTCGTCTTACTTTAAAAGTAAAAACTTAATTCGATCTTTCTTGCAAAACAAATCCTATAATGAAACTGAAGAGTTTCTAACATAAAATGTGTTATAAAAGATTTATGAACTACAAGTAGTGTTGTTACTGCACAAACTTATAATGTAACTACCCTCCAATATTTATTTATTATCTACGATACTATTATTTATATTATTTTATCATTCCTTCCGATACTTATTAATATTTATTCGTCACCATAAACACACACACACACACACACTCACACACACACACCTACACACATATAAGTACACACGCATAATACACACACACAAAATTACTTACGTATGATACACAGTTATTGCATGATAATTGTGTAAACATTGAATTTTTATTTTTTATTTTCATTTGCTTCTTTTTTATATAACTTTTATAAAATTGTAAAAATATGTTTCATTCAGTTACTATTTCAGAAATTGTTAGATAGCATTACATCTGTAGGGAAGAGGACTGTTATTCCTTACCACAGGTTAACTACTAACCTATCAAGGATAACAGAACTTCATCCACTGGATTGTAATTTCGTAATTTTATTGTAAATCTACTCTGTATTCTTAAGTTGGTAACTGCAATCAATTTATACAAATAAAAAAAAAAAAAAGAGCAATGGTCTTACCTATCACACAATTAAATATTAAAAGTTTTGTTGGCAAGAACTTAAGGTCAGTCACCTCTTGACATAATTAATAATAATAATAAAAATAATATTCTACCACATTCACACAACACCATCTAGTCCCAAACTAAGCAATTAAAACAGAGCATAACAGGAATAGTACATTTTCATTCAAGCACAAAAATTCTGGGTACAAATTTATTATAACCACAAAAACCATTCCCATTGCTAATAAAAAATTCTACCAGACTTTAATTCTTAGAAGTAGTTTGACCTAAATCAGAACTACGTCACCGCCTTTGGTGTCGAACAAAGATAATGTGCCCATTCCTTCGACAGATTCCATTCATGTCTATTTAGCTTATTAGTGTTCCGTACCTAAAAGGTAAAAAACGGGACCCTATTACTAAGCCTCCGCTGTCTGTCTGTCTGTCCGTCTGTCCGTCTGAAATTTTCACAAATTTTGTATTTCGGTTGCCACTATAACAACAAATACTAAAAATGAAAATATTAAGGAAGGTCCCATACAATAAACGTGTTTTTTTTTCGTATTTTTTGCTCAAAATTACTAACGGTAACAGGTAGAAGCTTACAATTTTACAGAATATGTAGTTGTATATTACCTTTCAAAATAAATAATGAAATTAAAAAAAGTAAATAATAAAGAGGGGCTTCCATACAACAAACGTAATTTTTAAGCAATTTGTTACTAGATCTTAAGAAACAGGTAGAAACTTAAAAAAATATTTAAGTATACATACAACAAACGTGATTTTTCTTTTATAGTTGATGGTACGGAACCCTTCGTGCGCAAGTCCAACTGGCACTTGCCCAATTTTATTATTTCTTTTGTGGCCAAACTTTTCTCATCAAAAAATGTTATTCGGTAACTCTTAGTTCATGAATATAGAATTACTATTCTAATTTTTTGGCCACTTTTCGAACTATTGAAGTGTGTCAGTACCGTGTTCAAGGTTTAAAAGAAAGGTTTTATTATATTTATCTTATCGAAATTACTTTGAAAATATGTTAACTTTTACCACTTTTTAAGTAGCTATTTTATATCTAAGGGAACAATTTTACATAAACATACATACATAACGTCACGCCTTTTATCCCCGAAGGGGTAGGCAGAGGGGTATTTATACACCCACTTTTCGCCAGATATACTTTAGTCCCACGTAATAAGGGGCGAGCCTATTGCCGTACCGGGCACATTTCCAGACTCCGTGCTGCTACTGAGAATTTCGTGACAGAAAATCCCAATAGCACTGCCCCACCCAGGAATCGAACCCGGGACCTCCCGATCCCACGCGCACATTTATCCCGCGAGACCAACGAGGCAGTCTTCTAGGATTTGATGTCGAGTTTTCCGTCTCTACACAAAGATGGTATTTGCATCGTGTTATCCCTTAGTCGCCTCTTACGACACCCACGGGAAGATAGGGGGTGGTGACACTTGTATTCTATGCCGTCAACCACACGGCAATTTTCCTTCTGTAAAAAAATTTCTTCATTCAAGTTGTTAAGTATAATGAATGTTTACACTATGCTACCATTTCCATTTGGTAAGGAATATTTTATTGTACGCGAAAGGATCAATTATAATTGAGGCACTATGATCAATTTTACACATTCCGAATGCAAAAAAAAACATACACTTTTTAAAGAGTTTTGAATACACATTCATATCTCTGATTCATCTGCCTGTCGGCCTCCCAGTAAACTATCGCTGCTTGTAGTATCATACTGTCCCACTGATGGGCACGGGCCTCTTCTCACAAAGAGAAGGGTAAGGCCACGCTTGTCAAGTGCGGGTTGGCAGACTTCACGTGTCTTTCGAGAACATTATGGAGAACTCTCAGACATGCAGGTTTCCTTACAATGTTTACCTTCAGTGATAAGCAAGCGATAATTAACAATATCATTCGCACTTAAGTTCGAAAAGTCATTGTACTTCTGTAGTAACCTGTGTCAAGTACCATTCACTTCTTGGGTGGGAGTAAGCGAGATGGATTCGAAAGCGTGTTAGGTACATTCGGAGATGAGAATGTGAACTTAAATGGAATATCACTGCTTGAGATTTGTTTGGGGTGGAGCCTTAGTGTGACAAACACCATGTTTGATCACAAAATGATACATAATAATATGTATACGCGTGAGGCGAAAAATGTTAGAAAAAATTTGATTGATTTTGTAATAGTAGATAAAAGATTGAGAAAGGATGTGTTGGATACAAGAGTGTTTCAAGGGATCGGCATTCACACAGACCACTTCTTGGTGGTGAGCCGCATAAGTAGGCTCTTTAAAGAATGGCGATACCGAGAGCATAATGAAAATAGAGTCTTGAAAAGAATAAAAGTAGAAAATGTACAAGAGAAATATGTGAAAGATGAATATAAACGAAGATTGATAGCAAGATTTGAGAGGTTCGATGGCATAAATGATATGGATGAATTATGGCATCCTTTGAAGAAGAGGTAGTATGTGTAGCGTCTAAAGTATGTGATGTGATCAAGAGGAGCAAAATACGAAAGGTTAAGAAATACATGGTGGGACAAGGATGTACACTCGCGGTCTGAAAGTGTTTACCACCTTAAGGCTTATAATTGCATAAACACATCAATTACACAAGGACGACGATATTGTACTAGGCAACCAATCTATGATAACTGGGCGTTGCGTAGCAACTGGTGTCAATAACGATTTATTATTCCACATTTATAATATACGTTTATTTAATTACAAGCGTGATATTTACACTGAAACTAAAATATTTGTAGTCTTCAGATAATGTAATTTTAAACTTGCTATTTACGATTTTGGTATTTGTAATTAATAAGTTTATCAAATGACTTTTACATTGACAGATTATAATGAAAGGGCTGGCAAAAATACGACATCCTGAATATAAAAGCTTTTTGAAAAAAAATTCAATATTTATATCGTCTAGCATAAGAATGCCTCGTTGGTCTAGCGGTAGTGCATACGACAGCTGATCATGAGGTCTCGGGTTCAATTCGCGGGTCGGGCTCGGAAAATGTTGCTAAGGTTTTCTGTTAAGAATTTCTTAGTCACAAATTAATAGGAATTTTTGTCAAGAAATTCTTAATAATTAGTCCGAAATTTTGGCGGTGTTTCACCCCCGTGCATCAGGAAAAACGTTTAGTAGTCCTGGCTATCATGATTTATGGTAGTCATTAGTGGGAAGTCAGAGCCCTCAAATATACCTACTGACTACTGGTCTGATCTTAGAATGATGTTAGATGGCAGTCGCTCCGTGTAAAAACTGATATTCAGTCAAATCTCTGTAGACTAGTAATAGCAGGCCCTGGGCTCCAAAGCGCAAGCTTGAAATGCAACTAAGAAAATGCTAGGGTAATGATGATGATGATGATGATGATATCGTCTAGCGAAAGGGCGCGGTCAGACTGTGAGCTATAATGATAGTGGATGGTATGCTAGTCACGTGAAAGCGCATGCTGATCACATAAGTGAGCTTTTGTTTAGATAGTACCATTTTATTACAATAAGTAAGTGTTTTTATAATAATATTAAAATACAGAACTTTTACAGCAAAATAAATGCAATTCTGTCATTATATCAAATTATTTCATCAACCTAAAAATATTCATACTCTTTTTGTTTGAATCGATGCCTTACTAATGATTGAAAAGTAATAAATACTCAGATAAAGCATTTTAGACCTTGCTGAACCCAGCGTGACAAAGAATGTAATTTGAAAAGTGGTAAACATTTTTAGACCGCGACTGATTGTACAGCAGTGTCAGAGAAAAATAAAGTTTGATTAGATTGGTTGGTTGCCAGAGCAAATGAAAGAATGGGAAAAACAACGAGTGCGAACATAGATAAATCAATAAAGAAGTTTGTTAGGTCAAAAAGAATAGTGAAAGAAATGGTAAAAAGGAAAAAAGAGGAAAAGAAAGATGAGTTTGATAGCAGATTATTTGACGATTTCCGGAGCAACATTAAGTTTTCTGGAAATCCGTTCGTGCAGTTCGAGGAAGAACTCAATCCTCAGAATATTCATAGATCAGAGACAAGAATGGTAGGATAGTGAATGGTGAATGGTGCGTACTTGAGAGATGGAAATAGTATTTTTTTTATTATTTATTACGGAAAACATACAGTGTATTACATCTCAAAAAACAATAAATGTATATATATATGTGGTTCGGCGGTACACCGAAACCGAATGTCCTAGGCGATTTGGAGAAAGATTAATATTGTGGACTGTAAGGAGGTGGGTTCTGATCGCCTAGGAAAGGAAAAATTAAGTGAGTGGAATCATGGGAAGAGTAGGAGACGGGAGTATGGGAGCACACCTTACCTTGCACATAAGTCTTCTTCTTCACAAATGGCAGCCTCCTGGGAGGCACCACAAGGGAGCGTGCTCGGCCCTCTGCTATTATTTTTTTTTTATTTTTTTTTATTGGTTTACCAACAATTGTTTACACTGGTTATGGACACAAAAATGAGCAAAAAAACAGATAAACTATAGTGCACAATCAGTTACAGGTAAACTCCGCATTCAAATTGAGAGTTGTACGTATGACGGAACAAGAAAAAAGAAACGACTATCTAAATTCATATTAACTACTTACATCTAAATCTACATGATTACATATTAATAATATCCACTATTACAAGTGAAATCAAAACGAAAAACGAAAAATGTTAAGTTAATCCTAATCTAGATTTTCCAAGGTCTTCGCTTTTAAACTGTATAGTGAGTCACAGTGCAAGTCGATTAGATTGCTACATTCATTAATTATCTTGCTTAACCTGGCTACTGGGGAGCTAGCGCCTAAGACCGTTCGTCGCAGCGGTGGACAGAGTGGTGTTATTGGCTTACGAGGAATCCTTGCAGGCACACGAAATTTAAAAGCACTCAGTATCTGTGGACAATCAATTTTATTGGCCATTATCTTGCCCACAAACATTACATCGATAAGGCGACGGCGCTTTTCCAGTGACATTATTTTGAAGTGCTTCAACCGCTTGGTATATGAACGCATTTTTTTTGCTATTCCGCCGGCAAATGCCAGGTGCCACAGAAAGCGCTTTTGGATTCTCTCCAGACGCAACGAATGTGTAGCATAATGCGGTCGCCAGATCACACTACAATATTCAAACACGCTTCGAATCAGACTATTGTATAGCACAATTTTAGTTTTAGGAGACCGAAACTGTTTGCAATGCCTTAAAACGAACCCAAGCATTCTTGAAGACCTTTTTATTATGCTATCTACATGTGGGATAAAAGTTAATTTAGAGTCAAAAGTAACGCCGAGGTCCTTTATTGTGTTTAATTCTGCTATTTTAGTTTCATTTATGTGATAATCTTGTCCTATCACATTATGCTTTCGCGTGTATTTGACATGATAACATTTAGTGGGATTTAACAACATTGAGTTGTGTTCGCACCAATTAATAAGCCTATTCAGATCATTCTGCAAAAGGATGACATCTTGTTGGGACTTAATAATTTTAACAAATTTCAAGTCATCGGCATACATAAAAACTTAAGAATGTAGGAAACAATTTGGAATGTCATTTATAAAGAAATTAAACAATACTGGGCCCAAATGGGAACCTTGTGGAACTCCGGAGGAGATATAGCGATTGTCAGATTGAAATCCGTTTATCACTACATAAAACGATCTGTCCATGAGATACGAACTTAACCAGGAGAGCAATGGTCCAGTAATACCATACGCTAGCAGCTTATGAGTCAATATTTTATGTGAGACTTTGTCGAAAGCCTTACTAAAATCCGTATATATTACGTCGGCTTGGTGACCTCAATCAATTGCCTTTGATAATAGCTCAGTAAACAGAAAAAGATTTGTGTTTGTTGACCTAGCTTCCACAAAGCCATGCTGTTCGTCGCTTAGGTATAGTTTAAGGTGCTTTTGAATAAATGGACAGACCAAGGACTCAAAAATCTTGGCAAAACACGACAAAATTGAGATCGGTCTGTAATTGGAGACTAAATTATCCTTGTCAGCTTTATGTATAGGTATGACTTTTGCTACCTTCCATTTTGATGGAAATACCCCGGAGGTTAAAGATTTATTGTAAATAAGTGACAACGGGGTGACCAACTCAGCAGCGCATTCATAGATAAAAATTGGTGGTATCCCATCTGGCCCAGCGCCCTTGTTGTAATCTAAGTTTTTTAGCTTTTTGTGTAGATTTTCACTGCTAATAATAATGTTTGATAAACTTAAGCTATAAATCTGAATGTTATTTAAAAACTTTATGTGGTTGTCGTTGTTATCGTCTTTAATAGGGCTATAGACGGAGGAAAAGTAAGATGCGAAAAATTCGCATATTGTTGTGGGGTCAGAAGATGTATCAATACCATTTGTCATTGAGATGGGATAGGAACTTGACCCACCTCTTTTAGTATTAACATAACTCAAAAAAATTTGGGATTACCCTTGAGTTCGTCTTCCAGTCCCATTAGATAATTGTTGTAACAAACTTTTGCAAGGTTATTACAACGTTTTGTCACAATCTGCAGTTCAATTTTGTCTAACGGGTTGTTATAAATATTGTAGCGTTTTCTGATCTTATTTTTGCAATTAAGTAATTTAATTAGACCCCTATTGAACCACGGTGGGAATTTACTTTTTTTTGGTACCCGCTTAGTTATAAATTTTTCAATACCTTCATAAATAACGTCATAAAACACCTCAACCATCTCATTAACTCCCTGCTGTACATCAAATAACTCATCCCAGTTAATTCCACTCAAGTATTTCCGGATCGGTATGTAACTCGTTTTTCGGAAATCAGGTCTATCGCAGATATTGTTATAAGGGAGTTTATCTTCCTTATTCAAAGAAATCACAATTTCGAGGGGTGGATGATGCTGGTCAACGTTACTAATCGGATCCTTAATTTGACTCACTCTACACAACGAATTGTTACACAGTATAAGATCTAAAACGCGGCCTGAAGTATTACATATATTGTTAAATTGATTAAGCTTATTAACACACGTGAAATCTATCAAAGTTTGAATTAAATTGGACAACTTAAGGCACTTATCAGAATTATTGACAATACTTCAATCAATGTTACCAATATTGAAATCACCTGCGATACCAACATATGAACAGTTTAACTGTTCAAACACTGAATTACATTTATCCAGAAAATGTTCTGAGTAAGAAATGCGTACCGGTGGTGGCAAATATACAGAGCAGAGAGCCGCCCGACGAACAGATCGAGCCACAAGCAAATCCAAAATTACCCAAAGGTCTTCACAGTGACTTTCAAATTGTTCTGCTCGTTTGGAATTAATCGATTTTTTTACGGCTATCAAAACACCCCCACCTTCTTTACCACTCTGTAAACAAGAGTTCTCTCTGTCCCTTCTGTAAACAATGTATCTGTCGTCGAACAGCTCGCTGCTCAGTACGGTACCATTAAGCCAAGTTTCTGTAAAAACTATAATGTCATAATTATTACAACACACATTACGAAAGATGATATGCGTTTTTGTTCTAACGCCTCTACAATTCTGGTAATAAATTTGTAAGCTATCGAATTTGCAATTTGTTTCAGTTAAAATAACATGTATTTTTAATTTAAACATAATTAATTTAAACATAACATATTTGTTCAAATCAACTTATTCAGTGACTCTATATTCTTAACGAGGATATGTTCGGACACGTCTGTTTTCCTAACAAAAATTCTTCCATTTCTTACCCACACGAGTTTAAATCCTTTTTCTATTGCCTTAAGCCTAGTAGCAGCATGCAGTGCTTTTTTAGAGGGAGACAGATGTTCTTGCACATATATTGGCTTCTTTTCACCAGCCAGTCCTAGGTCCGAGGTACTTAGTTTTTCGGTGTTATTCTTGCCTTTATTGTGGTTTATAACAGAGGCCAAGAGCAGGTCACGAGTTCTAGGGGAGGCCAATTGGACAACATCAGAGCGCGGGCGGGTGCCAGAATTTTGTAATTTGGCTACACGGGTACAATGATGGATATCAGTGTTGAGGTGGAGATATTACGGGATGGTGTATTCTCCTTTTTCGAGGTATTCGAGATGAGACTCGCGCAACTAGAACACCTCCATTTACTGTAGTCATCAGTGTCCTTCGGAACTTCCGGAAGAGACAGGCACTCAAAATGATAAGATTTTTTGCATTTGTAACAGTTAATAGCTTTTTTTCCATCATTGCCTTTTTCATTCATACAGCATCCCCATAACAATGTTGACGAAGCTATTCCAATTAATAGTCGGACACGACAATTCCAATGCCGAAGTAATTATTAAAAATAAAAATAAAATTTTGAAATTTGTACAATTCCAAGGTAGCACACTAATAAAGACCCCTTCGATCTTTGTTGGTAAAAGCGCACTCTAATAAAGGCCCTGCGCAACACAACGAGCGGACCACTCACTGTGAGCTCGCGAGAAGAACGTCGTAAGCGCCATGGTATCCGCGGCGCTTACGCGTTTTGTTTGAGGCGCTGGTGAATCTAGCTTCTGACGGTAGACGTATAACTTTTAGATACGTTTGGGTCTAGATTTGATACACAAAGCACTAAGTCACTTATTAAATTTATAGTCAGATTGTTGTTATTGATATTATTCACACGGTCAGCACTTTTTACGACACTTTAGAGCACTTTTAACGCGTATTGACAATATTTTCTTAGGAGCAGTTCGAAAAGGTAGTCACTCGCACAACGTATTCTGAGACGATCTCTGCTATTTATATTGTATATCAATGTCATGCCAAGATATAAAGAACAACCATTGACACTTTTTGCAGATGACAGCACCATAACCATACCTTGTAAAAGTATAGATACATTTGAAAGTGATATAAACAACACATTAAAAACGATGGTGCAGTGGCTAGACAGCAGTAATCTGATCATTAATTTTAGTAAATCTAAAATAATGCATTTCAGTCAACGTTATAGTAATAGAAATAATTTAAATATACACCACAACAATATAATTATAAATGAGACAGAAAATACAAGATTCTTAGGTTTAGAAATAGATAATAAGAAAAATTGGAAAAATAAGTTAAATTGGAAAGTGCATATTGACATACTCTGCAAAAAGTTAAGTAAAACAGCTTATGCGTTATACTCCTTGTCGTCCATTATGAGCACTGATGCACTTCTCACTGCCTACTATGGCATTGTTGAGTCTCACTTGCGATATGGAATCATATTTTGGGCAAACTCAAGTGAAAAAGAAACTGCTTTTAAAGCACAAAAAAGGTGTATAAGATCTATGTTTCTATGTTAAAACTACAGACAGCTGTGAACCGTTGTTTAAAAAACACAATATTTTAACTTTGCCATGCCTATATGTGCTGGAAGTCGCAATGTTTGTAAAGACAAATCCCAACCGCTTTGAACGACTGACGGATGTTGTACCACGTAATAGACGCGACAATAGTAGGATGTATCTCCATACTTCTAGGACAGCACTTATGCGCAAAAGTGTCTTCTGTATGGCACCGATCATATATAATAAAATACCTCACTCTTGGAGATTACTTAATACTATGTTATTTAAAAAAACTTTACGAAAATTCTTAGCAGATATAGCATATTACAATATTACAGATTTTTTTATCAGAATATACTGTATGAATGTAATGTAGGTGGAACGGAAAATTGGATGAAGTATGCCAGATGATGGATGATAGAAATATTGATGTTCTGTGTGTGAATGAAACGAAAAAGAAAGGATGTGACACTACAAAGCATGGCAGCTACACGGCGTATTGGTCCGGAGTAGATAGTACCACCAGAGCCTGCAAGGGAGTTGGCTTAATACTGTCTGCGCGAATAAATGAGTGCGTAAAAGAGTTTGAATGTGTAAATGCAATGCTACTATGGATGAAAATGAAAGTAGGACTTACTCGTCTTCTTATTGTAGGGGTTAACGCCCCGGTCAATATAGTAACGGGTATGTCACAACAAGAAAAAGACGAAAGGCAGGAGTTTTGGGAGAGTTTAAGAGAGATTCTGAGGACCTCTAAGGATAACGAGAGATTGATTTTGTTAGGTGATTTCAATGGATAGGTGGGAGTAAAGCGAGATGGATTTGAAAGGGTTTTAGGTGGATTCGGTGATAAGAGTGTGAACGAAAATGGAAAAGAACTGCTTGAGGTTTGTTTGGAGTGGAGCCTTTGTGTGACAAACACCATGTTTGATCACAAAAGGATACATTTGTATACACGTGAGGCGAAAAATGTTAGAAGAAGTATGATTGATTTTGTAATAGTAGATGAACGACTGAGGAAAAATGTGTTAGATACGAGAGTTTTTCGAGGGATTGGCATCCATACAGACCACTTTTTGGTGTTAAGCCGGATAAGTGGGCTCTTTAGAGGATGGCGACACCGAGAAAATAATCAAGAGAGGGTCTTGGAAAGAATAAAAGTAGAAAATCTGCAAGAGAAAGATGTGAAAGATGAGTATAAACGAAGATTGATAGCAAGATTTGAGAGGTTCGATGGCATAAATGATATGGAAGAGTTATGGCATTCCTTTTAAAAAGAGGTAGTATGTGTAGCGTCTGAAGTATATGGTGTGATCAAGAGAAGGAAACTATGAAAGGTTAAGAATACATGGTGGGACAAGGATGTACAATCAGCAGTATCAGAGAAGAAGAAAGCGTGGTTAGATTGGTTGGCTGCCAGAGCAAATGAAAGAATGGGAAAGGCAACGAGTGATGACAGAGATGCAGCAAGAAAGGAGTTTGTTAGGTCTAAAAGGATAGTGAAAGAAATGGTTAAAAGGAAAAAAGAGGAAAAGAAAGATGAGTTTAATAGTAGATTATCTGACGACTTTCGGAGAAACATTAAGTTTTTCTGGAAGTCCGTCCGTGCAGTTCGAGGAAAAACTCAATCCTCAGAATACACAGCCATCAGAGACAAGAATGGAAAGATACTAAATGGTGAATCGTGTGTGCTGAAGAGATGGAAAGAGTATTTTGAAGAATTATTTGAAAGAACGACGACAGAGACATCAACAGGTGAAATGAATGGTAATGATAGCAATGATGAAAGCGATATTGGCGTGGATGAAATTTTGAAGGCACTGGCCAGTTTGAAATTAGGTAAGGCTGCAGGGTATGACAGGATTACAGTCGAAATGCTGAAGGCTGGACAGGGCATCATAGTTAGTCAGCTGCAGCGTTTGTTCAACTTGTGCTGGAGCACCGGCCGAGTACCTGATGACTGGGCCACAGCAGTAGTTGTGCCTCTTTATAAAGGAAAAGGCTCGCAACAAGACTGCAAAAACTATAGAGGCATTAACCTTCTCAGCATTGTTGGAAAATGGTATGCGAAGGTACTGATTGAAAGAGTTATAAAAGTAACCGACAAGAAAATATGGGATGTACAAGCGGGATTCCGAAAGGGTATGGGGTGTACGGATCAAGTCTTTTCCTTGCGATGCATAGCCGAGAAATTTTTGGCCAAAAGTCGAAAGGTCTACTGCGCATTCGTGGATTTGGAAAAGGCTTACGATAAAGTGGTGAGGAATGAAATGTGGTCGGTACTGTCGATGTATGGGGTGAACAGCAGCCTAATTCGAGCTCTGAAATCCCTTAATGAGGATTCTAGAGCTTGTGTGAGGATAAACGGGACACAAACACTGACTGGTTTACCATCAACACAGGTGTTAGACAGGGATGTCTAGCGTCGCCGTGGCTGTTCAACCTCTTCATGGACAGTTGTTTGCAAGACTTGAAACATAGTGATTGTGGATTAAGGATGAATGAGTTACTTGTAAAATGCCTCCTTTATGCTGATGATCAGGTTATACTTGCGTGTTCAGCGGAGGAGTTGCAGGCGATGGTAACAATCATGCATGGTGTGTTAGAGAGGAAAGGAATGAAAGTGAATGTAAGTAAAACGAAAGTTATGGTTTTTGAAAAGGAGGAATGCGTTACGGCTTGTAATGTTATGATCGATGGACAGCGAGTGGAGCAAGTGAATGAGTTTGTATATTTAGGTACGCTGTTTACAAGAGATGGTAAGAATGTAGAAGATATTGAAAGAAGAGTTAATGCAGGTAATAGAGTGAATGGAGCTCTGAAGGAGTTTATCAATAGCCAAAACGTGTCCAAAAAGGCACGTTTGGCTGTGCATAGAGGGGTGTTAGTACCTACTCTTATGTATGGTAGTGATAGTTGGGTATGGCAGATAAGTCATGAAAGTAGAATAAACGCTGTAGAAATGAGAGCACTGAGAAGTATATGTGGTGTCTCTTTGACTGACAGGGTAAAGAATTGTGTGATAAGAGAGTGTTGTGGGGTAAAAGAAGATGTAGTGACAAGCATCAAGAAAGGTATGCTAAGATGGTTTTGGCACGTGGAGAGGATGGATGACGAAAGACTGACCAAGCAGATATATAAGGCAAGTGTGGAAGGGACAGGACGAAGGGGAAGACCTAGGCGGACGTTCTCTGATCAGATTGGAAACATTCTAAAAACAGGACAGGTGAGAAGTACCCTGAACAGAAGAGCATGCATGAGGAATCTGATGGGAGTGAATGAAGCAAGAGAGATATGTCTGGATCGTTGCAAATGGCGTTCCCTAGTCTCTTCCTACCCCTCTGGGAAACAGGCGTGAGTCTATGTATGTATGTATGTTTGTTTTATCAGAAGTAAGTTTTAGTTGACATCCATCTTGGTATCTAACCTATTTTGTTGTATCTCATCCTTTTTTCATTCTGATACATAAAACGTAAATTACTTTTTAAAGACTCAATTTAAATGGCACTGTAAATTATTTACTGATTTAATTTAAAATTGTTTCCTTTTACATACATACATACATACATAACGTCACGCCTTTTATCCCCGAAGGGGTAGGCAGAGGTGTATTTCTACACCCACTTTTCGCCAGATATACTTTAGTCCCACGTAATAAGGGGCGAGCCTATTGCCGTACCGGGCACATTTTCAGACTCCGTGCTGCTACTGAGAGTTTCGTGACAGAAAAACCCAATAACACTGCCCGACCCAGGAATCGAACCCGGGACCTCCCGATCCCCCGCGCACATTTATGCCACGAGACCAACGAGGCAGTCGTATAGGGTTTGATGTCGAGCTTTCCGTATCTACGCAAAGATGGTATTTGCATCGTGTTATTTCCTTTTAAAATTGTGTAATTGGTTTGATGGCTGTATTATATTTCTTTTTTTTTCTTTATGTTATTTTTGCATGCCAACTGGTAAGATATGGCTGAACTTGTATATATTTACTTTAAGTGTCACCAAAAATGTAACCCATATTTGCAAAATAAAATATCTTTATCTTTATCTTTATCTGGTGACTTCGGGAATCCTGAAACTGCATTAATCACTTCACTCGCGGGCGATTTTTTTTAAGCTTATAGTATAAAGCGGTAGAATATGGCGGTGTTCGGTACACGTGTTCGGCGCAACACGGATGATTCTAGACTCCTTCGAAGCGTCGTTGTAATCTTGCGACCAATCAGCGAGGCGTGCCTTTGGGAGGGAAGGAATAAAAGGATCGCTCGTATTGGACGAGCAAGCGAGGAACGATTGACGTTGATGTAATTATTTACCGATAGAAAGGTAGATGGTGCTACCATATCTCCGCGGCCCCTAAAGGGTTGCCTTTAAAAAAAAATTGAACTTAGCTATGTTGGGTGTACTACCGCATAACCCATCAATAGGCTAAGACAGCGATATGATAATAAAATTAATCTAAATTAACTTAAGCGAAAATTACAAACGCAATAATAGCGAAAACTACAAACTGAATACTTAAACTAAGAGGAAGATCCAACTTCAGGCTAGATCTCACTGAGTTGGAAGCGGACAGAGACGTACAACAGGGTGCACGTAGCTCCCTTTCGCGGTTTTCACGGTAACAACGCGGGTTGAACCGTCCTTGGAAGTATGCAGTTTCTCTACGATGGCTAACGGCCATGAAAGCGGCGGAGCATTATCGTGTATTATGACGACCAACGTACCCTCGTGTATAGGGGATGCAGGACTATTCCACTTGGATCTAGCCTTAAGCTGGTGGAGATATTCCGCACGCCAGCGCCGCCAGAACGACTGCACAAGTTTATCCAGCAGAGTATGTCTCTGGAGCAAGCTTGAAGAGCCTGCTTCTGGAGCCGGAAAGGACGATAATGGCACTGTGTTCAGAAAATGTGCAGGGCTTAACGCGGATGGTTCTGCAGGGTCACTACTCAATGCCGTGAGCGGACGCGAGTTGATCAGCGCTTCGACTTGCACAAGGACAGTTAAAAGCTCTTCGCAAGAGAGGATCTGTTGACCTATAACTTTGAAGAGATGCGTTTTAATTACTTTGACCATGCTTTTCCAACATCCACCGAAATGTGGTGATGCTGGCGGAATAAACTTCCAGTCAATATGATTTATGGAAAGTTCTTCCTGAAGACGAGTACGATATTCTTCCCTGAGAAACTTATAAAGGTCGCGTAAATTAGAGCTTGCGCCCACGAAACAAGTGCCGTTATCCGTATACAAACACTGTATAGGGCCGCGCCGTGAAGGAAATCGTTAAAGGGCTGCAAGGAATGACACCGTGCTTAAATCTGTCGCAACTTCAATATGCGTAGCGCGCGTCGTTAAGCATGTAAAATTACATAGCCAGGCTTTACGGCTTTTAACACCTCGACCACGCACTGGCGTATACTGCAGTGGTCCTGTGTAATCACAACCAGTATGTGTAAACGCTTTATCAACTTGATTGACGCGCTGGCTAGGAAGATCTGCCATGGGGGGGAAAGTCGTACGCGGATGAAATTTGAAACAGACGTTACATTTATGTATACTGTGAGGAATTATTCGTCGAGCGGCTAAAATCCAATACTTATGCCTAAGTAAGGACTTAAGCAACTCTGGACCAGCATGGAGGTGCTTCTTGTGATAAAAATCAACAAGAAGGTCGAAAACATGATCATGACGCGGCAGAATGCAAGGATGTTTGTAGTTATAAGGTTCATCCGAATTTGACAGACGACCCCCAACGCGTATGACGCCTTGTTCATCGAGACACGGCATGAGCCTAAGGATAGCGGGAGAACAAGGTACATTGTTTTTCAAATTTTTAATGTCGTTACTAAAATGAACAGCCTGTACAGCTCGTAGTAACTTACATTCTGCGAATTTGATATCAGTACTTGAAACAAAAGTCCCATTTGGTTGGTGCCTAAGAAACCTACAGATATAAACGATGGCGTGGAGTAACTTAGACCACAATGACATGCGTAGTGCGAGTGCATAGATCGGAGACTCCGCAACCTCAGCAATCACGGGATAAGAAACAGACTTCCGTTCGGGTACATCTTCGTCTTTTGCACTGTGGTCAAAAGGTTGCATGGGCCACTCTGACGGATCATGGGAAATCCAAGAAGGTCCACGATGCCACAATGGATGATGCAGAAGATTAAGTGGAGTAACATCACGAGACAGGCAATCAGCGGGGTTCTCAATACCCGCGACGTGATTGAAACAAGTAGCGGGGACATGTTCAATCAATTTACTAACGCGGTTGGCGACAAAAGTCTGCCAGCGGTGAAGAGATGAATATATTCCAGCGAGCACTACTTTGGAGTCAGAAAATGCGATGCGTATATTTTGTTAATAGGATAGTGGGGCAAGACTGTGTCTTGAACCTTGCGGAGCAACTTAGACAGCAGAAGGGCCGCGCACAACTCCAGTCTCGCAACCGAAATGGTTTTAATAGGCGAGACCTTGGACTTAGCACAAACTAACTGCACCGAGTAGTTAGAAACAATGCGGACTTCCAGATATACGACTCCGCCGTAAGCACGCTCGCTGGCGTCAGCGAAACCTATTAAGTTGATGGTATATCCATCTACCAACCCAAGATGACGCGGTATAATTTGATTGAGCGCGATAAGCTCAATACAAAACTGGCCCCAAGTGGCGACAATATGGTCAGGGGGTGTTTCACCCCACTCACATTTTGATAGCCAAAGTTCTTTGATCAAGAGCTTGGCGTACAAAATTGTGAGAGCCACAAAACCCATTATGTCCCATAGTCGACCCACTGTGGACAGCATAGTGCTTTGGTGCACTTGTCATCTGGCGGTGAGACGCCAAACCGAAAACTATCGCAGGATTTGTCCCAGCGTAACGCGAGAACTTTATGCGGTACAGACTTCTCAAACTCAATGTCTGGAGAAGCTTTATGAGAATCAGGTATGCGTGCGAGAACCTCCTTAGAGTTGCTTGTCCATTTGACAAGATCAAACTGGCCTCGCTTGAAAAGCTGAATAAGCTCTTCACAAAGCGAAATTGCTAGCGGAACGGATATGACACTACAGGCAATGTCATCCATATACAAAGCGGAAATAACAACAGCTGCTGCGGCGGAAAAGTGATCGCCTTCATATTCAGCGATCAACTGACGAACAACTCGTAACGCGTGATATGGGCTAGACTTGAGTCCAAAACAAACACGATTGAACTGATACACATAAAGGTTCCTTATTGTTAAAACGATAAAAAATCCGTTGAAATCTACGGTCAGATTCGCAAACGCCGATTTTGAGGAACATTTGGCGGCAATCAGCTGACAGAGCGATTTGGAAAAGACGAAACTTTATTATGATGCTAAATAAATCACCCTGTAGATTAGGGCTGGCATGCAAAATTTCATTAATCGACTGACCCGATTTAGTCTTACAACTAGCATCTAAAACCACACGAAGTTTACTAGAGGTTTTATCTTCGCGAACTACGCCGTGATGCGGGATATAATATGAGGGAAGAGAGTTGCCCTCGTCGTTTACAACTACACTCAAAAAACCTTTATTTAGGTAGTCACGGATGACGTCATTATAGGCGCCGCGCAACTTAAGTGATGCATCAAGTTTACGTTCTTAACAATGGAAACGTCTAAGCGCAGCAGCGTACGAGTCGCCTAACGAATAAGGGTCACCATAGAATGGCAACGCCACTACGTATCTGCCACTGTCGTCACGAACAGTGGTAGCGCGGAAATGTTCTTCACACTCGAGATCCTTATGGCTCATCGAAGGCGGTGTGGTAATCTCTTCAAGCTCCCAAAATCGCTTGAGAAGAGAATTAATATTATTCTCTTGAAGAACAGAACAACAACAAGACGTAATATACTGAGAAGTATGAAACGTAGGTACGGTACCCATAATCACATACCCAAATACCGTCTCAAAAGCGGACGGTAAATTATATTGCTCACTACGTACCACTTTTGCTAGTAGCAAGTGCGGAAATATTGCAGCTCCGATCAAAACATCAATGTCTGCCGGATTCGCAAACTGTGAGTCTGCCAGCGGCAATGACTCGAGGTGAGTGAGTAATGCTACGTCCACATTAGCGTTCGGCAATGCGTCCGTAATACGCTCCATATTAAGCGAAGAAATGTTAAAATTAATATTCCTATCAAAATGCGAATTTATTGTAACATCTACGGAACCCTTGCAATGTTTTTCTGAACCCCCGATGCCTTTGACTACTAAATTAGTATTTCTAAAGTTATTCCACAATCCGAGGCATTTGAAACAATCAGAAGTTATAAAATTACTTTGAGACCCGCTATCGAGCAGACGACAACTCCTCACGAGTCAAGCAGGACTCAAACGCCAAGCCAGGGTGCAACGCAGAACCCGGCCCGTCAGAGCCGGCCGCGTCTGGCTCGGGGGCTGGCCCGTCAGCCGAGGGTAACTTGGGAGATGAGAACCTGCTCCTGAGCCCGGTGCGGCGGGACGACGGGGTGGACGCTGGCGACATCCTGGCCGGCCTAACGCAGCTGACGGTCGGGGAGGTGGGGACATCATCCAAAGATGAACCCTCTGTCTAGTGACGTTAGTTGCCTTCAAATTAACCTCCATCACAGCCAAACGGCCACTGCGCAACTGTGTAAATGGATGGAGGTCCAACAATCAGCCATCGTGCTCATCCAGGAACCTTGGATAAGGGGTGGCCTCATCAGAGGCCTATCCAGCCTGGGAGGTAAGATTTATTCTTCAACTGTCCACACACATCCAAGAACCTGCATACTGACAACTAAAAACATCAGAGCCCAAGTTCTAACGGAGTTCTGTCCCAGAGACATCACAGCGATACAAATTGAAATAACACAGCAGCCAAGGAGTATAGCGGTTGTTTTCGCATCGGTCTACATGCCCGAGGCCGAAGACCCGCCACCGTTCAACCTCACGCGTCTGGTTAACCAGTGCAAGAGAACCAAAACGGAGGTCGGAATAGGAACGGACTCCAATGCCCACCACCAAATGTGGGACATGAACTGCAATAACAACAGAGGTAAATCACTGGTTGAATACCTATTCACCACTAATCTTACCCTATTAAACACAGGTAAGAAGCCCACCTTCGTCACAAGACGTAGTCAGACAATTATCGACTTAACTCTTGCAACAGAAGGAGCGGCTGAACGCATCAAGGGATGGCACGTCTCGAAAGAGGCATCGTGCTCAGACCACAGATGGATCAGCTTCTCTATGGAAGTCGTTATACAACCTACACAGCCACGCAGGAAACCACACAACACTGACAAAGCAAAGTATGTCCAATTACTTAAAGAGAAACTTACCCTTACTGCTACGCCGACGGTACTGGGTGACAATGAACAGATCGACGAGCAGGTATGTACACTGACGCAGTCGATGCTAGACAGCTACCACGCAGCATGCCCAGAAACCACTCTACCCTCAACCCCAGGTAAACAACCCTGGTGGGGCGCTGAGCTTGAACGCAAGCGCAAGAAGGTAAGAAGGGCCCTTAACAGGGCAATGAACACAAGCGCGGACGCAGATTGGGACGCTTATAAAGCGGCCAAATCAAGCTATAAGAAATGCCTCAGATTCAGACGCACCATGGGATGGCGAAAATTCTGTGGGAGCATTGAATCTTGCCAACAAGCAAACCGGGTAAGGAAACTACTGGCTCAGCAAGCGATGGTTGCACCAGGTACTCTCCGTAAACCGGATAACACATACACCACATCGGAGGATGAGACAAGACGCGTCCTACTCGAAACACACTTCCCAGGCTGCGTCCTCACCCCGGTAATAACGTGGCACGATACACAAACAGTGGCGACCGAACACGAGTGGAGACACGCAAACACCGTGGTCACAGAAGAAAAACTCCGATGGGCCATCGATAGCTTCCATCCCTTCAAAGCAGCCGGACTAGACGGCATCTTCCCTGGGTTATTACAATGGGGGGGTGAACCGGTCTGCAAAAGACTTTTGGCAATCATGAGGGCTAGCCTGGCCCTTAGATATGTACCGAAGGTTGGAGGGAAGTCAAACTAATTTTCATACCAAAACCAGGCAAAACAGACTACACAAATGCAAAGTCCTTCAGACCAATAAGCCTGACCTCCTTCATGCTTAAAGCCTTGGAAAGGCTATGCGAGAGGGAATTAAGAAGTGGGGCACTTAAACACCTACCCCTACATGCCAATCAACATGCATACAGCTCTGGGAAATCGACGGAATCGGCCTTACATCAGGTCGTGAACCAGATAGAAGCTGCTATACAACAAAAAAGCATCTGTCTGGGCACCTTCATTGACATAGAAGGAGCCTTTGAGAAGACAAACTTCTCCAGTATAAGCAACGCCCTCGCCAGACATGGTGTGGATCAGATGCTCATACAGTGGATCCAAAACAAGCTCAGCAAAAGAGTAGTGCGCCTGCATGGCGACTCCCAGACAGCCTTGATAACTAAAGGTTGCCCGCAGGGCGGTGTACTCTCCCCGCTATTGTGGAACTTAGTCATCAATGAACTCATAGACAAACTCAACGCGAGATATTTTTACACAATAGGATATGCAGATGATCTGACCATTCTCACCTCAGGTAAGGTAACTAGTACAGTGTACGACCTTACTCAACAGGCTCTACGCATAGTAGAGTGGTGGTGTAATGAGTACGAATTATCAGTAAACCCGAACAAGACCGAACTAGTTATGTTCACACACAAACGCGCACTGGGTACTTACCAACTGCCCAGGCTATTCAACACAGAGCTCAAGCTGTCTACCGAGGTTAAGTACCTGGGAGTCACTCTTGACAGCCAATTGACATGGAACAGCCACATGGAAAATAAGCTCAATAAAGCCAGCATCGTCTTCTGGCAGTGCAAGAAGATGATAGGTAAACGATGGGGCCCATCCCCCAAAATAGTCTTATGGCTCTATAAGACAATAATACGTCCGATGATAAGCTACGGCGCAGTAGTGTGGTGACCTCGGACCAACCTAACAACGGCCGCCAACAAGCTTCAAAAGCTTCAAAGACTTGCATGCCTAGCGGCCACGGGCTGCATGAAAACTACACCTACAGCGGCACTCGAAGTGTTGCTGGACTTACCTCCAATGCACTTGTTCATACAACAGGAAGCAACGATGTCGGCAATCCGGCTAAGAGCTCTGAAGCTCTGGAAAGACACTAACACACCGCACACTAGCAACTTAAACACACTCTTTAAAGAAGTTCCTCTCACACAAGCCATTGGCGACCGAATACCGAAACAATTTGTTTTCGATAAGAAATACAAAATCCAACTATACGAGGATCTACACGAGGGAGTGGTTGGCCACAACGAGCTCACGATCTTCACAGATGGGTCTAAGACGGATACAGGTACGGGTTCAGGAGTATTCTCCGAGGACCTTAACATCAACATCGCAGCACCGCTGGGAGCCTACAACACGGTCTACCAGGCCGAATGTTTTGGCATAATCCTAGCTGCCACAGCAATCATGGCACGTGAGGTAAAGGAACGATCCATTAGGATCCTCTCAGATAGTAAGGCTGTCCTCTCAGCCCTCAAAAGCCATACTATCACCTCGGCACGCACGCTTGAATGCCACCAGAAACTAACAGAGGTAGGTAAACAAAACAAATTAACACTGCAATGGATCAAGGGCCACAGTGGCTCAAGAGGAAATGACGCAGCCGACGTACTTGCCAGAAGAGGGGCCACTTTAGAGGTGATGGGACCCGAGCCCATTATTTCCCTCCCTTCTGGTTTTAATCGCAACCTGGTAAGGAATAGGACCAGGACCCAACACAACCAGTCCTGGATTGGTATTGAAACATGTAGGCAGGCCAAGGAGGCTCTTCCCGCAGTAGACGGTAAGATAGCCAAACAAATCCTCCGGCTGTCCAAACAACAACTGCGGACAGTCACGGCCGCCTACACAGGACACGGATTCTTTAATAAACACCTATTTACTATAGGTATCACCGACAGCCCACTGTGCAGGGTCTGTATGGCAGCAGACGAGACGGCAGCCCACCTGCTCCTCGACTGCCCTGAGGTCGCACAGTACAGGCAGCAGTACCTGACGAGATACAGCACCCTGAGGGAGGCAGTGGGCCACATCAAGAGTCTGCTGGCCTTCCTCGAAGAGCTGGGGTGGCTCAAATGAAGACACTATTCCCACCTGCACGCAAAATACACGTCAAGACGTGGAGTTGCGGAAACAGCCCGTGCCATCAAGTATCAAGTATCAAGCTATCGAGCAGACAACGTACCATGTGCGGCGATCCATTAATATCGTAAACGATAACTTGCGCTGTCGCTAACAGAACCGTCTTGGATGCCATACACTGCGGCTTAGCCTAGCGCTGATCATAACAATCGCGCGAGGGCCGTCCGCGCGTGTACGTCGCCCTCGCGATGGATGTCGTACACAACGACACTTCGCCTTGAGACGCGGAAGGCGCAGTTACCGTGGCCTGCACTTGCGACGTAAGTGTGTCAATGTTACCGGCTTGGCTCGACAACGGACTACTTTTATCAAAGTGTAATAATGAGTGATGACGTTGATTACATGAACGACATCTCGTCTTACTAGAACAATCACTCGTTTGATGCTTTATACTTAAGCATTTAAGCAAGCTTTGTTATCCTTCACACATTTGAAACGAGCAGTTGGATTTAAATTATTAAAAGGCGGGACATTTATAGGAATGGTTGTGTACTATATTACTGCACAGACACTTCTGTGAATTATTATTATTAGATTCCGAGCATCTTACGTAAGATTGCGGATTAGGGACCGAGTTATTATTGCTATTTCGCGATTTATTCGACCTTTGTTTGCTATTATTATTATAAGACTTTAAAGCTTGATCAAAGTAAGTAGACGCTAGAACACGAGTATCTTGATATCTATCAAGTAGTGACTGAAATATGACCTGATAATTCTCAGCACTGGGTGTGACACCTGCAAATACGGATTAGGCCTTCGGTGACAGTTTACCTATTAAATAGTACAACCTGTCAGCATTTGTCAGAGAACCATTATCGTGCACTGTAGACTTAAAACTCGCATAGAATAACGGCCAATTTCGTATATCGCCATCGAATGACATGAGCGCAATTGGCGGTAATCTCGGCGTTCGAACCGCAGAAACGGGCTGTGCTGAATATTTACCCTCGAATTGTGATTGTATGCGCTTGATGATACAATAAAGATCTTCGAATGAGGTGTACGCCTAATAATTCCGCTGTTCAGCAGGATTAATAGAAAGCAATCTTGCGTTATAATCGTCTAACAACTTATGAAAATCTGTTCGAATACTATCTACTGTCATACAATAACTAAGAAATGTTTCCCTATTAATGTCAGAAGTAGCGGCAGTTTTCGAGCGCTCGTAAATGTTTTGAATACGCTCAAATAAAATATTGCGTTTTGCTTCTAAGATTGTCAGCTCTTTTTCTTCCGACATGCGTGGCTTCTTTTGTTGTGCCATGTTTACGTAAGTATAAGCTAATGAGACTGAATCAAAATAAGAATACCTAAAGTATCTATTATTTTACCCAAGTAGGCAACACTTTACACTTTAAGGCAGTGGAATTAAAAGATGCTTGAAATATGTAATTTACAAGACAACTATGATAGTTCCAATAATAATAATTGGGTTAGTAGGTAGCTACATAAAAGTATATTACCTACGGATGCGTGCGGAAATAACCCTGTAATGGTTATGTAAATGGATTAGGAGTATAGTTAGGTGCTTTAACTGCCTAGGTAAGTACTTCTAGAAGACACCTACGCGAGCGAGATAAGCGAGAGGTTACGTATAAACGCAAATGAATCCCGCTTCGTACGGACCAAAAAATGGTTCGGCGTTACACCGAAACCGAATGTCCTAGGCGATTTGGAGAAGGATTAATATTGTGGACTGTAAGGAGGTGGGTTCTGATCGCCTAGGAAAGGAAAAGTGAAGTGAGTTCATGGGAGGAATAGGAGACGGGAGTATGGGAGCACACCTTACCTTGCACATCAGTCTTCTTCTTCACAAATGGCAGCCTCCTGGTGTCTTCGGGAATCCTGAAGCTGCACTAATCACTTCACTCGCAGGCGGTCTTGTTGCGTTTATAGTATAAAGCGGTAGAATATGGCGGTGTTCGGTACACGTGTTCGGCGCAACATGGATGATTCTAGATTCCTTCGAAGCGTCGTTGAATTCTTGCGACCAATCAGCGAGGCGTGCCTTTCTATATTTCTATAAAAAGGATCGCTCGTATTTGACGAGCAAGCGAGGAACGATTGACGTTGATGTAATTAATTATTGATAGAAAGGTAGATGTCGCTAACACTATGTACCATTTACATGTTTCCACAGGTATGAGTCTAAAAGCTTATTATGTAAGAAAATAGCCAAATACAAAAATAAAGCACTTGTAAAATATTTTATGCGTTCAATAAAACTAAACAGTCTGCGAGCCAAACCATGACTTTGTTAAGGTCTTATTAATAACAAGTGGCTTTGAGTTGAACAAGTCCTGTTCAGGAAATGTTGACAATTTATTAAATCCCCTTGCAGCTTGCACGAAAAATGCGTTCAATCGATAAACTGATGAACAATGAGGAGTGTCCAGATATGTTTGATGTCTCTTTAATCTGTTTTGGACTTTAATGTTGATTTTGGATAATAGATACGGTGAGTCAATAATTCTTTGTGAGATTTTAGCAAGACACGTGATATCTGAATATTTGCGTCTTTCAAACAGAGGCAAAATATGATATCTCTTGCATCTTGCCTCGTAAGAAGAATCAAAGGTATTAGACTTCAATTGTAAGTGTCTAAGAATCTTTTTTGTATAGATTCTAGTCGATTCATGTAAATACAATAACACGGATTCCTGACTTGCGAACAATACTCGAGGATACTGCAAACAAAAGTGCAGTAGAGAATTTGTATAACTTTCAAGTTGGTGAATTGAGTACATGATCTACTTACAAAACCTAAAGCTTTGTTGGCTTTTTTCGCTATGTGATCTATGTGTTTCTCGTATGTTAATTTGGAGTCTCGAATAACACCGAGGTTTCGAATGGAATCCACTTTTTGCAACATCTGTCCTTTTATAAATATTGAAAATGAAATGGTTTTGTTTTGCGAGTAAATGTGATCAATTGGCATTATTTTACGTTTAATTCTAAGTGGTTTAGTTGACAGTATTGTTCAAATCTATTTAAATCACTTTGAATAAGTTGGCAGTCATTAATACAAGTAATATGTTTGAAAAGTTTCATGTCGTCAGCATAAAGTTAACATTTTGAGTGTTTGATGTGTGAGCCAATATAATTTATGAATATATTAAACAGAAGAGGTCCAAGCAAAGAACCTTGAGGAACACCAGAAGGGACTATCCACCAGGTAGAACGGAGCCATTTAGTGATACAGCCTGAGATCGGTTCTCAATATATGAAACGAACCACCGGTAAAGGTTACCATGGATCCCCACCAGAATAAGCTTTTGTAATAATATCCTATGGTCAATTTTGTCAAATGCTCTATTGTAGTCCGTAAAAATTGCGTCCACCTGACCACCAGCATCTATATGTGAAGTACTATAATCAGTAAATACGAGTAGCTTAGTCAATGTGGAAAGATTCCGTAAAAAGCCATGTCGTTCCAGGATAAGAGTTGCAGAAACCGTCTGGTAAACTTGCGTATAGACAATTTTTTCCAAGGCTTGGCAAAGACACATAATTTTGATATGGGCCTGTAGTTTTTAGCATCGTTTTTGGCGCCATTTTTATGTATAGGTGTGATAAATGCCTTTTTCCAGATGTAAGGTTAGGTTAGCCTTCCGATATTGTTCTTTTATAAAGTATTACGAGTGGATCTAGTAAGCTTGTCGCGCAATCAACGATGAATGAAAGTAATATATTATCCGGACCGGCGCCTTTCGTTACGTCAAGGGACTTCAGTTGTGTTAAAAGAAAATCAGCATTGACTTCTATATCACATATTCTATTCGGCGCATTATCAGCATATACGAGACTTGGACAAGAATGCGATGGTGGAAGAAAATTAGAGAAGAAATGGGCAGTTAAAAGGTTATATATTTCATCACCCGTCTCAGCTGACTGCCCATCGTAAGATATGATAGAGGGTAATGCGGACGATCCTGTTTTATTAGATTTAATATAAGACCAAAACGATCGGGGGTTGTTAATAATGGAATCCTCTGAATGTTTTAAGTGTTTAGAATAACATTCTTGCTCCATTTTTTTTGGCACGGTACGGTTGTACGGAGAAGATTATTATAATCACTGAGATTGCCATATATTTTACATTTTTTTAAATACTTGTATTTTTCTTTGAGTATTTTTTTCAATGGAGCTCAAAGCCAAGGCAGAAAAGAGCTGGGAGTAACCAATTTATGTTGAACATGGTGGTTTGTTACATCATATAAATAATTATAAAACGTATCGACAGCTTCCTCCATAGTGTTATTATTTAGGCATGTTTTCCAATTGATAGTATTTAAAGATAATTTAATTTCATCATAATTTGCTTTGCTATAATTTTTTTTTAATTTTGGACTACTTTTCAACAGACATTCTGGAGTAAAATTTAAGATAAAATCCATCGATTTATGATGATTATCTTCTATTACTAGCGGATCATTGCATGAAGAAACTGTTACTTTATGGTTGCATAATATCTAGTCCAAAATCCTGCCGTTAATGTTTTTACTAAAATTATATTGGACAAGCCTACACTCTGGTAAAGTATCAAAAAAGGTCACTAGTGATTCACCAGTGTCGTCGCTAGGTTGCAAAGAGTTGTCTTCAACTCTCCAATTTACGTCTCTAACTTAAGCAAAGTTGAAATTGCCCATTATTAAAAATAAATCATTTGGGCAAGAATTAAAAATGGACAAAAGGTTGGATGTAAAATTCTGCAGTTGCGTATTAAAAGTGTGACCTAACTTTTCTTTACACAGGTATATTGTACATATATGTAATTGATTACAGTAACTAGCAGTGTTATTGTTTTTTAATGTAATACTAATCCATATATCCTCCACTGAAGATCGCCATTCCGAACATTCAACCACGGTTATATCGTGCCGAAGAGCCACCCCGCCACCATACCTTTCCAAAGTGGACGCATAGTTCCTATCCCGTCTAAAGACATTATACCTTGTACCAAACAGTTCAGCGTCATACACACCCTTCAGTAACCAGTTTTCCTTTAACGACACTATATCATAGGAGGCAAGCATGAGTTTACGTTTGAAAATGTGCGTCTTGGGGCGCAATCCTCGAGTTTTTTGATAATATAACACATAATATAAACACGTAGGCGAAGCAAATCAAATAAACAAATGAATGCTTTCAATATAAACGCACCCAGCATAACGAGTAACGTACTCGTAACATTGACATTAATAACCTTGTATTGTAATAAAGCAAGATCGTAATAGTACACTTGCCGCAAATAATTATAGATTACTCACTGTGGTACATAATAATACAATAGCTGACGGTGATAAAACACATATAAAACAATTTCGTATAATCGCAAAAAGTAAATTTTTCATTATAATTACATACAAGTAACATAATTTTATTTTTAAATATAAGGTCAACATAAAATAATGGTTCGTGGCCGAGAATGTTAGATATTGACACTTATGCCAATGTACAAGCAATTTTGAACTTAGATCACTCAAACTGCACGCGATAATGACTTAATAAGTATGCATAAATGCGAGAATAAGTGTAAGAAAGAAATCCTTATCGGGTTGAGTACTTACGCGCGAAAACCGGTTGACTGGATTTGTTGAACACACATAACGACGATCATAAATCATTAGACAAAAGGCAGGTAAACTGTTGGTGGTTTTCAAACTGTTTGTTATGTCGAGCAATAGGTTGTAATAGGTGATAAAAGCACAGTAAATAAATGTTAATGTAAATATGAAATTAATTCTGGTTATACAATTTTTTCGACATCTTCTTCGCGTTTTATAAAAAATATAGGCGAACTATCTGGCTTTCGTGCCATTATTTTTGAGTGCTTCACCCATATGTATTGGAAGTCCCGCTCCTTTTGCCAGTGATCTTGCTCTGCTAAGTAACTGTTTATTCCGTTAAGTCAAGTGATCATTGACGTAGAAGTTGCCAGATAATGAAAAGCCCATGTTGTTGAGTGTAAGCTGCTTACTTCTACGTGCTGATGCAACTAATTCCTCCTTAATGTAGTGATGCTATAATAATTGGTTTAGCAGTATTAGGTACAAGTGTGGGTATCCGGGCAATATAGTTGATTTCTTCCTTCTTTATAGGAAAGTTACACAGACTGCCGACCTTCAGGGCGAGTTCAAACAGATTCTCGTTATTCTTCTGAGGAATGCCACGAATCTCAACATTATTTGCTCTACCCCATTGATCCCCATCGTCAAGTTCTCGATTTAGTCTATTAATCTCAGCCTAAATAGTTGGCATTGCGGATGCAATTTTCTCCACAGAGGATACTCGATCTTCCAAGGCCTTAATACTATTCGAGAAATTCGATATCAATCCATGAGCCATTTCCAGTGAGTCCTTGGTTGTTGAATTTTGAAGGTTTATTTGAAAGAACGGCGACAGAGACACCGATGGATGTAATGAATGGTAATGATAGCAATGATGAAAGCGTTATTGGCGTGGATGAGATTGTGAAGGCACTGGGAAGTATGAAAGGAGGTAAGGCTGCAGGATATGACAGGATTACAGTCGAAATACTGAAGGCTGGACAGAGCATCATAGTTGGTCAGTTGCAGCGGTTATATAACTTGTCCTGAAGCATCGGCCGAGTACCTATTGACTGGGCCACAGCTGTAGTTGTGCCTCTTTATAAAGGAAAAGGCTCGCAACAAGACTGCAAAAACTATAGTGGCATTAGCCTTCTCAGCATTGTTGGCAAATTGTATGCAAAGGTACTGATTGAAAGAGTTATGAAAGTGACTGACAAGAAAATATGGGATGTACAAGCGGGATTCCGATAGGGTATGGGATGTACGCATCAGGATTTTTCCTTGCAAAGCATAGCCGAATAGTTTTTGGCCAAAGGTCAAAAGGTCTACTGCGCATTCGTGGATTTGGAAAAGGCTTACTATAAAGTGGTGAGGAATGAAATGCGGCCGAAAAATAATGGGGTGGACAGCAGCCTTATTTGAGCTCTAAAATTCCTTTATGACGATTCTAGAGCTTGTGTGAGGATAAACGGGGCAAACACTGACTGGTTTCTCGTTGACAAAGGTGTTAAACAGTATGGATTGAATGTTGGGTATGGCAGAAAAGACTTGAAAGTAGAATAAATACTGTAGAAATGAGAGCACTGAGAAGTATGTGTGGTGTCTTTTTGACCGACTGAGTAAAGCACAGTGTGATAAGAGAGTGGTGTGGGGTAAAAGAAGATGTAGTTAAAAGCGACGAGAAAGGCATGTTAAGATGGTTTGGCCACATAGCGAGGATGGATGACGAAAGACTGACAAAGAAGATGTATAAGGCAAATGTGAATGGGACAGGACAAAGGAAAAGACCGAGGCAGACGTTCTCTAACCATGTATATATGTATGTACGTAGTGCCCTAACTGCATGATAAACGCTGAATGGAAAACACAGTGTGTAAACCTGCTTTATTGACAGTTCTCCATAATGTTCTTAGAAGACATCTGACGTATGCCAACCCACACTTGCCTAGAATGGTCAAACCAGTACACATCCGTGGAATGATCTCGTCTTACACATCACAGTACGTTCTTTACATTGCATAAACAGCGCTTTTTATCGAAAGTATAGAACATACTCTCATTTCCTTGATACGTTATTTGCCACGTCCATTCATAGCCCATTCTTCAGCTCAAATGCGCAAATTACAAGTACATTAACTTTAATTTGGTACATATATTTTATTTCTCACTCCTTTCGAATCAGAAAGCGTGGTAATTACAAAAAAGGCAATTACGCACCGAGCAATTTTATTAACTGTATCATTCCGCTGCAGTGAGTTGATGAGAGCACCGTACTAGCGTAAAATCCAATTGATGTGATGAGGTTGCTTATTTCTTCATTTACCTATATATTAAAACGTGAAGTTAAACTAAGGACCCATTTTGAAACTCAATTTGTAAATGAGAATCTGCGTAGTTCTTTGAGTCAAACGATGTTTTTGTTAGATCAATTAATTTCAGACTGTTTTGGGTGTATTTCTTATTAGGATTTTTATGCAGGTATTATAATACTGCCGCCATAATTTAAAGGGGCACAACTAACATTTTGCAAATCAGGAGATCGAATCGAGTCGAGAGAGAGATTCCAACCATACGTACAAAACGTTTTGCTTCCTCGTCATCATGCGCGCTGCAAAACAATGGAGCGCCCTGCCAGAATCTGTTTCCCGATCAGTACAATTTGGGTGTCTTCAAGACGCGAGTGAAAAGGCATCTTCTAGGTAAGCGTGCTACATCCTAGATTGCATCATTGCTTACCATCAGGCAAGATAGTGGTCAAACGCGAACCTATATTTACAAAGAAAAAAAAATAGTTTAAAATATTTCTTAGTTTTTGCCAAAAATAAATTACAGTATTGTAGTTATCGAAAATGTATGAATAGAAATAGTAGCGTCTACATGAATTATATAAGGTGATTTGCTTATTTTTTTAAAGTTTAACTGTATTTATTCAATAATCTACATTTTCCCTTTCAACCTAACTTAAAAAGTATAGTAAAAACATTAATATTACGTATAAGAGGCATAATAATTACCCAAATGTAACTTTCCATTCTAACATTTTGGGAAAAAGAAGTTAAATATTGCAATGAAGAGGCATATTTATGCAATTGTGTCTTTCCATTCTAGGTTAAATATGTTAAAATGATTTAAATAGATAAATAAAGAACTACAGCTAGGAAACCATACTGCTAATATTAGTCATATCTCACAATGTGACCCTTTTTTTTAAATATATTAGGTACTAAGATTAACCAATATCGCCACCTACCTAGCACATTATAGAGATTAAAATTTTTACTAAGATTTTATTGACAAACTAGTTGTTTCATTACTCGCTTCTACCCCCCGCGCCTTCACCCCCCATTCTGTATTCATGCGTAAACGGTAAACAAACATCGTACATCCATGCTCGTTTAATATATTAGTAAGATAAACCTCAATGAACGATGTAGTGACCTCTAGTGTACATTTTCTTAAAAGTTCAGGCACATTAAGCCCAAGCCCTTAATAGTTGTAACAAATGTAGGTGTGTACCTCAAGATGGTATCTAATACGGTATCAGGTTCAGATCTTGAACTTTAGTCGTTAAAGTTCAAGCCTAACTCTCGAAGCAATATCAGTGTTCTTAGCAATAAAACAGTTATAAGGTGTATCTACATCCGACCTTTACCCAAGATCCCAAATCCGTCATTGCCCAACCACTTCCGTCCTATATCCATCCTTCCTTTCCTTTCCAAAGTGTTGGAGGCCTGTGTCCATAAGCAACTGTCCCGCTTTGTTTATGTCAACGACTTATTAAGTCCTCTCCAGTCGGGTTTTAGACCGGAACAAAGCACTACCTCCGCACTCCTAAGAGTGACTGACGATGTTAGGGCGGGCGTTGAGGATGCCAAGGTCACTGTGTTGGTCTTGGTCGATTTTTCGAACGCCTTTAACACCGTCAGTCACGATATCCTTCTATCCATTCTCTCCCACTTTATGATCTCATCTGAAGCACTGGATTGGTTTTCCTCTTATCTTCGGGAGCGTCAGCAGGCGGTCCGCATTGATGAGTCCTGTTCATCTTGGTGTGTTCTCGACTCTGGCGTTCCACAGGACGGTATTTTATCTCCTCTTCTGTTCGCTCTGTTCATCAATCTCATAACCCATGACCTTCGGTGTACCTACCATCTATACGCCGATGACTTGCAGTTGTATGCTCAGGCCAGGGTCGAAAATCTGTCTGAGGCTATTGACGCGGTAAATATTGACTGAGCAGCTATAAAACATTGGTCCGATAGGTTTGGCTTACACCTAAACCCTTCAAAGTGTCAGGCAATTATAATAGGAGGGAGCCGCATGATGTGCCGTGTAAATGTGGCATCTCTTCCATCAATTGTTTTTGATGGAACTGCTATCGAAGTCACATCTAATGTAAAAAATTTAGGGTTACATATTGATGACACACTTACTTGGCGAACTCAGATTACGAACGTGAGCAAGCGAGTTACCGGGACCCTGCGATCTCTCTATCGGCTTAAACATTTTCTTCCCGTGAAGACAAAGATAACGTTAGTGCAAACTTTACTATTCCCGGTCATCGATTATGGTGATGTTTGTTATTTTGACCTGAATGCAGATCTTCTTGATAAACTTGACCGCCTTCTTAATAACTGCATTCGATTTATTTATAATCTTCGCAAGTATGACCATGTGTCTGCTTTTCGTTCCGAACTACGCTGGTTCCCCATTCGTCAGCGCCGTAGTTTGCGCGCTCTCACAACGCTCTTCTCTATTCTTCATTCTTCATCTCCCCCTGCATACCTTCAATCTAATTTTCAATATTTAAGCTCCAATCACGCAAAAGGTCTCCGCTCCACTAATAATCTACTACTTTTATGCCCATCACACACTTCTGGACTTGTACACTCTTCTTTCACAGTCCAATCAGTCCTACTCTGGAATGCCCTTCCTCTGGAGATCAGGACGGCTACTAACCGCTGGACGTTTAAATCGAAGGTGCGTGAACATATTCGTAAGGGACTACTGGCACAATCATCCTAATCATTATTTACATATTATATTATATATATATACATATATATTTATAATTTATATTTATGTATGCTTAGGTATATATGTATATTTATTTATTTTATCTATTCATGTATATACATTTATTATATAGTATGTATGTAATGTTATATCTATGTACTTATTCATGATAATTATAATAAAACTAGAGGACGCCAGCAACTACACCTGCAATTTTTTAAATTCACCCGTTTTAGCCGATCCCGTGGGAATCTAGGGAAATCCCTTCTTAGTGCACCCCTAAGGTCCCCAAGGAATATACATGCCAAATTTCAGCTTCCTACGCCCAATAATTTCGGCTGTAGCGTGTCTGTCAGTCAGTCAGTAACGAAAGGATTTTATATATTAAGATTATCACTTTCAAATAAAGCAAAACTGTTTTGTACGCCTACCATACCTATCTCTGCATCACTCTATTGACGGGAAGAGAATGCTTTTAGTATTAAGTCCGCCAATGTACCAATATATTGTACATGAAGTTTTAAAATAAATAAAAAAATAAAATATTACATCACGCCACTACAATCTGCGTATTTATAGCCGTCTGTTTTAGTTTATGCCTACATTGCCATTGTCTATTTTTTTTTAAATTTCAATAAAAAAGCTATGCATTAAGTTAAGTTACCATGTAAATTTATTTTAATTTTCTCACATTATGGATGTAAATTATTAAAATTTTAACATGGTTCTAACAAGTTGTATAGATTTAATTTAGCACTAGTCAAATTTTTTGTAGATAAGTCATTAGAAAAGCTTTCATATAAATAAAGTCAGAACTAAACTTTTTTACTTTACAAAATATTCCGTTAGTTATCATGATGGACATTGCATTTTCCAAAAAGCAAAGCAAAATGAATTTCTGCTGATAAAATCCATCCGATATTTTCTATTTATATGATAAAGTTTTTAAAAAGTAATTTATGTGAACACTCAAATCTGCAATTAAAACTTAGGGCTATTTTAGCGTTTATATATTTTGAAGGATCAGAACTAGCCACGAAAACCAGTAATGAAGTTTCCCGAAGTGGTTCAATTTTTTTTTTAATTTCCCGGTGAGGGATTTGAAATCTCGAGGGAACCGTTTTTTTCTATTTCCATGCAGATGGACAAGAGTCCAAATAAATTTTCCTTAGCTACATATTTGTTTAACTTAAATATTAAATCGAAATCGATGCTTGAATAGAAAATCGTATGTTATGATAATAGTTTAAAAAAATGATTTTTATAACATAATAATATGATACAGACAATCTATTATTATATTAAACTAGAGGGCGCCAGCAACTACGGCTGCATTTTTTTTAAATTTACCCGTTTTGGCTGATCCCGTGGGAATTTCGGAAAATCCCTTCTTAGTGCACCCTTACGGTCCCCAAAAAACATACATGCCAAATTTCAGCTTCCTACGCCCAATAGTTTGGGCTGTAGCGTGTCTGTCAGTCAGTCAGTAACGCAAGGATTTTATATATTAAGAAGATGTTTGAAGGAATTTCTCCATACTTATTATCTTATACCTTTCATGTTTAATTATTATTATTATTCTTTACTAGCCGTTTCCCGCGGTTTCACTCACGTCCTGAGGGAACTACTTCGAGAACCCGAAAAACCCAAATATCTTACGGACCCCTATTTTTTCTAAAATTAAATATAGCCTATGTAACTTGCAAATAATTTAGCTTTCTAATGGTGAAATAATTATTTTTGAAATCGGTCCAGTAATTTTTGAGTTTATCCATTACAAACAAACAAACAAAAATACACATTTTTCCTCTTTATAATATTATTAGTGTAGATAAGATGATACAGACAAAATTTACTGATAGTAATATACGTTTTATAATTTTACTTGCTGACCCAGCAAACTCCGTATCGCCTTTTTAAGAGTTTTTACTTACTTAATTCCCTTTTTCTAAGCCCCTTTTCCAAAGTTACCATTGACTTAGCGCTTAATCTCTTATCATTTCAGAGTCTATAAATGATGAACAAACAAACATAGGTTTTTATATAATATTGAATTCTCCATGCCTTAAAATATCGAAGACAATATCCTTAACGACTTTAAAAAAAGACCCGTCCGCCATCTTTGATTTCCTATCCGCCATCTTTGATCACGAAATAGATGTTGTACTTGGATTCACCATCCCTTAACTCATCAGAGACGATACCCATACTTGTTGATTTTTTTAAATGTTCCCATCTGCCTTTTTGATTTCCCATCCGCCATCTTGAATCATGAAATAGATGTTGTATTTGGATTCCCTATCCCTTTAAACATCGGAGACGATATCCATATTGATTTAAAAAAAATCTCATCTGCCATCTTTGATCACGAAATAGATGGTGTTTTTGAATTTCGCATTCCTTAAAATATTGGAGACGATACCCATATCGACTTTAAAAAAATCACGTCCGCCATCTTTGATTTCCTATCCGCCATCTTTGATCACGAAATAGATGTTGTATTTGGATTCTCCATCCCTTAAATCATCAGAGACTATACCCATATTGATATTTTAAATTTTCCCATCCGCCATCTTCGATTTCCCATCCACCATCTTGAATCACGAAACAGATGTTGTAATCGATTTTAAACTTTCGCGATTTGTATACATCATACAATTTTGCTAAAACGGTTCTTATTCGCGATATTTAATTAATTTAAGGTATAAATACCTATGTTTTACCGACGTTTCGGTCGTCTTACAACAGCCTTGGTCGCGGCAAGACTGATGTCATCTCAGCACCGTTCTTGTGAAGCGTGGATTCGGCAGCTACCCTCACTTGTTTTTTATTCTTATTTTTATCCGAACTGTCGGTACGTTGACACACAACACTTATGACGTCTACACACCGATGAGCTGTGTTACTGCGGCGGGGTTTACATTTGTTGATTACTGGATTCAAAGTTGCAGACAGTCTGTATCCATCCTGTTGATGTTGTATTTGGATTCCCCATCCCTTTTAACATCGCAGACGATACCAATATTGATTTTTTTAAATTTTCCCATTCGCCGTCTTTGATTTCCCATCCGCCTACTTTGATCACGAATTAGATTTTGTATTTCGATTCCCCACCCCTTAAAATATTGAAGGCGATACCCATATTGATTTTTAAAATTTTCTCATCCGCCGTCTTTGATTTCCCGTCCGCCATCTTGGATCACTAAATAAATTTCATATTATTAATCAGCGTCCCGAAAATCTTGAAAACGATTCCCATAAAGATTGTATTCTATTTGTTTAGCCTTTTTTTGCCTTTGACCCAACCCTCCCCCTTCTCGTTTGACCATTTTATTATTTTTGTCTGGCCCCTAATAGTTGTGGCGTAATTTTATATAGCTTATAGCCTTTCGGAATAATTGGGCTATCATAAGCAATAACAATTTTTAAAATCCGAGTGCTAGTTCCTGAGATTAGCCGACATTATCTTTTAGCCTTTTGCCCAGCCCCAAAGGGTCGAAGCGTTATGTTATATAACCTATAGCCTTTCGGAATAACTGGGCTATCGTATACAAAAATAATTTTTTAGATCCGACCGGTAGTTCCTGAGATTAGCGCGTTCAAACAAACAAACAAACTCTTCCGCTTTATTATATTAGTATTGATTACGTATAAAGGTTTAACTTGTATTTCTCAGAATTTATATTATAATGTTCACAAGTGACTTGGAAGGGATCATTTGACCAAAAGTGGAATGCCATTTAGTGGGCTTGCGCTCAAATACAATAAGACCAAAGTAATTTTGGCAACATAAGATTTTATAATTTTAACATAGGAATTGAATCCAGCGAAGGTTTAAAAAAAATTAAGATATTTTTGACATAGCCGTTCCGTCATAAAATATATTTTGTTTTACCTTATCATGATTATATTTCTTATTGCATTCTACAGTACCTTAGTAAGTCGAGCTGCACTTCGATATCCCACATTATCTTCAGAGAGCATTATTTACCGATCCTGAAGTAATATTACAATATTAATTACAATTGTTTCATTATGTTTACTAACTTTTTTGCAACTTTCCTGTAAGGTTGTGTCTAAGATAGATTGATAGTTGGATGGTTAATTTATTTTTTCTAGTGCTCTACACAGTACACTACAAGAGAAAGTACATAATATTATACGATCTACCTATGGATATTAACGAAATTACGGCTTAATATTTAAATAACGGCTTGAAATAATAAAAGTAGGTCTAATTTTATAAGAATTGTTTATCGTGGACACTATTCCCCACAGCGTAGTATGTATTTGCAGATAGATATATACCTAGACTCACACATAACAATTATTTGTGTTACTTTTACATATATGAAATGAAAGTTAAACAAAAAACAGACTTGTCTACTGTTTTATTTATTCGCTTGAGTACGCCTGATGTTTAATTTTATTTACAAAAGACGTGTTGACTGTCTTAGCTCAGCTTATCTGCACTACCTTTAATATATTTTAATTTTATCGCATTCAAATTCTACAACCTACGACAAAAACTGGAACATTTATAAATCTTTTCACAATATATTATAATTACAATATGTTTTTCTCGTTCTATATGCCATAAATGCGTAATTTCTAGCACAGGTGTAATAAAGTGTAATATTGAAACTAAGTACTAATATGAACTTAGCTTCTAATATTTGGATATTCTACAAACATAAATTCTAATAGTAAGGATTACCGACATTATTATTCTAGACCTATAAGAATAAAAATATAAAAAAGACGCCCAAATAATTCCTTTACCTAAAAAACCCAATCCGTCTTCTTTTTCTGAATACCGGCCAATCTCCGTCCTATCATTCCTTTCTAAAGTGCTCGAACGCCTTGTCCATGCCCAACTTAGCACATTCCTCAATAAAAACCTTTTTTTTAATCCACTCCAATCCGGTTTCCGCCCAGGTCACAGTACGGTTACTGCACTGATCAACATTACCGACGACATCAGGTTCGGTATGGAAAATGGCAACGTGACTGTTCTCTGTCTACTTGATTTTAGTAATGCCTTCAATACTGTTGATTTCCATATTCTGCTTGGCATATTGCGCTCCATTAACATATCTCCACCAGTGATTGATTGGTTTCACAGTTACCTGTTTGGTCGTCGACAGCGTATACGAATTGAAGACGCCTTGTCTTCTTGGTGTACGTCTACAGACGGGGTTCCACAGGGTGGCGTTCTGTCTCCTTTACTTTTCTCAATTTTTATAAATTCTATCTCTTATCAACTTCAGTTATCCTACCACCTTTATGCAGATGATTTCCAAATTTACACTAAAGCTCCTGAACATGAGTTGTCTGAAGCGATTCGTATTATCAACTCTGATTTGGATCATATAGCTGCATGGAGCCTCAGATTTGGCCTTCAAATCAACCCTACGAAAACGCAGATTATTGGTGTCGGTAGTCCCAGGCTGATTGCGCGTGTAGACCGGACTTGTTTACCACAAGTCAACTTTAATGGTATTCCTTTACCTATAAGTGATTGCGTGAAGGACTTAGGAGTTTATATCGATAAAACGTTATCCTGGGGCCCTCAAATTAGGGAAGTTAGCAGAAAATTGTTTTCAGCGGCTGGAACGTTGCGAAGATTGCGAAACTTTCTGCCGACTGCCACCAAGATTGCGCTTGCAAGTTCTCTTCTTTTACCTATCCATGACTATGCTGATGTCAGCTATCTAGATCTCACGGAGGAGCAACTTGATAAGCTTGAGCGCCTTCAAAACTTATGTATAAGATTCATATTTGGATTGCGCAAATATGATCACGTTTCCAATTGCCGCAATTCGCTCAAGTGGCTCCCAATTCGCCTTTGACGGAATACTCACATACTATCATTACTTTATAACATTCTCTTTAATCCTTGTACTCCCCATTACTTAAAGGAACGGTTCGAGTTTCTTTCTGACACGCATTCTAGATCTCTGAGGTCATCGGTGAATCTGAGACTGGCTATACCAATGCATTCCAGTAGATTTTACGATAAATCCTTTACTGTCCAAGCTACTCGCTTGTGGAATGCATTGCCGATGCCAATTAAATAAGCTGAAACAATAACATCGTTTAAAAAGTTACTCAAAGAATACTACTTGTCTTTTTAATCTTACTACTCTTGTAATTCTTATTTTTCTATTTCCTTTCCTTTATTTATCACTAATTTATGTATGAATAATATAATATATATGTATTGTATAATTATTTATGTATGTATGTATTTGTGTATATAGCTTTTTATCTATGTATGCACTTATTTATTTGTATGTAAGTATTTGTATTATAAATCTAAATCAGTACCTAAAGATCGCCAAACTACCCTTTTCTGAATCCGTGTTCTTCTTATCCATCCAAAGGTTGCCTGTAAGAGATTGCTTGATAGTGATAAGGCTGCCTATTGTACTATCTGTTATTTTTCTTTTTATTATGATCCATTAATGTAGTTTCTTTGGCATTTGTACAATACAGATGATGATTATGATTATAACTGTAGAACCAAAGTTTAACTAAATAAAATATATTAGTAAGTAGTAATCCCTTTTAATCTACGACATAACATTTCTACTAATTACTAAAATATCGACGCTTTACTCAACAAATAAAGAAATAAAAATACGTTTTGTGTACTCATGAAATCCTTTATAAAAATACTTCGGTTTGTAATAACAAACGTTTCCAAATAAAAGTTGGAATAACAAAAGAAGGGGCCGACACAACGCTATGTTTTTTCTCGCCTTGGGCGGGAAAATAGGACTGGGTCGTACTTACAGCGGTTAGTGATAGCTTATATAATAATATTATTTTTAAAATGATTTCGAGTTTACTGTGGATCATCGTAAATAACTAGCATAAGTATAAAGGTTTCAGTAACCTATGCAATTTATTTCTTTAAACTCATTTAAATTAATTTGATGACATAGAATGAGGAATCTAGAGGAAGGATAAACTGATGTAGGTGTATTAAAATAGTCTATTTATTTACTGTTATGACACTATAATCTCGTATTGATTAATGTCATGGGTTCGTTTAATAAGAGAAAGAAAGAAATAAAATACATACCTATTATGAAAATAGAAAAAAGAGAAAACGAGGTTTTAACGGAAAGAACCTTCATCTTTATCTTTCTTCTTCTTTTATTTGGTAAAAAATGTAGTTACGTCTTGCAAGTAATTCCTTAACGATAAGCGCTCACCTCGCTCAACCTTGTGCTATAGAAAAGTTTTCCGGTTGGCAAATGCAATTAAGACATGAATCCATATGGGAGTTTTCAAAATAACTACGAGTTTCTTACGCTATTTACTGCATCATCCGTATAGACATGCGTCTCAAGAGAACAAAGTTTTTAAGGCAGGGTTAAGGTTTTAAAAACAAGCAATTGTTTTACTTTTATATTACTGGAATAAGAAAACTTATCAACGCTACTGAAAATGCTACACTCGTAGCTAAGTTGTGCTGATTCCATTTAGATTGCCAACGACACGCTAAGAAGACTAGATTAACAATATACTGTAAATGCCCACAAGAGAGGAATTTATATAAGGAATAACAAAATATCAATGGATATCCTAATATATAAAATCCTTGCGTTACTGACTGACTGACAGACACGCTACAGCCGAAACTATTGGGCGCAGGAAGCTGAAATTTGGCACGTATGTTCCTTGTGGACCGTAGGGGTGCACTAAGAAGGGATTTCCCGAAATACCCACGGGATCGGCCAAAACGGGTAAATTAAAAAAAATGCAGGCGTAGCTGCGGGCGTCCTCTAGTTTGCAATAAAACCAAACTGTGAAATCATATCTTGATTCGCTTATTCATAATAAAATTGTAAGTAAAAAACTGAGCCCTTTAAAATCTGATTCTCACAGTAAATATTACAACTGTAAAGATTTAACCCTTCTTGGATGACCGCTGTGCCGTAGAAACTAGTATTTATCGATTTCTAAATTGCCTTTATGGTGTATAAACGCTTTAATAGACTAAAAAAATGAAAATCTAAATATTGGAGATCTGAGGTAATGATCGTTATAAAATGTACCAATAAAAACTCAGAAATGTCCCCCTTTTGAAGTCGGTGGAAAATATAAAATTCTATTGTTTCTTAATATCGCTGTTACTAGAACGTTGGTTCACAATTATTATTATGATGGACTTAGGCCAAGATAAATGCACGCAGCTTTGGCTCCGTCATTCGCGAACATTTGCCAAAACGTGCTCACAAAGAGGACATTGCTACGAAGAAAAAACATTAAATTATTGTGTTAGCCTGTGCGGTTCACGGACGTGAGCGTATAATTTTATTTTAGTAAATGACTGTCCAGTTTTACTAACATTTATGTTGTCGTATATGCTTGGCTGCTTGGGTTATTCTTTGTTGTAGCACTCGATGTTTGAATGTTATCTGTTTATGTTCGTAAAATTATTTTATTACTGACTGACTGATAGACAATGCAAAGCCAAAACTACTGAATACAAGAAGTTGAAATTTGACATGTATGTTCCTTGGGGAATGAAATGAGCACTAAGACGGGATTTTTGATTGAATTTTGATTGTTAATGGAACCTCACTAAGAGTGAACGTAAAATCACATGTAGACAAAGTCTAACATGAAATGACGAATAAGATTAGTGATGCTCTCCATACCGCATGTTTCAGTCAGCACGGGCGGTACGTAGCCTCTTCAAGCTTAAAAAAGACAACAGAGTTTCTATATCGCGACAAAAGAAGACCCCTATGACCCTGGGACAAAAACTTTTTCTATAAACTTACGTCTACCATTCCAGAATTTTCTAACTTAAATGTTCCTCAAATATTTATAATGACTCTTATTTGTATTTTGTCTCAAGGTACCCACGACTCAATAATTACATACACGAACTTACACCTGTTCTTTCCCAAAGGGAAAGGCAAGAGTTTATTGCACTCATAATTTGCCTGCGAGATTATGCTACTGCGTAAAATGATAATCAATGTGTGTTCTAAATATTTCAAAGGAGATTTTTACTTATCTTGAATTGTTTATTCACCCTCCAAGAAATTCTATATTACAATTTTATGATAAATATAATATAATCATAATACTACATTCTACACAACAAAACTCTAAACTCTGTCTCCACCTGATTGGCAGAAGTTACATATAGGAGGAGGAGTAAGGAGTTTATTGTACTCATAATTTGCCTGCGAGATTATGCTACTGCGTAAAATGATAATAATCAATGTGTGTTTTGAATATTTCAAAGAAGATTGGTATCTTGAAAAGTTTATTCACTATCCAAGAAATTAAATATTAAAAATTTTATGATGAATAAAATATAATTATAATACTACACTCTACACAAGAAAACTCTAAAATCTGTCTTCACCTAATAGGCAGAAGTTACATATATTATTATTTTACAAACAGACAATCTCTGCAGCTTTATAATATTAGAATAGATTCGAGAATAGATACAATCCTATGGCTTTCGTTTATGGGCCTGAGAATCTTAGCAGTAATGGGCATTGTATAAATGTATAACTCAGATCTACAAATAAAAAAACGCTATTTTCGGAAACTACTGGTCCGAAGCCATGGATGCGGAGCTTCTGCTTTCTCTAAGCGTTATCCCAGTTTCAATCTGGGGTCGGCTTTCTAGTCTAACCGGATTTGGCTGAATTTTAGCTTTTCCACGGAGCGACTGCCTGTCTGACCTCCGCAACCAGATGGGATGGCGATATTCCATTGTTTAGACTAGTGTCAGTGTAACGGGTTCTGGTAGTAAAAACGCAGTAGAGGTTTTAGATGCGTTTATTGCAGAGTATTGTCTCACTTCCCTTGCCACGAGTATGACCGACCAACAACACGACACTGGCCTGAACACTAAGGGGTGTAGTCTCCCACGCTGTTCCCTCCGGTAGTGTGTAGACAGGCTGCTCGAAGGCTGTGCGTAGCGGTACAGGCCCTCGCTGACGTTGGCTCAGCTGGCAGACGCCGGCGGTGTGAGTACGATGAGCAGGGCAGGCCAGACTCTTCGCCAGAGGTGAAACCGAAGGCGATGCAGGAAAGTGTAGCGGTCTAGGAGCGTAGCCGGAGTCTTAACGTGAACCTGGAACCTGAAGGAAAGCAGCATTAGGAGAGCCACAACCAATAGAGTCAGGCAGGCGGCGTCAGCCGGCCTCAGCTAGCAGTTAGAGAGATGGGCAGTACGCTAACGCAGTAAATGTAGTGCTTACCCGTAGCTGGGAGCAGGATACACGTAAATACGACGTAGGGTCAGTAGGTACGCTTAGTTATATTAGAAGCGACGTTAGAGTAGCGGTGCCGGCCTCTCTGTCGGCCCCTTTATATACCGGGCCCTCCATCAGGCTGAGAGTCCGTTTATGACCATATTTGGTCAGGCTTTGCGAGTGCGGACGATGGCTTTCTCTGATTGGCCGAGCGTATGGGCGGTACTGTGACGCAACGCGGTAAGTACCGGACATACGTTACAATACCGCCCGCCTTAGGAGAGGATTTTACGTGGCTAACAAGGAAAATCCGACTAGCTGCGTTAGGTCTATGAGTCCGCTACTGTCCGAGCTAAGACGGCATAAAGAGAGAAGGAAGGGAAAGTCTTCTACGGTTTGTAACAAATAGTTAGGCACCATAGTGTATAAGTTTTAGGTCCTTAATGTGCCAAAACCCAATAGAATTTCCAGACGCGTCCGACAACTCGTAAACGAGAGGCGACTTTTTATTAATCACTGTGCACTTCACGAATTTAGGGGCTAGTTTCTTACAGAAGGACTTATCCTTGTCGCTCTGATAAAAAGTCCGTTTCCACACAGTGTCTCCCACATTAAACTCAGCTGGTTTACGGCGTAAATTATACGTTTGGGAATTCCTAGCATGAGCTTGAATGAGGAGTGCCTGAACTTTGTCAAATATGCCTGATAAGTGACCTATGTTTTCTGCGTAATCGTCCCTAGGTATGTATACTATATCATCAGCGTCTGTGTCGACATAGTGTGAGCCGCATGGAACTAGTTCACGTCCATAGACTAAAAAACTAGGTGTATAGCCCGGGACTTCATTAACTGCAGTATTTAATGCAAACTGCACCTTAGGTACGAGAGTGTCCCATAATCTCTGGTCATTTCCTACAAACGCCGCTAAGGTAGAACCAATGGTTTTATTATAGCGTTCGACCGTATTGACATGTGGGGAATATTTAGGAGTATAATGAAGATTAGGGATTTTGTACTTGCGCAACATAGCTTTTAAAGTAGCACTGACAAACTGTTTACCATTGTCCAATATAATTGTAGATGGTATACCATGAACTAAAAATATTTTTCTTCCAAAATATTAGTTATTATTTCAGCAGTTGCGCGCCTGATAGGAAAAAGTTGACAGTATTTACTAAAACAACAAGTTACTACGAAGATGTAGGCGTTTTGTTTTCTTGTGACGGGTAGTGGTAGTAAAAACGCAGTAGAGGTTTTAGATGCGTTAATTGCAGAGTATCGTCTCACTTCCCTTGCCACGAGTATGACCGACCAACAACACGACACTGGCCCGAACACTAAGGGGTGTAGTCTCCCACGCTGTTCCCTCCGGTAGTGTGTAGGCAGGCTGCTCGAAGGCTGTGCGTAGCGGTACAGGCCCTCGCTGACGTTGGCTCAGCTGGCAGACGCCGGCGGTGTGAGTACGATGAGCAGGGCAGGCCAGACTCTTCGCCAGAGGTGAAGCCGAAGGCGATGCAGGAAAGTGTAGCGGTCTAGGAGCGTAGCCGGAGTCTTAACGTGAACCTGGAACCTGAAGGAAAGCAGCATTAGGAGAGCCACAACCAATAGAGTCAGGCAGGCGGCGTCAGCCGGCCTCAGCTAGCAGGTAGAGAGATGGGCAGTACGCTAACGCAGTAAATGTAGTGCTTACCCGTAGCTGGGAGCAGGATACACGTAAATACGACGTAGGGTCAGTAGGTACGCTTAGTTATAGTAGAAGCAACGTTAGAGTAGCGGTGCCGGCCTCTCTGTCGGCCCCTTTATATACCGGGCCCTCCATCAGGCTGAGAGTCCGTTTATGACCATATTTGGTCAGGCTTTGCGAGTGCGGACGATGGCTTTCTCTGATTGGCCGAGCGTATGGGCGGTACTGTGACGCAACGCGGTAAGTACCGGACACACGTTACATCAGTTTATTTAGAAGGTACTGACGCCATGTAACGACTGTCAAAGATCTTCATGACAACCGGGACCGACGGCTTAATGTGCTCTCCGAGGCACGGGACAAGCGATAATTAACAATTCAATACGCACATAACTCCGAAAAGTCATTGGTGCGCGCCGTGGATTCGAACCCGATACCCTCTGCATGGCAGTCTGTTGGTATATCCACTCGGCTATCGCTGCCGTAAGCCATGGATGCTGACCAGTAGCCCTAAATATCACGTGTGTAATCGCAGGCTCAGCTAGTTCATTATAATTATGAAAGAAACTTTAGGTATTACTGGAACATGCCTTTGTTATTTACAAGGACAGCTATGTTCATTTTCATTCCAAGCCTACTTTTTATTAATGTGTCTTTATTTATCAAATTTATGTGTCTAGTTTTAATATTTTTGATGAACTGAAACTTTATGAATTTGCATAAAAATACATGTTTAATAAAATAGTAGTTGTGAAAATGTGTTTTTCTTTACATTTCTAATAAAACATTAAATTTAATTCGTGCCTGCGTTAAAACGTTGAGGTGGACGGATTTGGCAAAACTATAAAATTTGTTTCTGTATCATGTATACTATCAAAATGCATTTTCTGTCTGGCTGTCTCGTTGCGGGTAAATCATATTGTTCCAGTTTCACACAATTGGGTCTGCTCCGAACAAAAAATAAAGTAGATAATGCCACTGACACGAAGTTGAACATAGTTTGTGTTAGCGTCCTGTGTGCTCGAACGACAAAATGAAGGAAGTTTTGATATCCATTGTCTGCATATTCTATGATGGTGAATAAGCAAAATAGATTGTTTTACTATTTTCTTTTACTGCAAATTATCAAATTACACGTGAAGCGTTGACTGAGGCGTATAAATGAGGCTGGTTCGTGGTTGTGTGCAACCTTAAAGCAATACATTAATATCGATATCTATATGCAGAAAGAAATATAAAATGGACTAGACTCGGCAAGGAAGATGCCCTGAAGCTCCCGCTAAAGCATGCGCATTTGAAAACATTGCCGCTCTCGAATCGTGAAACGTTTTTTTTTGCGACCAGAACGGAATATTGCTGATCGTTACCAATACATACCAATGTGACTTGGTACTTGGTAGCACGGGCTGTTTCCGCAACTCCACGTCCTGCACGCAAAATATACGTATTGGGTGGGAATGGTCTTGTCATTCGAGCCACCCCAGCTCCTCGAGGAAGGCCAGCACAGACTCTTGATGTACCAATATGACTAGCATGTATGAAGCAATCAATATTTTTGTTTTGACCCGCATTACTTCTAGAAAATGTTCTAAATTTATTACAGATCCAAGCTTGTTTAGTTTTTAAGTTTAAATAAACCCAACCATTGAGTTTTTTTTCAAATCGACATGAGAGTTGCCTTAAAAATTCTCTGCTGAAAACACAATAAAGAACTAACATTATTAGAGGCCTACGAATGTGGGATCATAAATTGTATCTTGACTCAATTTTGTCGCCCAACCAAATACACCTAGAAAAACTAGATCAAAACCCTATAATAGCTATATATCGAAATCAATATTATTGCTACAAAATAAATATCACGTTTTTTTTATCAACGAACCGGTCATGATTCACACAAAACGTTTATAACTACTGTCGGTACCGATTTATTTATTGTCAGCTAACATTAAAAGGCTATGTCAAGGCCTGTCACGGCTGATGTGCGTGGTCCGTTCCGATATCCAATAACAATAGTGATTTCCGCAACTATTTAGTGTGGGTTCAAGTGATAAGCTTGCTGTAGGAATAAAGAGGTACTATCAATTTTTAACGTTAGATGTTAGACAATTTGTGTAGACTATCGCTCAATGGTGAGGACAATTGTGCGATAGTCTACACAAATTGTATGTATCTTTAAATTTGTTGGTTTTAGCATGAGTGGTACCAATTGACTGTACTGTACACAAGAGCTATTTTCTCATATAAAATGTCTAAGTATGTAGTACTACGTACAGTAAGCAAAACCACCGAAAATAACTGGAATCAATCCTTTGGTCAGTCAGGTAAGCAAAACCACATGCCACAGGGACAAAATCAATGTATGCGAAAATTAGTATTTTTGTACAATATTTTTTTCGATATTTCGGTCTTAAGGATCAAATGGTAATTTTTTTTCCAACTTCCATTAGACTAAGATAGTACATATTATAATTATTATAAGATCTGGAATGGTGAAATAAACGTTAGATGAATTAAAACACATCATACTTTTAAATTTTAATATGAGCTTGAAATCATTTTCTTCAAATAATCACGTCATTGAGACCTATTACATATAGACCATTTATCACACAGCGTTCGATTTCTGACTAAACAGTGAAAAGGTATATAACGAGCTAAGATATGAAACGAGAGATGAAAGCCTTGCTTTTGAAACTTTCAATTCAAAATTGAGCATCGACTTCAATCTGCTGAATGAATAATAAAATACGTTTGCAATACCATAATATCAGTAAGGCTGAATGAATAATAAAATACGTTTGCAATAAAAACATTTTTTATAACATTCTGCTCCCAATTCACTTCGCCAAAAGCGGAAACAAAAATGACATTTAACAAAAACATTTGTCATTCAGTTAAAACCACTTTTAAAAGCCGACTCGAAGATAAAATGAAATTCTAAATACAAATGGATAATGGAAATAAAACCGGTGACTGGAATCATGATGATCGATTATTGACTACGTCATTCCTTTGATTTTGCCTGGCTGTAACACACTTCATAGATTTTGAACGTGATCAAAGGAATCCCATGTGAATTGAATTGTTAGCTATCGATGGAGGATAAAAAAAATTATTTATAGAGCAATGTAGAGAGATTTTCTTACCACGCTATGGGAAATAGGAAACAATAATGCGGATGGATGAAACGAGGCATTTATTACAAATATCATCCGACCACAGTTATCATTTACTGGGCATTGGCCAAATAACCTACTTCTTAAATAATAATAATCTTGCAAGAGAGCATCAATCTCTGTCACATCGCAACCTAAATAGTTCTCTAATACTTGTCTGGATTTCTCCAGACGAGAACCTGGGTTTGAGATTGGTGTTAGTTTATCCAGTTTTAATGCTGGTTATAAAATTCTACCTATTGCCTGCGATTATGTTTATTTGGACAACAGTAAGTATACAAAAAGTGTTATTTCGAAATGTTACCCTAAAAAAGCCATGGAGAAAAAAAGGTTTTCAATTTAGAAACCTATATTTAGTTGTATTTTTAGAATGGTTAATTACTCATATCTGTCATGCACGAACCCAGATTTTGTTATTTAAATAAATCTAAAAGTAGTTAACAGTATTATTATTTGGTTAATTTTAATCTTGTCCTAAAACAGTTTGTGAGATTAATTACTACCTAAATGACTAAAGCTGAGGTGAGTTTGTGAGAGCATTTATCGTGACATAGTTGTATGTAATGTTGTTTATATGTTACATAAGATGTATTTCATATCAGTTTAATTCTGTTTTAATCATAATTATAATCAAAGTCTACGATTCATAATTTATTTATTTATTTCATACAGGTCCTTCACAGCTGACAATACTTAAACTAAGGTTATTACAATGTATATAGGTACGCCAATTACGAAGTACACTTTTAAATTAGTTAATGACAGACAGGGTAGACAATGTTCGTTAATAGTATTTAATTTACAAACAACACGTACATAATATTATGTTCTTATGTTAATCAAATATGTCCGGTGTGTGTGTGCGTGTGTGTGTGCGCGTGTGTGTGTATGTGAGTGTGTGTGTGTGTAAGTGTAGTGTAGGTGTGTTGTATTAGTGTATGAGGGGTTTGACAGTCACTGGTTTGTATTAGGCGGCATTAAGTTATTTTGTGACATAATCTGTAATATCTGTTTCTTATAAGCATTACGTGAGGCATTAAAGGGATCCAATGAAGAGAACAAGTGATTATAAATATATGGAATGCGAAAAAATGGCGACATTTGGTAATATTTTGTTGTACTGAAAGGGACCGACAGCAAAGACGTTTGCTTAGTGCGTTTTTGGGGTACATTAAAGTTGATGCTTTCTAAAAGTTCATCACAATCAAATTTATTATGAAGTAAGTCATACAAAAATATCATATCGGTTATTTGACGTCTGTCTTCTAAGGTAGCAATTTTATGATAGTAGCATGATTCTTCATACGATTTATTTATTATTTGAGCTCTATAATTTAAATGTTTGACAAATTTATGTTGTATATTTTCGATATTTTGTTTGTGTATGTTAAAGAATGGCCTCCAAATTAAGTTCCCAAACTCTAACACGCTCCGGACATAGCTACAATAAAGAACTTTGAGGCATTGCAAATCCTTAAAAGGTTTGCTGTTGCGGATAATGAAGCCCAAAGATTTAAATGCTTTGCTAATAATTTGCTCAATATGTGCATTAAACGTAAATTTGTTGTCTAATATTACACCTAAGTCTCGAACTTGTGTGACTTTGGGGAATTTTTACATTATTCATATGATAGTCGAAATATTATATGGGCTGTTTTTTCCTCGTGAAAGTTATTGCCTGACATTTCTGTGTATTTACGTTTATTTTATTAAGTTGGTAATAAGTTGTTAGTTGATTTAGATCAGATTGCAGCAGTAGACAGTCCGCTATAGTATCTATTCGGAGAAATATTTTCTTGTCATCGGCGCATAAGAGATATTTAGAGTGCTGAAACCAATCTGCTATGTCATAAAGGTAGATGTTGTATAAAAGTGGTGAGAGCGAGGAACCCTGGGGAACTCCGGAAGTCACGTCTACAAAGTCTGACCTGTATCCACCTATCACTACAGCTTGGCGTCTATTTCTTCAGTACGACTCCAACCAACGAAGTAGATTGCCCTTTATTTATTTATTTATTTATTTCTTTATGCACAAAAGAATAGTACATAGGCGGACTTAATGCCTTATGGCATTATCTACCAGTCAACCTGGGTGGTGGAGAGATAAGTGTGGTAGGTGCATTTAACATAGTGTAGAAATATTTTAAAGTAAAAGGGTATTATACAATAATATAAGAGTACCTAAGTACGTAAAAACGAATAAATTGATATAGGAGTGAGCGAAACAATTGTATAAATAAAGTAAATACATAATTATATTGCATAAGAGTACATAACAAATATACATACACATATTTTTGAAGGTTTAATATCTACACAGTAGCACTGGCCATGTATCGTACTGGCCATCTGTCTTTTATTGTCACTAGACATATAGACATGTATTTTAAATTGTGTGTTTACTTCCATAGTAAGAAATAAAAGATTGTCAGTCTTTGCCACTCGTCTCTGGGAATACGTCGTTTTATTTCAGGTTATGGGCCCAGTGTCGCGATTTCTCGCGAACTGTATAGTGTACAGAGCAGATAACCAACCTCTGTGAATACTCAACCAACCTCTATGTAAGTACTGGCCACAACCGACGGTTAATCGCGACACTCCTGCCGGGTAAGATTACAAGAGAGTTGTCGCGATTTCTCGCGATTTAATGAATGTAAAATGAGCCGCATAGAAAGAGTAAATAATAACCAACCTCTATGTGAATACTTAACCAACCTCTATGTAAGTACTGGCCACAACCGACGGTTCTACGTTTGAGGTTTGAACTTGATATATGAAGAATACGAAATTACTTTATTACTTCATAGTATTGACATTGTCATTTGAAACATTATACTGTGTAAAATCATATTAGAAATGGAAATATAGTAAATGTATATGAATATTTTAATGTGCCGACACAATATTAGATGTGCATGTGCTGACTACATGGATATCACAAATGGGCGCTGGAGCTAAGTATTTAGTGATTCCTACTGTTTGCGAGTAGCTATTGTTGTAAAGCTAATTATATGGGATCCTATTGTTTCTACGTATCTAGAAATTGGTAATGTATTGTATGGTAATTCTGTATTGTAATAGTAGAAGTGTTTAGACCTCTGCTGAGGATAAAGACGTTTATGCCTCAGTGGGGAGAGAACGGAGACGTCCGTTACAGAGCGGTGAAATACCCGACACATACAATATTTGAGAGCGGTGATCAGACCGACAGTTATTACAGAGCGGTGAGCAGACCGACACATAAAAGGGCGGTGAAATACCGACAGTTAAAATACCTTGGCAGCGGTGAAATATCCGACAGGTATAGAGTTATTAAAAGACCTGATATCGGTGAAAGATCCGACAGGTATTACGTTATTGAAAGACCTGACATATTATAATTGGCAGTTATATAATTCGTAATTCGTACCATAGAAATTGATAGACCTGCAATACTAGACTACCGGACAGTGGAATCATATAACCTTTTAACCTACAGGTCGCACCGAGAGAATTCAGGAAGAAACATACTGACAAATGCTTGGCATCGAGGTCAAAAGAGCTGTCTACGTTTCGAGATGTAAGTCAAACATTCCATCTTTCCGCTCACATTAGTCAAACTGTAATATCTATCGGCGTTCAGTTACAAACCCCTTAAGCAACATTATAACTCGCCGACATGGTGGAGATGCTGGGATCTAATGATCCTCATTTTAAAGGCAATACAATATTATATCTTATGAAATAGCGTGGCGGATGGAATGTTTTGAAACTTCTAGTGACACTTAGTGGAATTATTTTAAAATTTTAAATTTGGAATAAAGAAATAATTTTAAACAATTCAAACAACATTTGTCAGTGTGGAACTTCAGTTTCAAACATTATGTGAACTACAATTTTACCAATTCGAGATTATTGGTAGACAATAATTTGAAACAGTTGGTTTACCATATTACTTTATAATTTTATGATATTTTGTTTTGTGAGATTTTGTGTTGTGTGGGATTCATTACCGGCATATGCAGTAAGTAAAAGGAAATAGAATCAATAGATTATTGAAATTTTATCTTAAAGGTATAATACTAGATTTGTTTAAATTTAATACTTATTTTTAGGTACAAAATTAATCAACATTGATGGTATACTACAATTATGGAGAATAAAATTTGATGGAGGTTTATTCCTGAACTAGCTCCTTGGATCGGATGATTATACGAACAACTAGCCGGACTAGTGAAACATTGTATGAAAAGGACACTACAAAATACCTTTAAGTAATAGTCAATTGTCAAACATTGTAAAATAAATAGAGGCTAGAATAGATACACGACCTTTAACATGTGTTGATAACGAAATAGAACATATTCTTACGCCATCGGATTTCTACAAGATGACAGATATATAACATTACATAGAGCACCTTAATTCAAGGGTGGAGAAATCTCTAGTAATGTTAGATGAATTCAAAGAAATGTTCACAATCGATACTTTCAAGTCTCAGAGAGAGATATAGTCACTCCTATATACCACTCTCTTGTAAGCTTACCCGGCGGGAGTGTCGCGATTTCTCGCGATTTGTATGTAGTCTTATAATCTTGCCCGGCGGGAGTGTCGCGATTTCTCGCGATTTGTATGTAGTTAGTCTTATAATCTTGCCCGGCGGGAGTGTCGCGATTTCTCGCGATTTAATGAATGTAAAATGAGCCGCATAGAAAGAGTAAATAATAACCAACCTCTATGTGAATACTTAACCAACCTCTATGTAAGTACTGGCCACAACCGACGGTTCTACGTTTGAGGTTTGAACTTGATATATGAAGAATACGAAATTACTTTATTACTTCATAGTATTGACATTGTCATTTGAAACATTATACTGTGTAAAATCATATTAGAAATGGAAATATAGTAAATGTATATGAATATTTTAATGTGCCGACACAATATTAGATGTGCATGTGCTGACTACATGGATATCACAAATGGGCGCTGGAGCTAAGTATTTAGTGATTCCTACTGTTTGCGAGTAGCTATTGTTGTAAAGCTAATTATATGGGATCCTATTGTTTCTACGTATCTAGAAATTGGTAATGTATTGTATGGTAATTCTGTATTGTAATAGTAGAAGTGTTTAGACCTCTGCTGAGGATAAAGACGTTTATGCCTCAGTGGGGAGAGAACGGAGACGTCCGTTACAGAGCGGTGAAATACCCGACACATACAATATTTGAGAGCGGTGATCAGACCGACAGTTATTACAGAGCGGTGAGCAGACCGACACATAAAAGGGCGGTGAAATACCGACAGTTAAAATACCTTGGCAGCGGTGAAATATCCGACAGGTATAGAGTTATTAAAAGACCTGATATCGGTGAAAGATCCGACAGGTATTACGTTATTGAAAGACCTGACATATTATAATTGGCAGTTATATAATTCGTAATTCGTACCATAGAAATTGATAGACCTGCAATACTAGACTACCGGACAGTGGAATCATATAACCTTTTAACCTACAGGTCGCACCGAGAGAATTCAGGAAGAAACATACTGACAAATGCTTGGCATCGAGGTCAAAAGAGCTGTCTACGTTTCGAGATGTAAGTCAAACATTCCATCTTTCCGCTCACATTAGTCAAACTGTAATATCTATCGGCGTTCAGTTACAAACCCCTTAAGCAACATTATAACTCGCCGACAAGAGTGGTATATAGGAGTGACTATATCTCTCTCTGAGACTTGCAAGTATCGATTGTGAACATTTCTTTGAATTCATGTAACATTACTAGAGATTTCT